>CAXKWD010000010.1:18559559-19759559 GCA_964059195.1 Ectobius pallidus
ATCTATCTTGAATGTTAACTACACAATAACAGTGGGAGCCCGGTCACAAAAATCACTAATTAGTGTGCCTCACAATACTGCATGTGACATAACTTGTCTGTCTGTGAGGTAGACCATTAGGGCAATCAATCATAGGAGAGAGGTTCCATCTGGCGTTGTGAATTGAACTCCGGCTTAGCTCAGTTGGTAGAGCATTGGCGCGAATAGCCAAAGGTCCTGGGTTCAAGTCACAGTGTAGGAGGAATTTTTCTCCTATAATATTCTAATGTAATGTCCAACAGAGACAATAATCTGTGGTTTATGAAAGCTTATATATCTATACAAATACAAGATTAGCAGAATGTGAATATGCAAAATGTGATTATTTATATCCTCTCGCTACGATTGGCATTCAAGGAAACCAGTCATTTTACTGAAATTTCCCTCATTGATTTCATACTTAGTGCTCACTAATGATTTCACTTTAAGATTACTTATATTGATATATAAGTTTAGCTATTATTTACATAACTACGAGTATCCACAGAGGTAACCCCCCGCCCCCAAGCATGTAAAATTTTCATGGAAACACACAGAATAGAAAAAAATATTTAGAAGAAGATATGGAAGTCAAATGTTTGAACGTGGGAAAGACCTATAATTGCATTCATACATTACTTAGACAAAACCTAGTCCAATTTTTGTTCATATTCCATCTCTTCGTATATTAGACTATTTTTATTATAAGAAATTAAGTCTAAATTATTGTATTGAAAAATATTGGGAAATATTAGGCAAGAAGCCAATATCATCACAATGACTCCAACAGTGCTCACAATAACAGCTGTACATCTCCGTATGCCCATCTATTTCTCTCCCCTTCATCTCTCTCTCTTTCTAACTCTCTCACTCTCTCACATACACTCTCTCTCTTTCAGCCAATCCACTTGTTGGTCTGTCTGTGGATCTAATTGCCTGACAGAGTTTCTCTTCACATAAAAAAGAGATTGTTCTCTTATGTTCTATAGTAAGCCTATAGGCTACATCTATATTCCTATGAGTAGTATTACGAAATTCCATAAGGTTTACATGGGATAAATTTTGTTAGTTGCAAGATGGTATGGTACGTTTTCATTAGCTCTACATTTTATTAAGCTAATTTCTCAACTATAGAGCCATTCTCTAAAATATTCCACACATCTATTATATTAAGTGCGATGTCCGGGCCCCGAAGCATTTTGATTGGCTCTAGAGCACAGCCAATCAGCGGCCGAGCCACCACGTACATTAGTATTCGTAACTAAGATAAACAATGAAATATATGAGTGTCTGTCAGTAGAAATAGTAGACGAAATTACTTACAAAAGAGCATGCTTTCATTTCCAGAAGTACTATCCAGCTAGTACTTTACACAAACTTTGCTATTTGTCTACTTGACAGTATACAAACATCCAATAATACTTATTATAATGGGCATAACATAATATGGTGCTTCAATAATATTTCATGGCCCACTCCATCCTAATCATAAAGTATCAACTTGTAGATTGCGTTGATATTATTAGCCTGCCTTAATTGGTTCATTTCTTTATAATGATGTTAGTGTATAAATATTATTTATTTAATATATAACATATATATACAACCCCAAGAGCAAATCTCATGTGAGGGTTGACATAGATGCATTAGTTCAAAGGAATAAAAGAATTATACTACATTTATCTTAAGGCTATACAAACAATTGGCTAGTAACAAACATAACTAATACAAGAAAAAAACACTTGAAATATACTAATCAATTTTTAAATTTACATATTTTTTACGACTTTACATAAATATATTATATCTATCCTATTGATGAAAATAAACATCCAAAAGATGATGATGCTTTTGGTTTAAAATTTCTAAGAGAACCGGAGACACTTTCAGATAACATGTTATACAATTTTATAGCGTGAGATAATATTCATTTTAGGTCATAAAAGATTTAGAAAACATCTAATTGAATAATTGAATAATTCAACGCAGCTGCTGTTGATATAATTGATTGCTTTCAGATTGAATTGAATTCATTCATTACCTATACGTTTGCTTTAAACTTATAACAAACATGTCAGCGAATCGTAGGCCTACACTTACATCATTAAGATGTTGCCAGTGCATTTTGTGAAATCTTTACATATTTTAAGATTTTCTTTTATCAGCGTACACGACTCCATATGAAATTAAGTTTAAGAAGCGTAGCTATATTAACTATGTGGGCTGTGCTATGCATTGCGCTGATATGACTAATTTCAGTCCAAAAACAGTTTACATAGGGAAATAATATTTATATTGTAGCTACAATGAATATAACTTTTACACAAGTTTGTAGTTGCAAATTAAATAAAACACTGTGTCAACAAAATGCAATATCATTCGTGTTATAGTTTTGTGTCTGAATAAAATCATTAAGAAAAATAATCTTACAAAACATTATGAATCTAGATAATATTTAGCTAGCACGAATTGCATTGCACCTTGTCCTGCTCATTGGTGAACTAACCAACATTCTAAACATTCCTCAAATCATTTAATAACTTTTTGATTCCCTTAATTTGATCTCCTGATAATTTTAATACGTCTGATAAGTTCCCTGGAAGCAGGCGATGCAGGAATGTTACCAAAATGCAAAACCTCTTGCCATTAAACAAATTGAGTATAAAATGGACACTTTGTCTAATCGCTACCAAATTACTCTAGAGATCGAAGACCAATTTCCTGCACAGGCTACTAGACTCAATTTAGAGAAGAAAGAATGAACGCTTTTTGCATATAAACGCTTCTATATTAAGCTTAACTGGTTGAGATCGAAGTCGTTTTTAAAACCGCTGCTGCGGATAAAGTAGTTCCAGAAAGATGAAAAGTGAAGACGATACTTAAATAATCATACTTTAACGGTGAATTCTTTTGACGATTAAGAAATAAATAACAAAAGTTACCGTATTCAATATAGGGTATTTCTTTCCATAATAATCTGACGTCAACAAGTTAAAATCAAATTATCTAGGCTAATATAAATGTAACATGACATCAATCAAATGTATTGTAGCACAATGTTATATTACCAGTTGACTTATTTATTTACTCAATGGCAATAGACAACTCTTAAGCAACCTAAAGGAATATTATCTACGCGGAGGTTCATTGCTCGCTTACATGAGCCCACCATTCCACTCTTATTTTGTGCTTACTCCATCCAACCATCCCTCGCAAATCCTACTCCCCTAAAATCTATCCTAATATCGTCCTCCCATCTAAGTCTAGGTCTTCAAAGTGGTCTCTTCCCTTCGGGTCTTCAAGCAATATTTTGGAGATAGTATATAATAAAAATAATGAAATATAATAGGCTAATTATACCTTATCATACCAAGTTATTATGATATACTATTCTTTTTGTAACCCGGGAGGGATAAGGTTAGTTTATTCTAATATTCTCTATTATTCTATAATACATTATAGAATATATTATATATACAAATAAAAAATACATACATTATAGAATATATTATATATATTATATATATATTAGTATATAATATATTCTATAATGTATTATAGAATAATAGAGAATATTAGAATAAACTAACCTTATCCCTCCCGGGTTACAAAGAAGAACATTAAAATAAATTCATTAAAAATGAAAATATGAAATTTTTTCTTATGTCTTGATCCTTCCATTAGATTAGTTTGAAAAGAGATAAGTCTAATATAGTGGATGTACCGGAAACTGTAATTAGTCTGATTAAGTTTGATGTAAATAGGAGTCATATGGTGGCACAGAAAAAGAGCAAATAGGGAAAGTTTTGGAGTAGTTCTATTATTATTTAGTTCTATTGTATTCTTTTGGGCGCTGAACACGAATTTTAACTTTGCCAACACGTATCTTTGCCTTGGACCGAGTAATAAGCAAAACATTAGTAAGAAAAAAGGTCTTCTATCAGTTTATTTGAAATAACTCGAAAAATACGCTTTCTTCGTATAAGTTGACGATGTATGAAATTAAAGAGAACTACGTTTACAACATTTTATGTAATTACTGTTTTTCAGATCAACGGATTCACCGCATGCGCGCAAAAACTCTTTCCATATTCACACAAAACAGGGTTTGAAAATTACCGCAATTTATATTAAGTACCAGTACTAAATAACTGCTGTGACAAAAATACTTTTTTGTGTCATTTGAGTAAAAGCTGAAGGGTAGTTAGTAGAAGAAGGAAGTGCCTCGATAAAGCCTGTATTGGTCTCATTTTCATTTCGCTAAATTCCATATGTATTGGTCGTAATTTGACGCAGATCCCATAGTAGTCTACCGTTCTGCAATCACATGACTTGAAAAGTACTCATAAGCTTTAATTCACGCTAATTCTCTTAGGCCTACATACTGTGGTAATAGGCCTGTTATCATCGAATGCCATTCACTGAGTATAATGTAGGCGAACTACACGGTATATTAACGTATGTATGTGAAAAATTCAGAGATATCTAATGATGCACTATTTCGATTTTTTACGCATTTCCATTTTACCTCAATAGGGTGATATAAAGTGCAAGATTCCCCGTTTTCATGTCCAGAGTAAGACGTTTCTTGTAATGGCTCATTTTCTCCTGCTCCAAGAATTCTTCGGACGGCCAGGTGTTGTTGATTGATTTACAAATATAACAGAGTTTCGTAGAACAAATGTTTCTCTTTCTTAAAACAATGTGTTACGTTCGCACGTTTCGGATTTCACCGCTACATCACTTCAACTACAAGTACGTGGCCAACATTCTTTCACATTTTTCACGTTCTTGTGAAAGTAGAATGAGCTGGCAAAGCATTCGTGTAATGTATGATATTGTAAATTCAATAATATTATCATTTAAAACTATTTTATTATATAATAAGAGAATAAATTTCTTAGCGTAATAAAGAGATCGTATTATTTATGTGATTCTGCGTATAAAACACGATGGCTGAGTGGTAAGACCGCTTGCTTTCCACCGCTGGGACCCTGTATCGAATCTCGGTTGATCATGTGGAATTGGTGGTAGACAAAATTGGGTCGGACAGGTTTTCTCATGGTGCTCCCTTTTCCTCTGCCATACGTCATTCCACCGTTACTCCATTCATCACAATATCACCATTTGGTTGCAATAAAGTATTACTATTAACAGGAATAGATTATAAATAAGTATTTTAAAAGTTAAACTTATTTCATATTTATAACTTCACTTAAAAGTAGACCTATGTATTATTTAAAACTAGTTACTGCTAATAACTATTACTCTAATATTTGATCAGTAAAATTGTATTTGCATGAAGTTCATAATAAATTAATAAATAATTTGTCTTTGTGAGATCAATACTACAATGATTAGAACATTGTTCATTTTATAACATGGAAATCTTCAAGTATCTAATTAAACTATAAACTTCATTCAGCCTCGACGTCCCGGGGAAAGCTCCCCTTCTGCTGGCAGCGTTATCTCATTGAATGACTTTTAATACTGACATGCTGTCTCAGATTATCTACAGAGCGGGAAAAACTCCAGCAGTAAATCCAGCCTTCTTCCATTGTTGAACTATAACACGTTTAAGTGGAGAGTTTTAAAGTACAACTTAGGCAAGATTCTATTAATTTAACCTTTAAGATGCTCCATAATCAGCAAGGGCCCACAGCTTCGCCCACCATTATTTACTCGACTGCTAGATGTTTCTTGAAATAATTTATTTAACAGAGTAACAATACTAAGATGTATTTATTAACATTCACATTTTTTCATAAATTACATGAATTGCATAATTTTACTCCTATAAATCATTAAACGAGTAGAACGAATCTTGTACTTATGTATGGACACAGATTCGAAATGAAACGATTAAAACTTACCATACATTCATGAACCTTACCTAAATCATGCATAAATAATAATTAAAACGAAGATGATTATTGAAAAGTTAAAATCCCGGTTTCCATGTGCATTTCACGATTAAACTGCGTTGCCCGGAGAAAAAAATCTCCAGATTCAAGTTTTCTAGCCCAAAAGAACTCCGAATAGTGAGTTTCGTCCAAACCATTCAATGCTCTTTTCTTTTCGGTTGCTATGGTAAACCGAGCAAGGCCACTTTCAATTACTTGCACAATATTGAACAAAGAATTGTTAATAGGTGGCGTTGGATTACACGGAAACACGAGTTCAAAAATATTGTATTAGATATGCACTAGTACTTAGATTAGGCTAAAGCAATGGTTCTCAATTTTTTTAAATCTTACTCATCAGCAATGAATGAAAGTTGTACCCCCACGATAAAATTTTATTCGATGCCAAGTTTAAAAGGATGACTACTTTTCAAATTATTAAATTAAGAGAATATTTTACGAAACAATATTCTCATGTAATATTTTACAATGTTCTGTGGTATCTTGAAATAAGTATATGATTATTAAAACATTTTTAACTGTTGAAAAATTTATGTGTAAAATATACATTATAAATAATAACATAATAGCATGAAAAGATAAATACAACAAAAGAAATTAAGTGTTTGCACTATATCAAGTATTAGAATTAGAATTAGAATTTATTTTACCTGGTGGAATTAAGGCCATTAGGCCTTCTCTTCCATTCAACCAGGATTAATACAAATGAACTTTACGATATTTCAATAGAACAAGTATGTTACAAGTACAATACAAAGTTACAGTTACACAAAAACATGATTACACTATTATTATTTAAGGCTTAAGAACTAGTTCTCTAGAGATAATACAATAAACAAAACAAAAAACAATATGTTAAATAGTTTGCTACTTACTAAGATTTAAACTATTACTAAAATATTAACTATTACTAAGAAATATAATGTGAAAGCAAAATTAAAAGTTAAAAATGACAAGTTGTGGAAAATTGGAAACACTTACAGTATTTAGATATGTGATGATTTATTGTTATTAGCCTAATGTGAAACCAAGTCCCTAACTATGGCATCATTGGCATCAATACGTAAGAATTGTATTTGTGTTTGACAGTTCCTACAGTTCTCAGGTAAAGCATTCCAAGATCGAGATATGGAGACGACAAAGGAGCAAGAGTAATGGGTATTTTTATGACGAGGGATACTTAGAATAGAGTTTCTTTGTGAGCGAGTACCGAGATCATGATGAGTAGATAACCGTTGAAAACGTTCATACAAATAAGTTGGTGTAGAGGTCTTGAGGACGTTGAATAGTAGAGTGATGGAATGTGTCAGTCGTCGTTCGTTTTGTCTAGCCCAGGACAGTATTTCAAAAGAGGGGGTGATATGTTAATATTTACGGATGTTGCAAATGTAACGAACGCATAGATTATGAGCCCGTTGCAGTCGTTGTCCCAAGTCGGTGGTTAAGTCTGTATATAGTATGTCGCAGTAATCAACATGGGGCATGATTAATGTTTGCACCAGGATTTTTTTTAGTTTGAAGGGGAGGAAATTCTTGAGTCGCTTTAACGAGTGTAATGTAGAGAAGACTTTTCGGCATATCTCAGTAGTTTGTATTTTCCAACTAAGATTTTTGTCCATAATGATGCCAAGGTTTCTTACTTGATGTACAAAAGGGACAATTGATGCGTTTACCGTTACAGGGGTAATGTTATTCATATCCAAATGACAAAACATTCGCTGTCGTCCATTGATGATTGCTTGTGACTTTTCTGCATTGATAGTTAGGTCAAACATTCCTGTTCATATGGATGTAGTGTCTATGTCTTTATTGAGTTTTTCAATTGCATGGTGTATTGTCTCAGGTCTTGAATGTATGTATAGTTGGAAGTCGTCAGCATACAGGTGATATTTACAGTGTTTTAGGGATTTAGAAATGTCATTTATGTAGATAGAGAACAATAGTGGTGCTAATACAGAACCCTGGGGTACTCCTCTCTGTACTGGCCGCCACTTTGAGTTTTGGTTTGGAGTTGATATGCATTGTTGGCGATCAATGAGGTAGGAGGCGAACCAGATTACTACGTTGTCTGATAGATCCATTGCAGTGAGTTTATGCGTTAGTAGTTCAATGTTAACTGAGTCAAATACTTTGCTTAAGTCCAGTAGTACTAACACGGTTGTAAGACCGTCACCTAGGGCTAGTCGTATGTCTTCAGTTACGTTAAGCAGTGCCGTTGCTGTACTGTGACCAGTTCTAAATCCAGAAAGGTATGGGTCAAGCAGTTTGTATTTGTACAGGTATTGCAAAATATAATGAAATAAAATCAGTTAAACAAATATAACAAAGTGCCAGATGGAGTTAAAAGGCCATATTTCAGAAACTTTTGAGTATTAGAACACGGTTTCTTGAGAAAATGTGATAAGCATATGTGATGGAATACCTAGAATATCTAGAATATTAACTGGACGAAATTACAACAAATAACTCACGTTAACAGAATCCTTGAATTCTGTCAACATATCTGAAGCCGTACAAATACGCAGTCAAAATCTTAAAAAAAATCAAGGTTTATTTTGGAGGGGAAAATTTAAAAATATATATATATTTCCCCATCGGTTATAAGGTAAAAGCTATAAGTTTGCCAAATTACAAGTTACTAGTTCATCTGGAACATTAATGATAGTGGATGAATGATTAGACTATCGTTTTTCCATACTTATGGGACAGTTAGAAACACCACATTTTGCACGCTGTTGTAAGTGCCAATATTTCTGCTAAATGTTGAGATTCTATCTGTCCTATAAGTGCGTCAAACATTACATGATGTGAGGAAGATGTATAACTTAATTTCAAATAAAAAATGTAACTTAAACTAAGGTAAACCGATGAAGATACGACAAAACATCATCGGATTAAACTTTTAGATCTCTCATAATCCGTTACTGCTGGTGTAATCTATTTTAACTTTAACTACTTTTCAGCTACTATAAGCCTCCAAGGTCTGTGTAGGCCTTAAAGTTGCGTCGGCCAATTTGAATGTTTTTCGGGAGTAAAAAATAAAATAGAGGGTTTTTTTAATATTTCCGTCTGTGACGTTAGTATGCCAAATTTAAAGTTTCTGCCTCATCTGGAAGTGGGCAAACAATTATACCAATGAGTGAGTTAACCACGCGGCTTTATAAAATAGTGATGATAAGTTATGCAATTTTTAAACGGTCAATTCGGCTAACAATCAACAGATTTGATCCAAGATCAATAGGCCTCGTCCTATGGGCGTTATAAGTGCGTATACTCAGTTTCATGATAATCTGATAAAGCGTATTCGAATTATCATGCGTACACGTATATGAACAGACAGATAGAGGGACAGACATTTTTTCTGTCCACCATGCAGTCTTAGAAAATACCATTACAATCTTAGAAAATACCATTTTTGCACTTAATGAAACATCATTCCTTAGTTGTACGAAAGTAAAGTTTACAGAACACTGGTGGTATTGGCCTCAATTTGAAGTACCGGTAATAACTAAAATGTAACAGTTTAAATTATTCTAATTATGGAATTTAGTGTTTACGACACCAATGTTCTCAACGCTTGAAGAAGTCAAAATTCCAATCAAATGATCATATTACAGTGGCGGCTATTCAGGAGAAGTAGGTGAAGTAGCACTTCACCAGTATTCTTCCTTTACAATACGTATTTTTAAAGTTGATTTTCCATATCACGAATGTTGGTTTTTAAGTTATAAATGTATTTCTGTAATTTTGAATTTCCCGTCACACCACCACCTGGTGTCAAAGCTAGGAGACACTGAGATCCTGCAAGCGCTGCGCTCGCTTCAAGTCGGCCGAGGTGCAGCTGAACTGGTTTACCATTCCCTCCGTTGCATGGGTAGTCTGTTCCACTCAAAAATGAGGATGGCAAGCAGCAGTTTTCTAAACAGGCATAGATAACATCAGTATTACTCTAATTCACAAACTCATTCACGTAATTGCTCCGACTCTGACACATATATTTAATGCATCAATAATGACTGCTACCTTTCCTATATTGTGGAAGAAAGCCTTGGTGCGTCCCTTACCAAAAGTGAAAAATCCATCCTCACCTAATGACTATAGACCAATTAATATCCTGCCCACTCTGTCTAAAGCACTGGAACGAATTATACACAAACAACTGACGGACTATCTCAATGAACATAACTACCTCAATCCATATCAGTCAGGTTTTCGTTCCGGATACAGCACTCAATGTGACAGAGGACATTCGCAAAGCTATGGATGACAGCAAATTGACGATTATGACACTGATTGACTTTTCTAAAGCTTTTGACTCAGTAGATTTTGAATTACTCTTCTCAAAGCTCAGAACCTTCAACTTGTCAGAAAACACTGTCCAGTGGTTTCATTCTTACCTCTACGGCCGCCAACAGCGTGTTATTGTGGGAAACCAGTTTTCTTCATGGAGGCCTGTAGAACGTGGAGTGCCACAAGGATCGGTGCTGGGACCATTACTGTTTACTATATACATAAACAACGTTTGTAACACCATCAGTAACGACACTAACTACCACATTTACGCTGACGACTTACAGCTGTATAAACATACACGACCTGACAGAATTAACATGACTATAAATGAAATTAACAACGATCTTGAAACAATAACTAATTGGGCAAGACATTCTAAACTTACAATTATTGCAGCAAAATCTCAGGCGATCTTAATGGGTCATCGTAATTTGTTGAAAAATGTCAATGAGGAAAATTTGACACCCGTCAAATTAAACGGAAGCATTGTCCCGTTTAGTCCGCATGTAAAAAATCTTGGCTTTCATTTTGACAGTAATTTAAATTGGAACATCCATATAAAAGAAATGTGCAAAAAAATATACTCTATATTTCACGCTCTCCAACGATTAAAAAACTTTCTACCTTCTTCACTAAAGAAAACACTTGTATCAACACTCATAATGCCTCATTTCGATTACTGTGCTATTCTACTAAGCGACCTGAGCTCCAAACTAGGACAAAGACTACAATGTGTTCATAATGCTTGCGTTCGCTACATTTGTGGTATTCGTAAATCAGATCATATTACGCCAGCATTTGAAACATTGGCATGGTTTCACTTGGACGACAGAAGAAAACTGCACTCTCTCTGCCTCCTATATCGAATTCTTCACACTTCCTGTCCTCACTATCTGTCATCACGCTTTCAAACTCTTTCATCTCATCATAACCTAAGCACTCGGTCCAGGCAAGATCATATTCTCGCAATACCTAAATATCATACATCTCTTTACTCATCATCGTTTACTACTTCAGTCATCCGAATGTGGAATTCTTTACCATCTCACATCAAGGACTGCCGGTCACTGTCAACCTTCAGATCGCAGTTAACAGCACATATACGTAGTACTTAATAGTGTATCTTTTTCATGTCCTACGTTAATTTCAGTTTCTATCACTTAATGCTTTTGTATAACTAAATTGTATTTGTAACAATTAATTTCTTTTTTATCATTTTCTTAAAATTCTTTCATATTATTCAGTGTGTCATTTTAATGTATCTTAAATCATTTCATGTGTTATGTTGTGTTCTTTTAATGTATTTTGTGTTACTTATTATGTTATAAGTTATTGTAATAATTAATGTAAGTTACTATTAGTCCCTGGTGAAGTGGAAGAAAAGAACTTCTCCAGGTTAAATAAACTATTATTATTATTATTATTATTATTATTATTATTATCCTCAAGCTGACGGGAACAGACTACCCATGAAGCAGTCCAGCTCCTAGTTCAGGCATTTTCTTCGCCAGTAGCCTCATACTGTGAGCTCGGAGAAACAAGTGGGCACGTTTGCACTTGAATACAGGGTTCATAAAGCACATATATTATCCATCACAGCCTTGATGTTAATGCGTTGAACACTACAAATATAATTACACTGTAATTGTTATTCTAATCCCAATCCATTTGCCAGTTTATACGCCGAAGAGATCGTGGATCATGACGTTTCATTCCTACAATGCATATTTTTTCATAGGTAATCATACGACAAGGGATATATTAATCACTGCATATTAATGCCATGAAGTATCCAGTAACGAGCTAAAGTTTATCAGATAAAATTGCATCTTTCCGACCCTCGCAAGCATATTAAATTATAAGATAAACAGTATTGGTCGATTGGTAAAGATTATTAGTCAATACCAAGTCCGCATCGCATGAATGGAATATTCTGAATAATCTGATTAGGAGAATGTTAATTAAGATAAACATCGATAGATTCGCGGCGGACAAGCAGGATCGAATTTATCTCATGAAACTCATAATCCCTAGTGGGATTTATTAAGAGTATTCCATTAATAAAATGTAACAGACTTTATAAATAATAACTACATTCTTACCCGCATTGTTAAATCAAATCATCATTGTGCCAGCTGTCAGATTACGACGTAGGCCTTCTATGTGAAGAATAAAAAATGTTGCTAGATACTAACTAATCTGCCAAGTATTTTGTTTAGCGAATATTTCAATTCAGAAAGAACGTCTACTGCAGCTAGAAGTAAAACAGTCATTCTGTGATATCACCGACAAGTTTGCAGCCTTAAAGGGCTACCGAAGGATTGTTTTGGTACACAAGACATAGGTGAATTCAGTTATTAACATAAGCATGTGGCATTTTTTTTTCTCTTCACCTAATTTTCCGGCCACGAGCCGCCACTGTCATATTATATTTAATTACCTTTATTTTTAATAATAGCCGGTGACCTCATTGTTAAGTTCTTCACTGTCTACGAAATTCTGGGTCTTTCTTCTAAGCGACATGAGCATCTAAATACCATTCTACCTTTTCTTCATTTAATCGCTTCAAATTACTGTCAAAATTAATATGTAAGCCCACGTAATTATTCATTGCTTTATTTTATATTGTATTATTACATAATTATGTATGTATTTTATACATAAGTTATTTACAAATTTGAATTATTTTCAAGACTAAGCTTTATGCTCCATTTTGATAAATTATGCTTTTTTGTGGCTTCAAAAATTGCATATTTATTTGCATTTGACAGCCACAATCACAGATAAAATAACCATATTATGTTTTTAATGCTTTTAATGGTTGCCCTAGTAGGCTAATCACATTCATAAATTTATTGAATAAATTAGACGTACTTATACAATCGCATAAATATTAAATTATAATGAACATACACAGCGCTAATTTTGAACCAACCGCTCCACTTCATCAAAATGCATTCTTGCACTAAATAATCGGGCCCCACTCGCCAACTCCAGAACTCCATACTGTATAAGGATATTATAAAATTTCAGTCATAAGATGTCAGGAGTACCAAGTTTCAAGTCTTTTGAGGATTTTATTTAAAAGTTTCGAACTCGAGCTTTGATAGCTTAGAATTCAGGATTCGACCCATTTCTAATTCAAATACATCAGGTGACTTAGACATGGTAAATTATTTTTAAAATTAATTGTAGGCCTAATAGTTTTATTGGTTGGTTACTGAGCGCTTCATCATTTTTGTACAGAAATATTATTAAGTTACCACAAAAGCTTTATCTTTTTTATCCTTGAGTTTTACATATACCCATCACCCAGATGCCAGGCTCCCCCAGTGTGTGGTGCCACCTTGAGTAGTAGGGTACTTCCACCGCCCTCGGAAAGGGTCCAGCACGGGCTTCGTACGCCTGAACGCTGAATTGTTGTAAAAAGTGAAAAATGTATCACAAACTTGAGGACTCAGTTCGATACGAGAAAATTCGTTCAATCTTTGCAACTACAAGTCTCTCGACGATGTTTCCTTAAAACTCGATTTGAAGGCTTCATCAGCGGACAGTTCAGCAAAGTAGTATTTTTTCTCTCTCTGTCGAAGAAAATAAGTCTGACTGACTGAAATTCGGTAGTGTTGTTCCCCATGCGCAGATTGACGCATTGAGTTTAAAATTAGGAGATAAAGTATCATTATATGTACATTTTAACTTTCTTTATGGTTTTCACTTTTACTCCAAATTTTCATTTTTTAAGGACAATCTTCCTGACCTGTTGTCTCGTCTTACCGTTTGTTTTAGGCCTACTTATTTTCCATACTACACACAAATACCCATGTCCGAGGCGGGACTCGAACCCACAGTCTCCTTCACCGCGGCTCCAAAGCAGCAGGCCTTAGCTACCACGGCTAAGGAGACCGGCTCAATTGTAAGTACTTCCTTTACCCACAGGAGTCGTGCCCATACCCGCGAGTGTACGCGGACCATAATTTGAGAACTACTGATAATAATAATAACAACAATAATAATAACACAACAGAATGCGGATGATTCATAACACTTTCAAAACAAAATTTAAGAAGTAGATACTGTTTTTTATAGCTCCTACTTGATTTAACGTAGAATTGATGGGATTTTGTAGGAAATTACGAAACAACACAGGAGTAACGCAAGACACTGCGCACAGCCAGCCCCTGTTTGCAGACATTAATCCTGCTTCCCCACCCTAGGCGAGAAGGTCGCATCCTGTGGGACTAACGGGAAAGTGTCTACGTACTCGAATTCCCTAGTCGACCTCTCGACACCACCACGATGAGGTGTCAGGCAGATAAACGGCGCAGCAAAATGATATAGCGAGCGACTGTCTGCTGCTGCTTGCATATACACAAATTACCGTTCAAACTTTACATGAAGCAGTGGACCTGGATCTGCATAATCTACTCTCGAACCTCGTCATCTGCTCACACAATTCTAGTTACAGCGTTACAATAATCACTAAAGTAAATTTCTACAAACATTTTAACAAGTTAAGGTCTGAGTATGAGAGGGACATTGTATCGCACTTATTACTAGGTAGACTTAACTTCCAATATTTAGCCTACGATACTTTCGATATTCATGTTTGCTACTGAGTGCGAATTCCAATAGCAGCATGAACTGGATCTCGCTTGCTTGATTTATGTGGAGACATGGTGAACTTAGTCTAGTCTTACCAAGGGTATAAAACTCTAAATCTGGAAGTAAGTAGCCTATGAAATTCTTAACTTACTAAGAAAACAATTAATAAAATTAATAACAATTAATAACAAAATTTTAGTTGCTTTCATTGCCAGCATAGACAAAAACGCTGTCTTCACATAGATGGCAATCAGCCAATTAGTTGAGTGTAACTTATATCCTTTATCTCTTGGCCGAGTGGTGTCTCTTAACTGAGAAGTCTCGTGTTCGATATTCGGATCTGCTTTGGAATTTTCTTCAGTCAAGTATTATCCCATGGTATATTGTATGAATAGGAAAGTTTTATATAGATGACAGGAATATCTTCACATTAAATCCGCTGAGAATGTGGGACCTAAAAGGCCTGCATTTAACAGAAATGAAGAGAGACTTCTGCTCAAACTATAATAAAAAAAAAAAAATTAAATTGTCTAACTGTGTGTGGAATGGTTGAGGCAAATAAAGTATCAAATCTTTGCCCATTTTAAAAATTCTATATACACTTATTTAGTTTATTTTAATTTTAAATTAATTTAATTTGATTTGATTTAGTTCAGTTCAATTTATCATCCTTGCATACAGAGGCTGACCAAGAATGCCTTCACAATATTGATTTTATATAGTATAATAATTGTCGACTACCCACTGTAAACCACTGTTTATCAAACTAGGATTCTGACTCTTCCAGCAATGTTTGTTCTTAATTGCTTATTTTATATATTTCAACATCAGGACGAATTTACTAAATGTGAAGAAATCTATAACTATGATACAGGCAATAGAGGTAATTTATATATTTAAAAATTTAAATATGCTAGAATATTTAATAGTAATGAAAACGTTTCTTAGAATCTGTATAACAGACCATCTGTCAATATAAGACAATGTCTTACTGTGCTTTCTAGAGAACTTTGCAATCTTACTTAAGAAATAACCACTATAGGCTCCGCGTCTAGGATTGTTATTCTATACATTGGATGTAAATTTTATATTATTTGAAGTAGCTATACATTTTCTTTTAATGTCCTGGCATAAATAAACCTATCTATTTATCTTCCGGTATATTCGGTATGATTATTAAACTATTGTTCTGATTGTGAGTGGTGTCGCGTCGTTGAATTCTCAATTAGAATTTTAAAGTATGTAGAGTTACTTCTTTAAATGTTGACATTTTGACGTCCAGGTATTGCAAATAAATGTCTTTTTAATGTGAGTGTTTACAATTCTGTAGTAATGAAATGTTTGAAGATGTAATAATCGGGATATCTTCGAGACATACTTTCACTACCCGAAGTAAGATTTTTTAATCTGGTACCAATATAAATATGTAGACATTTATAGCTCTACAGATCAGATAACAAAAAAACTAAAAACAACCCACTACTGATGCACATCCACACTATTATAGTTAGTTTTCAATGGAACATCAACTACTATACGTTAAAATGATGAGTAAGGAGGTGCATAGTACATTATACGAGGACCGTCCACAAAGTAAGTTTCCCTGGGTCCATTTACAGAAACGAAACACAACTCGAAGCAAATAGTTATTGCAACAGACACAGCCAGTGTTCAGTTATTTTTCAACATATTCACCACAAGAATTGAAATATTTGTCATACCGTGGAACCAACTTTTGAATACCTGTGTCGTAGAAGACTGCCGCCAAGGATTTGAACCGTTGTGTGACAACCATCTTCACCTCTCTGTCATTATTTGTCATTTCGTGAGGTGTAGGAAAACATGGAATTCACTGGAAGCGAGGTTCGGGGTGTAGGGTGGATGTTTAAACCCCTTCCAGCCAAACTTCTGCAGGAGACTAGCTAGGAGGTGTTTAAACATCCACCCTACAGCCCGGACTTCGCTCCCAGTGACTTCCGTCTTTTCCTACACCTCACGAAATGACAAATAATGACAGTGAGGCGAAGCTGTTTGTACCATAGTGGTTCAAATCCCTGGCGGCAGACTTCTACAACACAGGTATTCAAAAGTTGGTTCTACGGTATGACAAATGTCTCAATTCCGGTAGCAAATATGTTGAATAATAGCTGAATACTTGCTGTATCTGTTGGAATATATATGTCCACGAAATTGTGTTTTGTTTCTGTAAACGACCCCAGGGAAACTTACTTTGTGGACGGTCCTCGTAATAAAAGTTTTACAATTCTCGAAACACAAATGCATTTTTTCCATAGGGTTCACCATATAAATGGATAGCACACTCTTTCCGCTGTCTCTCTGACTGAGTCATTCCCGAATGGAATTCCTCAAAGACGTACAGATATCCTAGCAAATGTGTCCCCGGATCCAATCGCCCGAATAAAAATTCCCGAATATTTTTCTCGACTCCAACAATTGCAAAAGGTTTGAAACCTCGAAAACTTTCCTAGAAAAACAGAAAATATGTAAACCCACAAGGCGACAATTTATTGTTAGGGTACTCACATGTTCTTTGGAACCATTGACTTATGTTGGTAGATCTTTCTTTATATGGATGCTCAAACTATAATAGGGCATGTTAGACAAAGGAGTAAGACTTCCACTTAGGGAATATATTTATGTAAAAAGTTTAACTTGTCCCATCGAATAACTTACTGGGATTGTCAAAACGTATGTATCAGAGAAGCTGTGCTAGAACTATTTCCAGGGTGTCCACGTTCTGGAATGTCATTGAAAGTCAGGGAAATTGGAATCGGTCAGGGAAAGTCAGGGAATTTTGTAAAATAAATGAAAAAATCAGGGAACTTGTACAAAAATATGGAAGAGCCATTGAAAATAACTACCCTGTCAGCAAAATCTGAGGGACATGTGTTTTGCTCAAGTCTACCATAACCCAGACTGTAAGTAATTTTCTTTTCAGTACTTGAGCTAACTACTTCTTATTTTGTTAGGGGACGGAGGAGGCTGGATTTTTTCCTTTCTTTTTTAACAAAGAACCTTGAAAACACTGATTTTTGTGGTCAGGGAAATGTAAGTTTCAGGTCATGGAAAGTCAGGGAAATTTATTTCGAAATTTCTGTGGACACCCTGCTTCCAGATTTGCCTACTCGAAAGCTACAGTTCTTGTTAAATATTATTCTGAATCCTTAAATTTTACGTAATTTCTCATTGATTTTCCAATAAATTAGTGACGTTCTTGATTGAAGTGTTTCGAATACACTATAAGGGATATGTTACACAAACGGTGCCAAAGAGACGGGCTGAAACATTCTTCTCGAAACATGTATTTCCATAAAACAATATCTGATCTCACAACAACATTCGTTGCATAGTCTACAACTTTACGGTGATTTGAATTTAAACAGGATCATTTGGAAAGATGAAGTAATTCAACCTGCTGAATTTACAGCATTCAGCTGAATTTACAGCTGAATTTACAGATTACATCCTAGCGGCATTCACAGGGTAGCAGGGAATGTATTGAAATTTGTTCTAATGTCGACTGTTGACTGTTGACTTAGCCCATTTCGAAACCCATTAGAAAATAAGCTAGTAAAATTCATTTTCTGGGAATAATCCGTTAATTAAGTAGGCTAGTTAAATATTGCGGCAATCAAAAAGTAATGGGAAAACAATGTGCATTAAGGAAACAAACAAGTCTAAGGAATGCACATGGACACTGGTGTGAACAAGGCTCTGAAATCAGCTACAAGAATCGGTCCGCTTTTTTCCCTACCTGTACTTCTTCAAAAGTATTGTATTAAAATCTTAATTAGGTTATCGAACAACTTTATGTTCTTAAGCTATGTCGTTAGCAGGCAGGCGAAAAGAGATTCACCGAAAAGTCCATCGTATTCCAGATTTCACTTACCTTTTCGTAATAATATCTCACTCGCATAAACAAAATAAAACAAGTTACTTATCTTTTATTTGCATCATTATAAACCCTTCCTGTTGAGTAAACTCGGCCTTTTAAAAATGTGTCTTCTGTGGAACACATTCTCCAGTTCAACATATTGTCACAATGCCGCGATTTGCCCAGAAACTACTAGAAATCGACAGACGTCTGGAAATATCGCGGCCCCCTATTGGACGGACTGGATCCGCCTGCCGATGGGAGTGGCTTAGCGAGATACATCGCACTGAGTGGGCTGCGCACTCGTGGGCGAAGGCCTGTGGGGAGGAGCTGCGCCCTAAGGTGTGTGACCGAGCGCCGCCACAGGCATTCCAGATCATGCGCGGGCAGAAACTTCGAGACATCAGTTCCGGAACATTCGTCGGGCCTATATAAGCCCGTGAGCAAGCTGTTGAGTCAATCAGTGTGTGTAAACTGGACAGTGTAGACTGATCAGCGTGAACTCAAGTAAGTGTGACTTGAGGGGCTGAGGAACCAGTGATCGGAGGAACTAGCGGACGGAGGAACTAGTGGACGGAGGAACTTGTGAACGGAGAAACTAGTGAACGGAGGAACTGGTGAACTGGATTGAACTGAGACAGTGCCGTTCCGGTGAACTCAGCGCGACGGGCCAGCGAGGACTGCGGAGTTGAACGACGTGGCATTGAGCTACCTTGACTTGGGAGTCCGTGACTTGGGAGTGTGTGTGAGCGGAGACAGTGCTGTGACTTGGAATCAGCACAGTGGAAGTGATCAGCGAATAGAAGGGTGAACTGGAGAGCAATCAGGAGTTTTCTGGTTGTATTGAGCATTGCTATTGGAAATAAAGGAACCTCCATTCTTCAGTCAGAAAACAAGTGTTCAGATTTCAAACCCCGACGAGCCCTTGTTACAGTATTTAATCTAGATTAGGTCTCCAGGTTTCTAAGGCCACCAGCCTTATAGCATACAATTTAAACTTATATAAGCTTAGGTGGAGTTGATATCTTGAAGCTGGTATGAGACCCCCTACGAAGTTTGTACGGCACCCTATGGAGACTTTCTTCCCACTGACCGTTAAAATTCAAATATCCTAACTTTTCTTCTTCAATTAAGACAATACCAAAATTACGACACCTATATTAATATTACCGTTCGATAGATCCATTTACTCCCTTTCATTTCATATGTCACTCAATTAATATAATTACAGGACTAATTATTTATTCGGTTTTTATTGATTAACATATTAAATTTACATCTTTTCATAGAGAATTTTACACCACCGGACTCAGCGAGAAACAAGCTACCGGAATATGATATTCAATTTTTCCTCGATAATTCCAATTCGAAATTATCAAGGAAAGTTCCAATTTCTATAGAACTGTCTCTCCCCCGCTAGTTTTCGAGTCTACTTCGTAATTAATGGCTGTTCCTGACAGTCTGACTTTTGTTCCTTCAGGATTCCCGGATTCTTAACGTCCTCTTTAAAAACTTTTCAACCAATAAACACCCGTGGCGCGAAGTTGTCACCCAATAGGGCCCGTATTATGACCAAATTACGTCACATCCCCAAAATGTATAAAAAGGACCTCCGCCATCAAATCGGGGCACTCCATACAAGTTTCCGAACAACTACTCCACGCCACTCGCCTGTGCATTATACACACGTAGGATAAGTTATTTATAAAAGCCGCGTGTTTATTATAATAGGCCTATAAAGTTGCTGTTTCTTCCCCGTAAAGGATATTTCCGTACGGACCCAAAATAATTAAGACTGCGAATTGTAAGTGCAACTAGCGATATTACCCTAGGCGAGGCGAAGAATTATATTAGCAAAGTGTATGTGACGTGGATGAAGTATAAATAGGCCGCCATTCATATGTGAGGGTACCTAAACCAAAAGTGTACGAATGACGATATATTTTTGTCATAAAAGTTTTAAAATATATAAGTATATTTTACATCGTGTGCCTTTTATGTACATGTATAACCCCTGTGCAATATCCTAGCTGTTGTGATTGTTGGTGCTTGAACACAGACGTCGCCACCACGAAGCCCTTGCTCGATCCGACTGACTACGCCGGCAGCTCACACCTTACAGGTACACGATCAACTGATTGACGCCCAAGCGAACGGCTTCATAAGTGACGCCCGAGCGAACGGCTTCATAAATGGCGACCCAACGTATAAGGCATGAATGGTGTTCTGTGTTTTATTAATTAGTTTCAACAATCAATTAATCAACAACACTATTCATTACTCATCACACCAACTGGATACGAGTGAAAGTTTTTCTCCATCAGCCCTCCCAAGTGATTTTTTGTCCACAAAGCAATTCTAAACCCTTCTCAAACTATTCAGCGGAACGAATTCGTCATTGGACTACTGACCTTCTCGAGACACCATTGAGACCAGCTGTACGGCCATAAACTTTGCTTGTGAGTACAAATTTCTATTCATCTTATTGTTCTGTAAATAAGAGTAAAATTTCATTTTTCTAAAGCTTCATATTTTTCTTCGTTATTACACGAGATTATAAATATTTTTTATTATCTATATATACAATTATATGAAATTACGGAACAATAAGATCACTATGTCAATTCGATCTGCCTCACCGATGGATACTCTTAATGAACCTGTGCATGAAAGTGAAAGTGTGCATGAAATTCATACTAGTGCTGCAAGTACAAGCGAACCTGCCGGTGTAATTTCTTCAGGCAATAGCTCGAATCCCCCCTCACAGCCTGCTCCCAGTCAGTGTGACATGTTGGCACAGCTAACTAATTTAATTTCCAGCATGGAAAATAAACTTACTGCACAAATTACACAACAGGAAAATAAACTTACTGCACAAATTACACAACAGGAAAACAAACTTACTGCACAAATTACACAACAGGAAAACAAACTTACTGCACAAATTGCACAACAGGAAAACAAACTTACTGCACAAATTACACAGCAAGAAAATAAGCTTACAGAACAAATAACACAACAAGAGAACAGAATTACCGAACAGATTACACAACAAGAAAACAAACTGACTGCACAGATTACACAACAAGAAAATAAGTTTTCTACCATTTCAGAACAACTGGACAAAGTCACTACACAAAATAACGAACTAATTGAAACTATGTCACGTCAACAAGAAGCACTAATTGCTCAAATGGTCGACGTTGATGTGAGGATATCACACCAGGTCGAGACATTGGAGCGAAATACACAACAACAATTTGAAACTGTACAACAGAACCTACAGCAGAACCTAAATAATACTGAAAACAATACTAAACATATTGGCACTTTACAACATACTGTGGAACAAAACACACAAACCACGGGGAAGGCTATGAACCTCATTCAGTCCACGAGTAACCAAGTACTTAGGCTCCAGTCAGAATTAAAACGAGTCAATTCCAGGTTACAAGAGTGCGAGGTCCTACTGGAAAATCCCCCTCCCCCTCCCCCAGTGGCTAATGATAGTCAGGCTAAGGATTCTGAACCCCAAAGTGTACCTAAACCACAGAGTACCCCAGCACAGGGAAAACAAGTTCCAGATGCTGTGCCCAGTACCTCCCGTACGCCATCGGAGTTACATGAAACTACTGCTAACTGTAAAATCGATGACCATATGAATTTGCATAGTGTATTGAATTCTACAGATTTGCCTTTGCCTTCGTTCGCAAATGAAAATGACCAGAATCCTGTGAGATTTCTGAAGCACTTAGAGTCTTATTTTTCACTAAGAAATATACCTTCCTCCTACCAAATGGCGATAGTAGAAAGAACCTTGAAAAAGAACACGTTAAGGTGGTTTCATGTAATTACCGAAGTGCATCCTATGAGTTTCGAGGAATTTAAGAGCGAATTTTTGAACCAGTTTTGGGGTCCGTTGCAACAGGGTAAAATCAGGGATAAAATCTTTAATGGCCGATACGACAAGAATACAGGTATGTCATATACGGAGTATTTGTTATCGCTATGTGAGTTGAGACAATTATTAGTACCTGTAATTCGCGAGGACGAATTATTATATGCAATTCCGTCGCATTACCCAAATTACATTCGGAATTCTTTGATTGTTGCCTGTCCAAAATCTATACCAGAACTTATGAAATTGCTGCAATCTTTACAAGAGCCCAGCCAAGGCCGAAGTGATTTCAGAAATAATCCTCCAGATCGTAATTCCCGTAGGCCTACTAATAACCAAGTAAATAATGGCAATAGGCAGATTAATATGATAAGAACTGATGGACTTTTTGAAGTCGAGGACGGGTCACACGACAGTCCGAAAAACGACCAGCCTTCTTATCCGCGGGATATCGCATATTCTGAAAGTGGTAATGAGTATCATAGTGCGAGGCCACCTCAAAATGGACGAGGTTACTACCGGCAACAGGGAGGTTTCAACCAACGTAAAAGTTTCCAGACTAGGTATTCCCGGGGTTGGAATAATAATTATAGGCCGCAGCCATATGGTGGACGCAGTACCTTTCAGAGAGGGAACTGGAATCGAACCAGGGATTTCAATAGCCAGGGATATCGACGCCCAGCGTACCGATCGGGTTACAATGGAGTCCGGAATAGTCGCAGTTCATATAGAAACCAAGGAAGAGTAATTGATAATAAATATGTACCATATAATAGGGATAATTACGAGACAGTTAGCCATGGGGAAAACGATCGCAGACAGAACCAGGAAGTAGAAACACCCCGACAACAAAGCCGACCACTCACCCCTCAGAACCGTGAAGAATCTTTAAACAATTAAGGGTCGAAGGATTTCTTCCAGTCCCAGGCCCGTGTGTTACTCATAACAATGGAAGACCCCTAGAGTCAATCGACACAACACCCGAACTGCATGTAATAAATAACACAGTAAATAATAACAGTGAACTCATTCAGAATACAGACACAGAGGAGCTGGTAACCATAGGAATTTTGCAGAAAGGTGGCAATGAATTAAATAATACAGACACAAGACCACCCGTGATAAAAGCTAAAATTGGGGATAAGACCTATGAGTTATTATTGGATACAGGTAGTGATGCCCAAGTGATGTCAAATGAAGCATTTGAGATTTTACGACACGATAATGTACTTACTGAAATATTACCTGTACACGCTATGACTGCATTATTAGCTATCGGACAGAAAAGAAGTAGAATAAAGTATCAGTGTATGGTCCCCATCCAAATAAAGGATCAAACTATAGATGTTCTATTCCTAGTAGTCCCGGGTCTGAACCAACCTTTTATTATTGGTTGCGGGATTTTTCGTGAACTCCAAGCTATACTAAATTTCAGAACCAGTACTATGCAGATTATCGACGAACGTGAAACAGAACAGATTGTACCTTTTGTGAGACCTGATATTGTAGTTTCTAATGATGACGATGAAAATGATATCGGTAAGGATCAAATGTTTGTGGAATATATAAATGTTAATAATATGAATGTCGCTAAGTTAATATGCGAAGAGGAATTAAGAAATAAAGATGCTCTTGCTAATATCCCTGATGATGATATTACGGATTATGAAAATGATGATAATTTTTGCGGGGAAATCGACGAGCAGAAAATTTTCTGGTTAGGCGCAAATGATCAAATTATCGATAATGTGAATAATAAGGACCTCGACGAAGGGATTAGAGCCGTGATTCAAGAGAAGGTGGACGGAACACATGACCTCACCCCCCTACAGAGACGGTCATTATTTAATATTTTATGGGAGAACAGGGATGCTTTTCATACTTCGCCCGGCCTTTGCCGACTTTATTCTCATAAAATAGTCAGAACTAGTGATGTCCCAGTTACGCATAAACCAAGATCTATTCCCGCCGGTCTCCGAGACCAGGTGGAGCAGGTGATCGCTGATATGATCCGAGACGGAGTTTTAGAACCTGCGAATACAGTAAACAATAACCCCTTGTGCATAGTACGCAAGCCCTCAGGACAAATAAGACTTACAATTGATGCCCGCTCGGCGAACAATACGACGCTGATGGACCATTATAGACCGCTTACATGTGACGAGCTGATCTCGCGCGCCGTGGGTGCTAAATATTTCAGCTCGACAGATCTGGTCAGTTCATTTTGGCAAGTACCTTTGGACGAAGAGTCTAGGGACTTGACTGCGTTCACTTTTGGCGGTCGTCAACTACGGTTTACCCGCTGTCCATTCGGCAGTAAGACTAGCTCCACAGGCCTATTACGAGCCTTAGAGAAAACGTTCCAAGGTGATAATACTGACTTTATAATACAGTATATCGACGACATATTACTGGTATCAGAATCAATAGACGACCATATGAGACACATTAACTACACACTTAGTAAACTACGGCTAGCTGGATTTACTCTGAATATAGAGAAATGCCATTTCTTCAAGAAAGAAGTGAAATTTCTCGGGTATATTTTTTCTTCAGAAGGCTACCGTATGGATCCTGAGAAAGTCGAGGCTATAAAACGAATACCTTCCCCTCGCACCGTAAAACAGCTGAGACGTTTTATAGGAATTTGTAGCTACCAGTCCAGGTTCTTAGTAAATTTTGCGCTAGAACTTCAACCCTTAAATCACTTGCTAAAGAAGCAAACAAAATGGCGATGGACCGAAAGTGAAGAAAGGGCATTTAATAAAATTAAAGATTTGTTCGCTGAATCCATAATGTTACAAAAGCCTGATGACTCCCTCCCGTTCCATATTCAAGTGGATGCCTCGTCGAAAGGCCTCGGTTCGATCCTATTTCAAGAGATAAACGGCGAAAAGAGAATTTTAGCGACGACCAGTAAGTCACTAAACGCCCGCCAGTCACGCATGTTCCCTACTGAACTCGAAATCTTTGCAGTCTACTACGGGATACAGAAGTACAAGCATTACATCTATAATAGGAAGATCATAGTATTGTGTGACCACCTAAGCCTGCAATTTATAAATCAATGTAAGCTTTCTAACAGCCGTATCAGTAGATTTATATTGGAGTTGTCACAATACGACTTGGAAATAAGGCATGTCAAGGGCACCTCTAACCAATTCGCGGACCAATTATCGAGGTTACCTAACCCCCAAGGCCTAGACCAGCTTGCCGGTCAAGTAGAGAAGGAAATAAGGATCATGAAAATTAATCTAAGGGATAAATATCATCTGAATGATAAACTCAAGAACATAAGGCAGCTCCAAGCGGGAGATCAAAATCTTCAAAAGCTTATGGGTAACGCACGGGACATCGGGACAATCCATGTAATGAATGAGGATACAGAGAACACTGGAGAAACAGAAAACTCAGAAAATGGTGCGATAAAACCCTTTTCGATTGGTATGAGAGAGGGAATCTTATACAAGCTATGTGGTACTAATAACGCAACGTGGAAAACGTATATTCCTGAGGCAATGGAACGAGACTTAATAGCCAGTTACCATGAGAATTTAGCTCACAGTGGAACTGATAGGTTAGTAAATGCCATAAGTCAGCATTTTTATGTGAAGCACCTAGGACGTAAAGTCAGAAAGTATGTTTCCACTTGTCATTTATGTCAAATAGGCAAAATGCGTAATGTTGCATATGCCGTCACACCAGGTGCTATTGAGGCTACTAAGCCGAAGCAATTAATTTGCGCAGACATTTTAGGACCCCTGGTAAAATCTAACTTCGGAAATCAATTTATCTTAGTTATGGTTGACGTGTTCAGCAAATTTGTGAAGTTATATCCTCTCCGTAGGATATCCACTAAAATATGTGTTGCTAAAGTAAGAGATTTTATTTGCGAGTTCGGCGCTTTTGATTTCATTTTGACAGACAACGCGAGTATTTTTTCAAGTAGGCATTGGGCAACGGAACTTAATAAGCTAGGCGTGAAAATCCGCCACTGCTCCTCTTTTTATCCCAGAGGTAACCCCTCTGAACGCTATATCAAAAGTGTGATTGGTTACCTCCGATTATTGTCTCACCGGAAACACCAAGATTGGTTTCGTCACCTGAAGACGATACAGGCGATATTGAATGAAACGCCAAACGATGTTACTAAAGAAATCCCTATTGAAGTGATTAAAGGTACGGTAGTAGGGCCTTTGTTTTCCAACACTCCACCAATTTTACCTACGTGTGCTCCGCGGGACACAGATGTTTGTAAGGAAATAATGGCTCGGTTACACAAGCGATGGAAAAAGCGCAAAGAAAAAAGACCGTCCCATAAACCTAAATGGCAACCACGTCAGAATGAATTGGTATTGGTGAAGAACTTCCCCCTTTCAAGTGCTATCAATCAGAGGCAGAAAAAATTTTGTTTACCCTACCGAGGTCCCTATTGTATTCAACGGCAATTTGGTACGGACACTTTTGAGGTGTCAGACCCAAAAGACGCCAATAAAATATTAGGTCGGTACCATAAGCAATTACTAAGGAAATACCGTACCGAATCTTCATAAGAAAACCCCTAAATGGGAAGAATAAGAATAGTATTGTAAGTTATGTACGAAGCAAGGACCTTAGAATGGACAAAACACGTTCTTGAAACTAAATTATATGCATATATTCGTCATCGCGGACCTCGGATCTATATACACATTAAACGCAGCGGGTGAGGTATTTTCCCCGTTGCGAATGCACCCTCAGTATTAGAGAAAATGAATCCTACTCCGAATAGACAATGGACAGGATGTAGATATGGCATTTGGTGCAGGACACCAACCCATACAGTTTCGGCGAATGTAAAGGAACTCCGATTAAGGTTTCCTATATGTAAATATTTTGTACATAGTGTATATATGATTATGGTTCATGCTCTTACTGTCAAGGCAAAGCTGAAGTGATGTGATATCGATCCGACAGCCGAGATTACGAATTTGTGAATTTAATACTATATTATCATTTCAAATTTTTATTTTTAATATACACTTCACATGGAAAATATTTAGCTACACAATTAGAGATATGTATATGATTTAACCCTTTGAAACTCATAAATCCCACCCGATAAGTTACACCCTGCCTAAGAAATTACCGTAAGGTAAGTGTCCGATGTAATATTTGTATGAACTAAATGTATACCTGAGAATACCTGAGAATTTCCGGCAGTGAAACAACGAATATAAGATAATTAATAATGTGACGTAGTATTGATGTAAAGATAATTAGAGAGAGAATTGTTAATTATGTACAATACCATGAGTATATAGATATATTACCATGAGTAATGAGTAACGAAGGATATACGAATTCATTATTAATTAAGAATTCGAGACTATGAAATTAAAGGTCACATTAAACATATTTATAAGAGGTATATGCAGTAACTCAGAATTATTTTAACATAAGTTCCAGTGAATGAAATACATATACTAGAGTTACCTAACGGAAAGGCAGATGGATAACATTTGTGATGGATGGAAA
The DNA here is from genome assembly GCA_964059195.1 of Ectobius pallidus. NCBI lineage: Eukaryota > Metazoa > Arthropoda > Insecta > Blattodea > Ectobiidae > Ectobius > Ectobius pallidus. Next base: position 18,587,707 of record CAXKWD010000010.1, read on the forward strand.
TTTCGTACAATTTATTGTACAATAAAATTTGTACAACTTAGTACGTAAAGAAAATATTTCATATTTTAATGTGAAGGGTATAGCTACTGTCTAATTAATGTGTGAAAGGAAAATACTCATATGAGATAATTCCATATTTGATTTAAGGATAATTACATAATGAAATAAGTTGATACTTCAATTTTTAAGTACGATGTCAAATTACAAAGGAATAAGTTAATATTTCGTGTTTTTCAATTTTAGATACATGAAAATTGAATTGATATAATTACTTTTCAACTACATAGGAAATAAGTTGATATTTTTATTTTTCAGATACTATGAATACATCAAGTAAGTAATTATTAGAATTAAGGGTACTATGTTACTCCTATATGTTATTACAAGTAAGAATTGCTACATTAACACGTACAATACCTTTGCTCATATAATGATGTTTTTGAAGTCGAGGCAAATCAAATTTTTTTTAAATTCAACAACCATACTTTACGAATATCGTCATTTCCTTTATAAAATTTTTGACTTGGGTCAAATGAAGCTGGTATGAGACCCCCTACGAAGTTTGTACGGCACCCTATGGAGACTTTCTTCCCACTGACCGTTAAAATTCAAATATCCTAACTTTTCTTCTTCAATTAAGACAATACCAAAATTACGACACCTATATTAATATTACCGTTCGATAGATCCATTTACTCCCTTTCATTTCATATGTCACTCAATTAATATAATTACAGGACTAATTATTTATTCGGTTTTTATTGATTAACATATTAAATTTACATCTTTTCATAGAGAATTTTACACCACCGGACTCAGCGAGAAACAAGCTACCGGAATATGATATTCAATTTTTCCTCGATAATTCCAATTCGAAATTATCAAGGAAAGTTCCAATTTCTATAGAACTGTCTCTCCCCCGCTAGTTTTCGAGTCTACTTCGTAATTAATGGCTGTTCCTGACAGTCTGACTTTTGTTCCTTCAGGATTCCCGGATTCTTAACGTCCTCTTTAAAAACTTTTCAACCAATAAACACCCGTGGCGCGAAGTTGTCACCCAATAGGGCCCGTATTATGACCAAATTACGTCACATCCCCAAAATGTATAAAAAGGACCTCCGCCATCAAATCGGGGCACTCCATACAAGTTTCCGAACAACTACTCCACGCCACTCGCCTGTGCATTATACACACGTAGGATAAGTTATTTATAAAAGCCGCGTGTTTATTATAATAGGCCTATAAAGTTGCTGTTTCTTCCCCGTAAAGGATATTTCCGTACGGACCCAAAATAATTAAGACTGCGAATTGTAAGTGCAACTAGCGATATTACCCTAGGCGAGGCGAAGAATTATATTAGCAAAGTGTATGTGACGTGGATGAAGTATAAATAGGCCGCCATTCATATGTGAGGGTACCTAAACCAAAAGTGTACGAATGACGATATATTTTTGTCATAAAAGTTTTAAAATATATAAGTATATTTTACATCGTGTGCCTTTTATGTACATGTATAACCCCTGTGCAATATCCTAGCTGTTGTGATTGTTGGTGCTTGAACACAGACGTCGCCACCACGAAGCCCTTGCTCGATCCGACTGACTACGCCGGCAGCTCACACCTTACAGGTACACGATCAACTGATTGACGCCCAAGCGAACGGCTTCATAAGTGACGCCCGAGCGAACGGCTTCAATCTTCACCATTTGAACCCATTCAAACCGAGGTTTCTTGAGAACGGCATATGACTGACCGAAGAGTGGTCCTTTTTAAAAAAATAAATTTAAACATTATTGATTCGCCTACTCAAGAGGTACTGTTCGTGTTAACATTACACTGGACCCTTAAATTGTAATTTATCATTCATCTTCCAATGAGTTAGTGACTAAGTGAAATGCTTCCAATACACCACGGAGGATCTATTATGCAAGCGGTGCCAAATAGATGGGCTGAGGCCCTTCCTCCAAACATGTAATTCCATTAAACGACATTACATTTTAGTTTCGTCTGTCTATAACATTCTATTTTATTATGGATCATCCTGTATCATGAACCATTACATGTTTATCTGAGACTCGTGTAATAATTATATCTAATTTTAATATCGGATGCCTTTCAATATTCCTTGAAATTATATTTGCAACATATCCAAAATTTTCAGACAAAACTTTATTTCAGCTTTAAAATTAAACATCTTGGTTTTCATTGTTTTGAGCGTTAACGAAAGCCTTTGTTCATAATTACACTACTACCTGTGAATTTTAATTATTATTAACCTTACCTCACTTTATATTGCCAGGACGAGCTGGAGATAGTCTTGGGCCTAGGAGAATATATTGTTATATGGCAACATATATCTGTGGATATAAAAAGAACTCACTGCTCCATAAACTTGAAGTACGCATTGTTCCACGAACCATTATTATATTTGTTTATATAATCTTTTCATAGAAATGGGATAGAAATTTTAATTTTAATTTTATTTTGTAATATTATAAGTAGGCTATTATTATTTATTGCATAAGTCAAGGAATAAGGAATGGAAACATGTTTTACTCATATCGTAACAGATAATGTATTAATTTTTAACCAATATTGTAACTGAGTTTCTTCCTTATATTGTGTATTCCATAAAATAAAACATTTATTAGACAGTATACAGTAATATCAGTTTTAATTTTTTGTGAATGATGGAAACAAGACTACAATAATGTATTTCGAGCAAAAAAAAATAGAAAATGGAGGCAATTATTGAAGAAGAAGAAGAAGAAGAAGAAGAAGAAGAAGAAGAAGAAAAGAAGAATAACACACACACACAAATAAAATCAGTAATAATTTTCCATGTATTAGACAAGATAAATGTACATTATTACACTTTTATATTTCACATTTCAAGGTTTACAGTTGTAAAATATAATTTACGAAAAATTAAATACTGTCCGTGGTGTAAGATTCACCATTAAATATAATATAATAGTACTAATAATAAGATAATGATATTTTTAAAGTTTATGTAGCGAATATTCATAATTATAAGCATGTGGTCAGAATTAGCGTAACAGCTAGTCGAATAAAAACTTTCGGGTCTATTCTTTATATTTAGTTTTTCCAAAATGATGATATTAGTATTAAACAACAAAAGGGAAGATAGGGAGACGTTTTCTCCACAAGTTATGAATGAAGGATAAGTTGTAACAGGATTGTATGAATACTGATATTACTGATGCAAATTGGATTTAGACTATGGAAGGAAAGGTTTTATTTTTCCTAACAATGACGCCCCTTCTTCCGTTTTTTAAGGGAGTAATCCAAGATTCTAACGTAATGGAAAAATTGTAAGTAAAACAAAAAGACAAAGCATATTACTGAACGCAAGTTAACTGTTTTCAATTTAGTTTTCACATAACTGTTATGCTTTCTAAACGTTGCCTTCATCCCTTCGTTTATATCTACTTATTCCATTTCTCAGTCTTCATTTTTCTTGTTCTTCATCCTCTTCTGTCACATTTCTCATTTTTCTGGTCTCCACTGAGGGAAAAGGAACCTTTCGTACATAGTGATTTATTTGTGTTGTTTTTCTTTCTCATCTTTCCCCCTCTCTCATCACTGTTCTCCATCTCTTCTAACTCCTGGTATTACACTTCACCCGCTCCTTTGATTTACAGCTATTACAATAGAATGGAGAACTAGTGGCCAACTCACTTCACCATGTAGATGAGCTGATAAGTTATGACAAAGTCTAATTAACAGCGAAATTATTTATTCTACTGAAATAGTTATGAAAATTTCAGCATACATAATTAATTAAGCACTTTTAGATTTCAATCGAAAGCGTGTATAAGGAACTATAGAACAATCATAATCAAGATTATACATGAGTTTTGTACTTAATGTTATGCAATTCTAGAATTACCTAAAAATGATTAATTACAAGCTTAAAAGACCCGGCATCGCCCGGGTTTTATATTTTGCTTGTACTTCGAAGTAAACTTATGGAGTACTTCCGATTTTCAAACTGTATGCCCTTATAGGCTACAGCCTTCCGCTTTTTGGCAGCAGTTAGCCTATGACCAATAACTTACTCTTTCGTTTCTATTGTGGCATTTCAATAATCCTTTAAATCTTCGTGAACGGCAATGAAGAGGGAAAGGGCCCGTAGACTAAATTTAATCAAGATTGGAATAAAACTGTGAAACGGTGCCAAGTAAGACCTTATTGTTCCGAGAGGTTGAGGATCCTAGATAATGAGACATACGGCACGTGAAGGTTGTCAGCCTTAACTCACCGGCCGCCTTTACCGACAGGATTGTTCTGAGTGGTCGTTTCTGTTATAGGCTGAGTTAACCCAGGGCCAATGGTGTCATCAGAAGGATTAGGCTAATTGAAATATTATAATATGGATGCCTTAGTGGACACATATGTAGGTTTTAGTATATCTAATTATCACGAATGTCCACCCAGGAAAAGTGTTTACCACAAAGAATATTAAACTTCAGTTTTTCACATTTGTCTAGAGTGGAGATATGCCGAATTTTCAGCTAACACTTTTAACACCAAAATTGTACTTAACACATATGTGCATTAAGCCATAGATATATTAATATATATATATATATAAGTATTTTTATCTTAATTATTAATATACATTACATACCTAACATTTACAAATATCTGGTGTAAATCGTAATGAAATCAATATAGGAATAAAACTATAGATTTGAAGAATAGACAGACAAACAAACATTCTTCCTTGATGTATAGATAAGATGCATGTCTGCCTAATTGAATATATATTAATAATATCAGGTATTCGATAATAGGAATAGTAAATTTTACTTACATTTTAAGCAATCAAACACAGCCTACTCTAATACTTGTCTCAAATAACGGCGATTTTTTATTCTCTGTCATTGTCCATGCATAGCAACCATATAGGACTTAGGCCTGTACATTACGTTTTGTAGTATTAAGCGCCTTGAATAAGGGCACAAATATTGTTTTCAAAAAATGAAATGTATCAAGAGTACTAGGCACTGTGCCTATGTAAGTACTGTAAACTTAACGAATACCGAACTGACTGACTCACACAGCAGATACAATAAAACGGCCATATCCGACAGGAGCAAAATCACGCAATACAACAATGCCTCAGAGCGCCTCAAGTTGAAAATAAAAATCTTTATAAATTCTAGGAACACAGAAAATTTAAACATGGAACTTGGAAGAAAAGGAAAGTTGAAGATACCTAGAAGTATAGTGAAAATATTACACATTGTAGAAACGAAGGCTGAAATTCTACGGACATTTAGTGATAGGGGAAAACAGATTAACCAGAAAACTTTGAATGCATTAGAAGATTAAAGGTAGGCCAAGAAGTGGAGGAAGAGTCAAGAAGGTTGCAGAAGATATTGGAATTATTTACTTGAATTTTCCTCGTTAGAGATGATCCACAACAGAAGGGAATTCAGAAGCTGTCTTGACAACTTTCAAACTTTACAAGAGAAACCACCGAAAAGTAGGAACGGACAGATAATATCTGAGAAAGATAAGATATGAAAGAACGAAGAAGACCTAGGTAGCAAAGAGTAGATTAGCCAATGGTCTTAAGTTCAACATGGCCCATAGTTGGTGAAGTCTATGATAAAAATTTCCAACTTATACTAGAACCAATAATAGGTATACTTCAATGAACAGAAGTTTAGTTGTCACTCTCAATTTACTTTAAGGACGATGTGATGAAATTCCATATTTGGAGTTTTTGTTTGTCTGGTACGTATAGGTAGAAGTTAAATACAACATAGTATACCCATTTGTCGCTGGGGGACTGCATCCTCCAGAATGAATGAGGTTTAAGCTTTTTAACAATTAAATTACATTTCCATATCATTTATGGAAACACTTTTACCGGAATAGTCTTATAAACTACATATTTATGTCAAAATGTCCCCCAAACTTTCATTCTCTAAAGTTCCTTTCTTCACGGAAGCTGCCATAGTGAAGGTTAGTCCCCCCCCAAAAAAAAATATATTTTTTTCAGCGAATGCATTGGACCTATATATGTATAATTTGCAGCCTCTTAAATCAGTACAATTTAATTCGGCAATAAAATAGAGTGTAGGCTACTGTATACCCCCATCCCCCCCGTAGGAATTTCCGACTCATATATTTTTTTGTTGGTATTGCCATCTAGTTTCAGTTTTTAGTTGTTCGCTCCTTATCAATTACAGCATTTACCCGGAAACCCCGGAAAACTAAGGAAATCCGGAGAAAATGAGTTTGTTTTAATTTTTCTTCATTCTTTGCTCCTAATATGCCCAGGGAATTTCTGACTCACATATTTTTTGTTGGTATTTCCATCTAGTTTAAGTCTTTAGTTGTTTGTCCCTTATCAATTACAGCATTTACCCGGAAACCCCGGAAAACTACGGAAATCCGGAGAAAATGAGTTTGTTTTAATTTTTCTTTGTTCTTTGCTCCTAATATGCCCAGGGAATTTCTGGCTCACATATTTTTTGTTGGTATTGCCATCTGGTTTAAGGTTTCAGTTGTTTGCCTCTTACCAATTACATTATTGTTATTGTTCGTTTTGCCATTCCGATTAAGTTTTCAGTTGTTTTCCCCTTATCAATGAAAGCAAATTCCCAGAAAACTCCGAAAACCACAAAAACCCGGAGAAAATGGCTTTGTTTTAATTTGTTTTAATCTTAGTTCTTTGCTCCTAGTATTCAAAGGGAATTGGTGACTCATATGTTTTTGTATTGGTATTGCCATCTAGATTAAGGTTTCAGTTGTTTGCACCTTATCAATTACAGCATATCCCCGTAAAACCCGGAAAACCACGGAAATCCACAGAATTTCTAGAACTCGGAACTTGTGATCTACAGTTACTGAAACCGTTATTGCGAAGTAATTCTTCTGCTTCAGGTGTGTCCTTTGCAAGTTCAAAAGGGCGAGTATGTGGACTACGAGATATCTGCCATAATTTTGATGGTCACATGCAAAGAAAAGGGGAATCATATCTTCTAAACATGCCAAGTGTTAGTCAAAGTTGTTTTCTTTAGTTTTTAGTTACTCGCTGAGACCTCAAGATCAATGACACTTTGTCCATATTACCAATCCAAAATTGTGCTACTTTACCCAATATCCCTTCTCTAACTTCATTCAAGAAAGTTTGGTAGTGGCTGTGGAAGGTTTGGCAAGATAAATTATCATTCACAGATGTCAAATTAGAATTTCAAGGTGTTCTGCCAGGTTTTCAAACGCTTTCATCACTTCATCATTAGGATTTTTTCCAGTATTCTTTGCCATGATGTAATTGGTAAGGGGAAAACAACTGAAACCTTAAACTATATGGCAATAACAACAAAAATTATGTGATTCAGAAATTCCCAGGGAATATTAGTATCAAAGAGCAAAGATTTAAAAAAAATTAAAACACACTCATTTTCTCCGGATTTTCGTGGTTTTTGGAGTTTTCCAGAGACATGATGTAATTGATAAGGGGAAAACAACTGACCCCTTAATCTAGATGGCAATATCAGCAAAAAAAGCACATGAGTCACAAATTCTCTTTGAATATTAGCAGCAAAGAACTACGATTAAAAAAAAATTAAAACAAAGTAATTTTCTCCGGATTTCCGTGGTTTTCAGGGTTTACGTGGATATGCTGTAATAATTGATAACGGGCAAACAACTGAAACCTTAATCTAGATGGAAAAACCAACAAAAGAACATATGAGACAGAAATTCCCTGGGAATATTAGGAGCAAAGAACAAAGATTTAAAAGATATTTTTAAAAGGTCAATTTCTCCGGATTCCCGTGGTTTTTGGAGATTTCTGGAGATATGATATAATTCATAAGGGCAAACAACTGAAACCTTAATCTAGATGGAAATATCAACAAAAAAGCATACGAATCACAAATTCCTGGGCATATTAGGAGCAAAGAACAAAGATTTAAAATATAAAACATAGGCATTTTCTCCGTATATACGTGGTTTTCCTGGTTTTCCGGGTTTTCCGGGTTTTCCGGGGATATGCTGTAATTGGTAAGGGGCAAACAACTGAAACCTTATTCTAGATTGTAATGCCAACAAAAAGACATATGAGTTAGAAATTCCCTTTGAATATTAGGAGCAAAGAACAAAGATTTAAGAAATAAAACGTAGTCACTTTCTCCGTATATACGTGGTTTTCCGGGTTTTTCGGGGATATGTTAAACTATGTTAAACCTTAAACTAGATGTCAATACCAACAAAAATGTGTGAGTCCTAAATTCCCTGGGAATATTAGGAGCAAAGAACAATGAAAAATTAAAACAAATTAATTTTCTCCGGATTTCCGTGGTTTTCCGGGTTTTCCGGGTAAATGCTGTAATTGATAAGGGGAAAACAACTAAAAACTTAAACTAGATGGCAATACCAACAAAAAAATATTTGTGCCGGAAATTCCCACCGGGGGGAGGGTTTCATATTGGTGGCCCATGGTCTAAAAGAGCAATTAAAGGAAGTCAAACATGACCAATTAGGCTATTATATTAGCACGTTGAGTATATAGTTAAAACATAGGACCAAATCACTGAAAACTTGCCCGTACTAGATTTATTCGGTAGTCGATAAATATGTACACTGTCATTTTCATAGGCCCATCATTAGGTAGATTTCGAAGAAAAATCTACCTATTGCAATGGATATCATGTTATGATTTTCGAAAAATTCTTTCATATCTTTACGTTTCATGCTCCCCTAAGTACGAAACCACCGCCCGTTCAAAAAAAAAAATTTGTGATATTTATATATATATATATATATATATATATATATATATCTTTACACGCTAGCGGCCGTAATTTTGAAGATATTTGAACCAAATTTTATTATGTCATTTCTAGGCCCAATAGTTCGGACTAGTTCGTTAATGAGCAAATATGGCCCAAGGGGGTGGTCGGGGGAGGGGGTTGAAATTTTAAAAAATGTATATATCGGCCCCTATGAAGTATAGAGGGAAACTTTGTTTGAATAAATTAGAGTACTCCCTATGGAGTTCACAGTGACACCAACGATTCGGGGGTTCGAGTGAGGGTGGGGGTGGGGGTGGGGGATGAAAATTCGAAACTTTTGAAACCACGTCTTGTGGGGTATCGTTGAAAAGATCTTGATGAGTACTCTACAAATCAATAAATAGTTTCTTGATAGCTCTCATATGACGCGATATTTTAATGTTTGAAAATAATAACACTTAAAATAATTATTATATCATAATTTTGTCTTGTTTAGCGGCTTTGCTAATTTTATTCATTGCTGATCTTGCGCACGGCTTCCCAGAATATTATATCCTATTCTTGTTGTTAAAACAAATGATTGTAGGCTCTTCCTCTTTACTGCAGGTTTGCCATGCCAAGGCTAAAAAAGAAGAGTGCTGCGCAGCGATAATAAATTAAACCAAAAGCACTTCGAAATCTACCTCAGCCTGTAGGCCTGCCTAAAGGGATTTTTTTTATTTTGTTACAGTTATCCTTAGCCCATATCCACCCTTCATTGCGTAATCCTCTGCGCTTACATGTAATACCACCCCTTTATTCATTCAATATTAATTTAAAGTTTGTATTCAACAGCCAGAAATAATATTGAAGTACCGTTCTTAAAATCCCCACATTTAAATTAGATCATTATTAGGATTAATGCTCATAGTTGCAACTATAATTTATTTTAACCCAGTAAATTGCTTATGTAAAACACCCAAGAATAAGAAACTCTCGCGCATGCGCGCATACTCGCGTGCTCAGAGCGAACTTACTTCTTGAGACGATAACCTTGGCTCGGTAAGTCGGTGGGATGAAGAATGGTAAGATGGGTCATTACTAAAGGTTTTCAGTCTTCCTCGAATTCAAAATTTCGGATTTCCGAGTTCTCTTTAAGTACATTTTACACAATCTCGTTTCACGAGCTTATTACGTAGTTAGAAATTGGATCCAATTTTTTATAATTTTGCAGTTATTTCTGTTAAGAACAGGTATACCACGCTTCTTACAGTAAAAGAAAAAATATCACGTTACAGTTTAAGAACATATTGCAGCATTTTAAAGTATATTTTCCGCCTATTTACGCATTTTTAAATCATATTTTAAGTGCCTATTTTCTCTTTTAAAAGCATATTTACTTGTTTTAAAGCCTATTTTAGGTGCCTAAAAGTAATTTTTAGAGCCTAAAATCCCAGGTATAGTTATAAAAGAGTCTACAATGGGGTTACGAATATAGAGGATAAAGAAAAACTATATATTTTATTAAACTAAAGTTAATGGATACAATATTGACTACGAGTGCTGATAAAATGCTGGAAGAGAGAGAAAAAAATATTTATAGCTGCCCTGTCCCAGGTTACCAAAAGATACAGCCTACCAAGACCAGTCTGTTAAAGACAATTTATGTATAAATTATCTTTTTTTTAACAAAATAAATTGCATATAGGCTAGGCATAACAATTGAGAAGACGGAGAAAAACCACGTTAATTGAAAATTAGAAAGATAATCGGAAAAAATATTTTTAAAAAACCTTTCTTAACCCACTAAGTGTTCCTGAATACTAACTTGGATAAGGAGAATATACTAACAAGGAAAGTTAATACAATAATATTTCATGTTTTGATATTTAAAAGATGCACTTGAACTGTGATATCGTTGGCAGCTCCTGAGATAGCTAGCAATGAGTCCTAGAAGCGAATAGCTGTTGCTGTAAATGAATTCAAACAGTGTGAAGTTCTGTGCAGAGGCATGGATAGTAAGGGAACAAGCTGAGAGCGCGTGCTCAAGTTATGGTAGGACGACAGGTAGGCCTAATGAATACGATTCGAAAGATGCCTAGGACGGTTATAAGAACAATAAAATCTAATTTAAGTAAATGTAACGAATTAATTATTTGAGGGCATCCATTGTAAAGTACATACAAATTTGCTTGGTATTTATTTGGTTAATAACAACGCTTCTAAGCTCTGTACACTCTGTACGAAACTCCTAGCAATATGTTTAATTTTTTTGTGTAAAACAGTTATTGAAGTATCAGTTTGCGAATAAACGAACATTCAATTCCGAAATGTTTAGTCATGCTAGAAGCATAGAATTAGGCCTAAATACATCTTTCATAACAATTGTATTATTGTAAAATCTTACCATTCTATATTCGTCAGATGTGAAAAGATTTTTGTGAGTTATAATTTTATCAAATAACGAAAAGATTTAAGGAAAAGTATCCAAAATATTACTTAAAAACTATGTATTAATTTTTTCTATATTAACATTTTAAAGCATAACTTTCTAAACTGTTACCCAGAGCAAAATGTTACTTCCTACAGAATTTGTAACACGTGAGCTACATACTCGATTGGTTTGAGCCGCGGCTTATTTCCATGAGTGTGGAGCCACTGCCTGGGCGAGTAGACATTACGGACAGGTCTGTATTTGTGGATATGTGTGTGCTTAGCAAGCTTGTAAACGTAAGTGCAATCTCCTCTGATTGCTTCACTTCGCACACAAAAATGTAATAACGACTCTAATAAAAGCATGCAGACATACTTGTCATTACATTAATGCAGTCTGGGGCAGTTCTAATACTCCACACAAATGCACTCTATAGTATACCCTCTACAGCGATACTTGCCCCCCTTAGGTTCATTTCTAAAGACTTCATTGAATACATTTGTAAGGCACTTTGCAGATATTTACAGTTTCAAATTAACTGTCACAATTACTCCATTCGAGATGGAATTGGGGATATAATAAAGCATCGGTAAATGGAATAGTATCTTTTTAATAAAAGAAACGTCGTTCTCCTCCTGCATGAAATGTTTTCTTTCGATATTCATCGAAAGAAGAATGAAGTGCCAGAATGGTACTTGATGAGATTGCATGGTGGACGCGAAATGTCCGTCCGTGTGTCTGTACGGGCGACAACTCGAATACGCTTTATAGGATTTTCATGAAACTTAGTATGCGCATTTATACGTCCATGAAAAGAGCCTATTGACGCATTTATAACGTCCATGAAAAGAGCCTATTGATTTTGGGCCGAACGGTTGATCGGTAACGGAATAACGACTAATTAACGGTCACATGCTTTTAAATTGGCAAATAATCACGTGACTACAACCATAGCCCGACAGTATATCCTAGCGGGCTACACTACAATAAAGACGCGTTGCTATACATAACCATGGCCTCTCAGCTCAGTTATACGTCATACGTCTTAATATCATCGTTCCCAACGGGTTCACATTAATTCTTTAAGTACTTTACTATGATTTTTTGACATTCCTGCCAAATTTATTGTCACTTTTCACATAGCTACTTTTGTGTTTTTTTCTGATATTCTGAACTGGACACAAATTTTATTTCTTTATTTTTCGTGTAACTTCACTTTTCGGTTGAATCTATTATTCTCTGCTTTGTACCTTAAGATATATTGTACGGTTATCCGCAGGTTACAAGTCTGATGGTAATAAGTTACAAGTCTGAAATCTGTTTTGATGGTAATAAATTTACGTACTTAAAAAGTTTTAAATAATCAGTACTCATTTCTCTAAAAGACGTGACAGAATTTTTTTAAAAATATCACTTGAGAATTTGATTATGCAGTCTACTACACTTCTTGAAGTAGCGGTACATAGACATAATTGATATTTTATTTCGCTTTTCAGTTTAGTTTTAAAATTTTATTTTACATAAAAATGTGTAGTGAACACCGTATGCTACCGTACTATAACATAATATCTAGAGTGATAAATAATTTGTACATGCTTTCATTTACAGCTCACTGAAGAAATTTATATTATACACTGCAGAGCAAAATTTGTTCTGGGTGACAATCGAACCCTTAGTATAATGACACAAGCAGGACCACCCACGGGGGGGAAGTTGTGTTATTGGAAAAAAGTTTTGGGGATTCCAAAATTTGGGGGGGGGGGGAATTAAAAGTATTGAAGTTTGGTAAAATAAAAATGTACAGTAAGTTTCGAAACGTTTGAGTTTTGAAAAAAAAAAAAATTATTGTAAAATAGAAGTTAAAATTGGTAAAGAATGTTAAGGATACATTTATTTTACATGCCCGTCGGACTTCATTATTTTGACTAAAATCTAATGTCAAAAGAAAATGTTTAGGATCAATGGGTTAAAAAAGGTTTTATTGGATCTTACAGGTGTTTAATAAATATGTCAGGCTTCCCAAACCTAATAGGCCTACCCATACGACAATTTCATACAATCAACTTGTCTTCCTCCCCCCCCTCAAATGCCTTACTTATGTCGAAATTTTCTGGATGTTCTTCCAAATATTCATGGTAATTGCCAACACATTGATTAGTAGGCCTATCAACATTTATATTTAATTTGAAGTTAATCAGAATATAAATCAACTAAAACTTAATCATAGCTATAAAATAAATATGAGCGAAGAAATTAGGCCTATATAGTCATAAAAATATTAAGACATAGATGTTCATAAGACATTCCAAAGCAGCATTTTCAATTGAAAGAACCATGAAAGCGTATAATTTATAACAAACAAAAAGTGTACAATTTTATTATGTTACTTGTATTATAAAGTGAAATCAGCATATGTAGGTCTACTGTGCATCTTCTGCTTATTAGATATTTACCACTTTCGATCAAAACATTAACTTAATCATTTATTGGGGTAATATTGAAATAAGAGCCTATAGTTGAACAGCTTGTGCAAAATATCTTACGGTCTTTTGAAAACGGTGAATATCTTTGTGGGACCTTTTGTGATTTGACAAAAGCTTTTGATTGTATTGATCATAAATTACTTTTGGACAAGCCACAATTTTATGCTATTCATGGCAATGAATTAAGTCATATTTGCATAGTCTTAAACAATTTGTATTTATAAGTTAGATGGTTCTTATTCAAATGAAGTTTTACTAAAAACGGGCGTTCCACAAGGTTCAGTATTGGGGCCAGTTTTATTTTTAATAGCCATTAATGATTTACCCAATTATATACACTCTGAAACGCTGATGTACGCTGATGATACTACTTTTATCACAACTAATAATAATCTCATGAATTTAATGAATAATGTTGGTGACATTAAAAACTCTGCCTTAGCTTGGTTCTGTTCAAATGGTCTGTTTTTGAATGAGGGGAAGACTTCCTCTGTTCTGTTCTCCTTAAAACTGTTGCCAAATAGCCTAATATGTCGGATGACAAATCTGTTTCATTTTTGGGGATTAAAGTAGATTATCAGTTGAGATGGGATCTTCACATTGAAAAACTTACAACAAGGCTGTCTTCTCTTGTTTTTTTATGAATCATTTAAATAATTGAATACCGAAGTCTTATTTGAGTTGTGTTTATTTTACGTTTTTCTCAATCTATTTTGAGATACTGGATTTTAATTTGGTGAGGTTCTAACTAAACTAATGACATCTTGCTGTTGCAAAGAGAGAATTCTTAGGATAACACTGGGTAACAGCCAAAAAATCGTCCGGGGTTTCTCAGCGGAATTAGACTAATTTTGATGCCCTGAGTCCGAAAATGACCTTGGTTTTGCTCAATCAGGTCAACTTTTTGAGATACAGCCATAAACCTGCCTGACGAGCTATACATACATATGCTAATATCATATGTATGTATCACGGGTTTTGAGTTCAGTCATTTCTCTAAATTCGCTGCATAAAAATTAGCAGGAAAATAATCACAATTATTATTAATATTATTATATTATATATTATTATATTTTATATTATTATATTATTATATTTTCGGCGCGACGTTCATGCAGGAATAATCCTGACGTTTTCTGCTACATCTGCGGAGAATACACGCTGTCAGCGGACAGGAAGAACATCACAAGATTTGTGAAGCACGCATACCAAGCTTACTTTAAAATCAAGCTAGGTGACCAAGATAAGTCGTGGGCACCGCACACGGTGTGCAAGACGTGCGTGGAATACCTCAGGCGGTGGACTAAGGGCGCCAAAACTTCACTGAAGTTTGGGATTCCGATGGTTTGGAGGGAGCCGTTTGACCATGCATCGGATTGTTACTTCTGCGCCATCAATACTACTGGCATCAACCGGAAGAATTAGCACAGCCTCCAGTACCCCGACCTTCCATCTGCCCGCCGTCCAGTTGCTCACTGCGAAGAAATACCTTTACCAGCGTTCACACAGCTTCCTCACATCGACGACGAGGCCACCACTTCAGACGACATAGGAGATACAGAACAGGAGTATGAAACACAAGACGGTCCGCAGCCCTCTTCACAATGTGAGCTTAATGATCTGGTTCGGGATCTCAGCTTGTCGAAGACTTCCTCAGAGCTGTTGGCCTCCAGACTCAAAGAGAAAAATCTACTTGGCGAGGACGCGCGTATCACTTTCTTCCGTAGAAGGCATGAGGAGTACATGGGCTACTTCTGCCAGGAGGAAGACCTCGTGTACTGCCGAGATGTCGCCGGTCTTCTTCATAAACTCGGCGCTCCTACATACGATCCGACAGATTGGCGACTCTTCATTGACAGCTGCAAGCGCTCTTTGAAGTGTGTGCTCATCCACAACGGGAACCAGATCGCCTCAATCCCTCTTGCGCACTCCACAACTCTCAAAGAGAAATATGAAGCAGTGAAGTATGACAAAATCCAATATAAGCAGCACCAATGGATGATCTGCGTCGACTTCAAGATGGTGAACTTTCTACTAGGTCAGCAGTCCGGGTTCACAAAGTACCCATGCTTTATATGTATGTGGGACAGTCGAGACAGAGTCCAGCACTATGTAAAGAAAGAGTGGCCGGCGCGAGAGCAGTTAGTACCTGGGGCGAGAAACATCATAAACGAACCTCTTGTTGACCGGGAGAAGATATTGATCCCACCGCTACACATGAAGCTTGGGTTAATGAAACAGTTCACGCGCGCTCTGGACAAGGATGGGAGGTCCTTCAACTACATGTGCCGAGCATTTTCTCGACTGACCATTGAGAAGCTCAAGGCCGGCAGCTCATAAAGGACACTGAGTTCCAAAACTCCATGAACACGCTTGAGTGCGCCGCCTGGAAATCGTTTGTGCAGGTGGTGAACAACTTCCTGGGGAACACGAAGGCAGCAAACCACGCCACACTCATCAGCAGCATGATAGAGGCCTTCCAAAAACTCGGGTGTTTGATGAGTATAAAGATGCACTTCCTCTTCTCACACATGGACAAGTTTCCTGAAAACCTTGGGGCGATGAGCGACGAGCAGGGAGAAAGGTTCCATCAGGACATGCGCCAAATGGAGGAGAGGTACCAGGGGAAGTGGGACGCAGTCATGCTGGCGGACTACTGCTGGTCGCTGAAGAGAGACAACCCAGCAGCTGCTCACACACGGAAATCGAAGAAACGCCGAAATCTGCCTTGAACTCTGAACTTTTGTGTCATGTAACGCTCATTCTTATTATATTATGATTATTATGCTTATCAAATTTCATGTAGTAAATAAATAATGAATTAATTTGGATACGTTGACTTTTATTTCTTGAGGGAAACGGAAAAAATCGTCAGGGGTTTATCAGCAGAAATGAGTTTTTCTTACGAAAAACATATTTTTTTGAAATTTCTGTAGAAAAAAATCCTGACCTGATTGAGCAAAACCAAGGTCATTTTCGGACTCAGGGCATCAAAATTAGTCTAATTCAGCTGAAAAACCCTGGACAATTTTCCAAAAGTTTTTTTTTGTTGCCCTGTGTAATCAAAAGGTGTGATATTCGGGAGCATTGCAATCATTATTCATTGAATTAGAAATGTTAACTGTTGTAATCTGTATTTATTAGATCTTTTAATTCCCATACATAATAATATAGATAACTATAATGTTAGAAAAGATGTACATGTGCAGGAAACAAGGTTCAGCAATGAATTGAACGTACCTAAATTTAGCTTAAGTAAAATAATTAATTCTCATTTATATTTAGGACCTAAATGCTACAACAAGTTGTCCGCCCAAGTTAGAAACTGTACAAAAAAAGAAATTTTCAAAACAAATGTACAACTGGCTGAAAAATAATCCTTTTTATTGTATTGAGGAGTTTTTAAAGCTTAGTTCAAAGGAGATTGTATTTTAACTTATTTTTATCTTTTAATGTATTTAAGACAGTGCAGTTTCTACAGATTTTTTGACACTGTTAATGCCAATATCTGTGCCTAACAACAAAGTATTATTATTATTATTATTATTATTATTATTATTAGTTAAAATATTACTAGCCTCTACAATAAATCTTCAGCAGTAGCATATCACTATATATAGGCATATATTCTTTAATATGGAAAGGACATATATAATTTTGCTATAAGGTTTTTTGATGTGGGTGATGTTTATATTAATCTTGTTTGTCTGTTCATTATTTACTACTTTCTCTAAAAACAAATAATGAAAGAAATTCACTAAGAACATTAGGTTTGGTAAAAGAATAAAAGTTACCTAGAATTTACTCTCCCTTCCTCTATGGCCTTCTCGAGCGTGGTCCCGATATTTCCCTGGTGAGTACACCACCAACTAATTGATTTCTCTTTTGCTTTCTTCTTGTCCTCATCCTCATGTTGTCACTATGTTCCTGGAACATCAAATTCAGTTAAGTGAAACAGGAATGGACTGTTCTACTCGAAAATGTGGAGGAAGGGAGGAAAGGAACATATGACAGATTCGGTATATTCCAAAAACACACACAAATCAGTACATAAATGAAGGGAAAACATTAATAATCCAGAAAACTATATTGACTTAGGAGTCTTGTACGTTTAATTATGGTGTTTAAAGAGTTTCTAAAAGATTGCGTACGGTATTTAACTGACTCCATGATAGGAATGTTGAAAGGAGTTTGTACCGTATAATAAGTCTTTTATTTTATAAAAAATGTATATTTTCAGTATACTTCAATTTTTTAGTATAATTGGCATGAAATTAGCAACTGCTTTCTGCATTGATGTAAACTGCAGTCATGCATTTGTGTGGAGTTCCCTTTGATTGGCCGGATTCTGCAAATTTTACTGTAGTCTTGCTACAAACCAGTGCCTCACTAACAGATAGAATACGTATCAAATATCAAATACAGTAAAATAATATGAGCCTAAAGTAAAAATAAATCTAATTCAAAATGTGTTGTAGTCTTTATAACGGATTTTACTGAAGTTGTGGATTTATTCTGTATTAAGAAGGCCTGGGCCAAAGAACGAAAATATGCAATTTTTAAAAATGTTTATACATGTCTTGAGAAGTTCAGATAGTTTAATTCCAAAAGAAGAAGAATTCTCTTACCACGAATGATAAAGCTTTCCCCGTCCCGATAAGCTTGTCCAGTAAGCTTATTATTTTTTTTATTTCCTATAATTGAATGGTTAGTCTCTATTTGTCGGTCTAAAATGACGTTCAAAAATTTCATGAAGGAGTAAGTGATAAAATTCAAATTGCTGAAGATGATAGTCGATCTATAATGACTTCTAATATACCTCAATCACCATAAAGAGGATTAAATAATTGTGGTAAAATTTTCTCAACTGAGACTCCCTTGTCACATTCGACAATCATCATTAAAGTATTTTCTTCAATTTTACTTTATCATAACATTTAAAATACCAATTTATACTGGTCAAAATGAATTCTTTTTATAAATGAAACTATTACTTAAAATCGTAACTTGATCTGGAGATAGAAAATAAATTTTTAAATTCTGCAAAAATTAAATTAACTTTTATGAGGATTTCTGTATAGCATACTCCAAGCTGTATAGCATAGGCTACTCTTGTTCAAATCAATAAGTTACATTACATCAAGTGTCCTTCAACCCGCGGTCTGTGGCTTAATTTTTGATGGTCTGCAAACAAACACTTGTTTTAACTAAAAGTAAAAATAGTGGTTAATCTGAGGCTTTCACGGCCGGAATCTTGATGTTGAAGCATCTTCCGGTCTGTGGGCCGTGGTTCTAAGTCTGGCGAGACTTGTTATTTTGCCTTTGGACCACGGCCCACAGCCCGGAAGATGCTTCAACATCAGTAAAAATTGTATTCTTTGACGACTATTCTCTGTCAGGTCTCACAATAAATTCAATAATGTTACTGTGTTTTGTGGTATTCATTAATATTGTAAAGTTTAAGACAAACTATTAAATACACACATATGTAAAATGTTAAACAAGCCCTACAATAAGTTATTGTAATATAATTATGCTATATTGTATTTGTGTTGCTTAAGTATCATGCTATTATTAAATCAATAAATCAATGTTAGCTTTTCACCAAAAAAGAAAATTACAATTTAGTTTAAAAAAAGGTTGAAGACCACTGCATTACAATATTACATTATTAATCTAATAAAAAATAACATGTCCCAAACAGTTGCTTGAAGCTAAAACTTAAATTTTAAAAATGTAATATTTGTGTTATTTTTTTCGCATTAACAATAGCTACTAACAAGTACTTTCAAACATATTTTTAAATATAAGCTTAAAATAATTTCTTCGAAAATTGAAATCTGTGAATGAAATCATTATTTCAAAAAATCCAAACAGAATGATTTTCCACAATATTGAAAACATAATTATTATATTTTTACATTAATTTTACTTTCAATTTTATTACAATTAATAAACGACATCAAATTATATTTTATGCATTTAAATTTAACAATCGTTATACCTCATTGTAATTTTTTGTATACAATAATGAACTGAGCTGCCTCTATCAAGCTTACGTTACCAGATCAATATAATGCAATATCATCTCTACAATAAAATCTTATGAAAAAATACATTTCGTTATTAAGGTGTATGATTTGGCTGTGTATAGCATATCATTTTATACTGCGGACTGTTTATATGAACTTTCTCTCTACAAAAATACAATTATATCAAGTTTACTTTTTCTTTTTTCTTTTCTATTACCTAACATAAATAATATAGGCTACCATTCTCCCGTATACTTTTTTTTGGAAAACAATGTTTTCTAAAAAATCGCCTCTTCCTCATGAGATATTCTGTTTGCAAATATTTATTACATTCTCATATCCAACTTGGTTGTAAGTTAGCATGAAAATAAGATTTGTTTATAATAACCACCAGTCATCATGGAATAACATTTTATTGCTGCCGGAAATACTGTTTACAGAATAACTTTTAGTCCTATATTGCCTTCATTCATCACGTCATTCATAACCTAATACAATGTTCTTTCGTTCCTTACTTATCACTTAATGCAGCCTACCCTTGCGCTATGTCATTAGTAATAAGAAAAACGTGTGTTTGGACTGATTTTATTCTAATATACCGCTATTATTGTTCGAATAACTTATAGATCAGTGTTCATTTGCATCCTAATATGACGTGAAATGAAACTTTAGATACACTAGTCCTATCAGAGCTCAGTTATTACAAGTCTTTTTTCTATTTTAAAATATTACATTACATTAATTTACTGTGATTAAATCCAGTTATTAATAATGATTATTACGTATTCCAAATGAAGTAGAGGACTTTTTTCATGGTTAGGTTAACACACAGGCCTTCATGGACAGAAAAAATGGGGAGACTCCTATGTACGTTGGTTGGAACTAAGAACTTACGACAAGGACCAGCTTTACGCATCAGTCGAAGAAAATAATAACCAATGAAATAATCCAACAGGTGATTTTTTTATGATCTTTTCCATTTCTTAAATTCAACTTTATTGATATTCCTTTGAGCATCGAAGCCATCAGGAATTCAGGTTATGTGCGTATACTGTATACAATTTGGCCATGCAACTATCGATATTCGGCTATTTTCTATTGTTGATGTTTTCTATGGCATCAATAATTTTCAGCTCTGCCACCTATCGTCTCGGCCACCTCGCTCTGTTTACTAAATTGTTGAAGATCTAGCAACATAACTGTATAGTACCTTATACAGGTACAAATTAACTTTAATGCCTTAGGTATGTAACTTATTACATTAGCATACCAACTGACAGGTCATTTTTTTTATTTTCTTAATTCGCGATTTAAGAGATGGAACATGAGAAATAACAGATGTGCTTATTCACGTCCTGGAGCCTTAATACTCGGACTCCTGCAGAGGATAATGAAGAGAGTGTAATGCCTATCATCAACTCCGTTGCGGAAATGGATGCAGCAGCCCAGCCCATTTGTTGGCAACTTCCGTAACTCACCCTCACACTTCAGTTGTTTACCTCACAGCATATAACACGGTCCAATTTCACGCACCAGTAATCAATAATAACAAGAACATTAATAACAATAATAATACTATTTATTTTGGAGAAAATCTTGTGGTTTTCCTAGCCAAACCTGAAACAAAGCTGCATAAACTCCTTTCAATGTTAATAAATTGAAGGAAAATCATTCCAAAAATTGTACAATAGAGCCCGCTATTCCGGACCCCGCTCGTCCGGACATACGGTTAATCCGGACGGGATTTATATTTTTTTAATCACAAAGATGTTTTGTTAATCCTACATCAGTTCGTAGATTAAAAAACTTAGGTCTACATACTCACAGCAGTATTAAAATTAAAATTAATTTTTAATTTGAACCTTCGGGTTCCATAAAATAGATAATATTCGTTTAGCTTGCTTAAGAATTGTCTATTGCCATTGAGTAAGTAAGGAAAAATTATATTTATGAAGAAAAATCTATTTTTATAATTATCTAAGCCATATAATACTTGTATTAGAGCACAGTACGTCCATTTTTAGTCAATTTCCGGTTTATTCCGGACATTCGGTGATCCGGACACCGTCTGGTCCCATCTAGTCTGGATTAGCAGGACTCTACTGGAATGAAACTCGCAGGTACATAACAGTGATCAGGATTTGAACCGTACTCTGAAAAAAAAAATCAAAATTTATTGTGAAGAATTATGACAATATAATTATAATCATTGAAAAACCATGTTGTATGTTTTAGGTCTATAATGCATGTTGCAGGTGAACCATTTTTATACATTAAATCACTCCTGATTTCATACGTTTTACATTAAAATTCACGCAATAATACCTATGGGAAGTGGTGATTCCTAGTAGTACTATATGAACAACAAGTTTCTATTACAGTTTGAGCCAAAAATCGCACTTCTTGGAATAATTAGTAAAGTTAATTCTAGGAATATTGCCAAGCTATGCAGCGTTTCTAGGCATAGGCCTACCGTTTTCAAACCAGCACCGGCGCGGCCGTGAAAACTTCAAAAGGAAAAGGTAGACTATCACATTCCAACCGATAATACCAAACTCATCCCCATAAACATGCTATAAATGACATATACGGTATAGCTTATGTATAGCCTACATGTGATTTAGTTATAATACTCATTGATTATCGTCCAGTCAACCATCGAAATAATGCCACCATCCGTTCTCTAATATTTAGTGGCGCAAAGCGAGGGTGGCACTAAAACGAAATTGTATACTTAAAATAAATATGGCAATATACAGTGCCGTATTAATTTACTGAACTGTTTTATAAAAAAAATTAAATAAAAGGCAAATAGAGAACTCCAGCACAATAAAATACACTGTACTGTACTGTACAGTAATTCAAATTTATTACAGTATATGTCCAGAGCTACAGTAGGCTAGACAAAGGGTTTGAAAATCATGTGGATCCATGAAAGTGATGATTACATTATAGTACCTTTACTCCTTGTAAAAAGTAACTGGACTGTATAGTAGTGTAGTGTTTAAAAGACTGAAAAAAGTGAGTCCGGAATGTCTCATTGTATGAAGGGTTCTTTCTCTCTGCTCCACCCTCATGCAAGCTGCCTGTCCGACTTCTTAACATAGCTTCCTCATTCCACTACATTTACAGTCAGTGGCAGGCGAACACTCACTTCTTGAAAATACCGTAAAGTACTTACATGTTTCTTAAATAATCTTCCTAACATTCACGCCAGTTTAAAGTAATTCTGAAACTGAAAACAAAAATCACTGCAAGTCAAATTGTGTAAAAATCTTGTCCTATATTCACTGGCACTGGCACTGGCACTGGCACTAATGAATTGGCACATTAACGAGGTTTCTTATTTATTTAATATGGGAGAAGATCCGTTCACTTGCATTTATTGGCGCTGTGCGAGGGTGGCACTGTAAAGAGGGGCATTATATCGAGGGTTGACTGTAATAGGTTCAAACATAATTTAGGGAAACATTATATATCATGCCTATCTCACTGTTTTATCATGTCATTTAGAAATCTCAGTGAAAATTTTTATTTTCGCGTTATTCTCGACAACAATTCTAATGATTTTAATTTTTGCACACTCCATTTAATGCCTCTTACATTATGGGAATGGCTTGGCAATGCTGAGGAATCAGTGGAGGTTTATTGAATGTTAAATGAAAGGAAAATATAACAAAATTAAAAAATAATGGAAAAGAAGAAAACAACAATTATTTTCGAGAGGGAAAAAAAGAATACTAAACTAAAATTATATATATATATATACATATATATGTATATATATACTTTTTTAATTGAACAGACTTCTATAGATTATCATTTGACAAATTAAATTATATTGAGATCTCTTCTCTTTTTTTTTTTCGTAGTTTTACCTCTCCCTTTTAGGATTTAAGCGACCCAAGCCGCCCGGGCCTTACAGGGCCGCGACCTGTCGGGAGAGGTATTACCTTTGGATCACATACATACTTTTTTGACCAGACAAGGACATGGAGGGCCTCCCCGGATGAGTGATCAGCCCAATGCCGGGGCCACCTCCGAGACAACACGAACACATAGGACGATACACACCATTCACACACACACACACACACACTCACTCAGAACAAGGCGAGGATGAGGATGAAGATGATAATGACGGCCAGATGATATCCGGGGACCACAAGGGCCTAAAGTTACCTGACATTAGTCTCATAGGTGAGGGAAAACCCCGGAAAAAACCTCACCTAGGTAACTTGTCCCGACCAGGAATCGAACCCGGGCCCGCTGCGTGAGAGGATTGGACGCATCCCCTGAGCCACAGCGGTGGACATATTGAGATCTATTAATAATAATAATAATAATAATAATAATAATAATAATAATAATAATAATAATAATAATAATAATAATAATAATAATAATAATAATAATATTAACAACTTTCCTTTAGATGAGCACACCTTGTCATGACTTAAACGAAATCCAAACCACCAATATGGCTGCGGCAGGAATATTATTTTCTATCGTCATTAATTGCCTTCAGAAGTAGGGCTAATTTAAAAGTCTGCTGGATGACATGGTCGACACGGGAAAATAATCATATGGTACCAGTATGTGTAGTGGATTCCACGTTAAGACGACTTTTTCCCATACCATTTTTTCTATATTGTTCCCTCCGAAAATCTATATTTTTTAATATGCAGGGTAGCCTCTTCGCAATCTCCTAATAGCACGGCTATTTTTTCTTTGAGATTTCTGAATTGAGGTAGTTAGTGTGGGCAATGTAGATCGTTACACTGATGGAAGTAATTCTGCATTAGTGTGGGCTTCACATGACGACCAACTTCTTTGTACTGTAGCTAAATAAAGCATGTGTTTCTTGGAGGTGAATTTAGGATCTGATTGAGTTGCTGTTCACTGATTGCCTAGCCTAAAGTAGCCTGTAAAATCATGTAAGCAGTAATTCTAGGAAAATAGGTCATTGTAACATGCAAAATTCTGTAGATTTGTATATGACACTACATAAATAAATATAAATTTCCACCAGCTTTATACTTCCTAAATTCTGATCACAATATTATTAATACCTTTCTGAAATATAATTTTAGAATGGAATTTATTTTTTAAAGTTAAATATATTTTTAAGATGGCCTTACTCTAATTGACGGTTCTGAGAGCAAACGCTATTGATAATTCTAAGAATACCCGAAAAAGACCTTTATGCATGCATGAAGTCCTGTATGACAGTATTAATAAGATACCAACTATTTCCTATTTATACGCATGTATGGCAGTGAGAGGACTTTGTCACTATTTCACATTGAAAGAGGCAGCAGTAATCGCAAGCGCTGTTCATTTTACTGCAATTTTTCATCAAGACAAAAAAAAAACTGTTACAGAGAATGAAATAGCTTTTGAATTATTTATACGAGAAAGTATTCTGATCATCATGCCTTTATTGTGAACGTAATAGGTTTTTGTAAGAGTATAAATTGATAAATATCACAGGATATGAGTATTTTCATGTTTGTAAAGATTTCATTTCCTACTGGCATACAGTTTAAATTATTATATTTTTGCTTCTCATGTTTTCAATAAAACAGCACAACGCTCTATTAAGTGTTTTTACACGGTTTTGAATTGAGTTCTATATTATTAACTACAAATCGAGTTAGTAGCGAGACGAAAGGAAATAACAGAGTCTGTGATTATCTGACATTCAAGTCACATCATGCAAGTTTAATTTAGAAAAGGTGTGCCCGATATCGATCAGCAGACGAGTTTGTAAAGTATATAAAAATCTTATTGAGTGCGATAAAAAAAACAAAGAAGATAGAAGCAGTCATCTTGAAGATGAAATGCACATTTACCGTGCAAAACAAACATCATGCTACGCAAACAACTTGACTAGGTTATTTAAGAGAGAGCTTCAACTGCTATGATTTAGAAATGCGTGTTTGAAACGTAAATAAACACAAGAGAACCATTTTACGTGTTTATATTTGTAGGTGAATTCAGGTTTAATACGTAAAAATGTTTAAAAGGCTTTTTTTTATACAAGAGCTTGTGCTGTGGATCTCATATTTATCTCCAATAAATTTGAAAGTGCATGATTTGAATTACTACTTGCTATGGACAGGCTGTGTAGAATTTTATTTATTTATTTATTTGTCGACCGCAGTGGTCTAGAGGTAACGTCCCCACCTCTAGATCTGAAGGTCGCTGGATCAAACCCGGCCGGTCGATGGATTTTTCAGGACGTAAAAATCCTGGGTACGGAGTCCTTCGAGAGGGACTTTAAGCTGGGGAAGGGGTGTCGTAAATTTACGGAACTTAAAAGAACTCCATGTCTAAATTAGAGCCTCGGGACAAAATTTTACGCAAATGTCAGAAGTAACGGATCTTATCACTTTTCAAGTGGTCTAAAGAAATATTTGTCCCATAATGAAATACCTTTCTAAGTAATATCGTTCTACATTTTATTAGCTTTTACTGAAGAATGTAAACAGTACTCTGATTATCAATTGACATGGGTATTGCAAGAAACAACAGATTATTCTCAAAAGACTAGGTAGTAAGATCTGATTCAATTTTTTTTTTCAAGGGGTCCGCGGACTGAAAAGTTTGGGAACCACTGGCCTAGGCTATAGACTTAAACCGCAATAGATGGAGAAAGTTAAATTAATGCAAATTTTACGTTTAGTTTTTTCTCTCACGCAGTTTAATTTTCATTCGTATTTAATGTAATAAGAAGGCCTTCTTAGTTTACTTACTTCGTGGTTTTGGATAGTTTGTTGGAACAATATCGAACGAGTACGGTACATTCATCACTGTGTCAGAGGCCCTCTGTCTGTGGTAATCTGCTCCCCAGGAGCCATATCTATCATTTTGGTTAGGCAGAGATTGATTCTAGTTTGGTCATCACCTATATTTGCCAGACACATCCTCCATGCAAGTTTCAATTCCTTAAAATTAAACTCGGGACATAGTTTAACGAACACTCGAAAAGATAATTTTAGTCAGATTTAATAGGACTATAAAAATGTGTCCACCTCATTTTCGTATTTGCTATAATTCTCGCTACCATATAAGGTTATGTTCCAATACATTTTACAGGAAATTTTTTTTTACGTTAGTCCCAAAGAAGGCCTAATCAAGGCTGGCTCTAGGTATTTTATCGCCTTAGGCGAGAAGTAATTTTGGCGCCCCCTTTAAATTCTACCTCAATCTTTCCATACTTGGATTAAACATGGAATTTCACGTTCTGTAGCGTGGTATTAGTAAGTGGTTAAATATCATTGATTAGCTTTTTATGGTAAGATAAACTGACTGGTTTTTTGTGTTAGCTTCCTACTATTTCGTGGATATTTCGCGAAATAAAATATTCTATACTATTATTCTTATTTTACGGCAATCTGCACTCTTAGTTCTTTTTAGAGCGTCAAAAATGGCCATAATTGATGTTCTAATGTTCTTTAAAACCTATAGATTTCATAAATAAACTTAGTTTGTTACTAAAAATTGCGAAAAGAAAGAAGGTTCCTGAAGAAGTGGGCATTTTTTGTATTGTATATATTTCACTTCTGCAATTGGGCAAACGCCCGGTGGCAGAACAAAAAATTAGTTAGAATTACTATAAGTATAACTTACAGTTAGAATCACAACAAGCATAGTGTTACGTCATGTAATACCTACTTGCAATGCTTGTCATAAATATAGTTTAGATGGCTTTGATTTAATTTTCTTTTGTAACTATTAAAGGTCTCATAGTTTTACTTAATAAGGTATGTCTTCACAATTATTGTTATTATCCTCAAAACCAAAATGACTTTATTTATTTCTAAATACCACTGCCTTCTAAACTGTATTAATCGTGTATACACTGCCTGTCCTATACGGCTAATTTTGCGTACTCGGCGACATTACAGATGGCAGCATCTTTCACACCTTCTTGTTTTTTGCTACGACATTCTTGATTATGTAGTGCTGTCACCGCCGTCTCATAATCACTGCCTTCTAAACTGTATTACTCCTCGAGACGGCGGTGCTCATAATATAGTCTATCAATGCGTCTAATTAATTTACATTTATTTTAATTATTGCTCCAAAATTCCATTTCAAGGTAAGTGTCATATACTGGAATAATATTACGTTCTAAACAAATAACACAAGTATCTGTGTCTGTGTAATGCTTATTTTGATTAGTGATTGCTGCAATCTGGGTGTGAACTGTGTCGCCTCTACTGGATAAATTAGGCAATTTAACAATACTCTGAACTCCATGTTAAAATAAAGCATAGGACAGGCAGTGTAATTCTCGAGACGGCGGTGCTAAATACTTTCCCATTTTAACATTCCTTTGTTTATTTTGGCGAAAGATAAGAGTAAGTCGCCCCTTACGCTCCGAACAATGCGTTGCTATTGGCGACCACACGCTTGTTATCTCGGCACTCCCGATCGTTCCTTCTCTCCAAACTCCCGATCGTAGCAAATACCAGCTACCAACCCAGCTATTTTTATTTTATCTTGCGATTATATATTTAGTATAGTGTTTTTTCATGAATTGATTAATTATTTCAATGTTCAGATCGAACTATTATTTTCTAATTATTTCAACCTTCTGTTGTTCTAATATCTTCTTCTTTAAAATGGATAACTTTATCCACGTTCCATTCTTCCTTTCCAAGAGCAAGGAGCTCTTTTCCAACCTACAAAAGGTTTCTAGCATTTCAAGATAATGCTAATTTCGGGCGGAAAGCCTTTCTCTTCACTTTTATCATGGATTAAGTAATCTAACAACCTTCAAGATTGCATGCAACGCAATATCAAGGACCTCAAGGACTCCTTTACGAAGATAATAGTGCTTCGTCAATTCTCAGGACATTTATACTTATCAACATGCTTTAAAACTTAGTGCCCGATCGAATATGTTAACAGCAACCGTACCGTACAGACTTTGCTCGGCGTATGCCCTAGCTACCATATGCTAGTTCACGTGATAGTAAACAAACCGAAATACAGATATAGGAAGACCACAAAATAACTTCTCATTATCTAAACTCACATTACAAGCATGCAAAACGATACTTTCTCTTGTTTGTGTATAATAGTCCCTCCCAAATGTTTCAATATATGTTTGCGTTTTAGAACACTTTACTTTCGGCATGCCGAACACGTATAAACACGCACAATGACAAGGTACACTGTTGACCAATTTGAGAGGCACCGTACCACAAGCGCATTCACTTCTCAGTACTGCTATCAGCTACTGTCTTATCAGCCTACGCAATCAACCCCCACCCCCTATACTCAGGTTGTTGGTAACCGGAACCAACTCCCTCTGTGTGTTCGGGCACTAAGTTTTAAAGCCTGCTTATCAAGGGGAAAATCATTCATTCTGTGAGTACTTTCCTGAACTACATACCAAAGGTACGTTCCAAGGACCAAAGATTAGTTGGCTTCGTGAGATTCGCAGTCTCAAAGGAATTTATGTAACTGTGATTCGTAATAAAGTAGACATTTTATCATTTAGTAATCAAAGTGTGTAAATCACTCATTTCAAATCCTCGCTCTTAGCTGTGTCGTATCCCAGGGCCCTATATTTATTCTGACACCTTTTGCCCCGGGACACGATTTATCAGGATGGCTCAAAATATAAATTTTCATCTTAACCTCGAGGACAAGGGCAAGGAACGGAACATCTCCATGTGCAAATTACAAGAGCTAGTTTTACCCAAATAATAAAATGACTAGTTTATTTAGATGTAAAATTAAATGAAATTACATAGATTACTTACATAGTGTCTTCATGACGAAATGTTGCACAATTTAAAATAACTGGCACCGGGGTGCTGTCGATCCAGTCGTGAAGAGTGTAGAGGTAACAAGAGGTAACAAGAGGGCCGAACTGGTCAGTCCGCCCGTTTTATAACATCGTGCGTCAATACGTCTATCCATTGGCACCCGTGACATTTCAAAACAAAAACTCCTTACTTGCAATTTCCTTTTCCGCGTATTTCTTAACTTTACTACTTTAAAATACTTATTTCGTATTTCGCAATTACTGGACTGTCAACCACCTTTGAAATGCAATTCCGCAAATCATCAAGAAGTTATGAATACCTTGTGCAATGCTACGTTGGCACTTATATTTCCTGATTTACCCAGCCCAATGTCTGGCCTGTTTGCGAACCATTTAGAGGGTCTGGTTTCCAAATTTTTAAGATATTACATCACTCCCCCCCTAGCTCGAATCCGCCTTAGCTGGATTCGAACGGGTGCGTGTGTGTCAGTTAGTCGATTCGTTGATACTTTTCATTTATTTATTTCTTAGTTTGTGCATTGTGCTCATTGTTGCATATCTGGGATGCTGTCTCCTGTCGCGTTGATTGCACCTAAGATGGTTGAGAGTATCTACACATTAAAATTTACTACGATTACTTTTCTCATTAATATTTTTTCTTTACATCGTCACGGTTACCATGGGAACGAATTGACGCATACCCATTTTATTTTATTTAACATTCTGTTGTTTCCTTTTTTTCTTAATTACTTTTGGTACTAGTTCATTCTAATTCTATCCTTTAATTTGCCTAATGCAAAATTCCGTTTAATTCTAATAAAAAAAATCCCTTTTAAAAAATCCCTTTTCCCGTGAAGACTGGCTTCACCTTAATATTACTTGGCTCTGGGCCTGTTTCTTGTATGTCATCGTCTGGAAGTGACGACTTTGCACTTTCCACTGTTGGCTGTGTAGAGTGTATAGTTGGTACGGAATTTGCAGCGTCAGCGACCTTGCTCTGGTGATTCTTATTGTGAGGTGTTTTCCGGCCGCTGTTCTGGAGAACTGTATAACATACAAAAAAATCGCTATTAGTACAATTGCAAGTACAATATTGGGGTTAATAAGATTGAGCTTAATATTCCGGCTGCTGTTAAATCAACTATCATTCTAAATTGAATCAAATCATGTTGAACTTGTTTTAACGTATCCGCCATAATCTGCAAATTTGTTAGCAAATCCATATTTTTCATGACTAAATTTATTTCGAAAAATACGTCTTCTGTAACGTTATCTAACACATGCAATGTTGTATTTAATATTTTGGAAACTTATTTAAATTAATGCAATTTTGTTCTACTCTATCTGCAGTCTTGTTGACATATGTAATTTTCTGTTTCATTAAGTCGATTATTTTTTCATTTGTTTGGGTTAATGACTCTATCTGGTGATTTATTCTTTGCCTGTCTGTTGAATCTAATACACCGAACAATATTTTTAAAGTTAATCCACCCAAATTTATAAGTCCTCTTTTTGTTCTACCCTCCGAATAAAATAATTCGTCATCAATTTCTACTACTTTTATCTGCAGTCTTTGTAATTCGTGCTCCAACCTCCGCAATGAAGTATGAACTGTTTTTTTTCGACATTTCTGTTAAAATTTGTAAGTTTCAAAATCCATAAACTCTGGTTTATTTACCGTATGCTTTACATTTTTTATTTGTTCTGTCATATTCTCTAAAATTTCGTAATATTGTTCTAACGAAAAATCTAAAACAATCGACCATTTATTAGCCGACAGTAGTACTTCTTGTTGTTTTAAAAAAACAAGTCCCTTATTTAATTTCTGCTGTTGTTGGACGTTCACTCCCTTCCCTGGTATTGTTGATAAGGCGACGATCCATATACAGATGAAACCTGTAAAACAAAACATTTATTTTTATCTTGGTCTTAAATTATACTTTGTAGTATTTCCCTCCTCCCTTGATTTTTCCACCATTTCTTTCGAAGTTGAAGCCTGACTTATATCCCTAGGCCTAAAATTATATCTAGTTCGAACTTCCGGGTATTCTGTAGGTAGTACGTCATTTTCGCGTGTTAATGTCAGTTTATCAAGATTGGCAGACGGAGGAATGTCTTCTCCTTTTTTCAATTTATCTTTTAGCAAACTTAATGGCAATTCGTCTTCGTCAACATCTTCTGTCTTTGTCTGTACATGTTCCTTGTCCATGTTTGTTAAGTCTATCTGGTTATCAGTCATAGTGTCGGATTCCCATGCTCCCGGGACGATATGCAAGTCATATGTACAGTTATCTTCCTTCTCTGCTTGTCCTTTCTTGTCCGTATTCCTGTACTGCCCTGCGCCTGCGCACTGTATCCTAACTGTCTCTTCTTCTTTCTCCTCCTTATTGCTATGTCCGTCGCGACTCAGTAACGCTCCGCTTCCCGATGTATCATGCATTTCTCTGACCCCTTGATTATTAGAGTGCTGTGTCTTATACAATTTCAATCTACTGACATGTACTACAGAGATTGTGCCATCTTGCGCTCTGATTTTATAATTCACTGGATTGATTCTTTCTACCACATAAAATGGTCCGACAATTTTTTTTGAAAGTTTCTTGGAAACGCCTTTTTTCGAAGCCGTGGAGTGTAGCAACACTTCATCTCCGACTTTTATTTCACTGTTTTGTGTTTTATTCTTTGCATTGTACTGCGTCACCTGTTTGTAGGTTGCTTCTTCCAAATTTTCCCGTACTTTTCCATAAACTTCTTCCAACTTCTTTGCCAATTTTTTTACATCGTCTTGTTCAAATTCCTCTATCTGAAATTTCAGTATGACATTTTCTGCAAATGGTAACTCCATTTCCCTCCCATGCAGCAAAAAATAAGGGGAATATCCCGTTGTTGTGTGTGGTGTACTTCGCAAAGCTAACTGTATTATTGGAACATACGAATCCCAGTCTCTTTGGTCCTTTCTTACAAAGTGCGACAGCATGTCTGCCATTGTATGATGCGTTCTTTCGACTGCGCCATTACACATGGGATGATACGCACTAGTTTGAAGTTTATTTATATGTAACAACCTGCAAACTTCCTTGAACAATTTTGACGTGAAGTTACGCCCTTTGTCCGTAATCAAATTCTGAGGCGTTCCGTGACGTGCTATAATATTATAAACAAATGCTTTAGCTACCGTTTCCGCTGTTTGGTCCGGAATTGGTATAGCTTCTGTATACTTGGAAAATGCGTCAACAAAAGTTAGCAAATACACATTTCCTCGTATTGAGGTGGGTAAAGGTCCAACGATATCCATATGTACTCTTTGGAATGGTTTTAATGCTGGTTCGGGGTACGCCGTAGCGTAGTGGTTGAGGCGCTGCGCTACAAACCGGAAGGTCGCGGGTTCGATTCCCGATGAGGTCGTTGAGATTTTTCAATTGGCCTAATCCTTCTGGTGGCACTATGGCCCTGGGGTCGACTCAGCCTCTAACAGAAATGAGTACCAGGAGCAATCCTGGGGGTAAAGGCGGCCGGTGCGTAAGGCTGACAACCTTACCACCTTCATGTGCCGAATGTCCAAAATCTGGGAGCCTCAACCTCCTGGAACCCTCTGGGCCTCCATGGCCTGTATAGGGATCACTTTACTTTACTTTAATGCTGGTTCAAATGATTGTAATGGAGCTACGTTGCTTTTCCCTGGTTTTCTAAAATTACACGACATGCATTCGGCAATGTATGTTTGAATTTCTTGTTTCATGCCTGGCCAGTAAAATCTTGACTTAATTACGTCATATGTTTTAACTTGACCTTGGTGAGCAGCAAACGGTGTGTCATGAAAATTTTCCCAAATGGACCTTCTCATAGGCTTTGGTACAACTAACCGAGGTTCTGATTTACCTTCTTTGTAAAATAAAATCCCATTTTCTTCTAATCTAAATTTCTTTGTGTCTTGTACCCATTCCGCTAATTGTAAATTTCTTACTGATTTTGCTTCTTTAGCAGTTTGTACTGTGTTTACCATTATTCTAGAAAGAGAATATGCATTAGTCAGTGATTTTCCTGGCTTGTATTGTACTGTGAACTTAAATTCTGACAACCTTATAGCCCATCTTACTAGCCTTGAATTTGGATCTTGCAATGAAAATAACCATTTCAGTGCGGCGTGATCTGTGACAGCAATAAATTCATTTCCATACAGGTAACATCTAAAATGTTTAGTAGCCCAAACCAATGCTAATAATTCCCGTTCTGTCGTGGAAAAATTTTGTTCACTTTTAGACAAAACTCGTGATGCATAAGCTACCGGGTGTTCTATATCTCCTTTTTGTGACAACACAGCTCCTAGTGCAAAACTTGAGCTATCAGTACTCAAAATAAAGGATTTATTGAAATTCGGGTACCTTAATATCGGATCTTTGCATAGTGCCTTTCTAAGCTTGTCAAATGCGTCTTGTTGTGGTTTTCCCCACTTAAATTTTTCCTCCTTTCTTGTTATGTCTGAGAGGGGTTTTGCAATGTGTGCGAAACTTGGTATATGTCTTCTATAATAACCGGCTAAACCCAAAAATGATCTAACCTGTTTCTGCGTCTTTGGAATAGGATACTTTTCGATAGCTTGAATTTTTACCGGGTCTGGAAGTATGCCTTGCTGGTTTACAACGTGCCCAAGATATTCAACTTGTTCTACCGCAAATTTACATTTACGTGGGTGCGCTTTTAGATTGGCTTCTCTTAACCTCTCTAAAATTTCGGACAGTCGTTCTGCATGTTCTTCTATTGAAGATCCATGAATGAGAATGTCGTCTAAGTAACAGTAGCACGATAGGCCTTTTAGTCCTGTCAATACAGTGTCCATTAGCCTAGAAAATGTCAAAGGCGCCCCTGATAATCCAAATGGCATTCTTTGGAACTCGAACGATCCAAATTGAGTCTGGAAACTTGTCTTTTCTTTATCTTTTCCTCAATTTCCACTTGCCAATATCCTGATTGTAAATCTAGTTCACTAAAATATCTGGTACCTGCTAAGCCTTCCAAAGTTTCTGTAATGTTAGGCAAAGGGTATGTGTCTCCATGAGTGACCAAATTTAACCCTCTATAGTCAATACAGAACCTTAATTTATCTGTCTCGTCTGGGCTTTTTTTGGCACTAGAACAATTGGTGCAATCCACGGGGAAGTTGAGGGACGTATAACGTTTTTTTGTAACATGTCGTCCAGCATATCTTTAACTTTTTCCTTGTATTTATATGGAATTGGGTAAGGTTTTTTCTTTACAGGAGGTGCATTGCCTGTTTCGATACGATGTTTAATTACACTAGTGCAACCTATTTCATTGTCTCTGGGGTCTTGAAATACGTCAGCATAGCTCCTTATTATTTCTCTTATTTTATGTTGGTCCTCAGCTGCTAAGTGCTCTAAATTCACTGTGTCTGCAATATTTGTTTCTACTACTTTTCCTGTCATTGGCGTTAATATATTCACTCCCTCTACTTTATTAATTTTTTTCTCACTATTTGTTAATACAGGGTAAACATGCCCTAAACGTCTGTTTCTCACTATTTCAATTTCCTCTCCCGTACAGTTTACAACTTTTATAGGAATCCTCCCTTTCTTGAACTGTTCGTTATTATTCAGCGACCTAGCTGTGTATATTCCATATATATCCAAGCTTTCTGGTTCAAAAAGTTTGTCTCTGTCTTCCATATTAACTTCTCTATTAACTTCTCTGTTAACTTCTCTATTAAGTTCTCTATTAAGTTCTCTGTTAAGTTCTCTGGATGCGCATCCCTTTTTACTTAATTTCCCTAATATTATTATTTCGCTCTTTGGGGGAACCTTCACAATTCTAGTATTATACACTGGACATCCTGTTTGCATTTGTAACTGACTCGTGGAGTGGAATCCCTTAGGTCCTCTCTCTGTCACAACCTCTGTACTTGAAACTTCTTTGGAGGTGTCTGATTTTTTCTGAGAAAAATGCAGAACATTTCGGTTGATCAGACCGAATTCTTCCTTCCTGGTTTCGTTGTCATTGGTTGGTACTCCGAGATTTATTGCCCCACCTTCTGTCAGTAACATGCGATGTACAATGTTAATACTTATCCTGTTCTTACTCAAAAAATCTAGGCCAAGAATTCCATCCTGGTTTATTCCTAACGGACATATTATAAATGAGTGAATATATTTTTCTCTGTTTTCAAATTGAACTTCTACCGTCTGTGACCCTTTAATGTCCAGTCCAATTCCCGTGACCCCTTTTGCTATCACCTCAGTATTTTCCCAACTTGCCCCTGAGATTCCCGGCTTAATTACAGAAATTGTTGCTCCTGTATCTATAATAAACTGTGTCCTCCGGACTTCAATCATGACATTGACCATTAACATTTCTGGGGAAGTTTCTACTATTGTAGTTATTACTGCTGGTTTTGCTGCCTTGGCCTCCACGTAGGGGTGCTTGCGGAGGCTCCTTGAAAATCCGTCCTATAATTCGAATTTGCCCCGCTATTCCTTTCATTCCTGTTGTAGTTTCCCCTACTAGGTGCTAGCTGTGGATTTTTAATCCAACATTTACTCTGAATGTGTCCTCTGTTTTTACAGAAAAAACATTCTATCGGTGGTTTCCCTACATATGTAGACTGTTCCCTATTTTGATTTTGAAAATTCCCACGGTACACTTTTTGATTCTGTTCCGGGGACCCTTGTTGATTCAACTGACGTTTTGAACGACAGTCTCGTGCCTTGTGTCCAGTTTTACCGCAATTAAAACATTTTAACTGTGTTAACATATTGAACACAGACCTAGGCTGTGCCTCTGGTTCCCTTTTATTTGTCTGGTCTGCATGCACGATGTTATAAGCAGTTACAGCAATTTGTACTGCCTCCTTTAGACTTTTAGGCATTCTTAATTGAACCTGTCTACCTATCTCTCCCTTTAATCCCGCGGTGAAAGCAGCAAGAAGCCTTCTTTCTGCCTCTTCCTCAAGAACTTTCTTTTCATTTGCATCCCCCGTAACCTTCAGCGTTTTTAAACTAAGGGCCTTTAATCTGTCAGCAAACGCTTCTGGCGTTTCGTTTTTTCCCTGTACCGCCGTTTGTAACTACGTGTAATAATAATTGTCTGGCAATTTTTCCCTGAAGCGATCCTCGAACGCAGCCCTAAGCTGGTCGTACGTCGCTTCCTTGTTAGTTAGGTCGGGTCTACCGTACAGAAATTCTGCGGCTGGCCCTACAACCTTTAACTTGACTATTTGTTTTTTATCCTCTGCTTCTAGGTTTCCCATGGAAGCAGCAGCTTCAATATTGTTAAAAAATTCCTTAACAGGCAAGGATCCCGACATGCCGTTCCATTCTTTAACAGTAGTACATACAGTTAAGTCTTTATGTCTAACTATTTGGTTTGCCTGCTGTAACGCTTGGTTTGCTAGAGTTAGAGCCGCTAACCTGTTGTTGAGGTCTTCAATAGCCCTCCTAGTTTCTTCGTTGATCGACATATTGAATTTTTATTTAGCAAAAAGACACAACAATGGTATACAAAGAAAAAGAAAAAAATTGGTGAGTTTATTATCTTACACTAGAATCTCTGTTTCAACACTTGTAGTTATTCTTGCAGGATTTAAGTTATTTGCTACATTCGCTATCTGTCTATGCTAACTCATTACTTTCTGTCAGCTGTTTCATTCTTCCTACGTTTCAGTGTTAATAACCTTTGCAATATGAACATGAGATGCGCCGTAATAACTAAACTAGCTTCCTTCCCTTGCTTTAAATCTCTGTGGTTATTTACTTTTATTTAATTTCACTTAATTCCATGTGGTTTACCCATTTTAATAATTATTTTTGCGTATGGCGACCCATTTGAGCTTTATTTAATTCACTCGCTTCTGATATTATTTATCGTAAAGCTTTGCGTTTGGTTCGCCCACTTAAAGTCACCAGTTCTGTTCTGGGTTAGATTCGCCTACTTCTGATTACCAGTTGTGTTCTGCGTTAGGTTCGCCAACTTCTGAGCACCAGTTGTCGTATCCCAGGGCCCTATATTTATTCTGACACCTTTTGCCCCGGGACACGATTTATCAGGATGGCTCAAAATATAAATTTTCATCTTAACCTCGAGGACAAGGGCAAGGAACGGAACATCTCCATGTGCAAATTACAAGAGCTAGTTTTACCCAAATAATAAAATGACTAGTTTATTTAGATGTAAAATTAAATGAAATTACATAGATTACTTACATAGTGTCTTCATGACGAAATGTTGCACAATTTAAAATAACTGGCACCGGGGTGCTGTCGATCCAGTCGTGAAGAGTGTAGAGGTAACAAGAGGTAACAAGAGGGCCGAACTGGTCAGTCCGCCCGTTTTATAACATCGTGCGTCAATACGTCTATCCATTGGCACCCGTGACATTTCAAAACAAAAACTCCTTACTTGCAATTTCCTCTTCCGCGTATTTCTTAACTTTACTACTTTAAAATACTTATTTCGTATTTCGCAATTACTAGACTGTCAACCACCTTTGAAATGAAATTCCGCAAATCATCAAGAAGTTATGAATACCTTGTGCAATGCTACGTTGGCACTTATATTTCCTGATTTACCCAGCCCAATGTTTGGCCTGTTTGCGAACCATTTAGAGGGTCTGGTTTCCAAATTTTTAAGATATTACAGCTGCATGTGCTGTGAATATTCAAAATTTGTCATTTGCACGAAACATTAGTATACAAATTTTCTAGCTGGTGAACTAACAACTTCAACAAGCTATATTTTTGCTACGAATAATACTGGTCCTCCGATTGTATACAATTTTCTGATACATTTACATGTGTATTTGGATAGATTCATAACATCAAGATTTAAGAAGCACATTTCCTTCAAACCTCATGTTTATGTTATCCAAGTAGCATCACTCTATGTGTTCATGAACTGTGTATTCTTCTTCTCTTTGTGGTTGGAAATGCAATAGAGTTTGTGTTTCGAACCACAAACATCGCCCAATTCTTTCCTATATTGTTATCGCCGGGAATTGCTCCCAGAATTCTACGGTCCGCTATATCAGAGGCCGGGTAGCCTGGCGGTAACACATAGCTTACAGAACAAGAGAAAGAAAGAAACACCAAAGAGAGGGAAAAGAAAACAAACAACAACAAAAAATCACTAATCCCTATGCTTAACCCTATCGTAGCTCATTACTAGACATCGGAATTATATGCACTAAAAACTGTTAAAATATGCATGCATTTATGCTGCTAAATATGTAAAATATGCACCAAAATCTCGAAAATATGCAGTTAAAATGCAATCTACGCATATTCAGCGTGTCCAATTATATGTCCTCCTGCTGACTGTAATTGGATTTCATTAGACTATCATCATCTTCTCTAAGTGTTCCGGAGTAAATTTATGTCTCTGTTGGTTAGTATGAGTTTGTATGCTGAGAACGATCTCTCAACGTCCACAGATGTCGTAGGGCAATATTTGTAAGAACTTACAAGTTCTGGTGAAATTTCTTCTGGAAGGTCAACACTGTCACCTTGCAGGTATTTGTTCACAGAGCAATAAGATGTTAAATCCAGGATTTCTTTGTAGAACACTGCACAGTTATTCACCCAGTTTTTCCGCATAATTTACAGGCGCACAACTAAGCTCATCTTTCACTTTTTCAAGGATTAATAGGGCATCATTAAGGGGCAAACCACACTTTTCTAATGTCTGAATTGCGTCAGGTAAATTTTTGAAATGAGCTTTGATTACATTTAAATAATTCTTGAATAATTCTTGTGAACGTTGAATTGAAGTGGCATCACTTGGATCCAGGCCGCAAACAAATTCTTCAACGGCACTAAAATTATCTGAATAAAATAGAGCAGCATTTATTCATGAGTCCCAACACGAAATAATTGTTTCTGGTGGTAAAGGTCGTTCCGGAAGTGATTCTCTGTAAGCGTTTACTCGCGCGGGAGCTTTCAGAAACACCTTCTTAGTAGTTGAAATCAAAGTGTTCACTTCAGAAAATTGTTCCCGTACGGTTTCTGCTACTCTATGTATTCCATGTACAATGCAAGTAACCAGTATGGAATACAAGCCTCTCACCAAAAGTGCATTATGGGTTTCTGAGTAGGAAGCAGCCTGCACAAGTATTTCACGACTCTATAAAAATTGTTAATACTTAAAAAAATAACGTTCCAATCCTTAAAACAGTTTGATATATGCATGGTGCATACTAAAATTGCAAAATATGCAACAACGCCAAAAATATGCTTTTGTATGCACTATAAACTGTATATATTCAGTAACCAGTGATGGTAAAACCTACTTAAAGTCTCCTTTCCATATCATCTGTTTCAGCAGGTGGAATATGCATCTCCATATAAATCCTATGTCTACTCATTACTGAGTAATTCCTAAATTCTTCTAAATTATCATATATCTACTAATTAAATATACGGCATAAAACCTAAAATGGCGTAATCTATACGCACAGAATTGCCAACTACTGTGGATATAATCTATTGAATCTACACTCTTTACCTCAGTCCAACATATGCTTCTCAATCGCAGCACAGAGATAGCAAAATATAAATGTATAGTGATCACTGAATAGTGTAGTCTACATTCCTCGGTCTTTGCAGTAATCGATCACAAGTATAGATAACTTCTCGGTAGCCAAATAAATAGCAGAAAAGGAAGCATGCTATAAGAAATTAAGGAAAAATTACACTAAAACGAAATATTACGATTTTGAATAAACTTTTTGTACACATTTCTCATTTTACGCATGGAATGGGCGCTTACTTAGGCATTTCGCACAATTTCAATTTGCTTAATATTGGTATTTTAGGCATGTATAAAGATAAATGTAGCCTAGGTAAGGAAAGCTGTTGTCGTGTCACGGCGTTGACTCTTCTCCTTACGGATAGTTTGTCTCCACCG
The DNA here is from genome assembly GCA_964059195.1 of Ectobius pallidus. Classification (NCBI taxonomy): domain Eukaryota; kingdom Metazoa; phylum Arthropoda; class Insecta; order Blattodea; family Ectobiidae; genus Ectobius; species Ectobius pallidus. Next base: position 18,628,113 of record CAXKWD010000010.1, read on the forward strand.
TTTACACGCCAATGCATGAGAACTACCCTAATTTATTTAGCTTTTTGTAGATGTTGGTGTTGTCGAGATGAGATGACACAATCTTGAAGATATAGTGTAGTTGACTCTCACATGTTAATACGTGGACCTATTTCCTTGGAAATAATTGAAAGAGTTAGATTAAAGATGAGAGAAGATGTTTATTCACAAAAACACACACTACGATTACATGTTGCTGAAATCGCTGACCAAAAGACAAATCCACCAAGTACAAGTTATGCGTTGTATTTATGCTATCATGAGGGGGCAGAGCTAGATTACTCTTATTATATTGATTATACATGATTGTAATAGATTTCTATGCTGACTAAAAGAAAAGTAATTCTTATTGTTAAGGTCTAGATCTAGCTACCTCAGAATTATTTACACATGGTTAGTTCTTATTCGGCAATCTGATGGCTGTAGCACTTTGTCTCAGCCCTCATGGTACTTCTTACTAATCGTTTTTATTTCCTTATTGTGTTGAAACAGACCAATTGTTTGAATACTGAATTTCCTTCCTTGTTAAGTTCATTGCCTTTTTCTTTACTAATTATAATATAATTACACAACACTGTTTTGTTAAATATCGCGCTTATCGCTGTTACCAAAAAATATGGTTCCTAATTATAAAAGAAAAGTAATTCTTATTGTTAAGGTCTAGATCTAGCTACCTCAGAATTATTTACACATGGTTAGTTCTTATTCGGCAATCTGATGGCTGTAGCACTTTGTCTCAGCCCTCATGGTACTTCTTACTAATCGTTTTTATTTCCTTATTGTGTTGAAACAGACCAATTGTTTGAATACTGAATTTCCTTCCTTGTTAAGTTCATTGCCTTTTTCTTTACTAATTATAATATAATTACACAACACTGTTTTGTTAAATATCGCGCTTATCGCTGTTACCAAAAAATATGGTTCCCAATTATAACGTATCTAGATAATATGGGAGTTAAATAAAAAAGTTAATTGGAAAGGTTATAACTTTATATATATATATATATATATATATATATATAACAAACGAGAAACTACATCATCAATAAGTTTTTCTTCTAAATGTTGCCGCCCCAAAATATTTCTAAAAATTTCCCGCTTTAGAGAAAGCCTGACTGCTCTGTAAAATATGAACTAAAGATTACAATTCATACAGTATAAATCCATTGTAAAGATTTTCTTAAGTAGGGTATACACTAATTGATTGTCACAGAAAATATATTTTAATGGATTCCAGAATAGACGTTAACACATACGCTGTTAACCACGAGTAAGTGTGTGCCTTGCTCTTTTATAAGGGAATCTCCCAAAACCGCAAAATTGTGTGAATAAAGCTAATAAAGTTTTCTGATATTATATATAAGTCACAGCTACACAGCTACACGATTAATTTCGTTTCGGCGGAAAATTCATATATCCTACATTAGAGTGCTTAGATTCTTGTGGGTTCTTCTAGTGTTTTTCAGTATTTAAAATTGGCATTGATTCTTTTTATCATCTGTGTTCCAACTGACTTCCACAATCAGTGAGCCCTTGGGTGAGCCAATCTTTACTTGTTTGAATTCAAGTCAGGAAACACGCATTAGCCTATGAACAACTCTCAGACTCAGGTGAGCGGTGAAATGGGGGTGGAGTATGAGAACATTTAACTTCAGTGGCTGGAGGGCGTGCCTCACAACGAATGTCCAGACCAGCCCCTGGATGAGCCTGTCTCGTATTGGTTTCATGTCAAATGTCTGGCACTCAAACTTTAACCCATGAACATAGGTGGAGGGTTAGCCACTGCTACGTATCCTCCAACGCGAAAAAAATTATAGTAGCAGGCGTGGGGAGTGAACCTAGTGGAGCCGGTTATGTATTCCCTTACCCCCCTCAACCACTCCGCGTTATATCAGAAATATTTCGTGCTCTCGACTGTACAGTGCATTCTCAAAATTACAATTTGACTCCTTTTGCTTGTTATTTTTTGCACGAAATCCATTTTCTTTAATTCGTTATTGTAATACGCCTACCATCATGTAGAAAAATTAATAAGTTTTTAAAGAAAAGTTAATACAACTATGAATTATATTCGAATTATTTTACCAAAAAAAGGATAAAATTATAAATTTACCAAAAATATCGTGTAATTTAAACTCACAAAATGCAAACTAGGGTCCAATCTGTTAGGCCTACCGGAAAACAATCGAATAAAAATAACATATCAATTACCCTCATGGTAACAGAGGCCAATTACTTATTACAAGAGTTCTATGGTTAATTCAGCGTCAGATTCCCCATAGGTAGCAAGCGAAGAAAGCTAGGATAATTAACCGGAAGCAGAAGAATACTGTTAAATGAATACAGGAAAAATAAACTAAAATTCTACTCAACCTAAAATTTTTCGTGAAATTTGTTAACGGACAACTTTCCACAACTTCGTACGTTCCCATCGAATTTGATACCGTAAAAGTTAGAGTGTCAACCAAACGATTAGTTTGGTATAACAATGATAGTCATTAGCCTCACTCTGAGAAGAGTTAACTCATTTCCTTCCCTTGTAAGTAACTTGCTCCCGGAAGACTGCATGCAAAGTTAGCCTAACTTCTAAGGAATGAACTTAATAAATCTTACCACATTGACAATAGGCAATGTGTAATAAGTGTAGACTCCAAATGAAGTAGACGCAACCTTCGTTGAGAGCACATAATGTTGCAGAGAATGACAGATAAAAGCATTGATACTTTATTCACTAAAAATGTACTAAGCGAAAGGAAAACAAGATTGTTGTAAATAATCATCTCTGGTTTTCTACCACGTGCTCCGTTAGGTCGGAAAATTAAATACAGATTTTTCTCGGAAAATAAGTTCCTTAAGTATAAAATTTAGTTCCACTGAAGCAGTAAAACACAACGTGAAGCGGAAGAAAAAGTAGTTCCGTTTCTTTCTTTCCATAAAATAGAGAATATAAAGAACGAAAAGAGAAAAAACTTTACAGAAGTTTGACGTCACTACTAATTCTTAAGAAAACGTATTGTTCCTCCCCCCCTCTCTCTCTCTCTCTCTCCTCCTCCTCCTATTCGCTCCCTCTATGTCTCCATTTCTCTCTCGCTTCATTTCTCCTGCTCTTTCTCTATCCCTCTCTATCTCTTTCTCTATTCTTCTCTGTTTCCTCCCGGAATACGCGAGATTCGACACAGTTCATAAATCATATTATATTCGAATAGACGGCGGGACCGCGCGGGACTTGGGTGACCTATATTATGAAATACAGGTATGCATTTCCATTGTTACTGCAACACTGAACCTTAAGATCTTACATATGTAATGTAATACCGAAACCCACTATTGGCTATTAAAGTCTTTTGGGATTTAAGTAGGTCGTATTGTGCCAAGATTCTATACACGTACCGTAATGGTGTCAGTATACTTACCCACTGCTACTGCTTCAGTAAAGAATTGTCTGTATTTCTTCGTTCAAGATTTCTGAACACCAGATTCAATTTCCTCCAGTGTGTTCATGGAAATTAGTAAAATGACGTACATAAATGTATTTTTCCTACAATTGCGAGCGAGGTAAGCTATAATAATACAATAAAATATTAATAGCAGCCTTGTAGTAGTAGTAATAATAATAATAATAATAATAATAATAATAATAATAAAAATAATAATAATACAATTTTAGACATTCTTTTGAGATCAATTATGTTAACAGTTTATCAGGACTACTATCTTTTATTGCTTTTATTAGAAAAAGTACATAGAATTAGCATGTTTATTGTTTAGTTAGTTGACTTTCTAATAAAAGTTTATGAAAGACCAGAATTTTTATCTATTCAAAATAACACTAACATTTATTGTCACTGAAAGGTAAATAAAAAACGTATTTCATTTTTACAATATGTTAATTCTTAGTAGTGATTGTTCATTGGAAAATTGGATACGAGTAGAAAATCATACAACGAATATTGGTACTTCTGGAATTCGTTAATCACAAAGAAATGGAATGAATAGAAAGAAAGTTTTGTATTACAATGATTAAAAGGCTCTTAGAGAGGGAAAACTTCAACTTATCTAACAATATGGGTTAGTTAAAATACATAAAACTGTTAAAACTAGCCTATACAAACATCTCTTCTTGTCAGTTACAGGAATCGATATTCAACTTGACATTTTATGTGAATATTAACAACGAAGAATCCATTTAATTGTGCATAATAATATTAACTTTAACTTTATGTTAGTAAAATTTAAATCGTTTATATAAGCCTCATTGTCGCTCTCATTTTTTTAGATGGACATTTCATAGGAAACAGAAGTGTACAGACCGAAGGGAAAAGATCACTTGGAAGGCCTAGACGTAGGTGGGAAGCATTAGGTTAGAGCATGGGTGCTCAACTGTGGCACATCGTGTCACTGTGCGGTAGGGGAATTTCTCCCACTACCGTCGCCCTTGACGTCAGCGTAAAGCAGTTTCGACCTGACACTGAACATGAAGAACAGGTTTCTTACGTCACAGGAGGATGGGGGGACTAAAACGTTTCCCCTCAGTTGCTCACCTATGGGTTAGAGGGATGGTTGGATGGAGTTAGCATTGAATAGGGTTGAATGGCGGGTTCAGGTAAGCACGGCAATGGACCTTTCGGTTCCATTAATATATTCCTTTAGCTTGCTGAGTAAGTAAGTAAGTAAGTAAGTAAGTAAGTAAGTAAGTAAGTAAGTAAGTATACATATCCACAATAGGGAAGCCTCATTTCCTCTCTATTTCTTAGATGGGTATTTCTTAGAAAACCGAAGCGTGCTAACAAAACTCATAAAAACAAAATTCCAAAAAGCAGAATACATAAAACTGGGCTGTTTATGAACTTAATGCGTCTCATGTGTATAAATGGCTAAGTTCAAATTTTCTTCATTCATGGCCGGTTTCTATAAACTCGCGAATTACCTATGGGTAAATTATCCCATGAACAGAATTTACACAAGGAAAACTCTTACGAACAGAAATAATTTAAAGATAACGATCACACACAGTTTTGGCGAGTTTCTAGATAAAAGTCCACTGGGTAAATATGAAAATGAGAGAAAAAATGTTTCTATAAACTAGGGCTAGATCTTTCCAAGGGTAAATCTTTGGGTTAATTTATCCTTTCATGGATGGCTGGATAAAATTTAACCTCTCGTAGGATAAATATGGCGGACGTGCACGGATTGCAGTACCTGTAAAATACAGTTTTAGAAGTGCTGAGATGATCTGTAATGTAGAATTTGTTTCTCCGTAATAGGATGGGCTTATCAGAATTTATATACATATTTCTTATTGAAATTTTCATGTACCGTACATTGTCGCTAATGACTGTATTTGCCGGTATTTGGTAGCACTGAGTATGCAAACATTGCAAACTAGAGTCGTACTTCTCATTTTTCCTTCCTCTTACGCATTAGATCTCGACAGTAGTAGTATTTATATGAAGATAATGTTCTTCCGAACTAATTAGTATGATATATATTGCAAAACCATGTCTTGACTTGCAGTAGTGGAATCATAGGCTGAAACAATTACATCTCCGTTATTCAAGATGTATTCTCATTGTTCACCGTAGCTCATTGTCAGCGTGCTGGATTACGGTTCAAGAGGTCCACTGTTCGTTCCCCGGCATGGTAGTACATATTATATTTTATTTCCTCATTATACCATTAGTGCTCTGGTGGGTGATTCTGGAACTAAGTTGTCCATTGGATAATTTACCCATAGGTATTTCGCGAGTTTATAGAAACCGGGCATCAGTGTGATAGGTTAAGCATCATTCGGGCTGCAGCCGCTTACAACATTTTGATGTATTTTGCGTTCTCTATTGTTCAAGATTTTATAACCACGAGCACGGAAACTGTGAGTTAGGCTGCCTAAAAAGTAAATGTGATCTTCTGTGTTATTTAGGCGGAACTTCGCCCAGTGGTAACAAAACCACTTAAGGTTTTGTACAAGAAAATGAAGTAATCAGTGAAAAAATAATTAAAGTAAAATAAATGTAAATATCATTATAATTCCTGCCTTGAAGAGAGATTAACGAAATATCATTTATGCCCTTTAAAATAAATAAAAGGTACATAACTGCCTAAAAATGAATTCACAAAAACCGTTTACTACCCAGGTAGTACCGCACAGGTATAGAAAAGTACATTTATTTTAAAATGAGATACATTTTCGATTCAATGAGATGTGACAAACTTTATTTAGTATTTTTGAAGAAATTAATAACAATAGTAACATGCACATTTAACCTTTCAAATGTTAAATTAAACATATTTGAACATTTGGAGCAAGCCTATCAATTCTGAAACAAGGAGAGCCTGTGTGATCAGGAAGAAGTTCAGGTTCAGGAGTTGTGGATGACGATGTTCAAGAAAATGGACCCTAAAATACTCTATGAAGCCAAAAAATTGTCGCTATAGTTTTATAATAAAATATTTTATGTCCGGTACTGGGAAAATTACTACTGTCCGGTGGTAAGCTAAAGCGACATCTGGATAAATGTACGGATTACGTAATAACATGTAGGCTAATTCAGTTGTGTTCTTATTATGTATTTATGTACTCTGTGAAACAAGAAATAAGATTATTATAACAAAATATAAATCGTCTAGCCTAGAACAGTAGGCCTAATACAGAGACCGTAAGCTAAGTAGCAGCAGACACAATTCGCACAATTAACTTCATTCAACGGTATCTTCTCACTGACTGGAGAGATGCCAAAATCTAAACGGTTCATGGCCTAGTGCACCATTCTCCGGTTTTCTCAGCCGTTTCGTTACCGCGGTAAACGTAATACCGGGGTATTCTCAAAATCTCTGTGCACCATTGCGAAAATACCGCGGTTTGCTAATGCTTGGAAATATTGCGGTTACTCTGCTCCGAATCCATTTTTCCATTGATGGTTTCTTCCATGGCCGCTAGGTTCTCTCACTCTCTCTCTCTCTCTCTCTCTCTCTCTCTCTCTCTCTGCACGTCTGCCAGTCACGGTGGCTCCCTAGTAGCCTATTGGTTTTCCAAATTCAATGTATTTGTTGCCTTATTATTCAATAAAAAGATGTTCATAAGGATAAAAGGGAATATTATAGTGCGTACATATGTCGTCTGAATTCCAACTTTGAATTCAAGCACCATAGATACTGTACCAAACGTGAAATGAGTTGCTTTCGCTCTGGTTGAGGTGAGAAAGGAAGCTCATTTCAATCGATGTTACAGCACAGTATTTGCAAAGATATGTACCATCGTTCATTCTTCAAATAGATCCAACCTGTCTGTACATTTCAATAAAATAACATTCATGTTTTAAAGAATAATTCTCACACGTTTGCAATCCAAGGCAAAGCAACACCACGAACTCTCTGCTCTGAGTTCGACATAGCCTCGCTTTTATTCCCGTACGACTAGTAGAAATTTTAGGTGCAAAATCATGTGCATAGCCATGAAAGGGCTGTTATAATTATGTTCGTGTACGTGCAGGTATGAAAAATTGATTTACATACCCTATATACCGATACACAGGCTATATCGTGATGCATGCAGCCATTCACTTAAATTTGGCCTAGGACCACTGGTTTTCCATATTTCATTTATTTGTTGCCTTTTTGTTCAGTAATAAAAGTTTATAAGGATAAAATGGAATATTATATTGCATATATATGTCGTCTGAATTCAAACTGATTTCAAACACCATAAATACTGTACTAATCATACTAATCTTGGTTACGCCCACTAGCCTACTCGATGGACCTGGTTTGGTTGAGGTAAGAAAGAAGTCATTTCAATCGATGTTACAGCACAGTATTTGCAAAGATATGCACCATAGTTCATTCTTCAAATAGACCCCCCCTGTCTCTCATTATTCTTTATGTTCAATTAGCTTTTGGCCTAGATCTCGTAAATATGATACATTACGCTGATCTCCATCTTGGAAAGAAAACAGCGGTTTTCTCACTTTACAGCTCCTTCACGGCCGGTTTGCATCTTACCGCGATAAAATTCGAAACCGAGCACGGTGCAACGAAAGTATGACATTACCGGGGTAAACTAAGCAACTTTACCGTGGTATTCTGAATACCGAGGTTGGTGCACTCGGCCATAAGTCTTGTTAGTAGGTAGTCAGAACAAATACAGTAGGTATCTGACATCTAGCAACATTCACCAGAAATTGATAATGACCGATACTGGGAAACGACCTGTATTGGGCGAAGTTCCCCCTAATAGTCTTGTACTAATACTTAACCCAGAATCCAGTCGTTATTCAGTAACGTTAATATTTTCCTAAGACAAAAATCAAGAAAGCAGACTAAGTTATAAACTGTCTAGAAATAAATTATGTATCAAGTGTCAAGAATTCCATGCTATCAACCAACCGTCTGTCTTGATGTAGTGTCAAAGCTACCGGAAGAGTCGTAAGTGGGGAAAAGTGATACGCATTGCGTTTTGGTCTAATTCCACCTTAGAGTCTTGTTAGTATTAGCACCACCAATTTAGTAAGAGTAGCCTATATACAGGCACAAGGAAGCTGTGTATGCACATTGTAGAGTATCAACATAAATTCAATTAATATACAAATTACGGTACTTTAAAAACTTATCAGAATGTTCGAATCAGTGAAATTCAAGACATTTATTTTAGATACTTGACACAAAATTTCTGTGAACAAAAATATTTCTTAAGACTTATTTGGGTTGGTTTTTACATACAGTACATTGTTTGATCCCTGCATTACAACAATCTGATCTTTACCATAATTATATTTGTGTTTAATTATTTCACTATACGTGTAATTACGTCTTGCAATGACGCATTTGGTTTCACTGAACCATATGCTAGAGGAATAAAAAAATAGTATATTACAATACTAGTTCCGTAAGCGGTGCATACGGATCGAGGAAAGAGTTTTCTCAATTTCCGAGATCCATTATGCGCATACAGAACGAGTATTGCATGCTATTTTTTGCACGATGATTATTTATATCAATTTAATTATATGCGATATTAGCTGAAAATATTATGTATACATTATTGAAGATAGATGTTATATTTTAGAAAGTGATTCGCGTGTGTTGGTTGTTATGGGGACGGAATATTTGTCCTGTTAAAGTCGCCACAAACTGGGGGGCCTTGGTTTCGGCCTTCGATAAAGGCTTGTATTGTGATGGTTTTACTTACGGCACTAGTGCTTTTGAAATTTTTTAACCATTGAGATTTCTTTTGTTTTCATAGCAACCAGATTGCGTGTGGGAATGTCAAGTTACGATCCACGGCAACAATATTCGTAAGTACCACTAATTAGTTACATCGTGCAAAAAATATTATAAATAGGACTTGTTTACAGGAATCAGTATTGTACACATATAATGTTACTGAAGATGGCGTAGATTTTACCCATCGAAGTGAAGATCCTAAATAAAGCGGAACATGCCTTTAAACGAAACTCGCTTTCTACTTTATGTTAGTTGTACACTATATAGTGTATAGGTATAGTGCACGAAGGAAAGCACGAAAGAGCAGATCTTAGCAAATGAGATTTGCCTATTATAATAGCCTGCAAAATATACATAAATTTCTGCGGGAAAAACGAAAATAGATATATTTGATTAACTCCGCTGTGCTGAATTCGAAAATGTATTTCGTTTTTCTCTATCGCATCTGGTTAATTGACAACAGTGAAAAAATGTTATTTTGGCATTTTCAATAATAAAATAACTGTATGCAGCTTTTGATACTGCATTTTGAATATTTTCTTTTGGCGGTAAGTGGTGTGATAGGTGATCTTAACAAATTTTGAGTCACTGAACACGAATCCGTTGACCATTTCCACGTATCACGACACATTTTCTTGCAATAGGCACATCAAAATGAGATATATAAGTTGTCGCATAGACATAGGATAAAAAGTACTGAAAAATTAGGATAATTTGATAAGCATACGTGAAGGAATATGTGGGATAACTAGCATATTAACAGAAGACATTTACAGCAATTTTCTCATGTCAACAGTAGATCTATTCCTTTATTTTCGTCAAACCATGTGATGCCGTACAAACACGCAGTGAAAAAATCAAAGTTTATTTTGGAGGGGAAATATTAAAGATTTGAACTTTTTGGAATTTTTCCATTGGTTATAGGCTAAATTTCAAGTTTCTAGCTCATCTGGAAGTGAATGAACATCAAAGTTAATAAGTGGAAGATTAGACTGTCGTAGATGTGAAGCTGTATGTGCCAATATTCCTGCCAAATTTTACGATTCTATCTGTCCTATGTGTGTCAAATATTACATAATGCGAGGAAAATAAGCAAAATTTACTTAAAACGAAAAATCTAACTCAATCTGAGATACGACAAAAAGTCATTAGACCAAACTTGTAGATCTCTCAAAATCGGTTACTGCTGCTGCAATCGGTTCTTTGATAGGACTTACCGTTTAGCTAGTATAAGCCCCCAAGAAGGTATATTCAGACCTTAAAATTGCGTCCGCCATGACACATTTTCAGACAGCAAACACGAAAACTAGATGTGACATTTCTGAAATCAGGAGGCCTAATTTACTTAAAATCACTTATTAAATGCTTTACCGCAAATTGATGCGTCGATTCCACAAAATGTGTATTGATCAGAGAAATCCGATATTAATAAAAGCAAAAGAAAATTCATCTAAAATTCTGAATGGCCTCAGCAGAATTGCAATGCGAAACATTTCAACTGAAATATATTGGCCTAGGCTTGTCGCTTGTGGTTTCTGGGAGACTTCGTAATACGTTCTAAAATCACCATGACATTGAACTAGGCCTATATATTTCTCTTTTCTCAGATAAATGACCAAATTAAACAAAATCTTACCTACAATTCAATTTAAAACTGTAATAAGAAAAATCTAAATCTAAATTAGTAACAAATTTCCTAGCGAGCAACCGCGGGTGAATTTTTTTAAAACGAAATAAAATATCTACAAAATAAAAATTAAAAGCTCAGCCCGATCAGAAAGAGGATCTAAAAACGAGTTGTCTTCAGTTTTAGTTAACGTATTTGCCATTTTCACAACAACAAAAATATATTAAGTTTTAAAGAGCTGTGAAATAAAAAAACTAGCAAATAAATGTTTAGTCAATTAAATAGGAAATTATCAAATAAATCAAAGTAAAACAGGCATTACCACTGTGACGTGAATAGAATCTGTATCTCTGTATCTGGTACCCTATGATCCCCAGGTGGGGCGAAGGGGCCTCCAAGTGGAGGATTCATTACCTATACTAATTTTGATATGCTTATTTTCCGAGAGAGGGTAGAGGGACAGGTGGTAAGCCCATCGCCTCGCAACCCCCCTCTGGAAACTAAGTATTTCTTGGACGTGAAAGGGCCGAGAAATTTAGTCCAGAGGCTCTAATTTAGGCTTGGAGTTCTTTTACGTGCCGTAAATCTACGACACGGGACCCCCAGCTTAAAGTCCCTCCCGGAGGACTCCGTGCCCAGGATTTTTACGTCCTGAAAAATCCATCGACCGCGGCCGGGTTTGATCCCGCGCCCTGCTGATCTAGAGGCGGGCACGCTACCTCTAGACCACCGCGGCCGACCGTGAATAGAATAGAAGGTTAAATTGATCCCCTGGCTTTGAGAATTTGATGTCTTCTTTGCATGCATGCTGCATAGTTACCTGTTACGGGGCTTTTAAACAGCCATCAATCAATTTTTAGTAGGACCGTATAACATTTATGGAGCTCTAAAACTGCACATTCTGAAGGAAGCACTGCATTCTTTTTGCTAGTCATTAACATTCTCTTGTCCTTGCAAAAAGTAAAAATGCAGATTAAGAGAACACACGGTCAGATGGATTTAATTCCTAGTCTGGATACGAAAGAGTTATAAACACATAAATTAATAATCTGTTCCTTGTCTTCCTTTTACGTAAATTATTAAAAACACTTTACATACCTTCAATTCATTTCTTCTGCTTCGTCTGCCTGTCCATTCTGTTTAACCTGGCTTGTCAATATCACAATAAGTCTATCTGCCCTAACTGTTTGTTCGGGAGAACTCGAATTGCATGCGTGACCTCAGTTGTTGAAACACCCGTTAACCACACTACTCGAATATTGTATGCACAATCAGAGCAGGCAGAAAAATCAAACATTAAATTTAATGTTGCAGTGTGCCTTTGGAGGTTTGGACTCTCTTAATAGTCGAGTAAGAACTAGGCTACGAAGCACGTACTACAGGTTGATGAACAACAGTTTACGTGGTATGTTTTATCAAAAAACTTTATACAGTAATATTTATTGTTATTTATTTATTTTATTTTTACAAAATTTTCTATTACAAAAAAGAAAAAAACTCAAGAAGCTTACAATTTCTGGTACCGGTACAAGATAGTAGCCCTAAAAATAATATTGAGAAATACGCCCAAATGAGCATAACTGCTCGTTCTTGGGTGCGGTTAAAGAGATCAGAGTGAAAAAAGAGGAGAGACAAAGAACAGAGTGAAAAAAGAAAAAAGTGTAATGTGACTTTTTAAAATTACAAAATCTTACAAATAAAGACTTAAAAGAAATCAAACAATCTTAGATACAGTTAACATTTAAAATTACACACAATTATTTATATGCCGTTACCTATTAAATTTAGTAGCGGAATAAGCTGAGAGTTCAGGGCACATTCTGATCATAGAGTTATAAAAGCGGGGACCAAAATTAATGCTACGTTTTTATCCTGCCGATGAGAGACATTTGGGTTTCGTTAGAGGTAGACTAGTATTTCGTCTAGTGCTGCGTTCATAACCACTGGATGTTTACTTTTTTACTATATTTGTGAAAATATTTTAATAAAGAAAATTTATACAGATTTTATACTTCTTTGCATTTGGGCTACATCTAATTGAATTTCTTTCCTACGAGTCTTTCCTTCATTTCTTTCCTACAAGTCTCACTTCAGAGGTCCCGTTTTTACCTTCAAAATGTGATCGCTCTCAATGAAATTTGAATAACTTTCATGGACAAATTATATAAATTGGACGGCCAACGTTATATTTTACTTTCAGCTTTTCAAACTCTTTCATTCGTCATAATCCTCTATGATTTCCTGTGTTAGGAGATAGTATATTATGTTGCTAGTTTTCGTTCAACGGAAAGTCAGAGAAAATATTTTCTTACGTGCAACGTATGCCTACACTTGACTAAGCGAAAGCAAATGAAGATATGGTAGTCCTTAATGTATCCTACTCTTCGGATGATTTTATGATGGCAGATCCTAATTAATGAAGGTTCTATTATTATCAATGTTCTGTAATCAAATAATCAGTACTCCATAAATGAAGATTAACGAAATAGGTCGGTATGGTACTTTAGGAGATTGTGTGGGAGTCGGTAAAATGCCTGTCCGCCTGTCCGTGTGTCTGTACGCGCGGTAACTCAAATAGCCTACGCTTTATCGGATTTCCATGAAACTTGGTATACTTATTTATAACGTCCATGGAAGAAGCCTATTGGTTTCGGACCATTTTGATTGACCAGTACAGGAGTGACGACTAATTAAAGGTCACATGCTTTTTAAATGAGAAATCATCATCTACTCTTATACAATTCAACGGCCCTAAATAGCGTGCTCACTCGCTCGCCCACTTCGTGAAACATCGGGTATACTCGGCGATGTTCGTCTCTCGCAGTCTAAACTGTCACGAAAAGTACAAAATTAGGTGAACCGTTTCTTTAATATATAAGGCCTAAGTGAAATAAACACAATGAACAAATATTTTCATTTTATTTTTACTTACAATTTTCATAGCTCTGAACCACAAACATTTTTAATAATCTGCCAGTGTAAATTTCTTAAAAATCCTGGAGTCAATTAATAATGGCGGGCGAAGCCGCGGGCAGTATCGCGGACAATAATAATCCAAATAAAATAACTTCTTCCCTTAAAAAATTATATAATTTCTGAAAATTACACTGAATTTATCAAATAAAATTCACATCATATTCATCTGTCAACAAACAGTTGAGAAACAATACGTATTATCAGTGTTAACAGGTCGCTTTGGAACTGCATAATCGAATCTGAGATCGTTTTCCCAGGCGGCGCTTTGATATCGTGGAATGTACTCTAAAGCAGGAATTTTAGCTGTTTCATTAATTAATGGCTTAGTTTTTGAATGATTCGCGTGCAAGTGTTAATAAATATAATGCTTTAATAATTATTATACTCTTTATTTTTAATTTTTCAATTAATTATCGTAGGCGAAGCCGCGGGCACCTGCTAGTATACTACAAAGCTGCCTTGCTAGTTACTGATGGCCTTGATTACAATGCAGTCGATGCTTGTAAATGTATTACATAACGCCTTGCTTCAGATGTGAAGCATTTGTTGTAATTTCGTTCTGTTAATATTCTAGTTATCCTACTTATTTCTTCACATATGCTTATCAAATTTTCTTAAGAAACTCAATAGTTTCTGAAAATATGACCAATTAACTTCACCTGACACTTTGTTACATCAGTTTAACTGATTTTATTACTAAGTCTTTCTCGGTTCAGATGAAGTTTTTTCTAACAGTGAATTGTATTATTTGTGCACTGAAACCATTAGAAGGGATTCTACAGTGACCATCAACTTTTGTTCTAAGTCTTTTTTACACAGCTTATATCATAGGGTTCTGGTAGGCAATGTTCCTTGACTAAAATTGAGTCATAAATTGGGTTTTATCCCCTATAGGAATCTACATTAATTTGATCGTAAAAGAAGTTAAATCAATTTGTTTTTAGCTAAAACTAATCTCACGATGGGAGACTTCTATATTTTAGTGCTGTTATATTGGCTATTATTTTGTCTTTAGTGGGAATTTCTTTTACACAGCCAGTCACATTTGTGACAGTCATTATTTATTAGGCTCCGTGCTCTCAAACAATGTTTAATACTCACAGCCATTTGTATGATACGTGTTATCTTTCATAGCCCCCGATTTTATTTAACCGAACCTAATTTTACTCTTTTGGCTTTATTGACTTGACTTTAATGACTTTATTTGGAAACCGCACTTACATCGTCCAAGGACTTCTATTTGGCGCAAGGATTACCACCTATCGGTTTGTTGCTGACTTACTATTAAGTTACAATTTGAAATTGATAAGAGTCACTTCGTGTTGATCGTGGAGACTATATCTCATTCTGTTGGCATCATTCACCACCATATTTATGGGATCGTATGGCACTGAATTTCTTCTTGTGTGTAATAGATCATAAAAGATATTATATATTACACTGTTGTTCATTAACCTTCACAGTTTGATGGTAAGCGTTGTCGAAGAGTAACTTGTCTGTATATAAGCAGATCCATTGTTCTTCTTTAGAATTATAGTTAAATAAAATATATATTTTTAGATTTAGTTAAGGGTTTAAGTTTCAAAATTGATATGTTAGAAATTTTGGTTTCCAATATTGCACAATTTTCTTTCAGGAGGCCCATAAATTAACAAGCCAAAGAACTACTTTTGAACCTTCCAACCTAAACAGGGTAGCCAAAAACTTAAAATTTGTTGGGAATTATTCCATGAAGGGTGTTTTGCTGTATGGCTCAACTGTTGCGTGTACGCAAATTGATCACATGGTCATCTTTTCAGAGCCCATTAAGAATTGAACACTTGGAAAATTATACTGACTATTCCACTCATACGCCGCATGTTTGATATTGACCAATAACGTTGATCAATTCCTCGGATATAGACCAATCACGGCCGTTTATCTTATAATATTCTTGTAGGAATCTCAAGGAAGCCGTTTTATTTGATAAAACGTCAGCTCATTACTGAACCGTAACAGTATCGCTATGCAGTGATTCGTAGATTACATCATCCATTTCAGTGCTAAATTGAAAACAAGAATGGCAAGCTCAAGGTTTGGTAATGCGTCTGTTGACGAAATTGAAATTATCATAAAGGAAACTAAACCATATAATACTAAAAGAAATATAAAAACTATATGGATTCAGTTACAAAAGTTCTGTGAAGATAGTTAATACAGTTGAATTTAATTGACTATCAATATGAGAAAATTCAACGGAGAAGAGAGTTGTGTTTTTAACCGATGCGCATTCATGTAGATATTAACAATTTAGAAATAAATTACATTCCTGAAAAAAGTGGTTTTACTTTGTTCCGATTTTACCTTCTCTTAATTTTGAAGTTAACTCTTTTGTCACTACTTCGTTGGTAGCATTGCTTAGTATTCCATAATGCAGATTGTTCATTAGTATGCCGTGATCTGACAGCTGACACTATTAACGATTTTATTAAAAAGAAACAGAAATTAATATTTATATTAGAATACATTATTTATATAATCCATTTAATTTTACTCGTGGCATAGCCTTAATGAATCCAACTTGAGATTACGAGTTTCATCACATAAAATTCTATAAAAGTATAATACTAATAAATTCATAGAATGGTTCAAACGAAATAATTATTGTTCTTACACCTCACTTTTATTAAAAACTAGCTTAAAATGCCCGGCGTCGCCCGGGTTTTGTATTTTGTAATATGAAATTAACTTATGGAGGACTTGCGATGTTGAAACTCTAGGTCCTTATACGGTATAATATGTATGTAGAATTCGAAATGAGGAAGAACGACATATGACACTCTGACTATTCCCTCAGAAAACGCTAGATATAGCTTTTTATGGCTCATAGAGGATGTCGAATGTTGCATTCCATTGCTTTTACACACCATGTCTGGGAGGAGTGCAAATAAGAAGAAAAAGAAATTCCGGTTACATAAGATTGTATTGTCTTGTCAGAAAATTGTATTTCTAACTCTCACATTACCATACAGCCGTTTCGGGGCTGAAGTAAAAAAGAAATTCAGTATCACTTTCATACTTTCCTTCCCAAAACCTGGGACATAATATACTGCGCGCGTAGGACTGAAAATGTTCCATTCTATTTTATCTTCTTTTAGATGCTTAGAGTATTTTACTCTGATAAACATCCCTAGGCCTATTTCTCAACTAATACAAAGCCTACAGCTATGAGTGACGTATCAGTGGCTAGGATTTGTTACAGACTTCCGATATAGCACACTCACTGGCACACACTTAAGTTGTCCCTGCAATACGACCGCTTACTCGCACATCAAAATGTTAAGTGAGAAAATGATATTTTCCATGTGGAGGGTAGAGAAAGTTATGTGACTGCTTTATTTTCGTGGATTTTATTCTTCAAGAATTATTTTCACAAATTTATTACTTACATCGATAATATCAGAATTTGTAAAGCCCAGTGTTATAATATAGTTTCCAAATCCCTATGTGAACACCGTAAACAATACATTCGTTATGAAAACAATTGACAGCATAACTCTCTAACTTTGCCTCATTTCACATTTCCGACTTTTCCCGTGGATTTTCCCCCAAAAAATTTCATACAAACCTTCTCCTGACAATTACGCACACAACAAAGAAAAAATCAGCCAAATCGGTCGAGCCGTTCTCAAGTGATGCTCCGTCATACATTTTGGGAATTCATTTTTATTAATATAGATATGGATTAATAATCATATTTGGATATAAAGTGAATATATAGTGGTGTAATTCAAGACATAAATATTCACATTGAAGCAGGAAATCTCGAACCAAATAAAAGTATTTTACTTTCCTGTTTTAAACTGTGTATGTCCGCAAAATTATCCATAGTCTAGATTAAAATAATCATGAATTTAAAACATATCTTAACTTATAGTTACACAGATGGGATTGGAGGAAAACACTTTTGGTAAATTCAGAAAAATAATTCAAAGCTTTTATGAGGTTTTCTCATTTCCTCTTTTTGTTACTCATTCTATTGCATGTGTCAATTAATTTTACTGTCTCATTATGATTTATTGTGATGCGTCTTTCATTTTTTATTAAATTTGTACTTTTATGATTGAATTTATTTTTATTATTCCATATTGTTTCTTCTCTTCACGTTTCTTACCTTCAACTGTTTATCTTGTTGACAAGTCAAAAGTAAATAAAGCGTACAAATAAACGATTGGATACTGGGTTCTAGTTAGATAAGTTGGTATTATTATTAATATTATTATTATTAACGGCATTAGTAATAATATAATTATTTCCTCAAAGTTCATGTAGAGAATTGAAGACTTCACTTATTTATATACCAGCCAATTATTAATATAGATTAGTTGGAAGAACGTTTGAAAATATGTAATGTTAGTATCAAACCATTTTTCTTATCCTTGTTCAAATTAAGAAATTTGAAGATAACGTCTGAATTAAATACCGCTGCGTAAAATACTTCTGAATATCGCATCACGTTTCGTTTTGAGTTGTGATGTCTTACTTAGTAAGATTATATTGTAGATGTCAGAAAACATAGCTATCATTTGCAACCTGTGACAATCTACTTCTTAACGTCTTTCAGTGTTTACGCATTTCTCCTTTAAGATTGGAAACAATTTGTATTTAAGAGTCAGTTTATGGGCATACAAGTAGATTCTGCTAGTAAATTTCAACCTCATTTTATCGACGTTGACAGAAAATCGATTAAGGATTGTCGTGTCAATGCTCTAGAAAATCTCCTTTTCTTCTTCAAAATACTCCTACTCCACATTTTTCTCTTCCACCCTTTTTCTTCCTCTCTTTCTCTTCCAGCCCTTCTACGAAAATGGTATCAGCCTTTTTTTCCTTTTCTCTTGTTTTAAGTTTAGGGGGACTCATTTCCTTAATTTAAGTGACCAAACGTAATGCAGGATGCCATTAGTGTCAGTAGACATTCTACTTTACCTATTAAAAATACTTTTATAATATTCGGGGTTGGCATCAACTGAAGATATTGCGCAAAGCACTCGTAAACCTACCCTTGAGTAAACACATGCCGAAGATTCATCGCTGCTCGCCGGCGAGATTTACTTCACGGTAGATACCTTGATACCTTTAAACAAAAAGTGAAGCTTTCATGAACCACAGATTATTGTCTCTGTTGGAAATTACATGAGAATGTTATAGGAGAAAAATTCCTCCGACACTGGGACTTGAACCCAGGACCTGTGGCTATTCGTGCATATGCTCTACCAACTGAGCTAAGCCGGAGTTCAATTCACAGCGCCAGATGGAACCTCTCTCCTACGACTGATTGCCCTAATGGTCAACCTCACAGACAGACAAGTTATGTCATATGCAGTCCTGGGTTCAAGTCCCAGTGTCGGAGGAATTTTTCTCCTATAGCATTCTCATGTAATGTCCAACAAAGACGATAATCTGTGGTTCATGAAAGCTTATATATCTATCTTGAATGTTAACTGTACAATAACAGTGGGAGCCCGGTCACAAAAATCACTAATTAGTGTGCCTCACAGTACTGCATATGACATAACTTGTCTGTCTGTGAGGTTGACCATTAGGGCAATCAGTCATAAGAGAGAGGTTCCATCTGGCGCTGTGAATTGAACTCCGACTTAGCTCAGTCGGTAGAGCATTGGCGCGAATAGCCAAAGGTCCTGGGTTCAAGTCCCAGTGTCGGAGGAATTTATCTCCTATAACATTCTGAAATAAGTGAATGTTTAAGTGAAATAATATATGTCGAAGGTCCTCGCGACAATTCACTCTCGCGGTTTACGTGGAAGCCTAAAGCGATTACAAGGAAATCAGTGTTTTTATCTCTGTAGAAAGAAAGGCGTCGTTATAGCTTGCATCTGATCACGGAAGTAGGCTGGATTTTGATTCTGGGGGGCCCTCCAATTTTTTGGGTAAAATTAAGCCTTCAATCTTCATGTTAATATCTTTCTTCAGTTACAAAAAGCACACCACACATTTTACTGTTCCAAAATAATAACATTTTGAAAAAAGACATTAAAATGAAATTTGAAAGCTTAATTTTACAACTGTTAATAAGTACTAGTAAATTTTTCCCGGGTAGACAGCCAGGTTTGAAGATCAAGTGTCTCCGACGTTTCAGAGGCCCACGCTGCCTCCATCCTCAGGGATACTGAAGTGTCGAGTCTGTCATGCCGAGGTGGTATATATACAGATCGCGAGTTGCGAGGAGTCGACCAATCAGGCGCCAATTCATTTTTCCATCGTCTTTTTTTCGGCCAATCGGCTTCTACTGTCTTTTAGTTGTTTGAGACAGTGATTCCAGGCAGAGTTGATGCTGAGGCCTCCGTCTCTATTAAAATTGTTAGCCTCAAGCTTAATTTCGATCGCTTCCTTGATTAATCTGTCCCAGAACATTGAAGTCTTCGCGAGGATTGTAGTGTTTGCGAAATCAATCCTGTGCCCGGATCCCAAGTTGATGGTATGTTCTGCCACCGCAGAATTATCGGGATAGAAGAGTCTGATGCAGCGGGCATGCTCAGAACAGCGCTGGTCAATAGTCCGTGAAGTCTGCCCGATGTAAGCCCTGCCGCATTCACAGGGGATGCGGTACACACCTGGTGTTCTGAGGCCTAAGTCGTCTTTCACCTGTCTCAAGAGGCTTCTGGTCTTCATAAGTGGTTTGAAGACTGTTCTGATCTTCCATTTCCTCAAGATTCGGGCTAATCTCTGTGATAACTTACCGAAATACGGCAGTACTGCAGTGCTTATAGTGTCATCAGGGTCTCGTGTTGGAGGTGTTGCCTGACGAACGGCCCATTTCAGGGCCAATCGAATTTCCCTTTCATGGAATCCATTTTGTAAGAATGTCCTCCTCAGGTGGTTCAGTTCATCAGGCAGGTTTTCTTTGTCCGAAATGGAGATTGCTCTGTTGATGGGGGTGTTAAGTACTCCTCTAGTTGCGCTGGGTGGTGATGACTATTGCCGTTGAGATAAAGGTCGGTGTGAGTCTTCTTTATATACACCCTATGACCTAGTGTGCCATTGGTCTTACGTTGTATTAATATGTCAAGGAATGGAAGACAGCCATCTTTTTCTATCTCCATCGTGAAAGTGATACTCTGGTGTATGTTGTTGAGGTGGTCGAGGAATTCTTGGAGCTTCTCCTGTCCATGAGGCCAGATTACAAACGTGTCATCCACGTACCTGTAGAAGCAGGTGGGTTTATAGGGTGCTGTTTCAAGCGCCTTCTGCTCAGAATGCTCCATGTATAGATTAGCTATAGCCGGAGAGAGCGGAGATCCCATAGCTACCCCATCGGTCTGTTCGTAATATTTCCCGCCGTAGAGAAAGAATGTGGAAGTCAGGGTGTGTCGGAATAGCTGTATTATATCATGGCTGAAGTGTGGTTTAAGTAGTTCCAGTGAATCTTCTACAGGCACCCGTGTGAACAGCGAGACTACGTCGAAGCTGACCAGCAAGTCACCGTCATTGACTGTGATGTCTTGGAGAGTGTTGACCAACTCAGTTGAGTTCCTCACATGATATATACATCTCCCCACTAAAGGCTGCAGTAGCTTGGATAGATGTTTCGCGAGTCTGTATGTTGGAGCTCCTATTGCACTGACTATCGGTCGTAGAGGGACTCCTTCTTTGTGAATTTTCGGGAGTCGGTACAGCCTAGGAGGTACTGAGCCATGTGGCATCGCCTGTTTCTTGATGCCCTCAGGCAGCGTAGATCTCTTAATCAGACCTGAAGTCTTCCGTTCGATAGTAAGTGGTGGATCTCGTTTGAGGAGCTTATATGCAGGGTCGTGAAGGAGTTCACGTATTTTCGTATCGTATTCCGATGATCTCAACAGTACAGTGGCATTCCCTTTGTCTGCTGGCAACACTACAGTGTCACTGTCATTACGGAGGTCTCTCAGTGCTTCACGTTCTTCCCGTTTCATGTTGGACTTCGGTGGAACGGTTCTTTTAAGGGCCAGGCTGACTTCCTGTCGAATCTCGTCTGCGGTATCAAGGGGGAAAGCCTTAACTGCTTGCTCAATTCCGCTGATGATATCAATGGTGAGAATTACCCTAGGTGTAGGTGCGAAATTAAGACCCTTGGAAAGAGCAGAGACAGCAGCAGCATCTAGCTGTTTGTCAGTCAGGTTGACGATTGTGCGTCTCGTGTCCCCTTCGTGTCGTCTGTCACCACATGACTGGGAAAGGATTGATCTTTTCACTAAGGCACAGGAAGATCTAATGCACAGGAAAACATCGGAGAGACAAGTAAGCAAGTACGACTGCCTCCATAAAAAGCACGACACACTGAGGACAGAGGAGAGAGGTATACCAGCAGCAGACAGCAGAGCAGAGAGCATCTGAGCTTACGGGACTACTGATCTCCTCAGTTGGCGGAGAGGGAAGCCTCTACTACCGACTACTATTGGAACAGCGCAGCCCGCCTGAACTAAGAGTTCTTCTTAGAACTCAACGTCTGCCCTTATCAGGGCTTTCTGAAAGAGCTTTACCTTATTCCCTCGGCCTTCCATACCTAACCTTTCGTCGTAGCAGTACTTTTCAGAACTCTACGAACGGCCCTTTTCAGGGCGCATACAAAAGAGCTTGCTTGCTGCAACCTTCCCTCCCTACCCACCATTTTCTCTTTTCTTTAGGTCGTCGCAGCTACCTGTGGCCCGGCATGGCCGGTCCACCGGACCCCATGGCGTTCTTCCAGAAGAACTTCTCGCGGATTCCGCCGCCTTTGCGAGACCAGCTGGCGAGTGTGATGAAGGACCTCTACCAGGAGCAGCAGAGACTGAGGAAGAGAACTCCTGCTACGAAGAAGCCTGCTAAGGCAACCGCCAAAGCGGCACCGAGGCCGAGCGAACGACCCACTGGCATTGTGCCAGCTGGGCAGCAACCTGGATCGTCCGGGGTAGTTGCGAAGGCCACAGCCAAACGCAAGGCCACTGGTTAGGTTCGCCTAACTCTGCTGATTCAATGGAACCAGCCACCCGGCGCCCGGCTACTGGGCCACTGTCCATAGCCGGGAATGCGTCCCTGACTGTGGCTGAAACAGCGCTCAAGGTCTAGAGGTCTCCGTGACCTCTCCATCCGTGGGCGAACAATCCACCTCGTGTGGAAGCCAACTGGGTCCTACCCAGGAAAGAGCACCGTATGCCGCGGTCTTGCAAGCCCGGCATACAGCTCCTAACCAGGCATGTGGGCCTAACACCGCTCAAGCCAAGGCCTCTGGTTCTTTACCAGATGCCGCAGAGTCCATGGACTCTGCATTAGGGCGCTCGCGCAGCGAGTCCGGCGGTCCATTAGGCACGCCTCTTGGCACCACACCCCACGCCCAAGCGGATGTTGCTGCCATTCCCGCAGGGAAGCTTCGCAACAAAGTCCCTGTGTATGTCACTGGTGTGACAAACACTCGCAATTTTTTGAGATGGTTGCGAGAAAAGACTGGTGGTAACGGCTATGCGGGGCGATGCTCTTATGCTAGTTCCGGATACTGCCGACTGTTTCCGGGCCACCATCTCTGCTCTCCGCGCCATCGAACCGGAGAAGGGAGTCAGGTTCCATACCTACTCACTGCCGGAGGAGCGGTCTGTGAGACTGCTTCTGAAAAACCTAGGGCGTCGCATGCCAACAGAGGATGATCGCGAGGAACTCATTGCACTTGGAGTTCCCGTGCTCTCTGTACTGCAACTTCGGTCGCAGCGGCGCGACCCCGATCCCCAAAAGGATAGGCCCTTAACGCCACACTTTATTGTGACAGTGTCGCGTGGACCCTCGGCTGCAAAGGTGAGAGCTTTAACCACATTGTGTGGTCTCCACATAACAGTGGAAGTTTACCACGCTCCGAGCGGCCCTCTACAATGCCGCAACTGCCAACGCTTTGGTCACACAAAGCGTAATTGTGGTTACACTCCAAGGTGTGTCGCTTGTGGCGGAGACCACCCCTCAGGGGGTTGTAGTACGCCCAAGGAGGCCCTGAGGTGCTGTAACTGCAACTCCTCTCACACAAGGTTGCAGTAAGTGGAAGGAAGTTAAAGGGGCAGCGGCGAAGCGCACTAAGGCGGGGCCCAGAGCTTCTGGGAACTCACGCACCACTTCTGCTGTGCCAAAAGGCATTGCACCCAGTCTCTCCTCTGAGCAGGAGAAGCTTGGCCCAGGTTGGAGCCATGTCACCGAGCGGGGGCGTATTGTCCATGTCCAGCAACCCCTAACCTCTAGCGACTCAGGTGCATCACAGATGCCACCTGTTAGCAATCCAACTGTTCTGGAATCCGCACCTACCACTCCAGACAGCTATATCGAGAAGTTGAGTCAACTTATCGACGACCTTCCTATGGAAGCTAGTTTTGAGGTGACTAAGGGTGGCGTGCACCAAACTCATGCCATTTACTCTTTTAGTAAGCCTTACTTCTTTAGTTCTAACTACTTTAGTAAGCTACTCTTTTAGTAACCGTACTCTTTTAGTAAGGATGGCGTGCACCAACCAGGAGTAAACTAAACTCGGCGGCTTTCAACATAGAGGAATGTACTAAAGAAGTAAAAATTTTATTTACTCCCAGAGTAAATGAACTTACTCCACAAGTGGTGGAGAGCACCAACACGGAGTACGTTACTAACGTAGTAAGTTGTGGAGTAAATAAGGCCAATATTTACTCCTACTCAGGAGGTGGAGTAAAGTTGTGGAGTAAGTTTGTTCTGTGGCATTTGCGTGAGTTATGAGTTACATATCACATTAAATGGATTACATAGTTCAAACTGAGGATAAGTTATTGAGATGAAGAAGGTTGTATACCAAAAATGAGAGTTGTGGCAGGTGATTTAATAAATATTAAGCGAACCATACCTAGTAGGGCATTTAATAACGTAAAAAATTAAGCTAATAAATCCTTACATGAAATTTTGGCGTTTGGAAGAAACGATGTCAGATTCTCACTACATCCATGTGATTTCAGCCAGTCAAATGTGGAAATATCATTGCGGAGAGCGATCCAACTAGGAAGACGTCCACCAAAGGTGAGGGGAAGAGTGAGTGGAAGGGACGTTTGTATTGCACGGTACAAGGAGCTCATGTGCTCTTAAATATCTTCCTAGCTGGATCGGCCTTTAGATGTTGCAGTTCTCCCTAACTTTGGGTCAGAAAACGACGATGTATTTCAAGCTAATCATATGGATACAGATATCGGCGAGGTATAGTACATTCCAATACATGAAAGCCTCCGTTCTTGGAGCTACCCAGAAAACACTTCCCCTTGCTACTTAACCATAGAATTACTGAACAATAGGTGATTCTCATTGTTAAACGATTTAATGTAATTATTGTAAATTAATTTTATTACATTACACTTCTATAGCTTAACTTAAAGCACAACATTGCGAATGCCAGATTATAATAATAATTATAAGAGCTAAAAGTTCAATAGTTGCACCCGCAGTGTTAATGAATAATATGTCCTTTTTTCTAACCCAGGTGTAAAAATGTCCAAACAGGCCACATCGGAAGAAAATTTGACTGACTCTGGGATTAGCGTACATTGAGAAGGGGACACATTGTAAAACCATTCCTTAAAGACTCCCCAAGTCTCGAATGGAGGAGTGAGACGAGACTTTCATGTTTGGGAATAAACTATAGCAGATGCTGCAGGTCTATAGTATGCTGCTAACTATTTTAATTAACCCTGTGGACAGGAAAGTGAGAAGCATTATAAACTATATAGAAAAAAATGCCAACATGAGTGCCGAAAGAAAATTTTAAGGAGGGGCCCGGAGGTTGAAGCTGCACAGGATCTAGAGAAGTAGTCACTGAAATTATTTTTAAACACACAACCATCTACATAATTATTATTGTTCATAGCTTGCGAAATATTGTACCGCCATTTTTTGTTTAAATATTACATTTCTCAGTTGTAATATTATTATTTTTATAAGGTAATATTTTTTAAGTAAATGTTCTGTGCATTTGAAAAAGGACAGAAACATAATGCCCCTTATTAGTTTTGTTATCCTTTTTATCCCCACTTTTTCATGATTTCGTGTAATACTTCTTATTAATATTGTTAAACAGTCAATAAGTATTAATAATTCATTTATTATTATTATGAGAAAAATAATTATAATATTGACAGTGAATCAATTATGAAAATCAACTGGAAATTCCAATTGTTTGCATTATAATACAGAAATAGTTTGCACAAAAATTGTAATCACAGTACCCATACGTAGGCTACTAAACTGAAAATACTCAATTGAAGGAAATAAAATTAGTAATGAATAAAACATTACTATTAGACCTATTTTAAAACATGAAGATTGTCATTAGTAATATTTAGAACAACCCAAATTCATATTCATTGTTTCAGCGAACCTTTCCTTTTCATTATCTGGCACTTGAATAATACTGGCAATTGAAATGCACGTGTTCTGCTGCGCTGCACTAACGTTTCTGCTCTGTTCTGCGCAGAATTCGACTACTTCTTTAGTAAAAATCGCTTACTACTTTAGTAACAACTAAAGAAGTAACTATCAATTGAGCTCTCCAACACCAACTAAAAGAGTAAGTTACTAAAAGAGTAGCACTAAAGTAGTAAATTTAGGAAGGGAACCTTACGTAACAAAAACCGGTTTGTCTGTCTCACTCTAGCACATACATTAGTATGACTTAAGAGTGAGACAGATGTACTGGTTCTTGTATACTCCAGGTCTCCGTCTTAAATTTACTACTTTAGTAAGATTTACTCCTGGATGGTGCACGCCACCCTAAGTGTCTACTTAAACAAGCTCCATCCCTTCCCACTGGGGATGCCCGTCCCAAGGCAGTCCTCAAAGTTATCGCTCTTTTCCTAGCTGGATATGGCAGTACTAACTAATGCAAGGAGCGCACGGCCCTTCTTGAGGCTCGCTTACTGGAACGCCGATGGAATTCACAGCAAGAAGGCGGAACTGGAGATATTCCTCAGTCATCATGGCATTGATATATGCCTCCTGAACGAGACTCACCTCCGGGAGGGCTTGCGATTTCGACTAGCAAATTACGTTTGCTATAGAAATGACAGACTCACTCGGGGGGTGGCACAGCGATCCTTGTCCGAAAGGGCATTGATCATTGCACCGTACCGTTCTCGGGTCTGCAGCAACTGGAAGCCACTGCTATTCACGTTGTGATTGCAGGTAGGCCTATCAAACTCGTGGCTGTCTATTTATCTCCAACCCGGAACATGATAGATACAGATCTGACCGAGTGTCTTGGGGGCGGACTACCTGTGATTTTAGCAGGTGATCTCAACGCCAAGCACACGGATTGGAACTCAAGGACAAACAATGCCAGGGGCTTGCAACTGGCAGAGTATGTAACTGGGACTTCCTGGATCGTCCATGGACCGGATGAACCTACAACCGATCCTTACTGTACCACACATTCTCCCGATGTACTTGACATAGTGGTTGTCAAGGACCTCACACTACTAGTGAGCCTGACTGTGTGCCCAGCCCTCAGCTCAGACCACCTGCCCGTCCTTGTCGACCTCCAAGGTCGAACATCCTTCGCAAACCTTCCAGACAGGCCAGACGTTAGACGAGTAGATTGGACTAGCTTCCAGAACCACTTCCAATGCAGACTCCCGGGGAATCCCGTGGTAAACTCCGAGGAGGATATCGATGCTAGGATTGAGGATTTATCCAAATCGATTACGGAAGCTCTGGAGGCATCAGCACCAAAGAGTCGACCGAAAACCTGTTTACGACCTTCAATACCGCCGGCAATTCTCTCTGATATTCAGAAGAAAAACCGGCTGAGAAGAGAGTGGCAGGCAACTAGGGACACCGCTATCAAGGCCCAAGTTAATAGGCTCCAGCGGTCTATTAGCTATGAGCTGAAGAAGTGGAAGAACGGCGTTTGGTCTGAGACGCTCTCATCCTTAAACGTAGAGGATCAGTCCCTTTGGAAGGTTACAAAGAGGATGATGCGGATCTCCGATCCCACACCCCTCTTACGAGTGCCAGGAGGACTCGCTTTATCAGATTCTGAGAAAGCTGAGGCCCTGGCCAACAATCTTGAATCTCAATTTACGCCGGTTGACGATCCTTCGGATCCTGCCGTGATTGAGCTGGTTGAAAGGGAACTGACTTCGTTTGAGTTTGCTCCTTCAAGTAAACCCGAATTAACTACTCCACCAGAGGTCGTCAAGGCTATAAAAGAGCACAAGGTTGGTAAGGCTCCGGGTCCTAGCGGTATTCCCAATAGGGCCCTGAGAAACCTCCCAAAACGGGGAATCACCTACGTCACCAAAATTTTTAATTCGGTCTTTAAGAGACAATATTTCCCACCTGCATGGAAACATGCCAGGATTGTCTCTATCCGGAAACCCGGAAAGGATCCGACACTTCCATCGTCTTATAGACCCATAAGTCTTCTTGATTCGGTGGGGAAGCTCTTCGAGAAAATTCTGCTAAGCAGAATCCTAAGGCACGTCAACAGGCACAGCGCTATTCGTGATGAGCAGTTTGGGTTCAGACCCAAACATAGCACGACTCAGCAGATAGCCCGCCTGGTTGAGAGAGTCAAGAGGAACTTTGACGAAAAGCGACTAACAGGCGCCGAATTCCTTGATGTGGCCAAGGCTTTTGACACAGTTTGCCTTCTCCTCAACTTCCCTTATTACCTGGTGAAAGTTAGCACCTCCTACCTTAACAATAGGAGGCTCGTAGCGTCCTTCCAGTCAGCCACATCTTCACGTCGTTTCATGCGAGCTGGAGTTGCTCAGGGGGGACTGGTCTCCCCTGTCCTCTTTAGCCTGTATGTGAATGACATGCCCACACCACACCGCCACGTCGACTTGGCGCTTTATGCCGACGACACTGCGCTTTTGGCAACGTCGAAACGGCCTGCACTAATCGTCAAGTATCTCGAGACATATCTCAAAGAGCTAGAGTTCTGGCTGACAAAGTGGCGAATTTCCATCAACGTCACTAAGAGCGCAGCTTTGCTCTTCACTGGAAGACAAAGAACGGCGCCGCCTAGGCCTGTAGAATTTTTCGGAGAGCCAATCGAATGGGTCGAAACAGCCAGATATTAGGGGGTAACCCTGGACAAAAGGCTGACCTGGAAACCCCACGTTACCCAGGTTAGACGAACAGCCATGCAACGGCTTGGGATCTTATCCCCTCTGCTTAACGGTAGAGGAGGACTTTTACCTGAGAATGGAGCGCTGCTCTATAAGCAACTCATCCGACCTCTGCTCGACTATGCCAGTCCAGCTTGGAGGGCCGCAGCACGCACGCATGTCGCAAGACTACAAGTCGTGCAGTCGAAATGTCTTCGCCTCGCTACGGGCGCACCTTGGTACGTCAGTAACAGGCAGATCCAAGAAGACCTAAAGGTTCCACTACTCGCCACACACATCAGAAGCCTTGCACAGAGTTTCGACTCCAAGCTTCAAGATGCTGAGAACCCTTTAGTACGGCAACTTGGAAAGCGCCTGCGCTTCCCAGGGGACGATTAAACTCGTCAGAATTTTTGAGGCCTTCAGCCTAACAATCCCCTTTCCCAATACGTATAAGCCTTCAGCTGGCACGTATCCCAACTGGTTGGTTCAACCCCTACCAGGCATTACAGAATGGATGACCATGACCAAATCCCCTTTGCTAGTTCCGACCTGGGTTTTCCGTGGTTTTCCCTGGTTGTAAGGTGAATACCGGAACTTAAACAAAAAAGGGCCACGGCCCGAACCCCTAAATTAATTGAATGTCCCTGCATAGGTTCAAGTCCTATGCGAAACACCGTTAGCGTAAGCAAATTTAAGTTATAGGATAGGAACCCGTTTTCATTTCCAGCAATGCATTTCGTATGCAGGTATGGAATCGGAGTCGAGATCATCGCATTGCGGGCTTCGCCCGCAATGCTCTGATCTCAGTTAGCTTATTTGGTCTGGTCTGGTCAGACTCGACAATTCAGTATCCCTGAGGATGGAGGCAGCGTGGGCCTCTGAAACGTCGGAGACACTTGATCTTCAAACCTGGCTGTCTACCCGGGAAAAATTTATTCATACTCTTCGCCAGGAAAATCTCAAATCTTACGTTAATAAGTACTGTTAGTGTAATGTAAAGCATCATAAGAGTATAAAATATTTTATTTTGACAATATTAAAATATGAGAGGGACAATTTAATTTAGTAAATGAAAATGGGGTTGCAAAATTACTGGTATCCATTATTATACATTGACCTTAAGTAATACATTATTTAAAAGTGAAACAGTTAATTCATGGTGACTGAATAACGTTTAACTCTTTAAAAATAGTTACTTATTTAAAATAGTCTTATTCAAAATGTTAAAAAAAATTTCAACTAAGTTTATACAATTAAAAAGACAATGTAAATTTTATAAAATAAACATTTAAAAAATAACTTGTGTAATGGGCTTAACTAATGATACATTTCAAAGCCAAAAATGCTGTTATGTACGCTGTATATTTTTTCAACTTAACAGTCCTATTTTAAAACTTGCAAATATTTACCGTATTCAATTATTTTATTTACGTAAGATTTGTTTTTCCTATCGCGGCCCGGGCCTCTAGTGATAGAAAGGGAGTGACCGTGCTCGGATTATATATTTATTACCATGAAAGTTGCAAGTTAAGGGGACTTGTTCTGCAAGTCATTGATTGGATAGGAGCAACAATGAGGTAGGCTTACATGCTAAGTAGTGAAACTTCGGCAACCTGAGATACTAAGCTTCGTAATCACATTTCCTAGGAAATTAAGTATTTAAGCCCATCGTGTGAGAATTCTACGCTTTGTCCCTATAGGCTTTACCTGATTATTTGATCACTAGTAAACAGGCTTAAGTATCCACGCTATGGTTGATGAAGAGAGAGAATTGTTGTAACGATATACTTTTATTTTATGACAAATCATTTTATACCATTGTAGTTATACATATATGGTGTGTGTGTGTGTGCCCTTCGATAATTACATCGTCAATTTAATGCAGAAATGTGTGCTATGATCTATAATGGTACACTTAAAATTAAATTATTTCAAACATACTATATTGAGTTGTTGTGTTTAAGTATCATCGAGATTTCTAAGAACCTTTACATAATCTAACAATGTATACGTAAGCGTACCGGACGTCCATATTTTAACGCATATAACTTAAGAAACCTAACATTTTCATTAATAAATAAAAATAGTGAGTGCTGAACAACAGAGAACAGCTTCAATTATAAAATATTATAACAACATTTTAAGTCCTTAAATTAATAATATGCCCTTATGGATACGACCGTCTGCATGGTTTCGTGTTTAGCGTCGCTGGCCTCAGGCCCGATTTTCATCCCCGGTACCTCTTCGGATTTTTCTGAGGTAAAGAAATCTGGAATGAGGTGGACTCAGCCTCGTGATACAGACTGAGGAGCTACTTGATGGAAAAACATCGACTCCGGTCACGAAAACCATTAAAGGCAGTGGGTGTCGGCATGCTGACCACATGCCTCTTAATCCTGCCATCTTGCTTGTAGTAGATGACGCAGTGGTCGGATGGTAGCCTTAGTCCCTTCATGGATGTAGCACCGAGTAGTTTACCTTGTAACTGTGAAGAATAACGGAAAGGAATCGACAATGAACTGTACAAAGAATATATTACGGGACTCATAGCGTAGTACAATTGTGAAAAAAGTAAAGCATTCCCTATACAGGCCATGGAAGCCCAGAGGATCCCAGGAGGTTGAGGCTCCCAGATTTTAGAAATTAGGCACATGAAAGTTGTCAGCCTTATGCACCGGCCATCTTCAGCCCCAGGATTGCTTCTGGTACTCATTTCTGTTAGAGGCTGAGTCGACCCCAGGGCCATAGTGCCACCAGAGGATTAGGCCATTTGAAAAACTCCAACAACCTCATCGGGGATCGAACCGCGACCTTCCTGTTTGTGGCGCAGCGCCTCAACCACTACGCTACGGCGTACCTCCGTAGTACAATAATTGTAGACACATTTATATTGAACACTTTTGTTAAATACATTTTCTTTATAATATTAATAGAGAGGTAGAAACTAAATAATATGACTTCATTAACCCCAAAAAGCTATGTGAGAAAGTTTGTGCAACACCGTTTATCTTCTATAGTAATTAAAAACTAAAACTAAACTCCTTGGCGCTACGTCCCGTTGAGGGATTAAGCCTGCCATCCGACCATTGCGTCATCTGTTATAGGCAGGCGGCAGGATTATGGCATATGGGCCCACGGCCGTTATAATGGCTTACTGAACCGGATGTAGTAATTAAACCCTTTGTTTAAAATATGACAATTAAATTTTCGTAAAGGATTCAGCATGAACTGAGTGCTTGTTACAGTAGAGAATAGTCAGTACTGAGGGTAATGTAAAAAGTAACGTATAGCCGATGGTTGTCTTGAGGATACTTGAGTCGAATTTAGCGAGCATGCTATGCAGAATTCAGGTTTCATCTCACGTTTTCAAGATAGCTAATGCACCATACATCATTTTCATTGCGGTACCTTATTTAATGTGGTGGAGCGAAAAATCTTCCTTCCATGCTAAGGCTAATTTAATGCCTCCTTAGCCAATATGCAACCCCCAATGCACATCACGGAACACCTCGCCTAAAGAACAGTGTTATTGCGAAAACTTGAACGAAAATCAATAATAAATTATTTCTCATCCATATTGTGAGTGTACATCTTTAATCCTTGAAAACATACATTAAATTGCATAAATCCTTCAACCCAATATACAGCATTCATGTTGTCAAAATGTTAAACTGAATGTTTATTTTATGTGTTCCATTTCGTTCTATTCTATTTCTATCTCTCCCTTTTTTCTCGCATTAGACCTAATTTCAAATATTTATTCTGCAAGGTTATATTCAACTCCAAGAAAAACAGCAAAGATAAATTTGGAATGTCGGCCTGTGTAACTTACCTCCTCGACTTTTCTAACGTTGAGAAATCTTGAAAGGGGTACACTCAGCCTCGTGAGGGCAACTGAGGAACTGCTTGAATAAAGACTTGGTAGGATTGGATAAGGATGTAATACGAAGGATGTAGTAGCCTCGAACTACGATCAGGTTCGAAACCCATAAAGATCAGTCCTAAGAGATAAATGAGAAAATTGTATAGCCTATCTACGAACCATCGAATCATAAGTGTAATGGGTTTATTTTTATAAGCTTGAGGAACCATTCTATATATAATGGCTAATTTTTTTTAAGTTGAGCAAGTTCGGGGAAAAATTTCCCCGACAGTTTTGAAAGCTTATTTGACATTCTTTCGAAACAGGCGTGTGGACCATTTTGTATTTCAATTTTATAATTTGTTTTGTTTACGTGCTTAAGTTGATTTCTCTCTTACTTAAATATTGCTTACAAATAAGTTTTAGGTTTCAATTTAATATCTCGACTTTTTTCAATGTATAGCATTATGTTGTGGCAAAAATATTCTCTGCCGTTTTGTGGTCTTTATTGTTAGAGGAAGAAAGATAATAAAATATAAAAATGGACTTATACTCTAGTGTGTTTACAGGTACATCAGTCATTATTATGATGATTATTATTATTGTACAGTAAGACAAATATTTTTTTGACTATATTCAATAAAAGAATATATAGGCCTACCGAATCAGAAATTATATATTATATTTTGCCAACATTGCGAAATTAATCTACGAATTATATTTAAAAACTTCCCTTGCCTAATATTTCCTCGTGTTGTACCGTACACTTAATTTACTATGCAAATTATTGGGCCAGTAATGCAAATTAAGTTACTAATATATATTAAATCATAGACTACAATCCCTAAAAAACTCAGACAGTCCTTTATAATTTTATATTATGCACTAATAATGTAAAATTCTAGAAACCAAGTTTTCGTTCCTTTGAGATTCATAGTTTAAATTGTAATCTCCCTGGCATAGAAAGAATTTAAGTTAAATATTGTTTAATTATTCTATATTTACACTTCTTACTTTCCAATCTATCACCCCTAATAGTTTATACGTTCCCCATGCTGCATAATGATAGCTTAATGAGCCTGCCACGTTGACATACTAGGAAGTAATCCAGACGGCATTAATATCTATTTGGGATCCATCTGGTTATATTGCAGCAATGGAGAGAGGCAATGGGCGAAACTGGTGATTAAGTTAATCTTTACCAGGCAGTTGAAATGAAATTCTTTTTATTACATCTTGTTTGTCTTTTTGTAGGGGTAGATGAGTTGACATTTCAAGAAGAAGAAAAAGAGTAAAAAAAAGGGGACGATGGATTTTGCAGGGAGGGGGTGATGTAGGGGGAGGATAGGGAAACTATATTTATAAGATTAGTGCTGTCCGACGGAAAAGGCAGAGAAAGAAGGGGTGGAGTTGTCTTGATGTGATACTGGTAAAGTCTTCTCTATGTAGTTGTTGGAATCCCATTCTCCTCGCAGCTTCTTTCCTTATAAACGTCTCTCGGGAAATAACTACAGAGGGTGGGTTACTCCCGCGGGAGATTTGCCCGCCATGTCTGGAGCTGCAATATCCCTTTCGCGCGAGCAAGAGGAGCGTCGCTATTGCACCATCCATCACAAGACAGGGAGACCGGAACGGGACCAGGGACCGAAAAGCGTTGTTGTCATGGGGTGAGATTCTGCGGCTCGTTGAACCCACCATCAACATGGAGCGACTCTAGGTTGCTTAAATCACTCCACTTTTCTTTCTTCGCCTCATTCACTCCCATATAAATCTGTAGCCTGCGACTTGCTCACTACTAATATCCATCCTTCTTGTAATATCTTGTTTTTAATAGTAATGTTTTCTTACAGACACTTGTACCTCATTTCCCTCGGTTGAGTCCAACTAGCTTCTTTCTCCCTGATTTTAGTTCATGTTTCTTTTTACTTTCAATAGCTAACTGTAACTTTATTTTAATGTTTATATGATTTTTAGAATATTACAGGTAATGAAAGTTATAGTTTATCTGACATAGATACTATAGGTAGAGGAATTGTTATATTTGGCCTAAAATTTGATATCTAGTTTCAATCAGAACCTTTGATATCTCAAGAGCCCAAAAATACATTTTTTTTTTCAAATAAAAATATGTCTGTAGTATGTTTATATGTGTCTATGAACAACTTAGCTCGAAAACAAGCAAAAAATCATATTGAAATTAGGTTTTTTTTTTATCTTCCAAGAATTTGCCATATGACATGAAGCACTTCAATTACTATTTTATTCTTACAGCTGCTTTCGAATCGAGCCCTTTTCACTCAGAGCATGGAGCATAGCGCTTCCCGTTGGAGGTAACATATTTTATCGAATTTCGATCAAGTTTCTTCGTTGGTCAACTAGAGGAAACTAAGTTATTACTAGGGCTTGAAAGGGAGAAGGAATTTGGTTCTAATTTGTGATTGGAATTCTTTAACATGCCGTTAGTCTACGACACCAGACCCATGGTTTAGCTTATGTGCGCTCCCGGAGGAGTTCGTACCCAGGATTTTTACGTGAAAAAATGTTTATTGCCACTGAACGATTTCTAGAGAGCAACACTTCCAGGAATATAAGGCTCTTATACTAAATTATCACTTGCAACTGATTTGTTTTAATTAGAACCTGTCGCACCGCATCAAAGTATAGATAACATGAAAGGGAATTTTAAAACAAAGTCGAGTAACATAGAACATGCCATTATATTGAATCACTAGATTCTTTCTATTCTTTCTTCTTTCCTTCCTTTCTTCCTTCCTTCCTTTCTTTCTTTCTTACTTTGGTTGTTCCTCTCATTATTTCTATACCTGTATAATAAAGTGTATATTATGAATGCACTGTTTATATATTCCTAATGAGTTAAGAACATTATCACGAAATAAATTGTAATTGAGAACTGCTTTTAACTATGTAACTCTGCATGCATTTTATTCAGTAGATGAGTATGTTAGTGACAGCCCAACAAAAAAAGAACTTTTTGTTTGGTGTCTCAGATGTTTTAACGGATTCTGGATATACTTAATGGGCTTATTCCAATTATGTAAACAGATTTTCTCTACCAGATCTACTTTTATGTAGAGTGCCATTAACTTATAACCTCTTTTGCGAAACAGAATTTTGCTTGATAATATATTGTAGCTAGTGAAGGTTCTTGACCATACTTTGGACCCTTAGGCCGAAACACCGTACAAAGTACAGAAAAACTAAAAGCTAGATTATTTTTGTAAACGACCGTAGAATATGTGATATCAATACCTTAGGCGGGCCATACACGTTACGGTATACCGGTGAGGTTTACCTGTACAGGTGATCTGTACAGGTAAACCGGAGCGTGTGTGCCAGCCGCTGCAGGCCAAACTGCACAGGCGTAGCGACCTGCGCAGACGACCGGAGAAGAATCGAAATTCAATTCTTTCTACCTGCGCAGGCGTGTAGACCTGAGCGTGTGTGTGAGTCACTCCGGCACGCCTGTACAGTCAACTCAGTCGAGAGATGGCGAGCAAACAAGAAGACGCGATCGCTTTAGTCGGTTTGTTAGTGGCCATGAAGTGTAATGCTGCATATACATATGCGCTCTGCTCCGCACGCGTGCCGCTCGCGTGCTGCTCGTTGAAATTATTTTCACAGCGCTCCTCCCGCGTTCCATAGGAAAGCGACAAACCTACTGCGAACCACTAGCTTTCATCATTAGGCCTAATATTTTGTGTGTTATCTTGCTAATATGTTCAACACTACCGTGCTAGGCAGAAAAGCCTTAATTCCAATTTTTGCCGAAAATGAGTCACATGCATATCCACCATGTACATGTTGTTCAAAATCTGCTGAAATAATAAAATCACAGATTTTACATCCCTAAGGGGTCAATCCATTAGAAATGAACCAAATTTAATAAAATTTGTTGCTCGACATTTTGGATTTTCCTAATTTTTTTACCAGTTATTTCCCAACTAAAGGTGAGTTCAAAACTATGGTAAAAATATTTTGGGCTCATACTTTTTTTTTTTGGCGGCCATTTTAAGTTTGCTTTTTAACCATATTTCAGTCGAAAACATGTTTTGCACAAATGTATGTAACTCTGTTAATTTTATAGATAACAAGACAAAATAAATACAAAAATTATCAGAATGAAATGCTCTACATGTTTGTTTTAACACAATATTACCTAAGTAGTGAGGAAAGTGAAGAAAAAAATTCAAAACTACAAATTGAAAATTGACTTAAAACGGGAGTTTTAGTGCCGCAAAATTATTAGAAGGAAGAAAGACTCGCCCTTAATTTTTTTTTCAGGTGTAGACCTACTATAAGACTACTCGCTGTAGAAGTTTAAAGCTTGAGAACTTTGCGTTTTTTTATACAATTTTTAAAAAATGCCCAAAACCGTATTTTGGCAATATTTGAAGTAGAATATCTCAAAAGGGACTGAGTGAAAAATTATGAAATTTATACAGATAACAAATCTTTATGACATAAAGATGTGATAAAAATTTTGTGACTGAGACTTACTGGTTCCCGAGTTACAGTGCATCGAATTTGGCCAAAACTTGCATTATACGCACATGAATTTTAACGGTAATTTCATAGTAAAAAATCCCTTTAGGCAGGCCTACAGGCGGAGGTAGATTTGGAAGTGCTTTTGGTTTAATTTATTGTCGCTGCATAGCACTCTTTTTCTTTAGCCTTGGCATGGTAAACCTGCAGTAATAAGAACTGAATTCGGTAAAGAGGAAGAGCCTACAATCATTTGTTTTGACAACAAGAATAGGATATAATATTCTGGGAGGCCGTGCGCAAGATCAGCAATGAATAAAATTAGCAAAGCCGCTAAACAAGACAAAATTATATTATAATAATTCTTTTAAGTGTTATTATTTTCAAACATTAAAATCTCGCGTCATATGAGAGCTATCAAGAAACTATTTATTGATTTGTAGAGTACTCATCAAGAGCTTTTCAACGATACCCCACAAGAAGTGGTTTCAAAAGTTTCGAATTTTCATCCCCCACCCCCACCCCCACCCCCCTCACTCGAACCCCCGAATTGTTGGTGTCACTGTGAACTCCATAGGGAGTACTCTAATTTATTCAAACAAAGTTTCCCTCTATACTTCATAGGGGCCGAGATATAAATGTTTTAAAATTTCAACCCCCTCCCCCGACCACCCCCTTGGGCAAATTTTGCCCATTAACGAACTTGTCGGAACTATTGGGCCTAGAAATAACATAATAAAATTTGGTTCAAATATCTTCAAAATTACGGCCGCTATCGTGTAAAGATATATATATATATATATATATATAAATATCACAATTTTTTTTTGGACGGGCGGTGGTTTCGTACTTAGGGGATCATGAAACGTAAAGATATAAAAGAATTTTTCGAAAATCATGACATGGTATCCATTGCAATAGGTAGATTTTTCTTCGAAATCTACCTAAAATCCACATTGTAATTTTAGCAATTACAGGAAATAGCCTCACCCCGTGTGTACAAACTGAGCTAGCCCTACCGAGAGTAGGAGGCCCTTGCATGAAAAGGATTCAGTGGCTTTTTCTAATTCTAATTCTTCTTCTAATTTTAAATGCAAAATTTTAGTGAACCTAAGTATGCTACACAAAAGAGTTGAACATGTAGGCTACATTTCATCAATTAACATGACAGAATTATAATTTCCTCTAAGCGTTGAAATTTCGGTGCATAGTTTGGACTTTTGGGCCAACTTCGATGCACTGTAACTCTGGAACCAGTTCAGTCTCAGTCACCAAATTATTATCACATCTTTATATCGTAAGGAGGGGTTATGTGTATAAATTTCATATTTTTCACTCAGGCCCTTCTGAGATATTTTACTTCAAATAATGCCAAAATAGGGTCAATCCATTAGAAATGAACCAAATTGAATACAAAATTTTCTCAACACTTTTTATTTTCTTAATTTTTTTTACCAGTTACTCCCCAATATTAGGTGAGTTCAAAACTAGAGTAAAACATTTTTTAGGCTCATACTTTTTTCTTGGCGGCCATTTTAAGTTTTCTTTGTAACAGTTTTTCGACCGGAAACTTGTTTTGCACAAATGTATGTAACTCTGTTAATTTTATAGATAACAAGACAAAATAAATACAAAAATTATCAGAATGAAATGCTCTACATGTTTGTTTTAACACAATATTACCTAAGTAGTGAGGAAAGTGAAGAAAAAAATTCAAAACTACAAATTGAAAATTGACTTAAAACGGGAGTTTTAGTGCCGCAAAATTATTAGAAGGAAGAAAGACTCGCCCTTAATTTTTTTTCTGGTGTAGACCTACTATAGGACTACTCGATGTAGAAGTTTAAAGCTTGAGAACTTTACGGTTTTTTATACGATTTTTAAAAAATGCCCAAAACCGTATTTTGGCAATATTTGAAGTAGAATATCTCAAAAGGAACTGAGTGAAAAATTATGAAATTTATACAGATAACACCTCTTTATGATATAAAGATGTGATAAAAATTTTGTGACTGAGACTCAACTGGTTCCCGAGTTACAGTGCATCGAATTTGGCCAAAAATTGCGTTATAGGTACACGAAATTTAACGGTAATTTAATAGTAAAAATTCACTTTGTAATTTTAAATATAAAATTTTTGTGAGCCTACAGTAAGTTTGTTACACAAAAGAGTTGTATATGTAGGCTACATTTCATCAGTTAGCATGACAAATTTTTGGTTTCCTCAAAGCTTTGAAGAGTGTTGAAATTTCGGTGCATAGTTTGCAGTTATGGCCAACTTCGATGCACTATAACTCGGGAACCAGTTGAGTCTCAGTCACCAAATTTTTATCACGTCTTTATATCATAAAGAGGTGTTATCTTTATAAATTTCATAATTTTTCACTCAGTCCCTTTTGAGATATTTTACTTCAAATATTGCCAAAATACGGTTTTGGGCATTTTTGAAAAATTGTATAAAGAAAACCGTAAAGTTCTCAAGCTTTAAACTTCTACAGCGAGTAGTCTACACCAGAAAATAAAATTAAGGGCGAGTCTTTCTTCCTTCTAATAATTTTTCGGCCCCAAAACTCCCGAGTCAATTTTCAAATTGTAGTTTTGATTTTTTTTTTCCTTCACTTTTCTCACTACATAGGTAATATTGTGTTAAAACTAAAATGTAGAGCAATTCATTCTGATAATTTTGGCGTTTATTTTGTCTTGTTATCTATAAAATTAACAGAGTTACATACATTTGTGCAAAACATGTTTTCGACTGAAATATGGTTAAAAAGCAAACTTAAAATGGCCGCCAAGAAAAAGTACGAACCCAAACATTTTTTTACCATAGTTTTGAACTCACCTTTAGTTGGGAAATAACTTGTAAAAAAATTAGGAAAATCAAAAATGTCGAGCAACTTGGCCTGGTTCATTTCTAATGGATTGACCCTAAGCCCTTTTTGAGGCCTATCTAAAATGTCTCAACTCCAAAATCAGCTGCGTTAAGAAGGAAATCAGCCTTATGTCCATTATGATAAAGGAAAATACCTTATTTCCTTCTCAACGTGGGTTTAAGGTAAATTTCCTTCCTATTAGTAACAAACAAACCCACAATCAGAAACAAAATTACCCTAAGTACCGAGAAGCTCTGAGTTAAGGTAGAATGTCTTCTTTATTTGAACTGAAAATTAATCTGATCCAACAATACATTTTGAGATCAAAGAAACAGATCAAGAGAAAAAAATCCCTTTAGGCAAGCCTACAGGCTGAGGTAGATTTCAAAGTGCTTGTGGTTTAATTTACTGTCACTGCGTAGCACTCTTCTTCTTTAGCCTTGGCATGACAAACCCGCAATAATAATTGCAAAAAAAGAGGAAAGAGCACTTTTTCAAACATTCAAATCTCGCCTTAAATGAGAGCTATCGAGAAACGAGTTATTGATTTGTAGAGTACTCATCAAGAACTTTTCAATGATACCCCACAAGACGTGGTTTAAAAATTTCGAATTTCCACCCCACCCCCACTCCATCTCGTACCCCCAAAACCCCCGAATCGTTGATGTCACTGTGAACTCCATAGGGAGTACTCTAATTTCTTTGAACAAAGTTTCCCTCTATACTTCATAGAGGCCAAGATATAAAGTTTTCAAAATTTCAACCCCCTCCCGCGACATCCCCCTTGGGCAAATTTTGCTCATTAACGAATATGTTTGAACTATTGGACCTAGAAATAACATAATACAATTTGGTTCAAATATCTTCAAAATTACGGCCGCTAGCGTGAAAAGATATACTGTATATAAAAATTTGAACGGGCGGTGGTTTCGTACTGAGGGAAGCATGAAACGTAAAGATAGGAAAGAATTTTTCTAAAATCATGACATGGTATCGATTGCAATAGGTAGATTTTTCTTCGAAATCTACCTAAAAAACCATCCCATATCTGAAGGAAAAATATAAAGATCAGCAAAAACATCAAACATTTGTTGTCTAGCGTTTTATGCCCAGGGTATTATTTACAAGGATATTCTGCATTTCCTTTGTAGGTTCGTGAGAATATAGTTAACACTCCAATGCAAATTGTATTTAGAATTTTTAAATTTATAAAGAGATGATAGCATAAATGGGCTATTTTGATTGGATGTTAGCAGTTTATGATTTTTCAAGATCGGATGGATCCAATCAGTGATATTATCTTCATTGTTCGAATGTACTTTTAACCCTTCAAGCCTGGCATTTAATTGTTGTTAAGGTGTTGTTGTAGGTGTTAAGCTCGAGGAGCGCAGGAGGAGCGCGAGCGGCACGCGAGCGGAGCGGAGCGCAACTACCAAAAACACGTCCCAATGTGAAATCAGAAATCCATGTGTTCGTCGAAAAAACCGACAGGGGACGGATCGCGGCGAGCGGCACGCGAGCGGTTCGCGTGCACCTCAAAATACCGTACCAATCTGCCTTCCGAGTGGCACGCGTGCGGAGCAGAGCGCAAGAGGAGCGCAGATGTATACGTACTCGTAGACACAAATGTTATTTATTACTTTTTCAAAAAACTAACAAGTATCTAGAACGGAAAGCATCAGGGTCGATCTTTATGTTCAATGCTTTTACTGTGAAATAATAATAATAATAATAATAATAATAATAATAACTTGGGGTTTGTATTTTTTCCTCAATCTCAAAGGCAAAAATGCAGGATACATTGAGATATAGCCGAACAATAGAAGCAAATGCTGCACGAATGAGTTATTATAAGAGTTTACTGGTAAATTTGGGTGGCCACGAGGTTTGATTTGAACCCAGGATCTCTTCCCTATTACCCTATACTACCTCGCTCTAATTTATTTTGGTGTGTTCATTACGACTGTGGTAAACTGACTACATTTCACAACAATATCTAGATTATAGTATTCTTGTCACTTTGGGCAACAAAATAATATTATTCATATTTTAATAAAAATGTATGTTCTGAAATTCACATTTCAGTCAAGTTATTTTGTTTTTATCTTGATACCTATTCATTTTATAAAGAAATGTATTAAACAAAAAAAGTTCTTTATAATCTTTATAATCTACAACTTTACTGTGGTAGGTTTTCATGTATCGCCTACTGTAATGGAGATAATCTAGAAAAATTGAAAATCGATACGAGTAAAGTCATTTTTGCAGAGAAATGGATATAGCTATTTTATTAGCCACAGATAAGAGTTTCCAATTTTACATTTATATTAAAATCGTTAGAGCCAATTTTTATAAAATCAAAAG
This sequence comes from Ectobius pallidus, assembly GCA_964059195.1. NCBI lineage: Eukaryota > Metazoa > Arthropoda > Insecta > Blattodea > Ectobiidae > Ectobius > Ectobius pallidus. The sequence goes on from CAXKWD010000010.1 coordinate 18,670,659, forward strand.
TTTTAAAAAAGTTTTTATGAAAGTGCCCTTAGTATTTCAGTTTTAAAACCGAAATTCTGGGCAGTTCGATAAAATTTCGAAAAATTCATTGATTCAAGAAATGAAGTAAATACAATAGACCGTTTATCCTCTGTATTTGTCCACAGACGGACAGACGTCATTCCAAAAACACTTTTTTCGGTTTCGAGGCATCGTGAAACATGCTTTCCCGGTGTTATGTCGATTTTGATTTTTTGTACGATCACAATACTTGCTCTATACTACGTATATGCGAGAAAGTAAAACTGTACAGGCGTGCCGGAGTGACTCACACACACGCTCAGGTCTACACACCTGCGCAGGTAGAAAGAATGGAATTTCAATTCTTCTCCGGTCGCCTGCGCAGGTCGCTACGCCTGTGCAGTTTGGTTGGCACACACGCTCCGGTTTACCTCTACAGGTCACCTATGCAGGTAAACCTCACCGGTATATCGTAACGTGTGTGCCCGGCCTATACATACCTGAAGATACATTTTTTTCAGCACATTGAAGATGGCTTCACATGTCTCCGGAATTATTTTGCCAAGAGCTTGGGGTGATATTATAGTAGAATACTTGAGACATTCGTACGATCGACCCGTTGCAAGAAACCTCAAAGTAGCTGTCAGTCTTTCATGGGGAGAAATAGAAGTTCTCATAACTGTATTTTTCTTCTGTATTAGAGTGACAACAGTGTTTGGTAGACTTCTTCATTTATCCGCCAATAATTACGGTAATCTGTAGGATCTGAACTTAACTGTTTTAGTAATCTTGTATGAGTGTATTCATTTCTCTTTGTAAGCCAATCTTTACACCAGGCTGTGCGTTTTCGCTTCTTTTTACACTTCATGGTCACTAACAAACCTACTAGAGCGATCGCGTCGTCTTCTTGTTTGCTCGCCATCTCTCGACTGAGTTAAAACCTTCCGGTTTACCGTAGCGTGTGTGTGCTCTAGCCTGCACAGGTATACCTTTCCGGTTTACCTGTGCAGGTAAACCTCACCGGTATACCGTAACGTGTATGGCCCGCCTTAGACCCCATGTTATATTGTTATTGTAATGTTAATGTAATGTTAGTGTGTTGATTTTTCTTCACGTGATTTAGAAGCTAAAAATAGGCACTTCTTTTTATTGTGTTTGACTGTTTTTTATTTATATCAAATATAAATTTATACCATATCTCACAAACTAAAGCTGATAGGGCAAAACTAATGGCACATTTGGCATCAGCGACCTAAATATACCCAAGAATAGGTATAGCCTAAATTCTAAGGCAACAAAATGGCTGTTGGTCTGTGTTCTCATTTAGGCCTACTTTAATGACTCAGTCGTTGATAGTGTGTTAATACGTATTTATGTTTTGTTTTAGGTATTGTATGTAACATCAATAGCACTATAATTATTTATGTATAGTACTCATTATAAGTTTGATTTGTTCTATGTTGACTTGTTCTATGTTGACTTGTTCTTGGAAATGTAATGAATGAACCTGATCTTATCTTACTTAGTATATAATGTGATTCTTGCATTCGTTACACAAATTGGTAGATTTATTACATGTCATCCGGTAGAAATAGCTAAATATATTCTGAACACATATTCCTAAATGCTTATATGATATATTGGAAACATTAAGTGTGTAATATTTTTCTTTTGTAAAGGCACATTTTCACAGATATTATGGAAATAAAACTATTTTATGTGTTATAAAAACTTTTTCCTTCACACTTGCTAGTTATTACTACTATTGCAGTATTTGTAGTACTAATTACTAAAGGTAAAGTGATCCCTATACAGGCCATGGAGGCTCAGAGGGTTCCAGATTTTGTACATTCGGGACATGAAGGTGGTAAGGTTGACAGCCTTACGCACCGGCTACCTTTACCCCCAGGATTGCTCATGGTACTCATTATGTGTTTTAAAAACTTTTTCCTTCACACTTGCTAGTTATTACTACTATTGCAGTATTTGTAGTACTAATTACTAAAGGTAAAGTGATCCCTATACAGGCCATGGAGGCTCAGAGGGTTCCAGATTTTGTACATTCGGGACATGAAGGTGGTAAGGTTGACAGCCTTACGCACCGGCTACCTTTACCCCCAGGATTGCTCATGGTACTCATTTCTGGTAGAGGTTGATTCGACCCTAGGCCCATACTACCACCAGAAGGATTAGGCTAATTAAAAAATCTCAACGACTTCATCGGGAATCGAACCCACAACCTTCCGGTTTGTAGCGCAGCACCTCAACCACTACGCTACGGAGTACTAATTACTACTTACTTAAAATTACATGACCCTATTATTACTTTCATTACAAATCTTACGCTTGTGTAAATATCTAATGGCTCATCTGGTCTGTTCTGATTTGTTGCAAAAACTACTAACCTGATAGAGCTGAAATTCTGCATGAACGTAGTTTTTATACCAGGAAAGATTATAGGACAGTGGAAGATAGCTTGGTCTAGTGATGACGATTGCGAAGTGCACGGCAGGCAAGAGCGCTCCTCCTGCCCCAATACTAATGTCTCTCCCTTCCCCCCTGTTCAGTGGTGCCCACATTTCACAAACTCCTCGCAGAAGTCATACCGCGTGAAGGAACAGCGGTCTTCAATGACGTCACAGAGTAACCTCCTTCTCCCATGTTATAGGACATAGTCGTTCACTCACCTTCCAGATTTCTTATAATCTTACAATAATTAAGATTATTCAGCAAGAGTCTACATGAATATTCGCCATGAAAACATAATATAAACTGACGAAAACCAATATTTCATGAACTACTGGTAAACAAACCAAAGACTGTTTTCTCTAATTTCGTATTAATGATACTCTTAGCAGTTATTTATTAGGAGTATAAAAATTAGCAGTTAGAAGTAGAGCAAATTTTGTTTCATAAACAGATATTAACACTTCTGAATTTCCTTCTTTTATTTTGCTGTTAGCTGTGTTGTGTAATACATAGGCATAGACCAACAATAAATCGAAGGGCCATGTTTGGACTGAATCCATATTGATAGGTTATATTGTTTGAAAATATGATGGCCACGAAAGAACAGAGAATTATAAAACAGTATTATTTGAGCCTTTTCAGCTTTCATTGCCTAAATTTGAAGAAGACATGGGAGAAATTCATGATTATGCAGTAGCAATATGTATAGTTACTTTGACACGGCGGTTTTAAGCTAAACGAAATTTTCACGGGTTTGTGGACTGAAGAAGAGAAGAAATTCCGGTTCGTTATTTACACGATTGCTCTAAGTTATTCACCGCAATTGTATAAGGAATTTTAATGCACTCTTAAAGTCAGCCAAACTTAAATGTCACCTTTTAAGATTAACTTACGAATGAAGCTTTTTCTTTCCCTTCTTGCTTTTATCTCCGAGAATCCCCATTTTCATTCAGCGCCCTGCAGTAATTGTAATTAAAAATACAGAGGTAGAAGTCTTGAGAGTGATGTCTGCATACTATCTCTATGTCTCCCCTATGTCCCATAAGTATCTCCTTATTTCCCAGGTAGAATGTGGGAGGTGATTAAAAGCAAGCAGTTGAGATTCCAACGATAAGTTAAATGAATTTTCCTTGTGTGCTGTTTAAAAATTGGTCGAAAGTAAGAGAAAATATCCTTTTTCAAGCATTACTACTTACAGAAGTAGGACACGAGACGAGCTGTCGTCACATTTTTCAACAGGAAACGCATTTTACAAGATATCCTTTAAAATTAATTTTTTACAGCAGATTTATAAATTGGATGGTGTACAACATGCCATTTACAACTAGTTACAGCGTACTAAAATAAAAATTCTTGTACATCCATTACTATTGTCAATTTATTCCTCACGTGTACATTTAAACACTGTTATTAGCGTATTTCGTAAAAATTTAATATAAATTGTGCAGTAGTTTAACTGTTGTTAGCCTATAATTTTTGTTCGACCATACCATAATACGCTTATTACATGTGAAGTACCAGTACCATTAGGATATCCAGTAATATACAGAATTTAATTATAACACTGTTGTGGTATCAATTGCTATCGTACACGGAACAGTCTTCAAACCTTGAAAGCAGCAATTCAAACTGCACAATAAACAGTCTATATTTAATAAAATCAACTTTAATGTTATACTAAAATTGAGTTCATCTCGTGTGTTTTAATGTGCATTGCTTTGAGGTTAAAAATCCAAGAGAAGCCATGAGCTGCCTGCACTCCGTCGCCCGTCATCTATCACAAAAGACGAGAACTGCTGTCTGGCGGCGAGCCTAAGCCCGAGCTAGCGTTCCCCCACTACTTTACCATACGCTTGCATTTACTGTGTATTTTTTCCCCCCACTATGCCACCAGCTCGACCTTCCGCTCACCGTTAGACAGTACTTACAGTTGATTGCAGAGTTCAGTCTTGTCGTTTGTTTTATGAATTGCAAGGTATTCTAAAAGCACAGAACATAGACATTTACTTATGGTAAAAAATAGTCGTATGCAACTTGGCTATATTCGCAGTGCTCATTTCAAAGACTAGTTGCATAATGTACTACGAATGTAGTTTAGCACTAGCTTATACTAAAAAGTATTTCACCTATAAGAAACCACTTGCTGAATACAATACTGAGCATTTCAAGAAAGCCCAACCTGTTCAAGTTTCTTTCCAGAACTCTACTAATACAATACACTAGCCGGAACAATTCGAATAATTCGCCCAATAAATTCTTCAGTTACTGTTAATGTTGTATAGCCCGTTAAGTGTAAGTAATATTCTGAGGCCTTGCGACCCATTGTGCCAACCTCCGGGAATGGAATGATGTGCAAGCCCAACGGCCCCTCGACAACAGACCCCACCGCGAGCCCCCACGGAACTCCCCTACATCCAACAGATACCTCTACCATGCCACGTGTGCCACTGCCTCGGTACCTCTTACAGAGCCCCCAGGTTGGCAGCACATCAGCCAGCAACTTCAGGACCACAAGCCACGGGGAGGACGGGAGAGGCCCTCAGCAGGTGCTGGGGCGACAGTAAACCGGAAACCGGGAAAGGAAACGGGATGATTATGAGGGGGAGGTTTGAAGATGAAATGGAGAGTGTTGGTGGAATGAAAGGGGGAAACGGGAGGATCCCCGAGAAAAACCCCCAAAGGTCACGGCTTCGTCCACCACGAATGACACGCCCGCCAGGCCCGGAGTTTGAACCCGGGACCGCTAACATGCCAGGCCCACGCGCTAAGCATGAGCCACCGTGACGGCACTGCATAATAGATTAGATTAGATTAGATATTACAGGAAAGATAATCAGGAGGAACCTCCCCATCCTGCCCACACTGAAACGTAAGGATTATTGTGCGGTTTTCTTCCTGTGTTTCTAGTATTGCCGTCCTTATACCTTAATAAGTTTAAGGAGCCCAGTGACTAGGTTGTTGCTAGTTACAATCTCTTTTGGATCTGTGCTCCCAAATTGATTATATCTATCTATTTCCAGTGCTTCACATTGGAATATTAAGTGTGATGCCGTTTCTTCTTGTGCACCACACTTCCTGCATATTGGGTTTTCTATCAGACCCATTCTATGTAGATGTTTCTTAAATTTCCCATGGCCTGTCATCAACCCTACCATGAGTCTTATTTGCTGCCTGTTTAAATTAAGGATTGCAGTACTTCTTTTGAGACATGGTTGTGGCATCATTCGCTTACCGTGTCTTTGTTCCTGTATATTATTCCAGTAGTCTATGTGCTGTCTTTTGACCCAGTTTAATAGACTTTTCCTTACCATTAACTGCATAATAAGTTAATAATAACATATTTTATTAAATCTTAACGAAAATTACAGTATTACCTATACGTGTATTTATGTTCAAAACTCAACTTCGAATTTGGGGATGGAAAACAACACTTCCTCTACCTATAGATAGTACCTATGGTACGGGCAGAGGAAGTAATAAAATGAGAACCTCTAATTGAATGAAATATTTTTAAGGCCAATGATAATGAGTTAGTTTATTTCGTCTTTTTGCTTTTGTTTATTTATTTTTGTTTTTCATAAAATTTAAACTATTTTTATTTTTGAAACGCGCTTCAAGGGCTGAACACCCAGGCTGTATCAATTTGCAAATAGCAATGAGGTAGTGGTAGGAGACAAGGATGCAAATACAACTTTTATATGAAAATTTCATTAATGCCAGGTTTATTTCACATTCGGAGTAAGGTTAGTAGTCACCCTGTACTTTTCATAAGCTGGGCTAAATCACAATAACAGAATAAATGTACCCTGTGAAGCAGAAGTACAAGAGAATAAGGTATATTGTAGCATAAATGTGTTCTATACCAAGAGCTGAAGGCTCGAAAGAGACGTAATTGGTTGGCTAGCATCCAACCGTAGAAATAAGAAAGTCGAAAATAATGAAATGGTAAAACGAAACAGAAACTGGTGGGTGAAATTAAACAAACCGAACTAAACTGAACTTAAAACCCACCAGCAAAACTAAAGACTAACAATACATACCTGCTGAATAAAGTGGAAGATGTAGATAAAGATTACATGATGTAAATTACGGACTGTACCGGTAAGTACACCAGCAGAAATCCACAGCAAGGCTCCTCGGTAGAACGAAGCACGGCGGTAGATACAGGAATCGGAGCACAAGTTCTCGCTTCGACGATCCAAGAACAACTCTCCATCCCCCGCCCGGGAACTTAAGACCCTGCCGGAAAACGCCCCCCAAACGTAGTACCAACTACCACATAAAGAGGGCATTTCCAGGCAAGAAAAAAAAATCGATATATGCCGGAAGGGCAAAATAATGAAAGCACTCAAAACAACGGAAGGAAGCTAGCTCAAGCAAAACAAAGAGAAATGTGTACGTAAATAGAACAAGTTACGTAAATATAGAAACACTGAAACTAACAAGGTAAGAATAAATAGACATAGAAAATAGATGGAAAAGCTGAATAAATACTAAATAATTAACGTGCCGAGAATAAGCGGCACATCCTCTGCGACCCAGGAGAAAAAAAAAATTTTGAAATTTTTTTTTTTTTCAAAAACTTTGTCCATTTGAGAAATTAATACTGCCGTAATGAGCTTAAAGTTCAAACACCATAATTTTTTTTTTTTTAGGGTCCACCACCTAAACCTAATGAAGAATATAACCAGAGTCTTAAACTTGAACAGCCATAACACCAACACAGAACACAATGTAGTCCATTGACATCGTGCAGTAGTAGTGTATAACATCAGTAGTAACCAGTAGTTTGTGTAATAGATTTAACCAATTGATTGGTGACGGATTGTAGACTGTAGAAGATAACTGGTGAGTAGAAATTGTGCAGTAGACCAGTTGTTGAGTATGTGATGAGCAGCAGTAGCATATAGAACATGGCAGGTTCTAGTTTCTGGTTTGCAGGAAGGCGTACGCTAGGCGTCCCCAGCGCGCCAACCCAAACGTAGAGTAGAGGGTGTCCCAACGCAGAATGGTGCAAAGTATGCTCGGCAGAAGATTTTAGTGGGCCGTAGAGGAGGGCAGCTCATCGAAGCACAAAATCATCTGAAAATACACAAAACTTATATGAAAACAGATACGTACACATTAGAAAGTCTCTCAAAGAACAAATCCCTGAAGGGGTAATTGTTACAATATTTTGAAAGAAACTGGCATTCAAACATTACCACCACAAATTTCTTTCTTTTAAATATATACAAAATGTTTTGAAAGAGAAAACATTAAACAATTTAAAATACACTTATATACAAAATGATTTGAAATCCGATCAAATTAGGTTTTTTGGTGTGACAAGTTTAGAGCGCCATACAAATCATGAAGAAAACTTCACCAAATGGAAGTTCAATTAGAATAAGTTAGTTTTATTTACACAATGACTGAAGTTAAAAGAATAATTTATATACATATAAATATAATAAATTAAGTTAATAAATAATTTAAGATGAATTATATAACAAATTTCCCTACTACACAGGGATAACAAATTTCCAGAATTTTGATTTTTTGGTGTTTTTTTATTTTTCCCTGGCTTTTTTTTGAAAGATGAACATTGATGAATTTAAATGCTAAAAATGAAACAAGATGATAGAAATGACAGAGTATGATGTGAAGGATTAGCGTATGACTAGTGAATGCCAGAGTATGAATGGAAGTGCTAGCACAACAATGCAATGAAAGAAGAGTGAGGGTGAAACATGAAACGGTATAGTAGACGGGTGCCAGAAAGGAATAAATTTTGGAAAAGAAAAGGTAGGCAGGATTCTTCATAGTTGCTTCCATGCCAGATGCACTCTGACAGGGCAAGAAGCCGCCACTCAGGTCGGGCCTCATAGAAGTCGAGCTCTGACTCTAGATACTTTCACCAGCCGTTCGGGGGTCTGTAAAATAAAGTAAACAAAACCTCGGGGTTCAATACCCCGGAAACGGAAACCATTGTCCACGCCCCGCTGGGGAAGAATTCCCGGTAACTCCTCAGCCGCCCGAGGACAAAGAAGGGAAAAAGCAACCTCCTTCATGAAATTAGCAGACGTGCCCGGAAGCCGCGTACCGAAACCAGGCACGTCCTCTCATGAAGGAGTAAGAAAAACACCCGACAAAAACAACGGCGAAACGGCACCGCCAGAAACCGCGAAAGTAGAATGAACGTGAAAGAAAGTTTTCTCTCTTTTTTTTTCAAAATCCTTGGTAATAACCTTTTCATAATAATTTAATCCATTTTAGAAAGATTTGAATATTTAGTTTCAAACACTGGCATAGCTTGCTTGACTTATTTTAAAACCAGTGAGAACCAATTGACAATCCAAGATTTGACTCGTATAAGGTAATTATGCAACTTTATCTTATGTTGTATCATTTATTATGTAGGAAGAATAAAACCATATTCAAGAATGGTTAATTTAATTGTAGAATATTGAGTTTACTTTGTTTTAAATCCGCCTCTTTATTACTGCGAGTGGACAATGCTTTACATTTCAGAGAGGTTTTGGTAGAGCATATTAATTCCTTGTAATTAATGCACAAGTAAACAAAATAATGTATAATGTATACTGTATGAAGTTTTGAAGATTTATAGAAGAAAAATAGAAAAATTAATTAATATAATCTTAATATTGAAATTTTATGCTTACAGAAAAAAACACAGCAGGTATGGAAAACCAAACAAAAGGAAAATAAACAAACAATTAAACAAAACAAGACGGAGGATGGCAGCCAAACAAACAAACAAGAGAACGAACGTCTAAGCAGAGCAACGCTACAAGAATAACCGGCGCAACATAAGCAATATAACTACTAGACTGAATGTAATAATGAGAATAGTAAAACTTGACTGTATAGAAATAAATATAAATACTGTAAGAGAAACCCAGAATACCTATTTATCCTAGCCCAATGACAGCACGTTCAAATCCAAAACCCAAAAGCAAAAATCCATTATACTCAGTGGCTATACGGTAGAAAAAACAGAGAAACATGAGTACGCGAAAACCAAAACATTAACAGTACAATAATACCAAAATCTATCATAAAGAAAACTCCTCAAAACAGGAGGCTGAAATTTGGAAAAAGGTTCGCCTATTCATGTTTTTGTGGCAAAAGTGGGTCTAGATAGAGGAAAAGGAGAAAAGAAAGAGAAATAAGAAAAAAGGAAGAAGGAAGAAGAGAGAAATGCTTAAATTTTCAAAAGTAGAGACTCTAAAATTATATATATATATATATATATATATATATATATATACTGAAACAGCCAAACAAAATATATATAATCTTTATATTATGTACATTATTGATATGGTATAAATATATATAAAAAAATCAAAGAGAATATAGAACTTAGTTGAATATTTTAGAAATAGGAGAGCTAGAAAAGGATAGAGAAGGAGAAAGCAGATGACAGAAGAAAACCCCAAAGAAGGAAAACCCCAAGAAAACAAGAGAAAATCCCCGCCTAACTTAACTCGGGCCACTTGGGAACGTTGGCTCCCATATCTTCATGCCCACACATGAAGACCCCTGAGGGTTTCTTAGTAAGGGCCTATTAGAAGAGTGTTAGGTTAGAAAAGAAAGAATGTTTAGTAAATTCGAAGAATGGGCGTTTTTCCCCCAAAACTATGAACTTGTACCACCGATGGTATCTGGAGCATCACAAGTTGCCACACAGGTGAGGTCACAAGGGCTGGACGATGAATCAGCCTTTTGAGTATTGACCGGGAAACTCTCAAGTTCTTTGGCCTCACCCGTACGACATGGACCACGACCTTTCGTAGTCAAAGACCTGGATGTCTGTGATTTAACTCGGGAATTACTCTGTAACATAGTACACTTTTTCTCTAATTCTGCAATAGTGTCTCGCATCTTCATAACGTCATTAGTTAAGTCCTCGCGAATAACTGTAAGATCGTTAATGCGTTCTTCGCGCTCAGATAACCTTTCATTAAGAGAACGTATTTTCAGAAGGAGATTACCATTCTCTTTTTTCAAACTTTGGTTGGCAGAACTGAGTTTTTGACTATCTCCTACGGGACCAGAATTAACACGAGCTGACAACTGTTCACAGTGATGTTGTAATTCAGCAATTCTCAATTTCTGCGCGTTGGAGTTGTCGGCCATTTTGGCTATCTCCTTGTTCAAACCTTCCTCGATAGCGAGCAATTCTGCCATACGGTCAGCATCCTCGCGGTTCCGTTCAGTGATAGCTAACAACTTGCTATGCGATTCCTGAATATCTTTACTTAAGCTGCAATTAGCAACTTGCAACTCCTGGTTCCTCAACTGTAAAACCGACAACTGCTTTTCAAGGTCACTTTTCTGTTTACTGACCATGCTTAACTGGTCACGCACGGCTACTAACTGACGGTCCAATTTAATACAGTGATTGCAACCATTACCGCTAGAGGAAGAATTATTACTCAAAACCTTATTCCGACATCCAGAATCTTTAACATTAGTCCTCGGCCCAGAATTATTGGAAGTGGGGGCACGCCGGGAACGTGGAGTCCCACCTCCATTAATTCTCCTTCGCCGCTCCTGAGTATGTCCAATAGCTTTACTATCAAGGCAAGAAAGAACGGGCTGTTTATTCCCCTTTTCCTCCAGGTTAGGCTTGAAGTTAGTGAAAGTAAAAACACGTCGGTTACGGAACCTTTGGTTGTCTGGGTTATCCCAGCACAGGTTTGCCAAATGCCCCAGGCGCCGACACCGAGTACAGAACCGGCGCTTCCCCTTACCATTACTAATCCGGTTAGGCCGGCTGGTATCATCAATAGGGGCAAGCGTGGAGCGTGCCTCCAAAATATTTTGCAACTTGGGAAAAATAGCTCTCAACTGGATCCAACTCCCAGGTGGCTCTAAGGACAGCAACAATGCACGAACTTCTGGCAATTCGGCACCTGCCAGAACAACCTGGACCGAATGTTGCTCAGAAAATGGTACCTGAAGGGCCTCAGCAACTAACTCAATATCTTCCACAAAATCCTGAAAGCTTTCCCCTTTACGTTGCCCACGGAAATAATGCTCCAGAATAAACTGATTGAGAACCGAAGATGGAAAAGTTTCGGGTAATAATAAAGTATGAAATTCTTGCATATTAAGGCCAACGGTCAGCGCATCCAAGATGGCGTCACCTACACGCCCTCGGACCCGCGGGTAAAGGCATTGTAATATGGACGCATAGGGTACGTCATACGCGGAAGCCTGCCTACAGAATTTGATAAATAGCTTAGAGAAAATGAAAACTTCCTGTGGCGACACTGGTTCCATGATTGGAAAATCTTCTAATAAGGTCTGAAAAGGATGGGGAAACTCCGCCATCTTAAATTGTGAGTTTTGTTCCGGCATAATGACTACAGTTAGGCTCAAAAGAATTAGTGCAAAAACCGCAATCAACCACGCTCTGCTACCACTTTGAAACGCGCTTCAAGGGCTGAACACCCAGGCTGTATCAATTTGCAAATAGCAATGAGGTAGTGGTAGGAGACAAGGATGCAAATACAACTTTTATATGAAAATTTCATTAATGCCAGGTTTATTTCACATTCGGAGTAAGGTTAGTAGTCACCCTGTACTTTTCATAAGCTGGGCTAAATCACAATAACAGAATAAATGTACCCTGTGAAGCAGAAGTACAAGAGAATAAGGTATATTGTAGCATAAATGTGTTCTATACCAAGAGCTGAAGGCTCGAAAGAGACGTAATTGGTTGGCTAGCATCCAACCGTAGAAATAAGAAAGTCGAAAATAATGAAATGGTAAAACGAAACAGAAACTGGTGGGTGAAATTAAACAAACCGAACTAAACTGAACTTAAAACCCACCAGCAAAACTAAAGACTAACAAAACATACCTGCTGAATAAAGTGGAAGATGTAGATAAAGATTACATGATGTAAATTACGGACTGTACCGGTAAGTACACCAGCAGAAATCCACAGCAAGGCTCCTCGGTAGAACGAAGCACGGCGGTAGATACAGGAATCGGAGCACAAGTTCTCGCTTCGACGATCCAAGAACAACTCTCCATCCCCCGCCCGGGAACTTAAGACCCTGCCGGAAAACGCCCCCCAAACGTAGTACCAACTACCACATAAAGAGGGCATTTCCAGGCAAGAAAAAAAAATCGATATATGCCGGAAGGGCAAAATAATGAAAGCACTCAAAACAACGGAAGGAAGCTAGCTCAAGCAAAACAAAGAGAAATGTGTACGTAAATAGAACAAGTTACGTAAATATAGAAACACTGAAACTAACAAGGTAAGAATAAATAGACATAGAAAATAGATGGAAAAGCTGAATAAATACTAAATAATTAACGTGCCGAGAATAAGCGGCACATTTTATAATTTTTAATTATTTCTCTTCATCTGAAAACGTGTACAGATTATTTAAAGAAAAATCAAAGATTCTGTTTATGGGCCATTGGTTGCAGAGTTAATTCGTACATTTTTTATAGTAGAAGGTCCTGATGCCAGAGTGAACTAAGAAAAAGTAAGACATTTTTATCCAAAATTGACTCGTTTTGACAATAGAACGAACCCCATTTACCTCATTTTCAAGAATGCCAATAATGGATTTTCTTTCAGTGCTTGGAGTTAACGACTTAGTTCATTGGTGAACACGCTAGGTGATTATAGCAGAAAGCAGGAAATCTCACGATTCGTAGTCACTTCACTTTGGCATAAGGCTCTCGTTTATAAAAAAAATTGTATTGCTTTATACAAGCAATTCATGATCCTCCAGTGATACAAGCAATTCATGATCCTCCAGTGAATGGGTTAGGCCTATTCATAGTTAATCGCAATTTAAACCTGATTTAATCTAATTTACCAATTTATGAAACAGAGTGTTCATAATGATGATGTGATAACTAGACTTGGGATTTTAGGTAAAAACCTATTTTAATCCTTAAGTGATATATGGACGAAAACTTGTATAGGCCTTTGCATGTTTCATAAGTGACTATGCCTATAACTGATACTTTTATAGGACCTAAAACAGCCTATTTTTACGTTAGAACCTAATATTGCCTATATGCTTGTTTTTCCTCTAAAGTTCAAAATAAGCTACTTTTTGTTATAAATTCTAGCATTTATTTTCAGTTCGTACTAAATTTTTAGCTCGAAATGTGGTAGATGACACATTTGTGACGTGGTAAAATAGTAAGAAATATTTCATCTTCAGTAGAAAAATTCCTTGGAATTCCCAAGAAAAAGTAGTGTTTTTCTCCCGACACATCCAGTAACAACAACAACAAAAACTTCTCTGAATCACTGAGGGATACAAGGGGTTTAATATGCTAGCGTGCGTAGCTTCATGGGCGCAGGGATTAGATTTTCACCGTTATGGTAGTAATACAGGCCCTAGTAATAGGTCTATATAATTCTGTGTACCGTAGGCCTATATCTGTGTTTTATCATGATTTTTTATTAATGGTGGCTTCAATAAATATAATATTCTGCATTGCAATTGAGATATTTCAGAAAATTGGCAACTTAACGATTTTATAAGAGACTATTTTACGACATTTAGAACCTATTTTCCAATTTTTAGAGCCTATTTTAGGTACTTAAAACAGTATTTTTAGCGACCTAAAAGTCCGAAGTCTAGTGATAACAATAAGATCAATTAATAATAATTATTTCAGGTTCGATATGCTTGTTTGGTTTCCGCAATGAAATTTGAAAACTGTCTCCTTGGCATGCAATGAGTGATGCCGAGGTATAGGCAGGGGCGCGGAAGAGACTAATGAGACGTTTCTAGACGATGGTCCTGTTGAGAAGAGCGATGCACAAAGTGGCGGACCGATAAGAGGATTATTGGGCTGCGTGTCATCTGAGTTGTGTCATTCGTCTTTTTCCACCAACATCATGCTCATAAATAAGGCTTTGTTACATGGGAGCACTTTTGGAAACCCACTTTCTTCTTGCAGACAGCGCACTATATGTCAGTAGCCTATCTGATCCCAGCGCTTGCAATTTGTATAACGCTTCCTTCCGCTTTACATGGAAAGCATTTTCAAGCCAGGTGATATTCAAATATGTTTATGCGAATAAAACTTCTATTCTTACTGTCTTCAAACCTTGTATTCTGAACCTTTCAGAAACTCCTTACATATTCTAAAATACAGTGAATAGACATTACGTGCCTTATTTTCTTGTAAGAGTCCGGTGTTAGAAAGTAGACTTCTACGCAAATCTTTACCTCGTGTTGCGCTTCGTTGAAGGTCAGAATTATTATTGGATCGTAAGTGGGTTAAATCGGAAACAAAGTAATATATTGAGATTGTTTTTGTCTGCAGCTTATAGCCTTATACCAAGAAAGTATCTCTTTGGGGTGATATATAATTATTTTTCAATTTTTTAATAACTTTGTAAAATAAACGAGTACTTTCCTCTACCAATTGGTCGCTTGCTCTTCGGGAAGAACATAATCTGAGAGCGTTCGAAAACAGGGTGCTTAGGAAAATATTTGGTCCGAAGAGAGATGAAAATAGGAATTGGAGAAAACTTCATAATGAAGAGTTTCATAACCTGTACTCTTCACCGAATATAGTAAGGGTAATTCAATCACGCAGGATGAAATGGATTGGACTTGTTGAGCGCATGAGAGATAAAAGACATATCTAAAAAAACATTGATTGGGAGACCCGAAGGGAAGAAACCACTTGGAAGACTTAGACCTAGGTGGGAGGACAACAATAGGATAGATTCAAGAGAAGCAGGATATGCGAGGGATATGTGGATGGAGTTAGCACAGAAATAGGGTTGAATGGCGGGCTCAGGTAAGCTCGGCAATGAACATCCGGGTTCTATAAAAAAAATAATATTCCTTGCTTAGGAATTGTCTATAGCCATTCCGTAAGTAAGTAAGAGATATCACCGTAAACGAAAGTGCCTATCATTAAGCTTGTCATTTCAAATTAACTCTGCCAAGTCTGTCGTTCGTTTTCCTCATGTATTATTTTTGCACAGAGTGTTTATTTTGTTTATTTAAGCAATACATGCCGGGTTTGAGATTTTTAGTTGAAGATCAGTATTATTTGTTTTTAAGACTATGGCTTGAAAATTAAACAAAAAATCTTCCTATAATGTTGAAAATTTCGAGGGAAGAGAGAGAGAGAGAGAGCAGAAAGAAAGAAAGAAAGAACGAGTGATAGAAAGAATAATAAATAATAAGAGAGAAAAAGTTAAGAAATTAAAATTGTAACAAATTAAAAATTTAACAAATTGAAAATTAAAATTTTCTTTTAAAAGTTGAAAATTAAAAATATTAAGAGAGAGAGAGAGAGAGAGAGAGAGAGAGAGAGAGAGAAGAAAGAGAGGAGAGATCATTAGAAAGCAGCGAATCGCATTTTTCCCGCGTATGTATTATTTATTTGTTAACAGTTACTAAGAAAATGTACAATACTTAAAAACTAATGCTGTTTTATAGTTTTATTAGTAACAGTATTCTCTAACAGTGAAATTAAATATATTACAAAATGAGTTATAGCTATTGTATCAAGAAGATAATTGTGAATTTACATAAGTTACTGAATTAAAATCTAATATATAAAATCGAAAGTGTGTATGTGGGTATGTGGATATATGGGTATGTGGATATGTATGTTCCCTATACAAATCTACATTTATTGACCAATTTTCACGAAATTTTGTACACATACCCAGTTCAGACCGGAAAGTAACGCGGGTAGTATTAAAATTCAAACAAACCAGTCCTTCCCTTGAAAAATTATATAATTTATGAAATTATTACACTGAATATTAATTATCAAATGCAATTCAGTTCTCATGGCAACAGTCTACTGTTTTCAATATATACATAGGGCTTCGGGAGCTACATGATACTGGGCTTTAACCAATTCTGAGACTATCGATATAGTACATTGGTGTAAATAAATAATGAAGAATGAAATCCACCAAAATAATGCACAATAGGATGCACGCACATAACTTTCTCTAACCTGGAAATGGAGAATATCATTTTCTCACTTCACATTTCTCTGTAGAATAAGAGGTTGTACTGCAGGAACAGGTTAATCCAATTGTCTCAGCCTGAGTGTGTGCCAACGAGTAGCCTATGCTATATCAAAAATCGATAAAATCCTGATACATTATTCATAGTTGTTGGCATTGTAATAGTTGAGAAATAGGCATGTTTATCATAGGTCCTGATCATGTAAAAGGAGATAAAATGGGATGGAACATGTAGTCCTATGTGCGCATGAAATTATTATGTCCTACTTTTGGGGGAGGAAAGTAGCCTATGAAAGCGATATTGAATTTATTTTTTCTATTTCAGCCCCGAAAGGCTGTATGGTAACATGAGAGAGAGAATTTAAATATTCCGTAAAAGACAGTATAATTTTGTTACCGGAATCTCTGTTTCTTCTTATTTCAACCCCTCCCAGGCATTGTGCGTAAAAGTAATGGGCTGACAAATTTTAAGTCCTCTATGAGCTATAACAAGCTGTATCAAGCGTTTTCTGAAGAAATAGTTTGTCATAAGTCCTTCCTGATTTCAAATTTTACGAGAGTAAGTCAATAAGTATACGCACTTTTTGTTTAATCTTTTGTAGGTTGACTGTACCGCTTTGTGCTCGCGCACGTCGACATGTTGTTCATTTATCTCCGCTTGTTAAATGTTTGACCGTTATGATTGCACTGAATGTTGCGCTGTTGCACATTAAAGATGACTACACCACTCAGCGTCCTCACCAAAGAAGATCCTTTTTTTTTTATCGTCTGAAGGTGTACCAGGAGCCGAAATCCATCGAAGACTTTCCACACAATATGGGGGCAATGTGTTACCACGGCGAAGCATGTACGATTGAATTTAAAAGTTCAAAAATGGTCGGACAAGTGTGAAGGACGAGGAAAGAACAGGACGCCCATCAACATCCACTAGTGTCGCCAACATTGAGCAAGTGCATATTATGATTCAGATAGACCAAAGAGCGACTGTCGGTAAAGTGGCAAACCATATGCAAGGAACCATACACAACCATAGGCCTATGAAGGAATCGGTGCATACGTGGCTTGCTACTCAGCCGAACAACTTTTTTTTTTCTGAGGGTATCAGAAAGCTTGTGCAAAGATGGATCAAGTGCATTGAGAAGCAAGGGGACTATATTCAAGAAATTAGGTAATTAAAAGTTTTGTAGGTCTATTGCTGTTGTAATAATTTTAAAAAATAGAGTGCGGATATTTATTGACATACCCTTGTAACATACCTATGTAAAGATATAGAGTTTGAAAATCGAAAGTACTTCATAAGTTAAATTCTAATTACAAAATAGAAAATCGGGCGACGCCGGACCATTTAAGCTAGTATAATACATAATTTAAAATATTATGACTGTGAGAGAGTCAGCAATATAATTCCACCTCAATTGGCCAACTTCGGGACGGTATTATGTATTGTAACATTATTTGTTTGACATGTGACTGAGTTGCATTATCTACTTATTTCACATGTATAATTGCATTAAAGATTATTATGTTTTAATCCACCGACTCATGTAATTATAGTTTGTAATATCATATTGTATTTTATTCTAAGGTCATCGTGTTTATTTTTAGTACTAAATGAAACCTATTGCTAACAAAATTAACGAAAATATGTCATCTCGTAGAATGTTTCTGTTTCAGTCCCGTTATAGGACTAAGCAGTGCTAAGCAGTTCTTTGAACTCGACATAAACGAGTTGTATACCTACGTGATGGATGAGCAGATTTAAGTTGCTTCATACGCTTGAATCTTCAATGAGGCTGTAATTTTTCACATGAAAGCTTCTATATTGAAGTCTTGACATGGTATTAAACTTTATAAATACCGGTTTAGTCTGTTATACATGAGACGAAAGAGTATGCGTCAATGTAAAGAAAGTTCTACTGTAAGATGCAAACTCAAATAAGCTGCTGCTTTAGCTGATACGTATCGAAAGGGATGTTAGTCTTCTCATTACTATTTCCAGTGTACGTTAATTTAAAGTATGCAACTTGCAACTTTCAAAGGAATTACAGATTTCTAAAATTCAGGCTATTCATTGCACCTACTTTATTATGATGTTTTTCACCCACAACTTTATACCCTCTACAAATATTAACTTGCATAAGCAGATGTTCAAATAATAATCTTTACTTTACTTTACATGCTACTTTAAGCTGGAAACTTTACAATATATTAAGCATATGCATAGTTTTAGTACAATATGCAGACAATAGCTAAAATCATGTATTTAAGATACAAAGTGCAGATGTTACAAAACTAAAATTAAGCTAGCCTATGAATTCAAAAACCTAGAACTACAATAAAAAGTTTGTAGAATAAATATCATTGATCCTTCCTCGTAATTTACTTTTAAGGATCCTTACTTGAAACGTTTTGCACAGTTGCTACTAGGCTACAATAGTGAGCAGGCAACAAATTTCGCTCACAGCCTTCTTACTTCAGATTGGAGATTCTTTAATAAACGTAAAAATTCCTATTGGATACCATTTTTTTTAAGGAGCCATTCTACCGGTACCATGAAAGATCTCCTCTTATAATATTATCCAACAACGGCAATAATTTAATATCGCGTATTAAAAACATTAACAAAATTAATATTGCAGGATACATGTATTGATGTTTATCTTATTCCATATACTTAGTGATGAGCGAGACCAGTCTTGGTCTTGCAGTCTTGGTCTTGGTCTTGCAGAAAATGCAAGACCAAGACCGCATCTGCGTTAGCAAGACCAAGACCAAGACCGAGTGTGCAAGACCAAGACCAAGACCAAGACCGAGACCAAGTCTGCAAGACTCGGGCAAGACCAAGACCGAACTGCAAGACTCTTGCAGTCTTGCTATATTGAAAATGTTTTAAATGCTCGATTGTGTACGCAGCAAGCCAGCAACCACTACTGAAAGGTGCCGTTACCGTTACCGGTAGAGGTGGGAAAATAAGCTGTTTCTAGATAAAGGTTGTAGCCGAAACTGTTACGCGCACATAACAGTTTTATGAAACGGTTGCAAAAGACCGGTTTCACTTGCATTTTTGTTGGAACTGTTTCGGCTAGGCTGGCAAGGACGAGAGGGGGAGCAGCCGAGACTAAAGACTTGGGGCCCCGGCCCGGCCGACCAGGTTTTATTTTTTGCTTTCTAATTTACTCTAAAATTAAATGTTTTATAAGTCAACAAACAGCTTAAGCTATGTTTTATGTGTTTATTTTTTATCTGCATTGTCCTGTCGCATAACGGTGACACGGAATTAATCAGGTAATCTGAAACGGATTATTCTTGGAGAAAAATTATTTTTTTTTAAGTAGAAGCAGAAATCCTTTTGGACTCAACAGTAGGCCTCACTAACGTTCGGCATTTAAAATAATAATTTTCAAATGATTAATTTTGATACATAGAATACGTATAAAATTGGTACATATCTCTGCAAAATTATCCCCGGGATTCCTAGGAAATTCATTACCTCTTATAGCATTGACGTTTTTGGAGATATCTTTGCTAGACAACTGAATTATAATAGTATTATTGATACTTTTGCAAAGTAAAAAGCTAGGAAAGCTATTTTTTAAGACGGTGGATTCTTAAGACATTCTTTTAATAATTACTTTATAGTATAGCCTATTACATGTCTCAGTAACAATAACATTTTTCCTTTTGAATACTTTATTAGCTCAACCTTTGTCTGATATCGGCATAAGATAGACTGTGGCATAATATAATAAAAAATCAGGTAAACTGATACAAAAAAGTGCCAGATGTAGTTAATTGGTCTTTTTTTTCAGAAACTATATAGTTTTAGACCGAACCCTTGAGAAAGTTCGTTAAACACATGTGAAGGAATAAGTGGGATAACAACAGAACGAATGCCTCACATCTAAAGCAAGATGTGATATAATAAATATACAAACATCTGACTGCATTGTGGTGAAGGCCCTCAGTGATTAGCTAAGCGGCTTTGTAGTATAGTGATGATTTGCCATTTAATAAGCATGTGACCGTTAATTAGTCGTTACTCCGATACCGGTCAAGCGATTTGGTACAAAATTAATAGGCTTCTTTCTATGGACGTTATAAATATGTATATCAAATTTCATGAAAATCCGATAAAGCGTATTTGAGTTATCGCGCATACAGGCACACGGACAGACTGACGGACAGACACGGACGGACAGCCATTTTCCCGTCCCCCACATGATCTCAGAAAGTACCATTCTGGTACTTAATAAGAGTTCTTATGTCATTGTGTCAAGTTTTATTGTCAATCGTATATGTTTATCTTATCTTCAGTTTATGTTGTTCAAAACAAGCGAATTTTTCATAGTGATTAAACATAGTTGGGTACCGATATATAAATTAAATGTTGTTATTTATAGTTGAAAAGTAAGACACTAGTTGTACAGTGATTAGTTTTTATGATTATTGATAGCATTTTGCCAAAACACACACCTCTGTGTGCACAACTGAAAAGCTTTTAAACTTACATGGTTTTATTTTTGTAAAATATGACTAACTTTTTAGTGATTAACAAAAATATCATATGTCTTCAAGTAATAGGATACTTACATACCATTACATACATTATATAATAATTATGTAATATTTTTATACAATCTTTTTGCTGCATACTTTGGGTTTCAGTGGTGAAATTAATATTTGACGGGGCCCGGGAAATTTTTTCCTGAGGTCCTTTCCTTTCTCTCCACGGCCCTGCAGAGAACTTGTTTTAAACTACTTCTTGGGGTAGGAACAATACATTCCTCCCTCATAGTAAGAAATAGCAAAGAGGAAAATTGTCTCCAAGGACAATTGTAAATCACATACCTTCATTTGAAAGATATCTTTGAGAAATTTATGACATGGTGTATGCCGACACTAAAGTCTGTTTGTTGTAAGTTGGCACGGATCAGAAAATTGAGACAGAAGATGTTTGGCAGAAGTCAGTAATTGAACAGAAAGAGATAGAAACATACTATTGTGAAAGGTTACTCACTCCACGAATTTGTATAATCAGGACTTAACATAAACACCATTTACAGTAAGAAGCCGCCGCCACGTCTCTTTCCTAAACGGCAATATGACTGCTTAAACACTTCTGGCGATTACTTAAACCTCGAAATTCTGGTTTTCCCCCATTTTTTCTATACACCCTACTCCACCCAGTGGGATAGTGGAGTGAGTAACTAACTTTTGGCTACCTGCTGAATAGTGGAAGGGTAGTTTTATGACTTCAGTGCCAACATAACCCACACAGCCCATAGTCCTTTGCGGTCTTTCTAATTACTTGGAAAAACTGTTACAATGTTTTCTCACATTGATACAAGCATAATAATGAATCTTCTTGATTAGTACTTTAAATGAAATTACTTAATAAAAAGTGAAATACATTGAAATTCTTAACCAATACCTAAATTAATGTTTACATGTAACAGAAAAAGAACAAGTCACTATAAGAAAATAAAATGCAAAGTAAAAATCCAACACGTTTTAAATGCATTCGGTACTGTTAATACCTTTTTAAGTTTTACCCAAAAAATATATATTACGTTTCAAATGACATTGTACTTAATTTTTTGGACATAACTTGTTATTGTTAATATTTATATATAAGAAATTTCAGACACCGGTCGACGGATAGTTTTAATGCTTGTATAAAATCAACTGCTCCACCTATTCCCAATTAAAAATTTTTTAAATTCTAAAATATGCATATCAATGGCAATAAAACAGCAAAATTTGATAGGTATAGACCAACAATTTTTTATGAATTTAAAATAGACAACATCAGGAGGCAAGGACGTGAGTCCGGACCGCACCCCCCCCCCCACCCAAATATGAGATTTTTAAAGTATTAGTTAAAAAAATATTTAACAAATATTTAAAAAATATTTAACATTATTTGTTAATGTTAAATAGGAAGAGAAGATGTCAGTAATTTCTGATTCATCAGTTTAGGACCCCCGGGAAACTGATTTCTAAATATGTACTTGACCGGGACATTAAATGGGCCTTGCTGTGTGGGTGGCTTAATCCTACTATACTGTAGCCTGAACTCTTCAAATTTTAAAATAAGAACGGGACACAAACCATTTTAATGGTATATCCATTTACAGTCATTTTATAAAATTGATCTCTTACATGTAAAGTAACGCCACACAGACCTTGTTTTGTTACGGTTACTCGTTTTTGTTTCATGTTGAAACACTACGTTACAACAATCAACAACACAACGAAACGATAGCTGTTTCTACTTTCTAAGGAATGAAAACGTGTAACTCGTCTGTGCGACTGCTTGCAAGTTGAAAGGAAGGTATTTTGCTAATCACTTGCAGGGGTTGCAGCCAGTAGAAACGCAACAGCGAAAATAAATAGACTTCTTCCTACGGATGTTGTAAGTGCGTATACCAAGTTTCATGAAAATCCAATAAAACGATTTGAGTTATCGCGAGTACAGACACATGGACAGACAGACAGACGGACAGACAGACAGACATTTTCCCGTCCCCCACACAAATTTCATAAAGTACCATTCTGTCACTTAATAACTAATGGCTAAAGATGAAATAGCTTTCAGTTGTTTTGTTACTGTTTTCACGGTTCAAGCAACTAAAAGCAATTAGCTTTCGTTACTTTCGCAAGCAATAACACACATGTAATCGGTGTAACTGTAAATCACGTAAACGCCATCAATCACAGTAAGATGCGTAAAAGAAAAATGCAAGACTCTTGCAACAAGACCAAGACCGAGTATGCAAGACCGAGACCAAGACCAAGACCGAGTATGCAAGACCGAGACCAAGACCAAGACCGAGTATGCAAGACCAAGACCAAGACCAAGACCAGGGTTACCGATGCGAGACCAAGACCAAGACTGAGTGTGCGAGACCAAGACCAAGACCAAGACCGCCTTAGTCTTGGTCTTGGTCTTGCATTTGCTCATCACTACATATACTTTAACATTCCGCTCTCTCTCTCTCTCCTCACACAGAGAGAGAGAGAGAGAGAGGAGAGAGAGACGAGAGAGAGAGAGAGGGATTATATAATTTAATGACCAGGAAAACTATTAGTACGAAATTCATCAATCAGATTCATATGGGATTTTATATTTTCTTAAATAAAAAAAGTTATTTAGCGTTAATTGTTTTAATCTGACTTGTTTATAAAATAGAGCTAGTAATTCTAGCAATGAAGAATAACAGCTTATTATTCTGCTCAATTCTCTCTACATAAATTAAGTTTTAAGGCCTTCTGCGCCCTTAATATAATTTCCTTTATGTACTTCTAGCCAATAATTTCGTTCGTTGTTACGGTGTATTTGTAGTTGTAGAAACGGCATTAAGTTATTTGAAACGTAGTTCATCACAGCGAGGTTATTAATTTTCTCCTTACTATTGTATAAAGAGCTATTTCGTCTTTTTAAGTTTGTGGTATCAATTTATTCAAGATGAACCCTAATTATTTTAGCTGTTCTAATACAACAGACTTAAGGTTTATAACCTCAGATGGTATCTCCTTATTTTCATGTTAAACGAGTTTGATGTGAGACTTTCACATAAATTCCTCTTTCCTAGAGAGTCATGGGGGGGAGGAAGTAAACAAATATAAACAATATTTTACGGTATGTTATATTGGAACTATTTTTTCTCAATTGGAGTTTTGTATGTCTAATGTATTTTCTTGTTTACTTTAAGATATATTATTTTTTTATAATAAACATTGTCATTTCTGCATTAACATTCAATGAGCGATGAAAATGTATAGCATCAAGGTATTTTATTACGACAGTTTTCAATATATTTCATTTCCACATTCTGAGGTCATACAGACAGCTATGTATGCGTAACTGGCCACACAGAACTATATCAGCTATGATACCTGCGTGGCGAAATTGTTTGATTCTTGACTATCTTTCTAAAACGCCGCCTTATAGAGTCATGTACAATGGACAGGTTTTCAGAGTGGGATGCATACTGCAGCGAGTATCATAATAATTGCCGTCGCGGTGGCTCATGCTTAGCGCGTGGGCCTGGCATGCTAGCGGTCCCGGGTTCAATCCCCGGGCCTGGCGGGCGTGTCATTCGTGGTGGACGAAGCCGTGACCTTTGGGGGTTTTTCTCGGGGATCCTCCCGTTTCCCCCTCTCATTCCACCAACACTCTCCATTTCATCTTCAAACTCCCCCTCATAATCATCCCGTTTCCTTTCCCGGTTTCCGGTATACCCTCGCCCCCAGCACCTGCTGTGGGCCTCTCCCGTCCTCCCCGTGGCTTGTGGTCCTGAAGTTGCTGGCTGGTGTGCTGCCAACCTGGGTGCTCTATAAGAGGTACCGAGGCAGCGGCACACGTGACATGGTAGAGGTATCTGTTGGATGTAGGGGAGTTCCGTGGGGGCTCGTGGTGGGGTCTGTTGTCGAGGGACCGTTGGGCTTGCAAATCATTCCATTCCGGAGGTTGGCACAATGAGCCACAAGGCTGAAGTGCTTAGGGTAGTCCCAACCCGCCTTCCCCCTTCAGGGGCCAAATACATCATAATAATTAGGGCCCTGAAGTGAGCAAGTGTGTGCAAGTTAGTGGTGTACTGGTTATAGCAGTGCTGATAGCAGGAAAGGTACTACAGTTCGGTAGTGCATGAATACAACTTCACTGACTGCGGAAGAGCAGCTAGGAAAATTTGAAATTCATTGACAGTAATTTCAGAGGCTTTCAAGAAACCATCTTTCATTTAGAGTCAAAGAGTATGGAGTTGACTGAAGTTCTGAGATTCGTAAATGAATGATTTATAGCCTTGTACGAAACAGATGACAGAATACAGTTTGGAATAGCAAAAATTTCTGAATTTTCTTGCAAGGGATATGGGAGTTTGCATTCTTTGCAATATTTTAGATTAAGTAGCTAGGAAAAACATATCAAGGCAATCAAATAAAAAAAATAATATCGTCCCATGGTTGAAGTTTGCCCCTGTGACTTCATGTGATGCTGACAGAAGTTGTTCTCAGCTCATATATTGTTTCTCAGAAAACAGAAGACATTTTTCATTTCAGAATATTTGAGTTTACATTGTAATCCACTGAAATAAATCATATGATGCGTAAAACCACATATCTCATTAGGTCTACAAGTGCTCATACTGTAACAGGATTACGATTTGCGTGTATTGTATATTAAAAGTGAAGCATTATGTAGAATTTATACAAAAAAAACTATTTGTTTATTATGTCCTACATAATGCTGTAGATGCAGAACGCACAATAAACAGTAAAAATGAAAAATTATAAACAAAGGTCCATCTTATACGACAAATATTAAAATATACAGAAAGTTCCATTTGGTACAAAGTTCAGTAGACTGTAAACAGTATTTCATGTGTAAAATTGTTATTAACATGTTATTAACATTAATACACGTATGAAACACACAACTTGCCCCGGCATTCTATCCTCCAACATCGTGGAGAAGACTCTAGTCCATAGGCGTAACGAGGGGGGGGGGGGTTTTGGGGGTTTGAACCCCCCCCCCCCCCATTGATTAAAAAAAGGAAAATTGTATAATTTTTTTAAGTCTGCCCATAAATTACTTAATACAAGTATAAAGTGTGGGAAGCTTAAAACTCGTTATTTTGCGTGTTAATTTTTAAAATTTTCCGGGGATGGACCCCG
This sequence comes from Ectobius pallidus, assembly GCA_964059195.1. NCBI lineage: Eukaryota > Metazoa > Arthropoda > Insecta > Blattodea > Ectobiidae > Ectobius > Ectobius pallidus. The sequence goes on from CAXKWD010000010.1 coordinate 18,696,811, forward strand.
GAAGCTTAAAACTCGTTATTTTGCGTCTTAATTTTTAAAATTTTCCGGGGGTGGACCCCCGGAAGCTTAAAACTCGTTATTTTGCATCTTAATTTTTAAAATTTTCCGGGGGAGGACCCCGCGGATGTTATAACCCCCCCCCATATGGTCTATTGTGGCTACTTTATATAGCGTACATAGCGAACCAAGGATAGCCCTCAGCTTTTAACTTATCCTGTATTGAGAGTGCTTATATCAGTATCAAAATGATAATAATGTTTTCATCTACTTTTTTCAGTCTGCTATTTTATAATTTTTGGACTATAAATTATTTAAATTAAAATGCCTATACAAGTTGGGAAGGATATCGCACTTCAAAGTGTTCATCATGAAAATGAACTTGAATGAAAGATGTCATTAGATTATCCAAAAATTTTATAAAATACGAAGGAAACGGGTTTTAGAAACTGATTACTAAGTAAAATAGCTCTGAGCTATAAGCGTTTACTAAAAGGCAACACGACTGGTACGCTTTCACGTTTTAAATCGATAACAATATAGATCTAATGACTGGAAGAGTTTGGATAGATAGGCTAGTGTTTTCAAATGGAGTGGGAAGTCCATTCTTAAAATATAACAAGAATTACTTTTTTATTTTCTTATTGTGTTTTTTCACCTTAAGGACAACATATAGATATGTTTCAATCAGAATAAACCTCTCACCAATTTAATACTATTATTTATAGTATGTCCGCCGCCGTGGGTGAGTCGGTAGCACGCCTGCCTTCCACTCCGGCGGCCCGGGTTCGATTCCCGGCCGGGTCGGGGATTTTTCAGTAGTGAAAGGTCCCCTCCCCGGGTTCAGGACTGGGTGTTAGGTTAAGTCTTAGTTTAAGATAATGCACATTGTGCGCGATTCCTAAATTATTATTATTTATAGTATAAAGATTCATTTGTGCCTCCTTTCCTCCGGATAAGAATACGCCTAGTACAAATTGAACTAATGTCAATCTGATTGTCATATCCACTTACCCCAGGATGATGAGAATTCTTGTATCACAGTTTTCAAGAAGTTGGCTGAGTCGTCGTTAGGAAGAACCCTATTGTAAGAAGAAGCAGGGAAGAGAACTAATGAGAACAAGTTGGAGACGCGAGAACACGCAAGGAATAGCAAAGTAGAAAGGAAAGATATCATTTTAAGTCTCAGGTCGCACTTATCCAATCCATCCTTCTTTCCCTGCCTCTTGTCATGACTCCACCGACTCTTGTACAATGAATCATATTTGTAACAAATCCGAACTGACATACTAATGCCACTGTCAAACACTGACGTAACTACGTATTTTGCGGGAAATCAATGCAGTGAGTAGGACCCGAGCCATCTAAGAAGCAGTAAGAGATGTTTGTCATTTTTTTAGTTTGAAATTCCCAAGAATTAATCCACGAACATTTATTTCCGAAGTCTCATCAAACGGCTGTAAATTAGTTCAGTGTATCGGAAGTGTTAATTTATATTTAATACGAATAATTACTGTTTCGCCTTCTGCAATTCCATAAGCTCCATTAACAAACAAAAAAGAATTACAGAATAATCTTGCGAAGTAAAACTCATTGTCACTTTTAGTAACTAATCGAATGACCAACCATTTTTTTTAATCACCTTGTAAAATGGTATCGACATACTTGTAACACCAGACCATTTCTGATATTTAAGTTATATGTCTTGCAACATGACAGATTTTATTAAATGATTCAGAAAATTAAAATATAACAGAAATTATAATCGTAAGTTAAAATTTTACTGCTGCTTATTTGTGTCATCATTGTAAACTTGGGTTCTTTTCTATCCCGTTCATTGCCAATATATGATTGCATGTGATCCTGTTAAAGATGTTATTTGTAGCTAGTCGTACTTATAACAAAGAAATGTTTCTAGAATAAATAAACATAATTAGTTTAAAATTACAACATTTTTTATGGAAAACTAGCCAAAATATTAGTATGAATACCTGAAGTGACGAAAATGTTGCATACTTCTCTAGGAGTTGTGGTTATTTAACGATTGAAATGTGCTGAAACTTATGCTGTGTACTGCTACGTGTGTTGAAATACGAGGTAGGAAATTCGGTCTTTTCTTTTAACACACCTCGTACCTTCCGTTGATATCCCGAAATTTTGTGGCTATGTTTGCATTGTTAATAAAACACGATCCTTGAAGATGGGGTTGTAGCATAGAAAGGTTTAAGCACAAATAAAAAAACTAAAAAGGTTTAGCAAAGCAAATAGCTCTATAATATTATTATTTTATTCATAGAGCTCAACGGTACTTAAAAAAAATCATTACACTCATTAAATATAGTTATAGAGAATTCTGCTAAGGAAGCTGCCTGCAAGCTTTGCTTAATTACATAATCTACTCTCGAATAGGTTTTTTAAGGTTTTAACTCGGGACTGGAATATGAAGAAAATGTAATTATTCTTTCCAAACCTCTATAATAATAATAATAATAATAATAATAATAATAATAATAATAATAATAATAATAATAATAATTTAAAGCTAGACAGCAGTATTTTGGTGTTTCATAATTCGGTCTGAAATAGTCAAGACTTTGAAAGTAGATCTGCTAGTCTACTGCATGCAGGCCTAATGACTGTAAATTTATTATTGGCCTATACTCCTACACACATTAAAAAAACAAAGAGATTTGCATCTAGTAATTTATACATGATATAACAGGTTCACCATTTCCTATGGCATATGCTTATACTCAATATACATTTTGTGAGTCCATTTTATGAGGAAACCTCGCATCACTGCCGCATTGCCGCGCTAGCATTGTACAAAGCATAGACCCTACAAGCGGTTAGTTGCTTCGGTGTCTTGTAGTGAGACGCTTGTCTATTGTTGTGTGTTACGTAAGACAATAATCGAAAATGTATACGGTTGAACAGCGAATTTATTTGGTGGAATGTTACTTATTGAGAAATAACCATAGAAGGCGCGTTCGGAGATTTTCTCGTAAATATCCTGACTGTACCATCCGTACAAAATGGTGAGTAATAAGCCTCTACATGTAGGCCTATTTTGATAATAAATTGGTTGAGTTATTCTATTTTGTATTGTTTCTAAAGTCTTGATTTGCCGATTTGCCGGTAGTAACGGAACACGGTCCCGGCCGGTGCAAGCGCAACAGCGGGGAAAGTGTGAGCAGGGGCAACGCTGTTAAAAAGTTTCCGCATAAAATGGATTCCCGTATTATGTAGGCATATTAATCAAAATTACCTTCAAGATAATTGTATTTTAATTATTGATTTACAGACTATTACAAAAATTCTTGCAGAATGAAAGAATAATATTTAAAAACGATGAGTACATTATATAGGCACATGAGTACTGTGCATACGAATTAATTTGAAAAACTAATTACTAGTTTCAAAACGTGCCTCCATATGAGCAATGCTCATGCACAGGAGCAGTTCGTGTTGACCAAGCGAAGCGAGATACTTTTTTTAACTCGACCATGCTGCATTTCAACTGTTTGTAAATTTGTATGTTACGCTGTCAAAATCAAACGCATAGTTAAAAACGACATATGTGTAAAGATGTTACTATTTTTATTCCTTTACATTTTTACGTAATTCTAATGATTTGCCGGCATATCGTTCGATTGTCTGTAAATTTGTGTGTTACACAGCCACAACCGAAAGCTTTGTTTGAGTTTCATCCAGTTTGGCATAGATGTTCCTTGTGAAAGGATTTTTATTTCTTGATTTGGTTTCAAAATGAATAGATTTTGGATATTTTTAGACGCGAGATCTACTGTTAACGGAACTACTGGTTAAAATTTATACATATTAATTACTAAGATGAGGTGACATACAGTAAACAAAAGACTATAAAAACTATTCCTTATTAATACAAAGTCCACAATAATGTTTAATCTAATATATAAAATCGAAGGTGTGTATGTGGGTATGTGAGTGTGTGGTTGTTTGGGAGTGTGAGAGTGTGGGTTTGTGGATGTGTTCCTTATACAAATCTACATTTCTTGAGCAATTTGCACGAAATTTTGCACACATAACTTACCCAGTTCAACACGGAAAGTAACGAAATCAACATTAAAATTTAAACTAACCATTCCTTTCCTTGAAAATGTATATAATTTCTTAGAATATTATACTGAATTAATGAAAATGCAATTCAGTTCTCTTAACAACAGTGTATTGTTTGCAGTGTTCACATAAGGCTTTGGAAGTTGCAAGTTACTGGGCTTTACAAAATAGATAAACTATCGAAGATTGAAATCCACGAAAAGAATGCACAATGTGCTGCAATCACATAACTTCCTCTACCCTGGACATGCAGAATATTATTTTCTGTCTTCAAATTTTGATGTAGAATGAGAGGTCGTATTGCAGGGACAGCTTAATCCAGTTGTCTCAGCCTGAATGTGTGCCAACGAGTATGCTATATCAGAAGTCTGCAAAAAAAATCCAATCCACTGATAAGTTATTCATTGCCGTAGGCGTTGCATTAGTTGCAAAATAGGAATATTTATTGTAAGCTAAGCATGTAAAAAAGAGATAAAATAGGTCGAAACATTTCAGTCCTATATGCACAGCAAAAGATTGTCTCAGATTTTGGGGGAAGAATATGTGAAAGTGATATTGATTTTATTTCTGTTTTAGCCCAGAAATGATTGTATGACAACATGAAAGTGGGAACTGAAGTATCCCAAAAAGACAGTAAAACGTTAAGTTAGCGGAATTTTTATTTCTCCATTTTCAACCCCTCCAGACATGGTATGTTGAAGCAACGGGTTGCAAAATAATTCTAAGTTTTTAATGAGCGATAAAATATAGGCCTACATCTAGCGTTTGCTGAGGGAATAGTTTGAGTGTGATAGGTCGTTTTTCTTCGCTTCCAACTCTAGATACTTATTTATGGACTTAAAAATCGAAAGTCCTCCATAAGTTAATTTCGAATTACAATTTACAAAACCCGGGCGACGCCGGGCCTTTTGAGCTTAGCAATATCGGATATGATAATTCAATAAGTTATGGCAAGTAAATGAAATATCACAAGATAGTTTGATTATTTAAATGCATAATGTTGATGTATTTTCAAAGTGTGATAGTTTCGAACCGAATTATTTGTTTTGTAAAGTACTAGTAATTAAAATATTTACCTCTTACATTGTTAAGATGTGGAAATCTATTTCTGAATTGAATAATAGGCAAATAAAATTTCTACCATACTTCTTATAATTATAATTATAATATCAATGATTTTTATTGTTATGAATAAATATAATATTTATATAACTGCATAGGTCAATGCCTTTAAACTCCGAATACTAAGTTTTACTAAATTGGTTTGGTAAGAAACAGATTTCATTGGCCATATTTTTAATATACATTTCTGAAGCGTGTTGAATGGACAGAGTGCATAAAATTGAAAAACCCTCCCAAGTGAGACTGCCATGTTTTATGACTGATTGAATAATGTAGTTTCCATAATTCTGAAAATATTATGGAAAATAGTTCCTCTGACACTGGGATCTTCGGCCATCCGTGTCGCTGCCCTACTAACTGAACTAGCTAGAGTTCACTTTACAGTGCCAGATAGAGTACCTCTCTTATCACTGACTATGACAGTCGAAGACTGTATTCTCATGTAATATCCATATGAATATTTCCATAATTCTGTTCCAATGCCATGTTTTGTCAGAGCGTTTCAATTCGAGGAGCGTGATAATCAATAAGGGTAAAACAATAAAGATACGGTGTGAATAAACTTTTACTGCAATTAAATAAAAATAAATAGAAACAGGGACTTAGAACACCAATAATTAATAAATACTATTCATATTTTCGTTCCGACTTCAGTGACTATATAGATGAAAGCACGTTTTAAGGCCTAATATGTACGTTTCATCAAATTATAATTATTGCAATTTTTTACTTTATAAAAATGTAAAACTACTGCTACATGTGTTATCTTGAAATAAATTTCCTTGCAGGCTGAAACATCTGTTATTCCATTAGCCTATCTCTTAAGTTGTTCAAATTACGTATAGCCTAATGTATATGCGCTACACATGGACTCCCCATCTCGCCACTTTGCAAATATCTGGCAAAATTGTACAGAAATTGCACAACCAAAGCCATAAGCTTGATTTATACACCTAGTGCATACTGCATGTGCCAATTCATTTTGTCCGAAATCGAAATAAGAGACTCTTATGAGCACTGTATGTACATATGACCTACATAACGTATTGTAGAATGGAGGAGTTTGGTTAAATGTTTGCAGAGTTGTATGCGATATGTTAAAGCAGTAAGTCGCAGACTGTGTAGAGATATTCAAGTATTCACCAGGAGACCGCGGGACGTAATATATCTTGGCAAAGCGTCGCTACGAGAAATTGTGTTGTTCATCTTCTAGCAATACAATGTGACGAATGCCCTCTACTGCTCCTGCAAACAAAACAAATATGTAACATGTGATCCTCCTGTATCGTCCCAAAGCAAAGAGACATAAAACATATTTTACTACACCACGAAAGTATCATCTATTGTATTTTATATCACTTTTCTTGTAGTATAGACTATTGATAGGAAGAGTTCTAACATTCAGGTATAGCCTACAGCGTGCTAAATCCTATGTGCAGTTCTGAAAGCAATTAGTGAAAGCTGATGTTATTTGAGCAATCATCTTCACAAAGTCGAGAACATTCACTTAAAGTTTTAGGCCTCGATCTTCGGAAAAGGTGCTTCTCACACGATGGGTTATTCAAAAGCTGTAAATGCAAACAATCCGGAATTCCTTATAGATTCATTTTTGTTGGTACTCTTTGTCAACCTGCAGTTGTTGCAAGCAAAATAAAAAGATACTTCTTATAATTATAACTGTCTCAGTATATTTAAAATAAACCGTCACCAAGGCTGTTGGTCAAAAGAACGTAATCTGTTAATTTAAAAACTTTGTAGCCTCGTTGAATTCTGCTGGGTTTCAAAATTACGGGTCGGGAAACTACGAGAATAATCATGTGTTTAGCCTAATTCACTTGTACGTGGATTAACTTCAATTAGGAATTAGCTCACAGACCACTTATTTATATTAGGCTATTGTCGTAATAGCACTAATTGTTTACGACAATAAATTAATTTTTATTGTTGTAGATTACTATATAATCTAGCCTAATAAATAGTAATCACTGTGTTTGGAATTATGTTGCGTTTGCCCCCCCTTAAAACATTCTTGGCGACACCCCTGAGGCTACGTCTTGGTTCTATAGGCCTTAATAATTATCCGGAAGCTCTGTAAGGAAAATATGAATCCTTTTTTTATATAATATCGGATCGTTTATATCGTTGTACTGTTATCTGTACCACCACTAAGCTTTATGCTAAACATTGAAAATAACAACATAATTAAAAGTAAAGTGATGTAGTTCATGTAAATATGTAAAACGATGTAATTTTAATAAACTAATATAACATTTTAATTGCTTGTGCTGTTGAATAAATTATTTAAAAAGCATGTAGCGGAAACTCGGGCTAAGACCTGCTAGTAGGCATAAAAATAAAATAAAAAATGTATTAAAAATAAATTTGAATTTACAATTCAAATTAAATTAAATTAAATCGGGGGAAACATGTGCATATAGTTACCGTTTTATTAAAAGTGCATAGCCTTAATGCATATAATCCAGATGTAGTACAAATGACGTGAAAGAATTACTGAAAAATTTCGCAGGAAATTAATTTTCCTTTTTGCTAACACCGGGAAATAAAGGAACGTTAGAGAAGTCGAGCTCATACATCGGGAATTTTATCATTCTGTCACTTTAGTCAGACGTAAAGAATTTCTCGCTTTGCAGAAGCGACGTCGACATTTAACTGGGACATAGAACCAGCTGTCGCCTGCCATTAACATCTGTCCAGCCTGCTTGGCGAAATGTACTAGAATCGCTCAATTCTCTACTAACATAAAGGTATACACTCATATTACCACAATAAAACTTGTTGTTCATAAAATCTATTAGGCCTGTATTCGTGCAGCACACTTTAGTAGAAATGCTATAATTAACTACATAGGCCTAATGAGTATACTTATGAATAACTTGGTGTTCTAGTTAGCTTTCTACACTTTACTTTAGAAGGAAAAGCTTCAAGTAGACAATAAATTTAGAATAGAATAAGGGGTTCTGCACATATAATATTTATTTAGAATGATTACTGATTTTGAAGCAAAGACATTCTCAATACGAGAAAGTTTGATTGTATCTATCCTCCTTCGATCAATCTCTCCCCCTGTCTTCCCTCATTCTCCAATGCATCCATATACGTTTTTCTATATGTATTTCTATCACTCTATCCCAAGATCAGTAACTCTATCCCACGTATTTCTCTTTGTTTTCTCTCTACCCCAACTGTCTATACTCTTTCTTACTCTGTCATCATTTAATTTCTTTTTTAATCATTCCTTCTTTTTCCTCTCTTCCCCTTTCTTCTTCTCTCTCCGCTCATTTTACTGCAACTTTTTCATCCCAATCACTCCAATCATCATTATCATTTTCTTTCGTCTTATCTTTTCCCTCTTTATCTTCTTTCTCTCATTCTCTGTCCCTTTCTTCCTTCTTTTCTGGTAACACTAAGGTTTCACATTTGGGAGGTCGCAAGTTCAAATCCCGGGATCAGACTTGCTGATACTTCCATAATAGCCTATCTTTAGACATTTAGGTCAATACCGGATTGTATTTCCATATCTTCAGTTCAACATTCCTCAAATCCCCTCTTTCATTTCGCACTCATTTCCTTGTCGTAATTTACTTTCGATAACTTTCTTTTTACTTTCTCGCTTATACGTAGTATAGAGAAAGTATTGTGATCGTGACAAAAAATCGAAATCGAGTTAACACCGGGAAAGCATGTTTCACGATGCCTAGAAACCGAAAAACGTGTTTTTGGTTTGACGTCTGTCCGTCTGTCTGTCTGTCTGTCTGTCCGTCTGTGGACAAGCACAGCGGGTAAACGGTTCATTGTATTTACTTCATTTTTTGAATTAAGGACTTTTTCGAAATTTTGTCGAGCCGCCCAGAAATTTTGTTTTACAACTGAAATATTAAGAGGACTTTTCATGAAAACTTTTTTAAAAATTTTGATTTTTGAAAAAATGGCTCTAACGATTTTAATAAAAATTTAAAATTGGAAACTCTTATCTATGACTAATAAAATGGCTATATCTGTATTTCTGCAAAAATGACTTAAGGGGTACTTTACTCGTATCCATTTTCAATTTTTCTAGATTATATCCATTACAGTAGGCGATACACGAAAACCTACCACAGTAAAGTTGTAGAGAAAATTAAAATGAACAATTTTTGTTTAACACATTTCTTTATACGTTTAATAGATATCAAGATAAAAACGAAATAAGTACGGCTCAAATGCGAATTTCAGAACATACATGTCAATTAAAATATGAATGACATTTTGTTGCCCCTAGTAACAAGAAAACTATAGGCCTAATGTACACTTATTGTTGTGAAATGCAACCAGTTTAGCTCAGTCGCAATGAACACACCAAAACCAATTACAGCGAGGTGATATGGGCAAACGGGGAAGAGGTCCTGAGTTCAAATCAAACCTTGTGGCCGCCCAAATTGACTTGGGTTTTTCATAGTTTCCTCATTCGCAAAGGCAAACGCCGGGTTTGTATGACATGCTTACTTTCCATAACTCATCGCCGCTACGTCACTGGATATTATACTAGTTTAAACTGAATATCACAAAAGAAGACATCACTAAACAATAGAATCAGATGACACGAATGAGTTGCTACTATAGACTAATGGTTCACGCAACCATACTAAACACGTGATATAACCTACATGCAGTTGCGTGCAATATAACCTAAGTAGTAGTAGTAGTAGTTGTGGCGAAATTCAATTATAAGTCGCCCCTTAAGTTCCGCCCATTCGATATTCACATTTGCACGGACTGTGTGATGCATTTTGTTTCTGAGCGAAGCAGAGTGACCAACTGTCCGTATTTATTGCTGCAAGTGCCTTGCACCCACTATCCTTATATATTGTCGCAAGTGCCTTGTATTCACCTCTACATATAGCTAAATAATGCATAACACTGACCACATAGTTAAGTGCGCGAAGCGGAGGTGGCAGCCGTAGCATATTATATCTCCCGCAAGTTTGTCAGCCTGTCACCTTTCGTCTAGTGGTATGACATCACACCTCCAACGTCCAATCACGAGTTTCTTCATAATACGAGGAGAGAAGAATTCGCTAGATCGTGGTATAAAAGAAACTGCATTGGTGGGTGGGTTGGGTGGGGCCGATTTATCCCAAGGTGCGACTTATATTTGAATTTTCCCGTAGTAGTACTAGTAGTACTAATAATATGCAGTTTTACTGTCATTCATTATTATTATTATTATTATTATTATTATTATTTCACGGTAAAAGCATTAAACATGAAGATTGACTCTGATGGTTTCCGTACTAGATACTTCTAAGTTTTATGAATATGTAATAAATAAAATTTAATTGTCCCTATAATTTACTTTCTTCTGTGCTAGCCTTGAACACGAATATGCGAGAAAGTTTGTGCAACATATTTTTGCACCATTTATTTATAACATACTCGTTTTCATTTTCACTCTCGCTTCTATTCTCAGTTTCATGCATTCCTCCCACCCATTCACCTCCCACCTCTCACACAGGATTTGTACATACGCTATTAGTTTTTTCGCTTTCATTTTCAGTAACTCAGTATCACAGTTTCTTCAATTTACTACTTCACAGAAAAGTGAACTCATTAGATTGTTATTAGCCTTCAAATACCCATGTTCCCATCTCCACAATCCCTCTCTCAGCCTCTTCTCGTGTTAACATACTCCCGCTCTCTCATCTCTTTCTTTTACTTACACCTGCTCATATCATTCATTATTATATCATATTATCGTTCTTTCAACTTCTCTACGATTCTTTATTTTAAATAAAAGAACTTAGTGCGTTTACAGTATCGGGAGATAATCCTCTTATCGGTATGTCATTCTCTCATGTCATTTTATCCTAGTTTCTCTTTAGTGTAAACATATAACCATCCAATAGGAAACACAATTTTTTCGTAAACAGTTGTGTTCGAATGTAAGCCTAGAACACATTTACAATCTATCTTTAGCGCAAGAAAATAAAATAAAGTAATACACTTTTACAGTTTCGAGTTTTTAATCTCACTCTGATATTGTCTTTTTTGCAAGAGAGTAAAATTGTGGACATTCTTTAATCCGCTATAATGTTCCTCAACAAACGTTTTATTCAACAGCCATTTCCGAAAGGTTTATGATCTTACTATTTTTGCAAATAGCATGAACAATTTGGGCATACGCTATACTAACAAAAGAATACACCAAAACGATAACGTCATTTGTAAACCAAGTATAAAAGAATAAAGAAAAAGTTGTAAGAAAAGAATAAGACGTGTTTCAACTAGGGACGGAAAATTAGTCTACGTTACCATATAATACGTACATGTGTGTAAACTATCCAATTATTTCTAAATCAGCTGCATCATGCAGAGTTGCCGTGTTTTTTTAGTTCGTATGAACTGACGGCGATAAAGTTGTCTTTCACTTTTACCATTCTGCTGGTTAAGTTAGTTTCCGACACAAGGATGATCATATAGATATTAAAGGGTAGATATGAATCGACGATTATAATCTTTCTTCACAAATAATAGTAATAATTCTTTGTAAGAAGTGTGTGTTAACTTTTTTTGTCCTTTTTCAAGAATGATTAATTTTTCATTGCACAGATAGGCTATATGTTATTTTACTTTTAGAGACATAAGAGTGCATAATTCTAATTTCAACTGCAATCGCAGGGTTTCAAAGCTCACTTTTTTTCATTTCGAACAGGTATTCCCAGTTATTTATTTCAATTCATACCTGTGACACAATCAACCTGTACTTTTATACTGTATTTATGAAATAAAATGGTTAATTCAAGAAAAATCGTTGTAACCCGTTCAGCTAGTCTAGAACACACACACAAACAAAATTATAGAGATCTAACTAAGAATCTCCTTCTTTTGCCAGGAATTTATTCTTTATATATAAAATGTTTCCTAGAATATGCAATACTTTGCAGTGCCCCTTTACACTAGCCATTTAACCAATCACTTCTTATGTAGCTTCAAGTTATATTCCTGCTAGTTATAAAGGTGGACCATGGATTTTCGGAACCCGCAAAATCCCGAAAGTGTTAAAACATTCAGTAAAGGTAGAGCAATCGTTCGAAACACATTCTCCCTAATGCCTTAACTTGAAAATAACTTAGGTTGTTTTTAAAATCCGCGTTCATTCGCGATTTTTTTTTTTTTACTTCTATTTGCAATTTTGCATAATTTTTTATTTCTACTTGTTGATTCGTATGATTTATAATTTATTGTCGACATTATTTATTATCTTTTAAATATTATATTTCATACCTTGAAATATTCATACCTTCAAATGTTCTTGATAATTATCAAGATTTTACATTGCTTGAAACATAGGCTCTTTTATTTCATTGTGTTACTCTTAGATAGAAATATCATATCATAGGTTTCCTATGTTTTTCATTTCAAATAATGATTTAAATTTTGCATTTCAGTCAGCTATAGTAAATAACTTAAGATATTTTCTGTTTTACTTGAGAATTTTCCGGATCTCAAAAGTAGAAGTAGAACGTTAAAATGGATGGCATCGTCTTCGTTCCCGAAGACTTTGAAAAAGAGTGATTTGAAACATAATTCATAAATATTTATCATATTATTTAATTCCCTTGGTGATTATGAATAATAACCGACAGTTATGGATAGATCCCAAATTTATCAATTTTTAATAATGTAATATTAAGTATAGTTTTAGCATTTTATATTATGTATATTATGCTAATTAATAATACTAATAAAACAAACAAAATCAGAGTATAAAATCTACTCTTTGCTGTGAGATAATATACAATCGGGGGAGCAGAGTTTGCTTCATTCTGTATTGTTATGAAACCCCTTGTTCTGTGACCTACTTGGTGAAGTTTCTAGTGTAGAAACTTTAACCGACAGACATTCCCAGACGAGTGTCTGGAACTTAATCACCTCTGAAATGTGTCACTGACTTTTAATGCACATCTTGGTAGCACACAAATTATCAAATTCATAATTCAGTACGTCCCACCCTATTCAACTACCCTCCAACTCCGCCACTAAGTAGAAAGTGCATGCCTCGGAAGAGTGTGAGAAAGATAACTATATTGCGTAGCAGGTTTCTGCATAGGAACAATCAACAATCTGGCCACTGCTGTTTATAATTGTAAGCATACCTTCCTAAAATGTGCTACTCACTTAACCTAAGTAATTCCTCTGTTAGTCTGTATTATCACTTTTGCACGGTTTTAAGTGCTCATCTAGACTACAAGCCCGCCAAAGACTCTTAAATGAGAGATTTACGAGTGCTTCACACTGCACTCAGCAACTAGTACTTCCAGAGCTATGGCAAATAGCTTCATAATTTCCATTAACGCGAACAATTAAAGTCGATTTTCCCAGGCATGGTTTAACGGGCTGAATCATTATTTAACACTAGAATAACCGGAACAGCCTACATATCTATAAGGATCGCAGGGGCTAAATTGTATCTGTATGTTCTTTATAATTATATGCAGTAATCATGCGAATATATACAATACAATCTGTAAGATCTTTGATTTTACTTACAGTTAGTAACTTTGCTGGAGCATTGTTGTTAAATGTATAAAATTTATATTCTATGAGAATATTATTTTCACTCAGATTTTATTTACTGCATTTAAAATTGTAAACAAATACTTATAATTGTGTGTCATTTAACTACAGTATAACCGTCTTAACCATCAAGTCATAAGTTAACATGTAGCCTATATGAATATTATGTTGCTCACTTTATTATAAAGGGGTAAATATTTAAAGGGGTACGCCGTAGCGTAGTGGTTGAGGCGCTGAGCTACAAATCGGAAGGTCTCGGGTTCGATTCCCGATGAGGTCATTGAGATTTTTCAATTGGCCTAATCCTTCTGGTGGCACTATGGCCCTGGGGTCGACTCAGCCTCTAACAGAAATGAGTACCAGGAGCAATCCTGGGGGTAAAGGCGGCCGGTGCGTAAGGCTGACAACCTTACCACCTTCATGTGCCGAATGTCCAAAAATCTGGGATCCTCAACCTCCTGGAACCCTCTGGGCCTCCATGGCCTGTACAGGGATCACTTTACCTTTTAGTTTAAATATTTAAAAATATATTTCCTACTCTACAGTTATAGTTGCTATACAATGCCATGTTTGCTGTTACTATGTTTGGTGCACCACTGATCTTTTATTCTTACGAGGCGCTTATGCAAAGTAAGTTTCCTTAGGGATGTTCACAGAAACAAAACAAAATTTCATGAAAATATTTATTTAAACAGATATTGCAAGTGTTCGCCTATTTTCAACATATTCGCCACAGGAATTGAGACATTTGTCATACCATGGTAGGCCTACCAACTTTTGAACACTTGTGTCGTAGAAGTCTGCCGCCTGGGATTTGAACCATTATGTGATAACCTTCTCCGTTTCCCTGTCAATCTCTGTCATTCACTGTCATTTATTGAGGGATAGGAAAAGATGAAAATTTCTGGGCGCGCGGTCCGAGCTGTAGAGTGAAGACTTCAACACCTCCCTGCAAATCTCCTGCAAAAGTTCGGCTGGGAGGTGTTTCAACATCCACCCTACAGTCCGGACCTCGCTCCCAGTGATTTCCATCATTTTCTACGCCTCAATAAGTGACAGGGAATGACAGAGAAGCGGAGATGGTTGTCACACAGTGGTTCAAATCCCAGGCGGCAGACTTCTACGACACAAGTGTTCAAAAGCTGGTCTCACGGTATGACAAATTTCTCAATTCTTGTGGCGAATATGTTGAAAAATAGCTGAACACTTGCCATATCTGTTGAAATAAATCTTTTCATGAAATTTTGTTTTTTTTCTGTAAACGGCTCTAAGGAAGGAGCCAGAATATGCCCACTATGTGACAAGGATGAGACAGCACAGTATATTCTCTCTGAATGTGAAGTCACTGAGATGCTTAGGGAACGATATCTGCCAGACTCTTTTGTTGTCTCTAGAAGAGGTCACATGGCGATATTCGAGCTGTTGAGTGACACAAAATTCTCTCGAAGGGGTGGGGAAATCCATGTCTAAAGTCCGACAGTTCAGGGTAGAAAAGGATGGGTGGGAGGGGCAGGGGGAGTAATCTTTGTCTGTGTATTATTATGTATTTTATTGTATTATTATTGTCATGTCTTTTCTGTCAGTAGTACAATTTTTCTCTTCTTTCTTTTCTTCATCTGTATATAGCATTATTATAAAAGTTATCGTATTAACTTATATTGTTTTGTATTGTAAGTGTTACATTTCTCTTTCTTTGTCTTGTGCATAGTAAAAGCACGAACGGTCGTCTAGGCCCATGCGTTGGATTTATTCTATGGATAATGTATTTAACATGTATATAAGAATAAAGATCCACCTTACCATACCATACCATACCATACCATATCAGTACCTAAAAATGTTGCGGTTATGTAGTTTCCTTTGCATGAGGATCGAATTTTGCATTTCTGTTTCTTGGGTGATTATTCTGATTAACCAACTACATGGTTATGGGGCTTAGGCTTTTTCACATTTCTTCGTGCTCCTGAAGGTGCTTGGAGTTCTTCACAAAGTTGAAAGATAAGTTTATACCTGCTTTGTCTTTTACCTGTCCACTTCCTTATACAAAATACAAGAATTTATTACAGCCAAATCGATAATGTTAAAAAAAAGGTGCATTGGTCAATATCTTGAGCCTGCCATTGTGGAATACTTACTATCCACCTGGTCTACTACGTCACACCAAATTTCGTTCCAGAATTGGATAGTTGGACTGTCATTTTCTCACTGTCGGAAAGAGACACAAACGGATAAAGCATACTCGACATCAAAACGTTCTATTTTTTATTTCCCTGATGGGCAGTTATCATCCTTTCTTGTATAAAACAGTAAAGAGGTTAGGTTCCACTCTTTGCTGTTGGAAGTACCTTCTCTCGACTGTGGTTTAGTATACCTACAATGCGGTGATGGTCTTCAGATAATCTTATCAATGTGAAATAGCTATCCGTGGTGACATTTCTATCCTTATGTAGATACGGTTTCAGAAATCTAGAACATTTACACCGACGCCTTGGTTAGAGGCTATGTGGCTATGTAGGCTATGTGAAAGCCATTAAGAATATATTTTCTGGAAAAACATGCTAGTAGCCAAAAGGCTGCAATAAATATCCCAAAATAAGAGAATTGGTTGTGAAAATAATCATAGATATTGGACAAAATGACAGCCGTCGCTAGAGACGGCCCATATGTGACACTACATACGGTATTTACGCAAAGACTAAACAGATATTATAATCTAACAGCCTTTACAGTTGTTCTTCAAAAAGATAATCACTAGGATGCTTCGAAATGTTTCTAACCAATTTTTCAAGGAATAATATCTTCTTCTGTGAAGAAATAAGTTAATGATCATTTGTGTCATATTTTTGCTACTGTACGGGCAAGCTGAGAGCAAGCGGACTGTATAACAAGATTCATAGTACGTAATACTTCTTGAAATTGAGACTTAAACTATAAATAGATAAGCCAACTTTGCCCAATACATTTTAGATAAATTTCTCTGGTATGTAACAATTTATTGTCACAACAACAATACATACATCATGCTCAGTTCATAAATTCTTGATTTCTTGGACGTGTATAATATTATTATTCATAAACACTGATGAACTTGTAGATATCACAATGTTTGATACAAATTCCCTTGTTAAAGGTCATAAATATCTTTGAGATGGCTTAATCAGTTGATCAAAACCACAAATATATTAGTTCAATGATGCAATTACGTCCAAATTGTTCCTCAAATAAATTAGGTAGTAAATGACGTACCTTTGAATTGATTAATACCACCTTTTGATAGTTGATACAGATGTTAGCCTGAGATCTTGCAACGCCAACACCAAAATGAAGAAGACCCGATGAATCACACGATGGGTGATAATAGTCCTTAAATCGTTCGAAGTCTTCAGAATCAATAAGGCATATGAAACCTTAATGTGAATCGAAGAGCTGATTGCTTCAGTTATTGAAAGTAAACCACCAGATCTATCTGATAGGTACAGAATGGCATTGATAAGCCAAGAAGAAAACTCATGTCCTTATGAGTAGTAGTTGAATTGATTACAACAAAGAATAGGCATTTAAAGCCTAGAAAAACTAATGTCTTTATGAGACACAGTTAACTTGAATCGATGAAGAAGGAGAAAAGCTAAAGATAAACCTTATTGGCTATCAAAACAATATAATAAAAATCTCCAGTCTCTGATTGGATGCAAGACATAAAAAGAATAATTTTGATATTACAATACCCATACATAACAACTGTTTGAAATTCATTTGTTCAATAAATAAAAAACAAGATAGCAAGCAAGGCCTGCTAAAAACGAATTACAGAAGCATGACCTACTAAACTAAAACATAACGGAACATATTGCCCGCAAATTATGACACTTGAGGCATAATTTAAAATTACATGTAGAGTTATGTTTAAAAAATAAATAAAGAAGAGAGAAAAAATAAATAAAAAATAAAACAAACATGAGAACAAATAATTAAAATGAATTGAAAAATATGAAAGCAGAGAATGACTGAATCATTCGTCATCTTCTGAGAACGGCATTGGTGCCAAATTGACAATTGGTTGCACATAAAGATTCGTGGCAGTAAGAACCTTTGCAACTTGAACCAGACTGACCCCATGAGGGTGAATTTGTCATGGTGTTTGAAGTCCTTAACGCTGGGTGGTAAGTTTTGATGTAGTCGGAATTCTCGTTGGAACCCTGACCAACGGATTCCATATGTCCCAATTTCAAGTGCTTGGACATAGAATTCCTGTAAGCCTTAGCTAATACAGGATTAGAAAGAGAATGTCTCTTAAGAGACGTCAATCTTGAACTCGCTTGGCGAGATGCGTTAGAAACCCTTTGCAGGTTTGAACTTACTAAGGCTGAATAATGCATATCTAAGGTATTAGATTGGCAGGATAAATCATTAGGAAGTCCATTGCTAAAATCCTTAGATTTATGAAGTGTAAGTTTGTTGGACCTACGAACAGACAACCTAGGAGAAGAAGGTTGGGGCAGCTTGCCCGCAAAGTACCAACCCAGTTGAGAGTTATGAATGATGGGTAGGTTAGGAGCAGAAATGTTACCCGCACAATTGATTTGCGAGAAAACCTCAACACCCAACACCAAATCTACAGAATTAGGTGTGTTGAAATCAGGATTGGCTAGTTGAAGGTTAGGCGGAATGTTCCAGTTAGTGATATTAATTGGAGATCTTGGAAGTTTCGACTCTGAAATCTCCGGAACAACAAGAGCAACAGTATTACAAAACCATCGAGTTGTTCGAGACCTGATTTCTATAGAAGCAAGCTTATGGGTGCTTACTTTAGACGATAGTATTCCAGTCAGCCTTGCTTGCTGCTGACAAGGGGATAGTTTTAAATGTTTGAATAGCCTTTCACTGATTAAGTTGCAATCAGAGCCGCTATCTAAGAGGGCAGTGGCCTCTACGGGTTGACCATACTTGTTTATCACAAACACATTTGCAGTAGGAAGTAAGCTGCCTTGATGATTATGAGAGGCTGACATAATCCCTGCAGTATTAGATATTTGTGACTCGTTCTGAGCACTATAATCGTGAAGAAGAGTACTATGTTTCTCTCCACACACTCTGCAAGAGAACGAGCTGCAAGCCTTGGTATGTCCTCTTGAAGAGTAACATACACGACATAAATGGTTAGTCCTGACAAAATTGCTACGGCTTGCAAGACTCATTGCTTTGAAAACGTCACATTGGTAGACTTGATGTGAATCCTTTTTGCAACAAATACATTTGTTGACAAATTGAGCTGATTTGCTCTTAGCCGATATAGGTTGCGAATTCTGTGAAGTTGAAGGCTGATTTTTTAGAGCTGAATCCGTCATTTGCAAGACTCGGACTCTAGTCTCCAGAAACTTAAGTAGTTCCTTGAGTTCAGGCAGTCTGTCTGATTTCAGCTATGATTTCCATTCTCTAATAATATGAACTGGGAGTTTGTCTAAGATCATTTTAGAAATAATTAAGTCGGATAAATCGACATTAGTATTTAAGGAGTGCAATGCATGCACCGTAATTATGAAATGATCTATAAATCTTTGCAGAGAGTCTGCAGAATTCTTTTCAAGAGAGGGTGGTGAAAATAATTTGTCAATGTGACTATTAGCAATCAGACGATTGTTGTCAAATCT
Organism: Ectobius pallidus; assembly: GCA_964059195.1. NCBI lineage: Eukaryota > Metazoa > Arthropoda > Insecta > Blattodea > Ectobiidae > Ectobius > Ectobius pallidus. Next base: position 18,716,250 of record CAXKWD010000010.1, read on the forward strand.
TTCTGACAACGTTTCCCAGGCTACATCAAATGTAGCTGAGGATACAGGAATATTCTGTATTACAGTCATGACTTCTGGCGATAAGCATGATTTGAGATATTGGAACTTGTCCATGTTAGAAATATGCTTATGTTGAATGACAAGGGAATAGAATGTATCCCTGAACTCAATCCACAAGGCAGGATCGCCTGTGAATTGAGGAAGACGGATCTCGGGAAGTTTTGGGAGTGAAGGAGTCAATTCTGTAGATGACTGGTGGACTACAGAAGCTGAGACCTGATCAGGGTCATAGAACTGTTTATTTTTGGCAATAGCACCATTTAGACGACCTATTGCCTCATGAAAAGCCGCTTCGACTTCTCGACCTTGAAGTTTAATAACTTCAGTCACTTCTTGTGATCTTATTTGAGAGAAATTAATCTTATATTTATTAAATGTAGCTTCAAATGCATTACGCATACTGACAGCCTTGAAATATGAAGCTTCGTCTCGTATAACTAACGTTTGAATAGCTTCAATATAATCAAAGAATTGAGTTGCTACAATATCAATAGAAGCTAGTTTGTCCCTAGATTCTGTCCCTGCTAATTCTAGTCTAGTCCTAGCTTCTGTTTCTTGTTTAAGTTTAGCCTCATAAGCTGTAACTAAAGAGTTTACACGAGAAATGGCTGCAAAAACAGCCTTTTCCACTTCTTCTCTATAATCTGCTTCAGCTTCTGAATACTCAATTTGGTCAATCAGAGACTGAACATCTTCATATTTGATCAGGACTTCATTAAACTTAGCCTTACGGGCTATAATTTCATTATAAGATTCATCGTCGAGATCTGTAAATGATAGAAAGGTATTGACGTGGCGAGTGATCTGAGCCTTTATAGGAGTTCTCTTGGCTTTAAGAGCATTAATGTTTAACTCCTGATTAGCCATCTCTTTAGATTTACAGCACAGATTACAATGAATATCAATAATTGCCCGCTCTTAGGGCTCAAATGACAATAAATACAATGCCCGATTACGGGTTAAGACAAATCAGTACATAAACGTCCAATGCAATGGACGTTGAAACAATACAATATCAGGTGTGATATGTGTACTAGTGTAAGTGTTGCTGTCTGTGTAGGTTTTACAAGCATGTAAACTTATAACACTAGTTTAACAATAGATCCTCCAGCCTTCACCTCAAACATGCAGAAGACATGGAGGTAGTAACAATGTCAATTATTGTTTGGTTATTGTTATGATGAGAACATTTCTGGTATATGTTACAGTTCAATTCACCAGATAATAGTCCAGTTATGATTCAAGATTCGGCAATAGGAGTCCAATAAATGGTCCGGTAATGATTCAATTATCCGGCAATAGGAGGACCATTAAAATGGTCCGGTAATGATTCAATTATCCGGCAATAGGAGGACCATTAAAATGTACGGGCAAGCTGAGAGCAAGCGGACTGTATAACAAGATTCATAGTACGTAACACTTCTTGAAATTGAGACTTAAACTATAAATAGATAAGCCAACTTTGCCCAATACATTTTAGATAAATTTCTCTGGTATGTAACAATTTATTGTCACAACAACAATACATACATCATGCTCAGTTCATAAATTCTTGATTTCTTGGACGTGTATAATATTATTATTCATAAACACTGATGAACTTGTAGATATCACAATGTTTAATACAAATTCCCTTTTTAAAGGTCATAAATATCTTTGAGATAGCTTAATCAGTTGATCAAAACCACAAATATATTAGTTCAATGATGCAATTACGTCCAAATTGTTCCTCAAATAAATTAGGTAGTAAATGACGTACCTTTGAATTGATTAATACCACCTTTTGATAGTTGATACAGATGTTAGCCTGAGATCTTGCAACGCCAACACCAAAATGAAGAAGACCCGATGAATCACACGATGGGTGATAATAGTCCTTAAATCGTTCGAAGTCTTCAGAATCAATAAGGCATATGAAACCTTAATGTGAATCGAAGAGCTGATTGCTTCAGTTATTGAAAGTAAACCACCAGATCTATCTGATAGGTACAGAATGGCATTGATAAGCCAAGAAGAAAACTCATGTCCTTATGAGTAGTAGTTGAATTGATTACAACAAAGAATAGGCATTTAAAGCCTAGAAAAACTAATGTCTTTATGAGACACAGTTAACTTGAATCGATGAAGAAGGAGAAAAGCTAAAGATAAACCTTATTGGCTATCAAAACAATATAATAAAAATCTCCAGTCTCTGATTGGATGCAAGACATAAAAAGAATAATTTTGATATTACAATACCCATACATAACAACTGTTTGAAATTCATTTGTTCAATAAATAAAAAACAAGATAGCAAGCAAGGCCTGCTAAAAACGAATTACAGAAGCATGACCTACTAAACTAAAACATAACGGAACAGCTACTTTTAAAATACTTATATGAATTTTGTAATTTTTCGGAGACAGTTGTTCAATTTACCAATTCTTATGGTTATTCAGTTGAATTCTGGACTATGTGGATTTTTTAATTCTCTTATGTTGGTAGTTACGTTCCAACTTAAGGATTTGGACAGCCCTTGTAAGAGAAGTTCCTTATGGTTCATCAGCATACATTTATGAACAAGTTGTTGCAGGTGCTTAGAAGTTTCACATAATACGCTAATGAAGCCTCACCTTTATACACATGAACAACAAACTAATTGTGTAGGTGACAACCTGCATTACCATATTTAAACTTTACTTCTACTATAGCTTTCGAGCTGATAGCATCACACACCATTCCAGTTATGGATCCCTGTATTCAATTTAAAGCTAAATAAGAAGTTACACATCCCATAAAAATTTACGGTGAACATCCTCACAAGCGTTTACTAGAAATATCGTGCCTTATTCTATCTCTTTAGAGATAATGACATGATACTTAAAACTCTTTCGTTGTAGAAAATAGGAAATAGTGATTCTTCAGAATAGTTTCAAAATACTTATGCCTGGCGTAAAAACACACAAGGTACTTAGAAAATTCTCAAAACAACAACAAATATACATAATCGACCTACTTAACAAACCAATTTCCTTTGTCGACACAAAAAATAACAATAAGTGATGTGCCTGATGACTCTGAAATAGACTTCATTCCTATAGTGTATCGATCATGTTCGATCATGGTAATGATCCAATATATACGTTTAGAATGGAAACATTCATAATTCTTTTGAAGACAACTATTAACCACTATTTATTATAGTTCCCCACGTTTGTTGATACAGTAGGTAAACAAATATTTTCAAAATGAAATATAAATCATTGTTCGTGGACACTTAATTGAAGCAAGAAAATTGAGAGTTCTCTGCAACAAAAGCTTAAAGTATCCGGCAAATATTTCATGTTGACCATGAACACCATAGATAAAATGGAATAATCTGGCGTCAAGCCATATAGGCAAATCGCCAAACATTTTTATTGTGGATTACAACATCGTGTATGAAAATATTGCCAGTCTCCTTAGCCACGGTAGCTAAGGCCTTGGAGCCCAGGGGAAGGAGGCTGTAGGTTCGAGTCCCGCCTCGAGCATGGGTGTTGTTTGTAAAAAGGAAAAATGGGGGAAAAATGAAAACAAAATGGTAAACAAGATAAGTAATTAAGGAAAACTAGTATATACGAGTATTTGGTAAACGGATTAGTCAAAAAAAATTTGATGATTGGTACAATCATTAATATTTTTATTGTCTTTGTTAATGTGGTCTCTGGTCAAGTTTTTTATCCTTTCTGACTTTCAGTATCTTTGGTAATTACTATTAGATGTCGCAGGTTCAACATAATATCAACATCACGTGTGCTTGTATTCAACAGTAGAAGAAATAGAAGCCAAGTAGATCCTGATATGGTTAACGATCTATTGGTTGTATAATTCCTAGGTACATACAGAACTACAGAAAAACTATGTTGCTTTGTTTTGTTTGTTTTGTGTTTCATTTGCTTTCAATTGCTTTAATGCGTGAAACAATAGATTTTATTTCAATTACTATACTTGAGTTTTTACTTGCTATAATTTTTGTTACGTGAGAGTGCAAAATGTGGGCCATTATCCTTAAGAATCAATTATACCAAGTATAAATCCCCTGAATCTTACGTTATGTTTCGTAAATGTGTAAAATGTAAAGTGATCCCTATATAGGCCATGGAGGCCCAGAGGGTTCCAGGAGGTTGAGGCTCACAGATTTTGGACATTCGGAACATGAAGGTGGTAAGGTTATCAGCCTTACGCACCGGCCGCCTTTACCCCCAGGATTGCTCCTGGTACTCATTTCTGTTAGAGGCTGAGTCGACCCCAGGACCATAGTGCCACCAGAAGGATTAGGCCATCGTAAATGTGTATGGATCATAAATTATATAACTTACTCGGAGTGGATGGGACCGATCCACTGTTAAATGTTTGGCCAAGTACAACCATCGCTTCACATTCGCTACCGGCCAAATTCCAACCGAGTCTAACCCAGCACATGACATTAACCGGATTAAGCATGTTTTATTTGATAATAAATTTAATTTGGCTTCTAATAAATTTAATATTTTTTTTAGTTATAATTAATCTTCAGCGTTTGAATGGAAAAAATACGTTAAATACGTCACATAATCATCCAGATATGGATCTTGTATCTTAGTTACTCTGTCTGGGAGATATTTACCACCAGCTGCTAACTACGGAAGATAATCAGGTAAATTATATAACGTGGCAATGACTAAGTAAAGTAGACTGATTTCGAGATCCGCATAGATCGTTTTTTTTTTCGCTTCTTGTTAGGCCTGCATTCCACTAGATTGCACGATGTTTGCAAATCTCGTGCGTAAGAATTTTTGCACTATAGTAAAGGGTTTTGCATTTGATTTTTTTTTCATTTTAAATAGTTGTGCCATTCTGTATCAATAAAATTTCAATGTAAAATTGTTATGTACTGTGTGAGTTAAACCACCCAACTTCAATGGTGGAATTTAGGTTACCATAGAGCTCCAATGAACTGAAAATGTGTTTTACAATAACTATCTGATAATAGCGATTTAGCTGCTCTTGTATCTACGAGATAGCCGAACTAGAGGATTTTATTGCAGTTTGTATCTAAGGATAAGCTTTAATTTAATTTATGAATAAATATGTATAGCCTGCCAGATAAATGTTAACCAAGATCAACTGGCAATTCTAGTGCAGGCCCTTAGAGTTGTACATATATCATAAATAAAAAGAAGGTATATTAAAGCAGGGGTGGCCAGCTAAATTTTGAGAGAAGAGTTTGGAAAGAGCCGCACATATTTTAAAGGTTAAATGTGAATTTTGTGAAGATGAAAATGTGTAGAGATATAATTAAAAAACAAAAGCAAAAATTAAATTTATCCACAACTTAGATCTCATCACTATTAACGTAGTGCACTAATAAATATTTTAATAATTTCCACAAATTTCAATATTGTTTATTAATTTGAACTTTTTTTTATATTTTCCACTTTGCTTGCTGATTGCTTCAAATCTGGTAGGTGGCCCCCCAGTCGGTTCTTACAAGTTATGTTAAATCCACATCAGTTAGAACTGATCGATGCTTAGATTTAATGAACTTCATAGATTGTCCCAAAAATAAAAATCGGTTTGCTTACTGTTTTATGTTTGAATACTTTTGTTCTGATGATGATATCTAGCTACGAGTAGCGAAATTGTTTCAAGAAATCTGACAATTACTGCGGAACTTTTTGTTCGCTTAGTGGCTTTTGAGGGGGGAAAATTAAATTTCCAGGCCAGAAAAATTAAACAGTTTTCAGTTTAACCTCAGAATTCTTAAGAGTCACACGAGAATGTCAGAAAAACTACATGCTGCTCGCGAGTCAGGGTTTGGGCACTGTGGCATTAAAGCAATAAGCTGAGTATGTAAGATAGTTTCAACGAAAAGTGTATAAATACTGAATTAATTACGCCTGAATTAGACATTGTGATCATACGACGACAATCATGATTAAAGTTATGTAACGAGAACTTTTGAAATTACTGATAAATCCACAAGTAATGTAGGGAATTTCAAATTTAAGAGTTTAACTTACAGGTAATAACTTCTAACACGAATAAAATGGAAGAAATAATAAAATAAAATAAATATAGTTACTAAATTATAATTAACAATATATTGTAATATATTTATATGAATATTATTATTGTTTATATCGGAGGTTTCTTGGGTCCATGAGGCCATTGGTTTCGAAATTGCTGCATATGAGTGAAATGGATAAAATAAACAACTTGATAGGAATAGTCAATTATATTTTTTGTTAGATAGGCCTAAAAACTAAACTAAAAGCCGTGGTGTTTACATCTCCAGTGGTGTTACCACTTGAGCGCTGTGTCATTTACCATAGGCCGTTAATGGTGGTTTCCATGACCGGAGCCGCTACTTCTTTATCAATAAGCTCATCAATTTGAATCATGAGGCTGAGTGCACCTTCTTCCAGACCTCCCTACCTCAGAAATATCCGAGGAAGTACCGTGGATCGAATCCGGGCCGACGGATCTGTCTTTGGTGACGCTAACCACAAGACCACGCTGGCGGTCTCTTAGTTAGGCCTACTGGCTGTATAAGCCGACCAGGAGAAGGCATTACTTGAATTTAATCAGTTCAACCAAGAAAGCCCAGATACTAGGTATGTACGAGTAGTAATAATAATAATAATAATAATAATAATAATAGTGCCGGAGTAATGCCCAATTTACTGTCCATTTCAGATGTCTTGAGAGAAAAAGATGCGGATTTATAACGAAGATATGCTCATATCCTATTGGGCAACGGCCAATCTTGTTCAGACACACCCCCTGAAGTCCTAAGCCCAATACACATTCTTTGGCTTCATAGGTTGGCAGTTTCCTTGTGATTTGTGAATATCTTACGATCAGGCGAAAGTAATTTTGAAAGAATTATGTGTATGGTACATTCAGTGTAATTTCGAAGATAGCACTTTACTGTTATTAATTTTTATAAATTTCAACGTGAGTTTTGCTAGCTGCGAACCGAACTTTTCTCCCTTTACTGTCATTGTTTACTTCATTTCTCAAGACATCTGAAACGGACAGTAGTGCCTACTTTATGGTAAAGTATTAGACGAAACCTGGTGATCTCTCAATATCCATTACTGCTGATGCTGACGGTTTTTTTTATATGACTTACCGTTTAGGTACTATAAGCCTCCAAGAAGCTCTTCACAGATCTTAAAGTTGCGTTTATCATTTTAAACGTTTTTCGGGGGTAAAATATAAAAAAATCAGATTGTTTTAGAATTTTTCCGTTGGTTACAAGCTATAAACTATAAATATGCGAAATTTCAAGTTTCTGGCTCACCTGTAAGTAGGCATACAATTTTGTCAGTGAGTGAGTTAGCCACCTGGCTTTGTAGTAAGTTATAGTGATGATTTGCTATTTTTAAACCGTTAATTGATCGTTATTCCGGTATCGTTCAACCAATTTGGTACAAAATCAATAGGCTTCGTCAAATAGACGTTTTAAGTGCATATAGGCCTACTAAGTTTTATAAAAATCTGATAAAGCGCGCTCGAGTTATCACGCGTACAAACACACGAACAGACATTTTTCCCATCCACCATACAATCTCAGAAACTGCCATTCTGACACTTAATAAACCGTAGGCATGAGCTAGTAAACTGAGAATAACAAGTTTATAAATGATTTTACATAACCTGTTGCATAAGTTAAAGGGTGCATGAGTTTGTTACTTTTCTTTTATACTGATTGATTATGTATGCAAAAATATAAGTAAGGGGTTGTATGCGATGAGACAAATATCAAGAATTGCAGAAACATTTCCGCTGAAAATGGTGTACTATGGACTCATTTTTCCTCATATATTGTATGGTATAGGGTAGCTGCTATAGTGGAGAACTAAATAAAATCCTATTGAAGCAAAAAAGTGTTTAAGATTAATTTTTTTTTTTTATTTAAATGAGAAATTTCCTCAAAACAGAGGTTTGTCTCCAACCAAACAAATACATCAGTCAAGCACTATCACATAACCCATCCTGACACACAAAATATGATACCACCATTCAGAACTCTACACTGCTCACTACATTTCGCCACTTATCCCTGTCTTGTACATCTTCCTCTACTAAACCAAATCTTTCCATTGACATGTGTACATTCTGTATCCAGGTAGTAGCAGGTCGTCCTCTTCCTCTTCTTCTCTTACTTTGCCATTCCTGTACGATTCTAGGTATTCTTTCTTCTCCCATTCTACGTACATGTCCATACCATCGAAGTCGTTTCCTTTCAATTGTGACTGCACTCTCTTCTTCTACTTCCATAATACGTCGTATTTCCGTATTCCTAATCCTATCTTTCCTAGATATCCTGGCAGACCGTCTCCAGAAGTCCATTTCCAGTGCGTTCAATCTGTTAACCTGTTTTTTATTTAATGTCCATGTTTCTGCTCCGTAGAAGACTATACTCTGTAGTATGGTTTTGAATATTTTCGTTTTTGTACTATTGATTATATTTCTACTCCATAAAATTGAATTTAACATTCCTATTATTTTCTTTCCACTAGTAATCTTTTGATTAATATCCATATTTGATGTCCCCTCTATTTCCAGAATTGAACCCAGGTATCGAAAATTTTGCACTTTTTTAATCCGTCTCCCATCAATGTATAGCTCATCTAGATCATTCGTCAAATATTCTGTCTTATCATAGTTTATCTTCAGTCCCCACCTTTGATATTCCATTGACAACTGACGACATACATAATTGGCATCTTCTCCATCCTGCGTTACTATTACCTGGTCATCTGCAAACAACAGGTGGTTTAAATATATTTCTTCAGATACCTCCAATCCCATCCTTTTGCATTTCCTAGACCAGATACGAAGGCTGATGTCTATATATATTTTGAAGAGTGTTGGTGACATGGGACATCCCTGAAGTAATCCTTTGCTTGTTCCAAATTTCCCAGAAAGTTTCCTCCCTATTTTAACCTGGCAGACAACAAATATACAGACACAATGTCTGCCAGGTTTAAGATTAATGTGTAAACTAAAAGTATGGACTCTTGTAGGGAAGTTTTCAAAACTGAGAAGATGTGTACTATTTACTCAATGTACATATATAGGATGATTTTCATAATAAGGAGTAGTAAGAAGAATAAGAGTAATCAAGACATTCATGCATATAACACCAGAGGCAAATTAGATTTGCACCACTTACAGCACAATAAGGAAGCAGTGAAACAAGATCCTTAAATAACTGAAGTATTATATAATAAGTTGCCTAGACACACAAAAATTCTTCAAGGAACATGATTTAAATCTGTATTGAAGCAATTTTTGCTAAGCATGCCTCTGCATAATGTTAAGGAATTTTATATATATAGTATAATTTAGATATATGAAAGTTAATTGGAAAATGCCATAAAACTTGTATCTCAAGTTCTATTGGAAATAAAAGAATATTATTATAGCTGTAGATCGTACCTTTCTTAGTACCTTCTGTAGAGACTATGGTGTGGAAATTGAAGTAAGTCAGGGGCTGGTTGTCTGCACGCGAGGATCGGTATGAGTGGTAACAGAACTCCGGAGCTCATGTTCCAAAGTGCTATCTACGTCGCGTTACACACGGCTTGGCAACACGAGCTCACACCTTCACATTACACATTGTCATCACTGTAAACAACTCCCGCCATACTGTTCTCTTATGAAGAGTTTTTCTTAACCACACAGGCCTAATATGAAAGAAGATGTACGTAAAAAGTAAAATTCCAAGCGTGAATCTGTTCGTCGTTTAAAGGGTTGTATTAGAACCAGACTATATTCGTATATTGATCGTTGATATTTGATATATCTTATTCGGTATTCATCAATCTCTAGGGACAAAACGAATAAATACTTCTGTCGAATGATTTTATAATACGAATTTATAAAGTGAGAGTTTTCTTTAATGAGTACGGAGTTACGAAGCGAGACGAAGCTTTCTATTATGTTAGTTACATTTTTGTTTGCTTGACATGACAGTTCGTTTTTAAATTTAAATTGTAGTAATGTTATATTATTGGGAAAAAATTAGACTTTATACAAATTCAGAGAAACAGTATTTCAATGATGCTGTCTGATACGTATTTTCGGCGATCCGGCCCACTGAGTACCAGATTTATATAAGTGATTTTACTGAATTTTATTGCCAGAGTTATTTATTTATCTGTAGAAAAGTAATTCAGATTTTTGCTTAAAGTACTTCTCTTAAAATAATCATGAACAATGTGATATAGTTTAGGCACAATATAACACATTATAATATAACATAATATCATATCATATAACATAACATTACGTAACATAACAATACATAACATAACGTAACGTAACGTAACATAACATAACATTAGACCTAATATAATATCCTTTGAATTTAGATGACACAATATCAACTTAAATATTTATTCTCTATATTTGGGTAGTATATCTTTCGAAAGTTATAATAACGACAGATGGAATCAAGAACTAGAAAGTCAAGTTTTAATCCCCTTACTTAAAAATCCAAAGAATAGTGCAAATGAATTTAGATGTAAGACAAGTCTACGGTTTGTCGCCACAACTTTTTTTTAATATTTACATAGACGAAATTGTTAGAAAATGAATTGATTATATTACGGTATTCAACTTTATTCATAAATTTTAATAGATATGATTTTGCACCTTACATTTATGCTCGCTGACAATAAGGTTATAATCTTTAATTACAAAAACAATTTGCAGTAGGCATACAAAAATTCAATAAAGTAACAATTAAATACAATATGATTATTTCGACAGCTAAAAGTAATGACCTTTATAGGCAAAAATGTATTAAATCGAAAATTGTTATATGAAACAATATAATAGAACAACAATACAATTTTTTAATTACATACATCATATAAAATAACACTGATCGAGCTGAGAGACTAGAAAGATTCAATTATTTGCATTGTGTTATAAAGAATTCATTTAAAAAATAAATAATAGACACGTTAATAAAATTATATAAAATGATTGCAGCGCCAAAATTATTATAGTCCACGGTACCGTGGTGAAATTTTTATTATGACTTAAAAAAATGAAAACATATTCCAAGTAAGTTAAATTAAATTCCTAAGCAAATGCAGGAAGTAGAAAACCCGACCATTATAGAAACGAAGACATAAGAGAAGGCTTGGGGATGTAAAACTTAAGAATAAAGCAAAAGAATACAGAAAAAAGTGGATAATTCATTTGCTGAGAATGGCAACCGAAAGATCACCACTTTACTATTTAAATATGTCATATTCGTTGAGGGTTATGGTTCTCTTGTTCTCCACCTCATACCTTCGAACATATGAATCATATCGTACCCTTAGATAGTAGGTCTAAATCTAGTTGTATACATTTCACCATGTTTATGTCAAACCTCAAATTAAAATTAAAATTAAAATCTTTGTTACTACGTAGGCTATCTTCAGTCTTATAAAAATTACATTTCAAATTTAATTAATAGGCCTAAAATATATGAATAAATGACAGTATATAATTATTTAATTCTAATTAATACGGTTGTTTATTATTTATATATTTTAATATACTAACTAAATTTTAAATGCAATGTTCATAGGGCTGACGATGGTCTACTTAGGTTGAAATGAGCTTATCCGTTTTAACACCCATGAAGATGGATCCAAAATAGATATACAAGATTTCTAACAATTATATGACAGAACAAGGGAAGCCCTAGCTCTAAATGGTACAAATGTGGCTCATTCATTCATTCATTCACTTTAATTTGAAAACTAGTTGTATTTGTTAATATTTTAACTTTATGACAAGTATGTTGTGCAATGCTTATGATATAAGTAATTTTAGATAATCTGACCTTATATCACAAAGATTGTAATTTTAACTTGAAGTTATGACACAAACGTGGTGCTAATGTGTAACAAATAGACTTAGGCGTACAATGATACGTATATTTAAGGGTATAAGGTGGAGATTAATACTGTAAAAGTTACCACTTATTTTATGAATATGATAAACCAAGAAGAAAGAGAAAAGACATAAATAGACATATTAAAAGATGGCATAAACAAGATATTAGATTGCAGAAATGTCTAAAGCATGAAGGAATGAAAGGAAGACGTGAAAAGAAAATTGATTTTGGTTATCTATCGCAGACGTCTACAGTATGTGAGAATTTTTTTTGCTAATCTCTCTACATTTATAAGGCAATGACGCAAGGTGTTCCAAAAATCTGAAAATATTTTCAACAAATACACCTACTAGCGTATTTCCTTTCGCTTGCTGCCAAATTGTGGATACTGTCTGCATGTGTGCAGGGTCGGGAACGTTTTCTTAAAGCTACCGGCAATTAAAATCCATTTAAATTTTGTAGTAACTGTTGACCAAATATAATGAACTTTATACAACACATGCATAGTCATTAGACAAATAAAATTCAACCGAAAAATTTTAGGAATGACAGATCCTCCAGAGAGGATAACCTTTTCTTCACGAACTTGTATCTCCAAACACATTGTTTATGATTTATGTGCATTGGTCAAGGTGCTCGCCTATAAGGATTGAACATTAAATAAACATAATTGTGCACAAATTGCATTCTTATTGAAAATAATGTTCTCACATTAGGAGTTTAAAAAGTTCAATTTGTGTGTGAGTACATGCTTCACACATCGCAGCAAGGATCCCCAGGCTCTGTCTGGTACCAGCATGGTGTAGTCCCAGCACACTTCAATTTGGATGGAAGAGCATAATTAAACATCATGTATAGGAGACACTGGACTGGACGAGCTGGACCTGTTGCTTGGCCAGCGCGTTCGCCCGATTTAACATCCCTTGATTTTTTCTTCAGGAGCATTCAAGAGTTGGTGTACGTAACTCCAGTTGCCATCAGAGCTTAGCTGATTTCCGGAATAAATGCCGCGATTGACCACGTCAAACAGAATTCTGCTTTGGGATCGTTGCTGCGATGGTGATCTGGTACAGAGGTGACTGTTTGAACACCTATTGTGAGAATATGCCTTGCAATAAAATGTAATTTCTGCTCAATTGTATTCGTTTAATGTTTTAGCCTTAAACTTACATACAAGCACCTTAACTCATGTCATAAACGACGTGTTTGGGGTTATATGTTCCTCAACAAACAAAAATCCTCTCTGCATCATATCATTTAACCTAACAGTTTGTTGGTGAGGGCATGTTACATCCTCTAATTTAAATTTTTTGGAATGACGAAAAATAAGTGTCTTTCAGAGTACCTCTATGATAGATAAAACAAAGGATTATCACCCATTCCATAGAGAAAACACAGTTAAAAGCACAGAATTCAATTAATAAATAATATTCTATTGTATTAACAGCTGATTAAAATGTAGGAACAACTTTTATTCTGAAAACTTTTAGAGCTGATATTCTGAAATTACGCATGGGGACAACGCTATCTTCAGGGGTAGATCATGGAAGCAGTCCTAGCTTAGACATAGCTGTTAAGAATAAGAATGACATGATACATAATCTAGGTATTATTGTTGAGGCAGAAGCCAAACCTAATTACGTGTACCCTGGAAGCAAAAGAATAACTTGTCAAAGAGATCTGGGCCAAGGATTTCAGCCTACTATATCCATCCTTGACGAAGATTTTCCAGTGCATCTTGAAAAGGTGAAGACGCTAAGATTTATAAACGGAGGTGTTTTACTGCTTCTGGTTGAGATTCTGCAATATTGTAACAAAGAACAACAGGATATGAAAAATTCAAGGGCTGTAATGGAACACCACACTCCACTACATAATGCTGTATGCATATTTCAAGACGTCGCCGGCTTCTCAGCTTCTCCTCCTGCAGAAACCTCAGATTGATTCTCTCCAAGCTGAATAAACTGCCTTAAACGGAACGACGTGAATTATTGGTTAATCCGTTCAGGTAATACCGAACATATTTTACTGTCCTTTCTCGTAGACGATTTGTACACTGTCTACAGGGTAACAAGTTCTGAAAATAATATGAGCAAAACTCTTTGCATTTAAAGATTAAAAGTCAGACAATTTAAAATTAGTACATTCTGCAACAAGCCTATAATAGCATTTATTAAGACACGAGTATGTTTATGAAACGAGCAACGCGAGTTGCCTACTACTATTTTTGTTCGCCCACAATTAGTCTGAATGCTTAACATTTGAGATTCTTGTCGGTTCTGGGAACTTAATATGGCATAAAGATCGCAATTACAGGATGTGTATCATTTAGGAAGGGCTGGTTTGACCACATCACTCATGCAGACACATCTCCTCTCGCGAGAATGAAATATTTGTATTTTTAAGCTTTTTATGAAAAAATGTGTTTCCAAATGTAGCTCCCCCATATAGGACAATAGTAAAGTTGTAAAATCAGGCCTAAACTAGACGTTTGCAGTATTAGGCTACTATTACAATCTCTTCCTTAAAGTTATAAAGTTATAGCTAGAAAGCGAGGTATTACTATCGAAGTAGCCTGTTATGATCTCATTGGTCATTAATTTTTTTTAACAGATGCTCTGAAACCGCGCTATTGCCCACTTTTTCAGCTATCAAGAATTTTAAAGAAATAACACTAAAATAAAGTCGCTCATTTATTCTTTAAATTCCATGTTTCATACACCGGTAGCCTAGTACATTGCATTCATCATCACTCTCGTTATACTCTAAACCATACCTGAGCAACTGAGGGGAAACGCTTCATTCCCCCGCCCGCTGCTGTGACGTAATGAAACTGTCCTTCATGTTCAGTGTCGAACTGCTTCGCCCTTGCGATTACTTGTGTGTTTACTAAATCGTGAAAAAAGATCATCCTGCTTTAGTAATTGATTTCATATGAAGTTAAGTTTATTTACTTATCTGTGATGACATTTGCAAGCGTTTGGATCTGGCTAATTCTTCAATGGCAGGGAATAAAGATGTTGTTCACAGTCGAAGCAACGAACCTATATGCTTGTACGTTAACGTAGACCGTACATCACTTTTAAAGAAACTCATTTTAAAAAATGTTTCTTCACATAAGTATGTCGTGCCAAAAATTGCACTTATCTCCGACGGTTATCCCTCTTTTTTAAATCTATAACAATAAGAAAATAAGAGGAAGCGTTTGTTTGTCTGTCCCAGCAAAATCTACTGCATGCAGAGACCTGAAATTTTAATTGTAGATTGACTGAAGGTGGCCGAATGTGGCCGAATTAGAGGTGTACATATTCTGATTTTAGCTTTCTTGCCCCTTTGAAATTCTGCAACCAGCCACAGCTTTTAACTTGTTTGGCAAGCGAGCAAGCCAGATTACAACGATGATAAGAAACACTGTCGCTATGAGTCACAAGTTCTTCATAACTTGGTGGGTTTCACAGGGCCTAAGGAAACTGCAAGGCCTGGCGGAAAGAATATGAAACTGGGTATATCAGTGCACTGGTAAGTCGTGCAGTTACATAGTTGAGGAACTTCAGATGTGTTTAGAGTGCAAGCAAAAGGAGAATGGAGAATTTTACCGTGAAGGAAGCTGAGGAGAAACTAAAATGTGGAGAGTTTGAATTATCAATGAACAAAGGTACTAGTCCGGCATGGGAAAAATTTTTCAAACATTTTCGAGAAAACATCATAAAATCAATAATAACAATAAGAAAAATCCCTTTAGGCAAGCCTACAGGCTGAGGTAGATTTTGAAGTGCTTTTGGTTTAACTTACTGTCGCTGCGTAGCACTCTTCTTCTTTAGCCTTGGCATGACAAACCCGCAATAATAACTGCAAAAAAGAGGAAAGATAACTTCTTCAAACATTCAAATCTCGCCTTATATGAGAACCATCAAGAAACTAGTTATTGATTTGTAGAGTACTCATCAAGAGCTTTTCAACGATACCCCACAAGACGTAGTTTCAAAACTTTCGAATTTCCATCCCCCCACCCCTACCCCCACTCGTACCCCCAAATCTCCCGAATCGTTGGTGTCACTGTGAACTCCATAAAGAGTACTCTAATTTATTCAAACAAAGTTTTCCTCTATAGGCTACTTCATAGGGGCCGAGATATAAATGTTTTAAAATTTCAACCCCCTCCCCCGACCACCCCCTTGCGCCAATTTTGCTCATCAACGAACTTGTCCGAACTATTGGGCCTAGAAATAACATAATAAAATTTGGTTCAAATATCTTCAAAATTACGGCCGCTAGCGTGTAAAGATATATAACAGGCGGTGGTTTCGTACTTAGGGAGGCATGAAACGTAAAGATATGAAAGAATCGATCGATTGCAATAGGTAGATTTTTCTTCGAAATCTACCTAATAATAAAAATAATAAGTGTGTTAAGACGCTTAAACGATTTTTAATACTTTATCCACCTTTTATTTATCTGCATGATGAATTTCTTCTACCAGCATGTAGAAAAGTAAGAAAGTATTACCTACACTTTGCAACTACAGTTGTTTAGCTGATAGGATTGTGGCAAGCTTATTCTGGCTTGGATAAGTTAGGTTTAACCTGACCCACGCAAGCCTAAAGAAACCTGCCTGCTTGCTAGCTGTGACACTTGCAACTTGCTTGCCTGGCGTTCAAGCGGGTATGGGCAAGCTAAAAATCGAGATTTGTACACCTCTAGGCCGAATGCACCTCGAAGCCGGATTTTAATTTTCGTTTTCGTTCGCGAGTTATAAGTGAAAAACAGACAGAAAACGTAATTTTTTTGCGATATCGAAGCATCAGTTTTCGGTAATATATTTCAATTGTCAAATCAATTGGAGGTGACTTTGCTATTTTTTGTCGTAACTTAAACATAAGAGCATCTCGATTTTTTCAACATAGTGCATACATATCGCATTGAATTTGCGATCGTTTCAATTTTGTAAGCCCACCCTGGCCGATTCATTTGTTTATAATGTAAGGGCCCGCGGACATCTGAAATTTTAAACATATGCAGAAGAGGGATAGACTTAAATGGGCAAACATTGATCGATTTGGACGGAACTCACTATGCAGGGGTTTTCTGGGCCAGAGAACTCGTGTCTGAGGTCGTTTTCCTAGGCGGCGCTTTCTAATCTTAGAATGCACTCCAAAGCTGGAGTTTTAGGTGTTTCATTATAATTGTTAATCTTTTAGTTTATTAGTGATTTGCGTGTGAGTGTTAATAAGTATAATGCTTTAATTATTATGCTCTTAATTTTAATAATAGTTTTCCCAGTTAGCATGGAAAAGTCGTTGCCTTGTTGACAAGCTGTTGTGTGCTTTTACGCTCGCTACAGCACTCTTTACTATTGGTGTAGTGAACTACAGTAAAGACTGAACTTCGAACACTCTCAGTCAGTGCAGCGCTGTCCTCACATCACGTCGAAACTGACGGCAAGGGCGATTGTAGTGGGAGACATTACATCACCGCACAGTGGCACAATGTGCCACAGTTGCGCACCCGTGCTCTAAACAGACACATCTAGATCAATTTGATCTAGGAAAAACAAAGTATAGTCCAGTTGAATTAGATGCAGAAAAATGATTCTGGATGTATTGGACAGAAATTTAATTTCTTACTAAAGTACCGTTTGTTCTTCTGTACGTGGTAAGATAATTATTTTACTACTACTAGCCAATAGTTACATTGAAGGGAAAACTATGACTTATATTAATATAGTATATTAGTATCATTACTAAATTTACTTTACTTTTTATTATTTTTCATATCAAACATTCTAACCATCAATTTTTATTATATCAAGATGAATGTTGTTTAAAAACATAAGTAACACGTTGTTATTAGTGTAATTTAGAATTCTAAAATCAGTTGTCCTGTTCAGTTTCAAATCATTTTATAAGCAGTCCAATCAATAAAGAGGTTGTAGAGGACATGGTCGGGAACAGAATTTTTGACTTCAGGATTGTGTTTGGGGTAGTTAGGAGATAAACATACTAAAAATCCCCGCACCTACCAGGTGAGCGGGGGGCAGGGAGGCCCGTAGAAGGTTCCTTTTTTTTCGCTTGTATGAAAACGGTGCATCACAGAGAAAAAGTTACTCTGATAAATGTTTGATCAGATAAAATATCCTTCAAGACTGATCCTGTGCAATTTTTCTATTATCAGTAGCTTTCGTGATATCCGCCAGCGAAAATAGCAAATTTTCTAAAAACGCATTTTTGCTTACGCTTTTCGACGAACTTGGCCTTATAGCACTTCACTCCTTAGTTATACAGACACTCACTAATCCGCACCACTAAGGCATACGCCACGGCTTCAAGCAACGCCCTCCAAATACTAGCCGGCAGCCTTCCCGTTGATCTACTCCTTAAGGAAAGAATATCGAGGTACAAAACGAGAAAATTAATACCCTTCACTATAGGTAACCTTCAAGTCGGACAAAACGAATATGACCGTTTGGAAAAATCGCAAATATACGAACAAATTCACAATGCAGCTATAAACCTTTGGCATCAAAGATGGACAGTAGCCCAACATGGACACATCACAAGGGAATTTTTCTCCAACATACACATGAGACTCAAAATGCACTGGATTATACTTGATCACTTCGTCACTCAACTTTTTACTGGCCACGGCAACTTTCCCGCCAACTTAGCACGTTTCAATCTTGCCGACGATAACTTATGCATCTGCGAAGACGGTGAAGCTGATACCATGTATTATATGCTTTACACTTGTCCTCGGTATCGCGAAGCCAGACGACTCCTTCGAGAAGCTGCTAGGACAGACGAGGAAGCCTGGGCCCCTGACTTACAGTTCTGGACTCAGAAACACACCTTCCCTGCGTTCAAAAATTTCGCCAAGACAGCGCTACTCCAAAAAGAACAGTACCATGAATAATCTAACACATGGTAGATGGCCTTTGGCCCGCTATTCAAGTACGAGCGAAGTTTTTGAGGGGTTTCCCTTGCTCATAGGCAAATGCCGGACTGGCTAATAATCCCCTCACACAGGTACACGCACTGCTAAATACATTAGAAAACATCTCTACACGATACTGAACAAACACAACTAACGACAAGCAATCGACTTTATGGCAAGTCAAACCCACGCTAATACACAACGACACAAATACACAGCCAAAACATGTCAATTTCACTATACATCCCATCAGGATGTATATAAGGCCACTATTAGGTAAAGACATCAAACAAATGGTTACCAAAATTTGGTATGAGGTAATAAGCTTCATCCGGTGGTAAGGGAGGGCACACAAAAGAAGTAACGTCCTCTTAAAGATGTTGTAGGGCATTAAATGTTCTTCAAAATAAGTAGTAATTTGTTATTTTATCTTCAAATGATAAAAGTTTCTAGCAATTTTAATTTTTGGACTAATTTCGAGAATCCGAAAGAAACCCGTACATTGTACTTTGTCTTTTATCTGTTCCGCTTGCAGCAGTATAAACCTAGTTTGTATTTTATTTTTTTTATCAGTTCCCCGTTTTGGAAGATGACTGCTACTGTCCCGACTTGCCCATTGATCTTGTTCCCATCGGTGTGAATTTCTGTATTGTACCGTATTTTATGTTTTCTTGTGCCTCTTCTGCAGGATGGGGCTTCTCGTTCGGTTTCGGAATTTCTTTAACTGAAGTTCCTAGTTCATCTTCTCTGATGATATGTTTGCCCTTGTATGGCTCTCTTAGTATGAAAGCTGAGCCTTAAAATGTTATTAACAATAACAAGAAAAGGGATTATATAATATTTGCATATCACGGTAACTTTGCAAAGAATAAAAGAACATATTCCTAAAGCTTCTTTTTCCGTAATTTTATTAATTGATTTTATTATCATTCGATGTTGTATATGAGAAAGTGATAGAACTGAGGTGATGGCTGAAAGCACAGTAAGCAATATTTAAATTGCTCTTTAGAATTTTCAATTTACATACTAATAACTTCCACGAATATTTATCTTCTGTAGATGAAGCATTAAACACCATGTCAGTTATTTAAATCGATATTCCTACGCATAAAGATGCTCAGTTTAAAAAGAAAGTCCTTCAAGATTAGAGCTGTCTGCGTTCTTGAAAATCGCTACAAGAGTTTGCCAATATAATTTATGTAAGTAATTTAATTTCATGAAAAGTTTCAATGTCCAAATAAAAAGAGTAGACTAAAACGGAATGTATTGATGTCTCCACAGCACCTTACTTAATGGATTATGTGATTCGTATGGCATTACGTTACAACAGTTTGCGAATATTATAATCTTGTATAAATAACGGATTCCCAAATAAAAACAACAGACCAAAATGGAGTGTATTATGATGACACTACAGCACCTTGTCTCTTAGATCCGTACCACCTGTTCTGAGCAATGACAGAAGGCCTTCACAGGGTTCGAGATCAAACGCAAAATGGACTTTTGAGGCAATGTGCAGGGGTGCCCAAAAGGGGGTGGTTAAGATGAAGAGTGCGTCATTGAAATTTCTGGGGGAGAGGTTGAAAATTGTTGCAAAATTAGCATTTTATATGTTAAACATAAAAACGTTCAAGTTTTATAACTTCAAAAGGCCGTCACAGGACATTCTTAGATTTTGATTGGCTGAGGTATCTAGCTGATTGGCATGAGTTAAGCTGTTGGCAAACTTTTCCTCCTAACAATCAAAAGGAAGCCGCCTGGCATGCAATGAATAACTGGACTATAGTGCGAGTGCGAGCTCAAGCTTAGTCGACCCGTCGCGTCGTTGTCTCGCCTGCATTGTTTACTTATTGCTTAACTGTGAGCCGTGAATCCGGCTCAAGTGTATATATAAAGCGCCCCTAGTGTTTTTCTGAAACATCAATAGCTTTAATGGTAATAATTTTTATGCGTCCGAGTTTATCTTTGGTTACCTTTGGTAATTTCTGAACGTGGTACGCGGAGCGAGACCCTGGAGAGCGGATGTTAGTTACGTTAGTTGGGAGTTGACTTCTCCAGCGTGAACATGTAGTTGAAGGAATTGTGATTTTGGTGGGCGTTTCCCAGCAGTACTACGATGGATCGTGTCTGCTGTTTGGTGAGATTGTTCTTTATTCTGTATTAATATAATTATAAATTCTTTTGGCATCTGACATATCACCTGTTTGGAAGTTCTAAATTACCGCAAAGTAATAGTTTGTCTAAAATTCATATAATTCTTTTTCACGGTTGCATATTTGGCTACTAGAAATTTCGCCCCCATAATGTAAATCAGTAATCTATCAGGCTTTCATTTTCTTTTGTCCGTCCGTCCGGTGCGTAATCTCTCCAGTTCTCCTGAAGCTTAAACCATGTTCGTTAGATTTTCAAAATTAATTCTTAAAATTCAAAATAAGTCAAGAATGCCAGGACCTTACTACTTGAACATAATTTATGCAGATTCAAATTATAAGAGCTTAAAACATATTGAAAGATTTGAATTTCAAGTTGAAGCAATGGGATACGTTATGCGTTAAATACAGCGTGATCTGAATATCAGTTTCAGTTTAAAAAAAAACTAGGAACTAGATTTTGACGTTACGAGGTGCTCTTGATAATCATTCTATTAATAAACATAAAGTTGCACATAAAAAAAGAGTATTAATTGAGACCATAAATACAGGGTGATTACAATTTGAAGAAAATAGCTTTTCAAAAAATAATTTGGGTAATAAATTTCTGTATACCATAAATGTTCATATATTTGATTATTTTAGCTTAATAATTTATTGGCCGCAGGCTAAATTTGATAATTAGCAATATGTAGGCCTACATATTCACTTTTAAACTTATTTATTAATATTTATTTAACCACATGTATATTTACTTGATGTTAACTGTGATACAGATATGAATAATTAAAACTACATATACCCATATTTATTAAATAAATCTGTTACTAAAACTTGAACATTTGCATCCTTATGGTATTTGTAGTCACCTAATTGTTTTCCAGAATTTATCCAATATATCTCAGAATTACATTAAGGATTAATGGGATCCAGTATACAGATTTAGCAGCGCGTTTACTTCATTTAGCTAAAAATGGTCGAAACCAAATCTACCTTCATAATCGTATGTTCTGCTTCCAGCATAGGTAAATAGTGTCACCTGAGATGGGGCACGACTGTTAAGAAGTTAAATCATCCAGTACTTCAGTTCTTAAATTCTTCTTAGAATATATTCTGTAGTCTACGTAATCATTTGTTCCTTTATCAGTTATATAATTATATAATGTAAAAGCAGCCTCATTACGCATACTTTTCTATTGAAACTAGCCGCTGCCCGCGATTTTGCGTGCGTTTTTTTAATTTCTTTAACAGAAAAATAATTAGACCATTATATTAATGTATTAACACTGACAACGTTTTTCATAAATTGCATCATAGTATTTTTAATTATATTGTTACACGTAGTAAATAATTGAAACGACTATTCAACTCATACACCGAGTGTTTGAAATTGACCAATAACATTTAGCAATTTCTCAGATATAGACCAATCACGGCCGTTTATCTTGCAATATTCTTGTGGAATCGCGAGGATGGTGTTTTATCGTGATAAAACCGTCTGCTCGTTACTGGAGACGCAAGTATCAGTGTGCAGTGATTAACAGTCAGATGCTGCCACTACGCGGCACGAAAACAGATTATTTTATACAACATAACTTGTTTAGAAATTGAAATAATAGAAATGTACATTGATTAAGAACACAATTTCGATTCGGTGCAAGCCAGTTCGTGTGTTTTTATTCTGTTCTGCTGTTAGCTTACCTGAATGAAGTTAACTATGTCTTATATGCTCATTTGGTAGCACTGATTACACCAAGGAAGCTCGAATCGATTCATGGATGGTTGGGTCACAGCATGCCGTGATCTCACAACTTTTAGTTTTGTTTTTATACAACGAAGCACGAAAGTAATTATTATTTATATAATCCGTTACATTTTATTCATGGAATAGTCTTAATAAATCCAACTCGAGTTGACGAGTTGCATCAGATAAATTCGCTCCTGCTGCGCAGTCGCGAATCTATCGATAAACTCGTCAACTCTCGTGGGATTACCTATGATAAAACAGAATTTTGTGCAGTCATATGGTACCGATATACAGATTCGAAATGAAGCGACTAAATAGACCCACAGATTCATAAAACTTGCCCTTACGTGCAAATCATGCATAAAAAAACGATTGATAAGCTAAAAATCCGGCGTCGAAGTGCAATTCGCGATTAGAATAAACGATTTTCATATTCGAGTTCCCTAGCCCCCCCCCCAAAAAAAATACTCGCAAAGTGAGTTTCGTCCAAATCATTCAATGTTTTCCCATTTAGGCCTGCGTTCTGTCCACCTACGTAAAAACATTCAGATCTCTGCGTATCGTAGTGTACGAGAGAGAATCAAATGAAAACCGATATTAATTATTTTCCACTAGTTTACTGCAGGAAGAATGCTTGCTTGTACACCATTTTTCCACATAGTCCCCTCCCAGTTCAATGCATTTACGCCATCGGATAGGAAGTGCTTCGATATCGCGCGGTAAAAATTATTTTTGTTGACGCTGTAGCCACTCGTGCACCTCCGATTGGACGTCTTAATCAGACTTGAACTTCTGCCCTCCAAGGTGCTCCTTTAATGGACCAAAGATGTGGAAGTCTGAGGGTGCCAGAACGAAGGGGATTGCTGAATGCAGGTGTTTTGCTTCAACATGAAAATGCCCGTCATCATGCTGCTCGTGCAACCATGAAAACCATCGATGACATTTACTTCAAGTGCCTCCCTCATCCACCATACTCGCCACATTTGTCACCATCAGATTTCCACATCTTTGGTCCATTAAAGGAGAACCTTGGAGGGCAGAAGTTCAAGTCTGATGAAGGCGGTGCACGAATGGCTACAGCGTCAACCAAAAGAATTTTTCTCACACGGTATCAAAGCACTTCCTATCCGATGGCGCAAGTGCATTGAACTGGGAGGGGACTATGTGGAAAAGTAATGTACAAGCAAGCATTCTTCCTGCATAAAAATAGTGGGAAAAAATCAATTGCAGTTTTCATTTGATTCTCCCTCGTATAAACAGATGAGTTGAAAATTAAAGCGATCGACAAATTTATGTTATGTTGCAAATAATCGATTTCAGCGTTGCTCTTTCTTTCCCAGTTGCTATGGCAGTAGAGTAAGGCCACCCGCGATTCGTTTTACAATAATTTAAATATTTTAGCGAAAACTGATGGCAATTCGATGGGGAAAAAATCACGCTTTCCGCCATTTTTCGCTCATAACTCCCGAATGGAAGCAAAGATTAAAAATCCGGCTTCGAGGTGCATATGGACACCCTGCAGTCCATCTATGTTAAAAATTTCCGTTCTCTGCATTCCCTAGATTTAGCTGGACATCACACAGAGAAAAGACAGACAAATACTCCACAGATACATTAATACCTTTCCTTTAGGAAGACGTTTTAGAATAAGCCTACTGTTATTCCACTATTTGTAAAGAGGGGTTACTTTTCATGTGGTTGAAGTGATACAAAGTTGGGGGGGTTACGTTTCATGAAACTGGGGGTGAGTCATGAAGCTACGGGGGCACCCGTGCTGAATATAAATAATATTATTGATACAGTGTGGAGTATGAAATAAGAATTTAATTGTAGTTTATAAGTGTTGTGTGCCTAATTTTATTGGGAACAACGAAAAGTTACAAGAAATAAAATGCGCATTTTGAAGTTTCCTCAAAATGGAATTCTGAGAAACAAATGGAGAACAGTAATAAAACAAGAATATATCATTCCACACGAGAATTCAGTGGCAAGTACTGAGCTCTGTATTTTCAATATAGGCTATATTCAGCCAGTAGAATCTCAGAAATGTAATGAAAAGTGAATACATAAATATGTTATAGACTTAGGCCTAACGTACATAGATTTAACGTCAAAAGTGGGAATTGGCTATTGTACTATATGCATGTACGTAAGATTAGCCTATGTTAAACTGTTATTTTTTGTTGCAGGTTTGTGAATTGCGTTTTATTCCTCGTTAAATATGAAGTCATTACTGATCATCTCACTTTTATATTGTATTAAATGAAGTTAAGACTACTTGTTGAGACCTAATTTTTTATTTGAACTTAAATTCCGGATTAAATAGGGAGAATGATGTTTTGAATTATATTTTACAATCTGTTTATATAGTTTATATCATCTGATTGTCTCGCTTTATATTGCAACTAGCTTAAAAGGCCCGGCGTCGCCCGGGTGTTGTGTTTTGTAATTCAAAATTAACTTATGAAGGACTTCCGACTTTCAAATTCTAGGTCCTTATATACGTATTGAAAATTTGAAGTGAAGAAGAACGACTTATCTCACTAAACTATTCCCGCTGAAAACGCTTGATATAGCTTTTTATGGCTCATTCAGGATGTAGAATTTTGTATCCCATCGCTTCTATACACCAAGCCTGGTAGGGGTTAAAATAAGAAATAGAAATTCCGGTATCATAAAATAGTATTGTCTTTGCGGAATATTTTATTTCTCACTCTCATGTTACCATACAACCGTTTCAGGGATGATATTAAAAAGTAAATCAATTTCACTTTTATACTTCCCTCCCCAAAAACCTGCGATATAATAATATAGATTTCATCTTCAATATTTAATTACAGCAATGCATTATATCAATAGTTTCGTCAAAGTCCAATTTCAATTATTTCCAAACATACCTGATACCTATGCCAACAATACACTGTTGTCATGTGAACTGTGATTTGAGTTTCACAATTCTGTGTAAAAAGGGATTAAGTATTCTCAAAAACATTTGATTTTTGGCATTTAAAATCAAAATATTTCAAAATCCTTTCTTAGTGAGCACCTACATCATGAAACGAAGGTACTGTCAAATTTCCAAGTCTCTATCTGTTATAGTTTAGGCTCTACGTTGATTCCTGCCAGTCAGTCAGGACAAAGCCTTTTATATATAGAGAGATAATGAAGTACCGGTATTACTAGTTTAGGCCTACCATGTTGTAATTATCATACTTGAATATCTCATTACATGTGTAATGGATATGATATTTTCCCTCATCCATTAAGACAGAATCCATGTATATTTCTGTGGGGTTAGATCTGATTGCTTCATATTGGTAATTCCAAAATCTTCATTTTAGGTTATATTATAATTATGGCAGTCATTTGAATTGTAAAATTCAACATCACAATACTGAGATGTCTGCCTCGATTGTCCACCATGTTGTTTCTATGCAAAGGCATTCTGTTAAATGGCATTGTTTAGATTATTTCATTCATATGGCGTCATTCCGCTTTCGACCAATGAAGTATAATGAAATTTAAAATTCCAGCCAACCATGTTCCATAACATTCTTTTTTTTTTGTTCCACTACCCTAGCATTTGTTTCTTTCTATTAGAGCCTACGTATTAAAACTGTCTTTTTTAGGGGTGTAGGCGTAATTATCAGTTCGCTTTAACAGCGAATTGATCGAGTCTGTTTGAATCAGAGACATGGCAGATCTGGTAAACAAATACCTAAGTATTGGCAAAAAATGGCTCGATGAAAACCTTCTATCTTTAAACATTGATAAAACAACATATTTACCATTTTCACTAAACTCTAAAGGACTTTCCTCGACTATTCCACTCATATGCCGCGTGTTTGATATTGACCAATAACGTTTAGCAAATCACGGCCGTTTATCTTACAATATTCTTGTAGGAATCGCGAGGATAGCATTTTATCGGGTAAAACACGCTGTTCGTTACTGAACTGTAACAGTATCGGTATGCAGTGATACTAGATTACGTCATCCATTGTCGGCGCTAAATTGAAAACAGAAATGGCAGCCTCAAGTTTGGTAATGCATCTGTTGACGAAATTGACATTATTATAAAGGAAGCTAGGCCACAAAATACCGAAAGAAATAGAAAATGCATATGGATTCAGTTCCAAAAGTTTTGTGAGGAACGTAAGTACGAATTGACTAAAGAAACTGAAATGCAACAGATTGCTCATATATTAAATTACGTTCTTGAATTAAAATGTGTCTTTATTTCGTATCTTGATTTTTAGGTTAACTACGGCATTTTACCAATATACGTTGGTAGTGGTTCACTACGGTATTTTGTCAATATACGTTGGTGTTCAGTTATGTTTGATACTTGAGATTTGATAGAGTTTTTTATTTTCTTGGCTATCTATAATAATCCTTTAATATTTATTCTTGTCTTCTTTCGGCTTTGGTGATATTTTATTCAATGCCAATTTCCTCACGGCCTCCTAGTAATTATTATTTTTATTGTCAAGAAACAATTGATTACTAGTTCTTTTCTCTATTAAACTCAAATCAACGTTTATTTTCGGTTTATATTTTTATTATTTTAAGTACAGAATAATTATAAAACATATTTTATTTCATTCTCTTACTATTTCCTTTGATTGCTTCACAATCCACGTTTTTCTTTAAATTTATAATTGCTCAATCGTTTTATAATCTTCGCCCAATGGGATTGAGTTTCTAGTATTGTTATAAGTCATTGTTTTAATTCAAACCATTCATTCCTTCGTCTACGTCCATTGTACAATCCTCTTTAAGGATTATAGTTCATTCTGGACTTATCCAGCATTGATTTTTATTATCATAGAGCTTTATATTTCGCTTCCTGCGAGTTAAAGTTTATTCATACTTGGTATTAATTGCACAGAAGCAATTTTCCACGTTTTATTCTCTGAAGATTGGCTGAATTTGCTTAGTGTCTCTACCAGACATTTCTTCGAGGATTGATTATCTTAATTATTGCCTGATTTTGGACTTCAGGGTTACTTCTTGTGTGATATTAGATACAAAAGGAATCTTTATTACCAAGTGAGTGTTTTTAAGACCTAAAATTATTTCATACAGCTTCTAATATTGCATTGACTTCAACGCAACATAGCTGTATTTACATTGATACGCAATATATTTCAGTAACATTATTATTGCGTTTATAATTTGTGAATTCAAGCATCACATTGACTGTGAATGTTATAAATTGCAGCATATAATTACTGCATATATGTATTTATTATTATTCACATCATTTCTTGAATATTAAATCAAGTGGTCCTCCGGTATTGTCATTAAATCTGTCTTTTAAACCAGCAAGTTTTTCATTTATTTGGCGGTATCAATCATCTCTGCTTTAAGAAGACCTTCAAGACATCAATGAAGCATCTAGCGAGTGATTGTGGTTCAAGAAGAGTTCAGTGTCAGTGTTACATTGCCTATGGTCTTTGTTTCTTGTAAAACTATTATCTTGCTTTCTAAACGGAATGTATCGCGTGCATTTAATTCTTCAAAGCCTCAATTAATTATCATATGGTCCGCTGAGATGTGCGCGGTACATTTTTTGGATCCTTATCCGGGCCGGATGGAACCTCTATTGTAACACACTTATTGTAACTGACACTACTTTTTCATTCCGCCCGGACTTATTGAATATAAGTTCATTCTATCAAGCTGTTGGTGCTCCAGGTATTGCTGTTTGAGCACTATTTATAACTATATAATTGACTATTGAAGCACATTGTTCTTCTCCTGGCTATTAAGGTCAGTTTGAGCGTAGTAAATAATACTACATCTTTCACATTCAAGCTAATTTTGTGCTTCGCCTCCGTGTTTTTTACACGTGTGAGGCCATTTTCAACAGCTGATTTCAGTGTAATTTTTCAAGGGTATCTGTATTTAACACGATTGTACTAACCTTTGTAAAACCAGTTACACTTTTTACATGTATTTTGTCTGATACGCGGGCAACCAATAATCTTTGTATTTGTCCCGAATGCGGGCAACAATTAACGATAGACTTTAACTCAGATTCCTAACCTCAATAAGTGAAGTAGTGTAATTTTCTTGGACAATTGATTGCAAAATATCACAACATGGATAATCCTGAGGTCATATTAAAGTCCCTTAAAGCTAAGCGTACTCCCATTAAGGCGAAGATTACGCGTAA
Source organism: Ectobius pallidus (assembly GCA_964059195.1). NCBI lineage: Eukaryota > Metazoa > Arthropoda > Insecta > Blattodea > Ectobiidae > Ectobius > Ectobius pallidus. The sequence continues at coordinate 18,745,229 of CAXKWD010000010.1, forward strand.
AGCTAATGATATCCTTAATTCAGTTATTGATGATGAAGGATCTTACCAAGAACTCTTGATTTTTAAAACTAAATTAGATCAATTTGAAGATGATTATGATAATATCCAGTCTCAAATAGACGAGCTGGATTACTCTGAGCATGAACAAGCTTATAGGTTAGAAGTCGAGGAAGTTATAAAGCGAGCTACTCGCTATTATATTAAACAAGTTAGTTCTTTCAAAAAGGCTATTGCTGACCGCGAAAAAGCCGAGGCTATAGCTATTGCCGAGCGCAAAGAGGCCGAGGCTAAAGCTATAGCTGAGCGCAAAGAGGCCGAGGCTAAAGCTATAGCTGAGCGCAAAGAGGCCGAGGCTAAGGCTATTGCTGAACGCGATAGAGCCGAAGCTAAAGCTATTGCCGAACAGGAACGGGCTAAAGCTGAGCGCAAAGAAGCTATTGCCGAGCAAGAAAGGGCCGAGGCCAAGGCTAAAGCTGAGCGCAAAGAAGCTATTGCCGAGCAAGATAGGGCCGAGGCCAATGCTAAAGCTCTTGCTAGTTTTGAACGGTTGAGGGTTCAACTTTTCAATATATTTCAAACCATACATGAATTTGAAATTCAAGATAAACTCTCCTACCGTAAAGCTTTGTTTCATCGTTCTGAACTTCAAAGGCTCATGGATAGATATAGGGATGAAAGTCCTCAATTCTTTGATGTTTCGGATCAGGAGGCTGAGCATCTAGAAGAGCATATTCAAACTGAATATGCTTCTGCCTTTTTATTTATTGAGTCACTCATTCTCGACAACAAGCTATTGTATGAGCCTGAACAGTCTCAATCGATTAGTCAGCGTTCATCGCTTGACTCTCATATCCCTAATTTGCCCAAGCTCCCGGAATTGAAATTACCTCAATTTTCCGGCGATCCTAGGAATTGGATTGAATTCAGGGATACTTTTACATCCCTCATCATAAATCAGGGCCACATTTCAGATATGGATAAATTCCAATATCTGAAATCATGTTTATCACCTGAAGTGATGACTGTCATACAAAATATTCCCGTTTCATCTGCTACTTTCGAAGTAGCTTGGAAAACCTTAGCAGAAAGGTTTGATAATGATCGTTTGATTGCAAATACGCACTTAGATTATCTATTCTCTGCACCCTCCATAGTAGGATCTTCCGCAGAGTCGCTTCAACGCTACTTAGACCATTTTGTAAGCACCGTGCATGCTCTGCACGCTTTGAATACTGAGGTTCCCTTGTCTGACCTCATCATTTCACGTATAATTGTGGATAAGCTCCCTGTGGGTCTAATCAAGGATTGGGAGTCCTCAATTAAACTTGGTAGGCTCCCCAAACTGGAAGAATTGTTTAGCTTTTTGGAGTCGAGAGTCAGAGTATTGCAGATGACGGAGGCAGCCCTGCGTAGTCAGTCTGCTAAATCTGCGCCTACTTCTGCTGTCACTACCAAGGCTAAAGTCAAACATCAGCCCACAAGAAACAATTGTATTTGTTGTCACAATGCGCAACATCCTCTCTTTCGCTGTGACAAGTTCAAGACAATGAAATTTGCGCATCGTGATCAATTTGTGAAGGATCACAATTGTTGTCGTGTTTGCCTTGGCGCAAACGGCCACGAATCCAATTGTAGTAATTATCGTTGCAGTGTTTGCAACGCAAAACACAGTACTTATTTGCACAATTATGTTTCTAATAATTCGCAGGCAGAAAATACAGTCAATGTAATGTCCTCTGGAAAAACACAGCAGAAATGTCTGCTTCCCACGGCCACTGTGGTAATTCTCGACAAAACTAGTCGTGCTGTAGAGGCTACAGCGCTTCTAGATAGCGGTTCTGACTGTAACCTAATCAGTAATAGGTTATTTAAACAGTTAGGCTTGTCTCCTTTACCTCATCGCACTACGCTGGCTGGTGTACTGTCCACTAATGTAAGCACACTAAGGCTTGCATCGATATCACTTAGATCTCGTGCCACTCCTTGGTACTGTGATACTGAGGCTATTGTTGTCCCAGAAATCTCCACATCCAAGTTTCCGAAAAACTTAATTGACATTCAGAGATGGAATATTCCCCCCAATCTGCAATTAGCTGATCTGCAGTTTAATGAACCTAAATATGTTGACCTGCTCTTGGGAGTTGAAATCTTTTCCCAAATCATAGTTCCTGGTCAGATATCTGCCCATAACTATCCCACCATTCAGAATTCCAAGCTAGGCTGGTATTTATCAGGCAAATTGCCTCCTTCTCCTTCTCCCCAACGTCCTCATACTCATTTGACTCATTACGAGAAGCGATTCAATCAGAATAAGTCTCCCATATTCGAACCTGCTAATTCCGGGGAAACTTATGCCAATTATTCAGCCTTCCTAACTTCTAATGAAGATGTTAGTAATCAACTCACTAAATTTTGGGAGTCAGAGAAGGTTTCTAATTGCGCTCCTTTCCCTGACGAGTCCTTCTGTGAGAAGCATTTCTTAGACAGTACCCAGAGAGATTCTGATGGGAGGTATATTGTGAAGCTTCCCTTTCGGGTTGCCCCAAAGACTTTGGGCATTACTAAAGCCCAAGCTTTAAAAAGGTTTCATTCTTTGGAGAAGCGATTATCTTCTAATCCCTCTCTCCATTTAGAGTATTGCAAGTTTATGTCTGAATATGAAGAGCTGGGTCATATGGAACCTGCTATTGAGGATTGTACTGCTAAGTACGAATATGTAATTCCTCATCACCCTGTATTTAAGCCATCCAGCACTACCACTAAGTTGAGGGTAGTGTTCGATGCTTCGGCGAATAGAGTTGCTGACATCCAAGAAACTACTTCTATTGACTCTTGGTCGCATGTTATTTCTAAAGACAATCCTGCTGATATCATTTCGAGAGGATCTACTCCCTCAGATCTCCTCAATAATCCATTATGGTGGTCTGGGCCTGCTTGGTTATCTGAGGATATTTCCAAATGGCCAGCTAAGTATTCTCCTTCTCATTCTACTCCGCCTCCAGAACTGAAGGTTGTAGCTCTTATTGAGTCTGATGTTTCTGACCTTAGCACTTGGTTAGCTAAGTTCAGCTATTTAAAGACTGTTCGCATTATGGCTTTCATTTTGAGATTTGCCAATAATTGCCGTAAGGCTCAGACTCGGTCTGAAGGTCCATTGTTGCCTATTGAAATCGAGAATTCAATCAATTGCTGTGTTAAAATAATTCAGCGTCAAGTTTATTCCAAAGAGATTCAATCTCTTTCCACTGGTCTTGAAGTATCGATTACAAGCAAGCTACATCAGTTTAGCCCTTTCATGCTTCAAGATGGTATCCTTCGAGTTGGTGGACGTCTCAAACATTCCAACTTAACGTTTGAACACAAGCATCAGATGTTATTGCCAGCTAAGCATGGATTTACTAGGCATCTTATTTATTATACTCATATTATACTGTTGCATGCTGGACCTCAACTAATCATGTCACATTTAAGAGAGAAATTTTGGATATTTTCTCTTCGTAAGACTATCCGCAGTGTTTTGAGGACCTGTGTTAAATGCTTACGTTTTAATCCTCAGCCATTTCAGCAAAAGATGGCTGACTTACCCTCTGAAAGAGTTAATTACACGTCCGCATTCAATGATGTTAGCGTTGATTACGCTGGGCCGTACTTCATCAAATATGGAGGTCCTCGCTCAAAGGTTCAAATCAAGGCTTACATAGCTATCTTTGTATGCATGTCTACGAAGGCAGTTCATATTGAGCTAGTCACCGCTCTCACTGCTCGTGCCTTTCTTTCTGCCTTCGCCAGATTTACTTGTCGTCGAGGCATACCTGCTTCCATTACGTCTGACAATGGTAGTAATTTCATAGGCGCTAAGGTTGACTTACAGAATCTCGTCAAGCTACTTCAATCTAATGATTATCAATCTATTATTCAGGATGCCACTTCTCACCTACGTATTAAATGGAATTTCCTACCTCCTCATTCGCCACATATGGGAGGTCTTCATGAGGCTGCCGTTCGTTCTATGAAGATTCACCTCAATAGGATGGCACCTTCCTTTAATTTTGACTACGAAGAGATGTCTACTCTTCTCATTCAGATAGAGTCTCTATTGAATTCACGCCCTCTTACCACCCTGTACGAGGACGTCAATGACTCTAATTTTATTACCCCTGGCCATTTCCTTATTGGAAAGGCTATTATATCTTTACCTAGTCCAGATCTTTCTGGCGGGTATACTCTCCGTTCCCGTTGGAACAATCTTAATCATTTAGTGACCTGCATTTGGAAGAGGTGGTCATCTGATTATCTCCATTCACTTCAAAGGAAGTCTAAATGGACTAGAACTATGCCTAATGTGTCAATAGGCACTCCAGTCTTAGTAATGGAAGACAACGTTCCTCCTTTGAGATGGATTATGGGTGTTATTGAGAAAGTTCATCCTGGTCCTGATTGTCTTGTCAGGGTGGTTACTGTTCGTACCCCCTCAGGTTCTTTCAAGAGGCCAATTGTTAAATTGGCACCCCTACCTATTCATGACTCGGAAGACTAGATAGTTAGTCTTTGTCTTCTAGGTACTTAATGTACTCTTGTAGTTATTGTTATTTCATCAATATTTGTTTTGTGTTTTCGTCGTTCTTGTCTTCTTGTCTCAAGGTCAAACATAACTTCGCATTCTATTTAGATTATTCCACAAGTGGAATAATCGCGGGCAATATGTTCAGTTATGTTTGATACTTGAGATTTGATAGAGTTTTTTATTTTCTTGGCTATCTATAATAATCCTTTAATATTTATTCTTGTCTTCTTTCGGCTTTGGTGATATTTTATTCAATGCCAATTTCCTCACGGCCTCCTAGTAATTATTATTTTTATTGTCAAGAAACAATTGATTACTAGTTCTTTTCTCTATTAAACTCAAATCAACGTTTATTTTCGGTTTATATTTTTATTATTTTAAGTACAGAATAATTATAAAACATATTTTATTTCATTCTCTTACTATTTCCTTTGATTGCTTCACAATCCACGTTTTTCTTTAAATTTATAATTGCTCAATCGTTTTATAATCTTCACCCAATGGGATTGAGTTTCTAGTATTGTTATAAGTCATTGTTTTAATTCAAACCATTCATTCCTTCGTCTACGTCCATTGTACAATCCTCTTTAAGGATTATAGTTCATTCTGGACTTATCCAGCATTGATTTTTATTATCATAGAGCTTTATATTTCGCTTCCTGCGAGTTAAAGTTTATTCATACTTGGTATTAATTGCACAGAAGCAATTTTCCACGTTTTATTCTCTGAAGATTGGCTGAATTTGCTTAGTGTCTCTACCAGACATTTCTTCGAGGATTGATTATCTTAATTATTGCCTGATTTTGGACTTCAGGGTTACTTCTTGTGTGATATTAGATACAAAAGGAATCTTTATTACCAAGTGAGTGTTTTTAAGACCTAAAATTATTTCATACAGCTTCTAATATTGCATTGACTTCAACGCAACATAGCTGTATTTACATTGATACGCAATATATTTCAGTAACATTATTATTGCGTTTATAATTTGTGAATTCAAGCATCACATTGACTGTGAATGTTATAAATTGCAGCATATAATTACTGCATATATGTATTTATTATTATTCACATCATTTCTTGAATATTAAATCAAGTGGTCCTCCGGTATTGTCATTAAATCTGTCTTTTAAACCAGCAAGTTTTTCATTTATTTGGCGGTATCAATCATCTCTGCTTTAAGAAGACCTTCAAGACATCAATGAAGCATCTAGCGAGTGATTGTGGTTCAAGAAGAGTTCAGTGTCAGTGTTACATTGCCTATGGTCTTTGTTTCTTGTAAAACTATTATCTTGCTTTCTAAACGGAATGTATCGCGTGCATTTAATTCTTCAAAGCCTCAATTAATTATCATATGGTCCGCTGAGATGTGCGCGGTACAGTTGGTAGCATTGATTAGTATTCCATTATGGAGACTGTTCATTTATTTAGTATGCCGTGATCTGACAACTGACAGTATTAATGATTTCATTTTAAACTAACAAGAAGAAAGTAATTATTATTCATGTAATCTATTACATTTTATTCGTGAAATAGTCTTAATAAATCCAACTCGAGGTTACGAGTTTCATAAGATAAATTAGCTCCTGCTGCGCAGTCGCGAATCTATCGATAAACTCGTGGGATTACCTATGATAAATGCACAACACAATATAATCTTACATGAAATTTCTTGTTCTTTCTCTTTTAATTGTAAATGTCCAAAATTAAGTTCATCAACACAAGTAAAATACCTTGATTGATTGATCGAAATTTACGGTGGGAAAAACATGTTCAATATCTGTGTCTTAAACTACGGAAAACTATATATAAATTTGTTATATTAAGAAACATTATGCCGCAGAGTACTTTACGACTAATATATCTAAGAAAGCTTATATATCTATCTTGAATGTCAACTGTACAATGACAGTGGGAGCCCGGTCACAAAAATCACTAATTAGTGTGCCTCACAGTACTGCATATGACATAACTTGTCTGTCTGTGAGGTAGACCATTAGGGCAATCAGTCATAGGAGAGAGGTTCCTTCCGGCGCTGTGAATTGAACTCCGGCTTAGCTCAGTTGGTCGAGCATTGGCGCGAATAGCCAAAGGTCCTGGGTTCAAGTCCCAGTGTCTGAGGAATTTTTCTCCTATAATATTCTCATGTAATGTCCAACAGAGACAATAATCTGTGGTTCATGAAAGCTTATATATCTATAATATATCTAAGTTTAGTTCAATCAGTTATACAATATGGAATAATACGATGGGGTGGGATATGTCAGACTGCACTTCGTCCATTGTCGTTGTTGCCCAAAAGAATAATCAAGATATGTTTAAAAAAATCAATGGACTATCCATCTAAAAGTTTATATAAAGATTTTGACGTATTGAATATTAAACAATTATACTCCTACACTTTACTAAATAATTCCATAAACATCATGAAAAATTCATACCACGAAATCACTACTATAATACAAGGAGGTATAATATCTCTTGTCCTCTTTTCGAACCAAAGTGTGCTACAGAAGTAGGTCTAAGGCATAGTATAAATTTCGGACCAAGGCTATACAACAATTTTACTAGTAGAAACCCTAATATGATACCACTAAACAATAAATTGTTTAAAAAAGAGTACTCGATTTGATTAAATCTAACTTGTAATTGTACTTTTACTCACTTTTTTCTGTTAATCATTCTCAACTGTAAATTTTTAATTTTTAACATTGGGTATTTTGTTTGTAACTCTGTTATGTTACTGTAATTTATTTTTTCGTATCTTTGTTCATGTATTTATTTCATATAATCAATCTTATTTATTTTTATTCTTATTTTTTGCCTAAAACTATAATATGTATGTTTGTTTTATATAATGTTTATAATATAATTTTAGTATGACTGAACTGACCCCGAACACGAGCTATGCTCATGCGGGGTAAATAATACTCTTCAAATTGTACTAATTGTGTTTATACTATTTGTATTTGTAATAATTTTGTATTAACTTGTATTTCCTAATTTGTAATTTGTAATAAACTTCATCAACTTAAAGTGATTCAGTGTTTTCATTAAATTTATTTGTTTTAATTGTGTATTTATTTTGTATTATTCATAAAACAAACCTATTACATACAACTCGAAGATATGATTTCCCGAAATAAATTTATTGGTAAAATCACCAACTTTCGTGGTATTGTATTACCGTTGATAAACAGAACACAAGATTCAGCATGCTCCACTGTTTACATCACTTCGTTTTAATTTGTTTTAACATGAACGTTGTTCATCTCTTAATTGGAGCTGCGCTGAAAATTCCTGTCATATTATGAACAATAATTATTTAACTAATATCCAGTAATTGTAATTTTTCTATTTAGGTAGTTTGTAAATTGCTATATTATTTACTAGCAGATGCCAGTGGCATCGCCCGCGATTATTTACTTAACTGTTAGATGTTTTAAATCATAAATAATTAAAATATTGTATTTATTAGTACTTACATGGTTTGTAAATAATTTGCATGAATTACAAGATTTTATTCTTAATTACTTTTTTTACGTAATAAATATAAATAAACTAATAGAACGAATCTTTTGCTTCCATTTGGGCATACAGATTCCAAATGAAACGATTATAACGTACCACAGGTTCATGAACCTTGCCCAAATCAAGCATAGGCCTAAATAATTTAAACGAGTGATAATTTTATTAAAAAGTTAAAATCCTGGTTTGATGTGCATTTCACGATTAGAGTGTACTTTAACTACTACTTTCCGGGAGGGAAACGACCTTAGATTCGAGTTTCCTAGCCCAGAAAACTCCTGCATAGTGAGTTTCGTCCAAATCATTCAATACTTTTTCTCCCAGCTTTGCTTTGGCAAACCGAGCAAGGCCGTTTTCAGTTAATTCCACAATTGAATACTGTCTTGTTAGTAGGTGGCGTTAGATGTACACGGAAACATGAGTTCAAATATTGTATTAGGCTCCTCTGCCCCCGGATATCATATACACATACATCATATGTATGATACCTCGGGTTTCAGATTTTTTCTCGCTCTGTTAGCGAGTCAAAGTGATGACGACTGGTGGTACCATATTTCATAAATTCTGCACTAGGGTACATGCTCATTGATTTTCTATCTCTTTATGCCAAGTACAGTATTGATGGTTGAATTTAAAAAGAAAATCTTGAAACTTGATATACCTAGGTAGACCCGAGGTATCAAATATGATACCAGCACTAGATCTCTAGAACCCCTAGAACCTCCCTCAAAAATCGAAAATTAATATCTTCAATATTCCTGTTGTTTTAATCAGTAATATCCTAATAACGCACATCAACCAACATAATTAAATTTATAACTGTCCAAATCTCACTTTTTGACCCCAAAAAGCCCGAAACGTTTTTCGAAAAATGAATATTGCAAATTTGTTGTAATTATTCGACCCATAGAGACTCATTGAGCACGAAAATATAAATACATAGGCCTACAACTGTCCCGTTATGAGTGAATGTTGTCTTATACTACGTATGTCAAATGTTACAAAAAAAATGCGTGAACTTACATTAAATGAAGTATTAATTATTTTTGGAGGGGAGTTTCGGACCATTACTGGGATCAAAACTCCAGATTTGCAACCCTCAGAAACCTGTGCTCGCTGAATGGCGGTCGAAATAAACCGGGTTTTTCGGACTTTTTTCGGTTTTTCAACAATATCTCCTAAACTATGCGTTTGTTGGAAAGAATCTTTCTTAGCTTTTTTAAAGTAAATTACATTTTATAAAATATGAAGTCAAAATCGTATTTGTAAGTTATATAGTTACTGAGATACGGCTTTTCGAAGATAGGCTTTTTTTTTCAAAAAGTTAAAATGTTAAGTTTTCTTCGTGTTTCGAACTGAATACCGGCAAAATGACACGTCCTACGGAAAATTCAAAAGAACAAAATTTGTAGGCAATTTAATAAGCTTTAATTTGAGCTATAGCTGGTCCTTGTAGCTCAGATAGTCTCGTCATAAATGACAAAAACCGAAAATATGAAAAAATGCTTTTTTGGGTGAAAGTTGAGTAACATCATTTCCTCCACCAACACCTTAATTTTCTTGGTAACATGTTGGCGGATGTCTTATGACTCTGTATAGAAACTATTTGTGTGTATATGCGTCTATGGGAGATGGATTTTGCCAGAAAAAAGTATTTAAGCAGAATATTTCATAAAAATGTATTTATTTTTAAACCAACAGGCATATTTAAACCATGTGTGAGTTTCCTGGTATGGGATGGTATGGGACCTGGGAAGTCGAGGGTGGGGTGATGTCTTCATCCTCACTTGAAGAAATGTCATTCTGGGGTGTGGGCACGTTGCATTTCAGCCCAGTTTTGCTGCAGCTGCAGCCCCCAGCGCAGCCCATTTTGCACTTGCACGAGATCAGTTGCAGAAGGGTTTGAGGGGCTGGTTCAACTTCCATTGCAATTGGAGTAAGCCCAACTTGTCCAACTTCCACCCATATCCGTGAGTTTTTTCCACCCCATCCACTTTTGTACCTGCGAAAAAGTAGAATGAAAATTAGTTATTCTATAATATTTCAAAGCATACACATGGTGTACAATGAGAGTGTATAAGTGAACAACGAAATTTAAGAACATATTGATAGGAAATGTACATAGACATACCTCGTGATACATACAATAAACATGATATTTTGCAGTATCTTTGGTTGGGGACAAATGGGCGAGGTTGACTTTGGCTGTCAGGTCGTTGAGGGTGGTGTCAGTCGCTACTTCATAAACTGCGACGAGGTACTTATCCCCAGCGGCAGCTATTTAATCGTGACTCGCATCTGGGTGGAGGAAGACTTCTGCTTGCCTGAACATTGCTGGATTATTGAGGAAGGTTTGACAAATTTGGTTTTCCCCTGCCTGAAAGGGGCCCGGGAGAGTAATCCGGTGGTGAACGATGTACGGGTAGATGAATATTGGACGTCGGGCTCCCCTCTTCTGGAAGTAGACATATTCTTTGGAACTCAAACCAACTAATAACACAAGCAGGTCCACATCTTCCACGATGATTACAACCTTCTCAGAAGAGTCGGCTTTGGTGATGGCATCTCTAACAATGTCAGCATCAGCGTCCTCTTCTGTCACCTCAACACCGTGCTGCTCAAATCCAGTTTTCAGTAGCTCTATCAGCCTATGCTTATTAGTGTTGTTCGATAAGAACTTCTCTTGCGTGATGTTGGTAGTTGAAGCTGATAGGACAATGTCACTGCAATTGAGGGCGGAGTATCGTCTGAGACGTTCGGCGCTTTTGGTAATTTTTGAGAGGCGTCCTCCGGGTATCCATCGAAGACAATGGGTTACATCTGTCCCAAAATTGTTTTTCACAAAATGAATGTAGCCGTCAATGATGATCTTCACTGATGCGTTTCGATGCCACACACATTTGTGGAGCAAGTAGCCACCATCGAGCACGATGTGGGCATTGGCGTCTTGGGAGATGTTGGTAGTGAGGGATGTGAAACACAAATATAGAGCTGCCTTAGTTCCCTTCCCGTACTCCAGCTTCGTTGAATAGAGACATTGGGTAAGGGGGTAATTCACACTTGAAGTGGGCTTTCAACTCTGCGCCGGATTTTTATGGTGATGCTAACTCGCTGAAATATTGTGAGAGGGTCAACTTCAGTCTTCTTATTAGTGACTTGTATGGAATTATTGACGCTTGCCAAGGTAACAACTTTGTCTTTACGTTTGAATCCAACTTTCCCAAATGTCTGGTTTTCTATGTTAACCACTCCTTCTGTTCCCAGTTCTTTGGAAATTAAACAATTGACTTCATAGCCTCCAATGATCCCACTGATAATAGAAACTATTTTGTCAGTAACGGGGAACTCATCTCGTGCAAGTGCAAGATGGGCTGCGCTAGGGGCTGCAGCTGCCGCAAAACTGGACTGAAATGCTCAATTTTGTGCACTTTCTGCAAGGGAAAAATTCTGCCGCAATGTGCCCACACCCCAGAATGACATTTCTTCAAGTGAGGATGAAGACATCACCCCACCCTTGACTTCCCAGGTCCCATACCATCCCATACCAGGAACCTCACACATGGTTAAATATGCCTGTTGGTTTAAAAGTAAATACATTTTTATGAAATATTATGCTTAAATATTTTTCTATGGCAAAATCCATCTCCCATAGACACATATACACACAAATAGTTTCTATACACATTTATAAGACATTATCCGCCAACATGTTACCAAAAAAATTAAGGGGTTGGTGGAGGAAACGATGTTACTCAACTTTCACCAAAACAAAGAATTTTTTCATATTTTCGGTTTTTGTAATTTATGACGAGATTATCTGAGCTACAAGGACCAGCTATAGCTCAAATTAAAGCTTATTAAATTGCCTACAACTTTTGTCCTTTTGACTTTTCTGTAGGACGTGTCATTTTGCCGGTATTTAGTTCGAAACTTAAAATTTTAACTTAACTATATAACTTACAAATACGATTTTGACCTCATATTTTATAAAATGTAATTTGCTTTTAAAAAGCTAAGAGAGATTCTTTCCAACAAACACATAGTTTAGGAGATATTGTCGAAAAACCGAAAAAAGTCCGAAAAAACCGGTTTATTTCGACCGCCATTCAGCGAGCACAGGTTTCTGAGGGTTGCAAATCTGGATTTGTGATCCCAGTAACGGTCCAAAACTCCCCTCCAAAAATCATTAATACTCCATTTAATGTAAGTTCCGATGTAACATTTGACTGGGCTAGTAAGTAATAAATTAAAATACACCGTGTCCGGGAAAGACCTGACGAAAAAGAAATAATTATATGTCAGAAACTATTACAGTTACTACCTCAGTATTTTCACAGTTAGAAAGACAAATTCAAAAAGTTTTTTTTTAACATCCCGTAATGCACATGAGCATGCACATTGTTGTTGCACGAGGAGAAACGAGAAAAAGCTTGTTCTGCGCAGCGTGTGTAGTCAGACTTATTCTGAGAACTGGGAATGCAAGTTGTTCGTAGGCTACACCGTCGTTTCCAAACAGACAAAGGCCGAAATCTTCCCGCCCGAAACAGCATCCTTCATTGGCACAAGCAATTTCTGGAGATAGGTAATGTTCAGTCACAGCAGGGAAATGCAAAGAAATCGCGACAATGACATTGAAAGGGTACGGGCTGCTTTTGCAAGAAGCCCGAGGAAATCCATTCGTGAGGCGGCAAGACAACTGCAAATGCAAAAATCCACAGTCCATGGGAGAGAAGGACCTACACCACGGCCACCAAGGTCACCTGACATGACCCCACTGGATTTCTTTCTCTGGGGTTTTGTGAAAGACAAAGTGTATCGCACGCCTGTGGCCGATAATTCAAATTTGCGTGGCCGAATCTACGATGCAATAGCACTAGTCACACCGGAGATGCTTTCGCGTGTGTGGCACGAAATTGAGTATCGGGCCACAAATGGTGCTCACAGAGAGGCTTATTAAAACTCATCGTGTTTCTCTTTGTAACCGTTAAAACATCCCGTCAATAAATGCAATAGTTTCATATATATATAATTATTTCTTTTTCGTCAGGTCTTTCCTGACACTCTGTACATCAACTTATGAAGTATACATGAATATTATAAAAAGTCTTACTGTTTTAATGTAATGAACTCTGTGTTTTAGAGTTAGTGTGCCCGGCTGTAGATCCAAAAATCGCTGGTTTAAACCTGGTTGAAGTCGATGGATATTTCAGGACGTAAGCACGAAGTCCTCCGGGAGGGACCATGGGACCCGTGTCTAGATATACGGCACGTCGAAGAACCCCAATCGTAAATTAGAGACTCTTGATCAAATTCCACGGCTCTTTCACGTCCAAGTAGTACCTTAGTTCCCTCTAGCTGGTCGTCGAGGCGATGGGCTTACCATCTGTCTCTCTGTCCTCTATGGAAAAATAACCGTAACAAAATTAGTCTTCGGTAAAGAAAGTCCACTCGGAGGCCCCTTTACTTTGTAAACAGGGTGATAGGATGTTATCCATCCATCTGCAAAGAAACCCAAAATAGTCCTACATCACTTTTACAGTTAATTCCATTTACTGAGAGTTATATTAGACGTTATGAAAAATTTCCACCATGGGAACACCACATCAAGGGGTGCTCATTTGCCATGCGCAGTTACCTAATATCGTTCGGTGCGCATGATGACGTCGCCCGCGAGGGAAATGGTGTAAACATTAACCCTAGCACGTGCATTTTATACTGTTTTCGTGTGAAGTTTTATGTATTATTAGTTTCTTTTATAGCATTATTCGCCAGTCGGTTTCCTCACTATTTGATATGGTCCTTAAATATTTAAAGTTCATATCTTGTGCTATGGCTGCGTGATAATCAGGGCCCGGATTCTGATGACCTAAAATTGTTTGAAAAATTACCCATAAAATGACCCTAAATTTTAAGGAAAATTATTTAATAACTGTAAAGAATGACATAAAAACTTATATTTTATTTATAAAAATTATTATTGTACACACAAAGTTGTACATAATTGTAAAAACTGTAAACGCAGAAAGGATGTTGTAGGTCTAAAAACTTTGTTCTTTGTTCTTGATTGGAACATTTGAGAAGAAACGTAAGTAAATAGTTTTTAAAATAGATCCTACAAAAAATGTTGCATTATACTAACCAAGTAATTTATTTAAATATTACCCTATGGGAAAATAAGACGACAAAAAAGTAAATAAACTCAATGTAAATGCATGAAAATGACTAAATAATGAATGAAATGACATGAAAATGACAAAATAATGACCTAAAATTGAAATAAATGCCCTAAAAATACAAAAATGCATAAAATGACAAAAATGCATTTCTATGATTAGGATTTATCTACAAGTTGACAATGTCTATGCAGCTTCAATAAAAATATGACATGTCATTAGAATCCGGGCCCTGGTGACAATGATAATCACATAGAAGTTTCCAAGTATGATTTAGTGTCTTAGTTTATTAATGAATTAGGATATTTTAGCATTCTTATATCTTTGCTCAAATACAGTTCTTTCGTTATGGGCAGGTAATAAATTTTGTCAAATGCATAATTTACTTAGACAAACAAAATTTATTGACTAACGTGTAGAAACCCAGTCAAAATATCCACACTCCCCCATTGATTATTATTGTTATTATTATTTCACGTTAAAAGCATTGTACCTAGGTACATAAAGATGGCCTTGATGCTTTCCGTTCTAGATACATGTTAGTTTATAAAAAAAAATGTATTAAGTAAAATTTGTTTTCTAATTTACTTTTTTCTGTACTAGCTTTTAACTCGTATATGCGAGGAAGTTTGTGCAACATATTTTGCACCATTTGTATATTTTTAGTAAATGTTGTATATCTTCCTCGCATGATGAAATTTTTGACCCACTTATAGGATAGATAAAATCGTAAAATTTGGCAAAAATATTGTCACATACAACAGCCATAAGTGTAAAACAATTGGTGATTCTAGCTGTCCCATAAGTATGGGAAAACTGGCCAGATAACCGTAACATCTTTCACATCGACGACAGTCTAATCAACCACTTATTAACATTGATATATACTCACTTCCAGATGAGCTAGAATCTTGAAATTTGACAAACTTATAGCTTTTAGCCTATAACCGATGGAAAAATTCCAGGAAGTTAATTTTTTTTTCTTTTCCCCTCCAAAATAAACTTTGAAATTTTAAAACAGTAGAACAGCATGTTTTTCTGTAGTAAAGGTAGACCTATTAGTTTGTTTTGATTGCAATAGTGTTTAAAAGTAATTTTGAATTAATAGTACCTATAGCTATAGCTATTGTGAGCGGGGGGCCCGCAGAAGGTCCCGTTTTTAGTTTTTTCGCTTATATCTAAACAATGGTGCATCGTAGAGAAAAGTTTGCTATTTACAAAAATAAAGCTGATAAAATTTCATACAAGTTTTATCCTAAACATTTCTTTCTATTCCCAATAGGTTTCGAGCTATCTGCCAGCGAAAATAACAAATTTTCGAAAAAAGCTCTTTCGCCTCACGCTTTTCGACATACTTTGCCTTCTAGCGCTTCAGCCCTTAGGTATACAGCAATGTTCTCATGAAAGAAGTTGTAGGGAAATAAATTCACTTTAAAGTAATGGTCATTTGTTATTTTTTCTTGAAATGTTCAAAAGTTATAACAATTTAAAATTTCGGCCAAATTTCGAGATTTCGAAAGAAAACCATCTCTATATTTAGGGTTTATATCTTTGTATATAAGCTGTATATTGTGTACTTACATCATGGAACTTACACAACCACTGAAGTTGAATTTATTAAAAATCCGATCACGTTACAAGCACAGTACATGTAATGGAAAATAGATTATATTCCATGCAAGAAAGAAAAAAAAGGCACAAAAAATTATGTAGTTTTGAAATTTGGCAGAGATGTGGGGAAAGTGTCCTAAACAACATAGTAAAAGTCCCAATGGATAGGGAGTGAGCGGGGAGTGGGAGGAACTTTTAAATATTTCCCCCAGTTTTCCCTAAATACGCAAAAAAGCTATGGGTTCTAGCAAAAAACAGTTTATGCGCAATATTAAACTACATAAAAGTTCTTATAAAATGAATCTGAATGATATTTCTTAGAATTAATAGTTCAGGAAATAGAAGGATATGAAGCAAACCAGTTCTTAGAATAATATTCGTAATAAAGGTAAACATCACACATAAAACTAATTATTATGATTATTGTTATAAAGCTTATAAAAATCACATGGTATGAGTGCACGTCAAAAGAAATATAAATCAGGCCTATTAGCTGTTATATTTTTCGTTTAAAATATAATTTGGAAAAATTGTAATATTTAGAAATTATAAAACCTAGTAGGCCTACATAGTAAGAAATAAATGTTTAGTTGTCTATTTTTTTCAGTCTCCAATACTGGAATCCTAGTACATCGTATGATAAGTTAGGGTTATATTTTTCTATCTACCGAACACTCAGTATTTATACACATATAGCCTACAGCATTGATTAAAGAGTGGCTAAACAACTTATTTTGCTTGGACGTCATCAATTATAAGCTCATCTTCTTCTAATGGTATAGTCTACTGTTGTGGATGAGCATTTGATACCAGCTTTTCGGCATCCGTATCTTCCACCACACCGAGTTGCACAGTAACAAAATATGATGTGCAAATATTCCCAGGAGCCACATAGACAAGTCAACATTTATTTAAAGTAATAGATGGGCCTACTATTCTTACAATTTCTAAATATATCTAATTCCTTACCATCTTTCAAAATACCGATTATTTTTTTAACGAAACATAAAACGGCTAAGCATTACAACAAGAACAACAACAATAATAATAATAATAATAATTATTATTATTATTATTATTATTATTATTTTATTATTATATTAATGGTAATGAGTTCTATGTGTAACATTAACCATTAGTAAGTATATTTTCCTAAGAACTAGTTTGCTTTTGGCATCATGCTAATTTAATTATCGTCTGCTTTCTTTTTTTGTTAAAAAATATAATACATAGGTGTATGTAAAACAGAATTTCGAGAACTGTCATACTTCATATCTTTCTATTTCGTGAACTATTAATTCCAAAAAAATATAATGCAGATCTTTTATGTAGTTAATTTTGTGCATAAACTGTTTTTTGGTAGAACCCATAGTTTTTTGTGTATTTAGAGAAAACTGAGAGAAACGATATTAAAAAGTTCCCCCACCCCCGCTCTCCCTGTATCCATGGGGACTTTTACTATGTTGTTTAGGACACTTTCCCCCACATCTCTGCCAAATTGCAAAACTACATAATTTTTTGTGTGCTTATTTTTCCTTTCTTGCCTGGAATCTAATGTATTTTCCATTACATGTACTGTGCTTGTACCGTGATCGGATTTTTAATAAATTCAACTTTAATTGTTGTGTGATATTTCTTCACTTGTTTCATGATGTAAATACACAATATACAGCTTATATTCAAAGATATAACCCCTAAATATAAAGACAGTGCGATGTACGGTTTTTTTTTCAAAATCTCGAAATTTGACCGAAACTTTAAATTGTTATAACTTTTTAAAATTTCAAGACTGAATAACAAATGACAACTTATTTTAAAGTGAATTTATTTCCCTACAACTTCTTTCATGAGAATATTGCTGTATACCTAAGGGCTGAAGCGTTAGAAGGCAAAGTGTGTCGAAAAGCGTGAGGCGAAAGAGCTTTTTTCGAAAATTTGTTATTTTCGCTGGCGGATAACTCGAAAACTATTGGGAACAGAAAGAAATGTGTAAGATCAAACTTGTAGAATATTTTATCAGCTTGAATTTTGTATATAGCAAAATTTTCTCTACGATGCACCATTGTTTAGATATAAGCGAAAAACCTAAAAACGGGACTAGGACACTCCCTCTGACAACTCTGCAAAATTTCAAAACTACACATTTTTTGTTCTATTTTTCGTTTGTTGCCTGGACTATAATGTTTCGGCTTATTTCGCACGTAGAGGTTACTGTTTTTATAGAGGCAAAAGACAAAAATAAGACACAAAAATTGTCCTTGTAATATGTTTAATATCGTCACAAATCTACGTACTCACTATGCATCTGCTATGTAATAGCAGCCATATGCTCGATCGTTCCCTCGTGGATGACGTCACACGCTGATGAAGCAGCCGGCCGCGAGAAATGGCGCTACCTTAGTAGCTTTATATACCTTGCACCACATTATCCACTTCAGAGCAGAATTTAGGTAATAATATAAGGAATCATCAAGTGATAGCATCACTGGGTTATTAGTTTGAAATCTATTTTTAAAAATTATTGGAACAGCTGATTTATATAAATAGCAATTACTGTAAAACATGACTAACAATTCTTATATTGTAACATAAACAATTACTCTAGTAAGCTTATATGTATGGTTTTATACATTTTGGCAGTGATGCATTTGTACGTCAGCAGCAGTGAAAAGTTGAAATCCAAATGTTCCAGTTTTTAAAGAATAACTTATTATAAGAATTTTTGCTACAAAGTAACTACAACTCTGAAATTTAAGCTAATTGTTTGATTGTATAGACCTTGTAGATGCTTGAAGGATAAAATATAAAACTAAATAGTAATAATGATAATTCTCTGTATTTATACCGTTGGCTCTTACTACATTCTATTGTTTGCAGCGTTAGATAGGCCTGCAGAAACAAAGTGCCAAGTTTCACATCGCTAGTTTCAAATGATTAATCATAATTTTTTTAATCGTCCATTGGGGAAACGTGATTACATCAAAATAGACATGTGCATGCATGGAATTATATTTAAACGTCATTTTCGTCAGCAAAGATGTTAAATTTATGTAGATAATATATTGAACTAATAAGGAAACATGAGATCATCATTTTACAAAAATACATTCAAACAAAAAACGAGTACATTTAGCCGTCAATTAAACTAATGAAGAAAACCTCAAAGTTACTATATATATAGATATAGTTACTATAGATATCTCCGTGGGGCTACATCCCTGGAGGGACTTGGCCTACCACCCGACCGCTGCGTCATCTCCCGTAGGCAGATGGCAGGATTGGGGGGCATGTGGTCAGCATGCCGACACCCACGGCCGTTAATGGTGGTTTTCTTGACCGGAGCCGCTACTTCTCTATCAAGTAGCTCCTCAATTTTGAATCACGAGGCTGAGTGCACCCCTACCAGACCTCCCTACCTCATAAAAATCCGAGGAGGTACCGGGAATCGAACCCGGGCCGACGGATCTGTAGTCAGCGATGCTAACCACAAGACCACGACGGCGGACATACTATAGATATAGTGAGCTAAAATTCATCAAAAGTACGGCGATTTTTCATGGAAATTAATTTAGTCTGGAAAATTATGGAAAAGGTGTTTATTATGTAATGTGTACATGGTATGTAGGAATTAAGCTAGCTGCACGGAATGAACTGCATTCTGCGACGAAAACCACAGAGCACTCAGAAACCAAGGTAACGCATAGATGAGCTATACATGAGCTGACATTTCCTGAATTAGGCAGAATGAGTTGCTTATTCTAATGGAGCAAGCTTCCAGTACCGTACTGAGCTAGTCCCTTGCGGTTTCGCGGTTACTTTGCCGACGCCATTAAAACCAAGATCTCCTTTCTACTCTCACTTTGTCTTCGCTAACGACTAACAGTCATTCCCTTCTTCGAAGTCATCAAGAAAGCCGTTCGTTATACTCCTCGCACCGCGTCTTTATTTCCATTTTGATATTCATTTCCATTCCTTGTGCTCTAATAGTTTGCATTACTTTGCATATCATTCGTCAAGAACAACTCGTTCCCATAGCACTTATTTCATGTCATTCCTCGAAATCAAGAGACTATCAATTACCAACAAACACATTTTAAACTTGAATGTTCATAGCATATTTTCTGTTTTATCCCGTAGAACTTAGGAAATATGCAACATCTCAAACTACTGCTACATCAGTGAATTCGTGGTTCTGAAATAATATTATTCATTACTTAATTAGTCTCGAAATATTTTTTTCTGGGACTCTGTAAGAGAGCTTATCATTAATTTAAACTGTTCATAGCAAGAATCCTTAAACTTATTTCATTCCTTTCTTCACGTTGTTCTTTCGAGTCTCTTTCGGTTATTTAACATACTGTGACTCTTGCAATTGAACATAAACTTTAAAAATCAGATGTGAAACTCACATAACTTCCTCTACCCAAATAAAAGTTAGCCTCTTAGTATAATATATTATGCATGATATTCTCTTCATGTAAATTTGTTGTAGGCCTAAAAATGAAGAGAATGTCGTTACCACATCACATTGCATCCCCGGATACATACCCAAAAAATCTGTTTAATACACTCTCGTAACTTTCTTTACTTTAAGCATGGCCAATACATTTTTCTCACTTCACATTCTGATATATAACAAGAGGCCATGTTGCAAAGAGGAAGAATTCAGATAATTTTGCCAGAAAAAAATGTTTCAAATAAAAGTTTTAGCTCGTAGTATAAATACCCTATGTATAAAATTTAAAGAAAATCGTTTGAGCCGTTTTCGAGAAAACCGCGAAAAACGAAATTTTCGTCGGGTTTAAGCCCCTTAATAATAAAAGAAAGTCATCGCCAATCTTCGTGTGACATTCTCAGAAGGTACCTAACCCAAATACAAAATGTTGTTTTCATACACATACACACACAGACATGTTTCCGAAAATACTGTAGTAGTTTTGGATTCAAAGACCTCAAAACGTGCATTTCGTTAAAAACTCAACTTCGAATTTCGGGGTCGAAAATAATAATAATAATTTGTTTCTTTTTTTAGCGTAGTGGTTGAGGCGCTGGGCTACAAACCAGAAGGTCGCGGGTTCGATCCCCGATTAGGTCGTTGGAGTTTTTCAATTGGCCTAATCCTTCAGGTGGCACTATGGCCCTGGGGTCGACTCAGCCTCTAACAGAAATGAGTACCAGGAGCAATCCTGCGGGTAAAGGCGGCCGGTGCTTAAGGCTGACAACCTTACCACCTTCATGTACCGATTGTCTAAAAATCTGGGAGCCTCACCTCCTGGAACCCTATGTGCCTCCATGGCCATGTAATAGGGAATGCTTTACTTTATTATTATTATTATTATTATTATTATTATTATTATTTATCCGGTTTTACAATGTATTCAATTTACATTTTCCGGTAACCACAAGATTACACATATAATTTATTATCATTATTATTATTATTATTGCGATTGTGTAGCCTACTTACAACCCCCATGGTCCACTAGTTTGCATTTCTGACTATAAATTCGGAGGCCCAGCTTCAGTTCCCGACCACCATGGATTTTCTTAGGTAGAGATCAGTAACTGGGTGCACTCAGACTCATGAGGAATACTGAGGGGCTACTAAATTACTCCTGTTCATAATGGCCGAAGGTGTCGGCATGCTGACCATATGCTCCGACTCTGCCACCTACAAATGAAGTTCAAACATGGGGTAGATTACGCAGCAGTCGGATGATAGGCCCTCCATGAGACTTCATTTTAATTTAACTTTCTATATTTTCACCGTACGCCGCCGTGAGTGAGTTGGTAGCGTGACTGCCAGGTTCGATACCCGGCCGGGTCGGGGATTTTACAGAGATGTAAAATTTCCTTCTGGGTCAGGACTGGGTGTTGTGTCCTCATTCCCATCCCCCCCACGACTCCGTCCCACGGCAGGACCGGCCTCTGGGCCGAACACTTCATTATCGTCATATTTTCCCAAGCGTCATTAATAATAATAGAAGTAATAAATAATAATAAAAGTTATATTAAATAACAATAAAATTAATAATAGTAGTGTAGTTTTGTCAGTGACGTCATTGCAGGAGCCGCAGGATTGACAGGATTGATGACGTCACCGCAGGTTTCATGACGTCACAAGTGGGCGTGGCTTATGACGTCACCGCAGGCGCCGCAGGATTGATGACGTCACAAGTGGGCGTGGCTATGACGTCATGACATTTTTCAGGGTCACGTGAATCAAAATGGCGTCGGTTCCGGTTCCTATTGCAAATGGCGGACCAAGCGCGAAATTCAAAATTTCGAAATTCATAATAGCGGTATATATGAAAATGGCTACGTTTCCCGTTCCTATTTCAAATGGCGTAAGGTGGGAAATTCAAAATTTGGAAATTCATAATAGCGGTATATATGAAAATGGCTACGTTTCCGGTTCCTATTTCAAATGGCGTAAGGTGGGAAATTCAAAAGTTGGAAATTCAAAATTTGGAAATTCATAATAGCGTTATATATGAAAATGGCTACGTTTCCGGTTCCTATTTCAAATGGCGTAAGGTGGGAAATTTAAAAATTGTATTTTGGTAGATGGCGGATGATTTGAAAATTGCGAATGGTGGAAATTGGATATTACAATTGCAAATGGCGTAAGGTGGGAAATTTGAAATTTGTATATTCGTAGATGGTAGGTGGAATGTTTTACATCATAATTCAAAATGGCGACATTGCTTACGTCATCAGAGGTATGCTATGACTTATCTCAACAGTGGAGTGGTTTATGACATCACGGCTTACGTCACAAGTGGATTGATAAAGGTGGGAAATTTAAAATTTCTATTCGTAGATGGCAGGTGGAATGTTTTACGTCATAATTTAAGATGGCGACATTGCTTACGTCATCAGAGGATTGGGAGGATTGCTATGACCTATCTCAACAGTGGGATGCATCACGTGACAGGTGGGATGACCGCAGGATTGGCAGGATTGATGACGTCACCGCAGGATTGATGACGTCACAAGTGGGCGTGGCTTATGACGTCACAAGTGGATTAGATCATGTGACAGGTGGAATGTTTTACGTCATAATTCAAGATGGTGACAATGCTTACGTCATCAGAGGAATGCTATGACCTATCTCAACAGTGGAGTGGTTTATGACGTCATGAGTCAATATGGCAGATTTCAACTTTATGTCTTTTTTTTGCATGGAAGCATTATAGAAGCAGCATGAAGTATATATATATATATATATCGTATTACACTACGTCATCAGCTTTGTTCCCACGTTTTGTCACGTACACCAGAACAAGTGGCCGCAACACCTGGCCGGAAGTGTGCTTCACATTACAGCTGAATCATGAATTTTTATGTATGACGTCATCACTATGGACTTGTTCAAACTTGTTTCCAGGTCATACACGGCACGTGCAGGACAGGTTTTAACTTGTTTCAAGGTTAGCCGTAAGTGAAACCGATTGGATGATCTATGAGTGAACGTTTTAAAATATTTGCGAGACAAGCGTCATATCCTCAGTGATCTTCAAGCTTACAACTAGTGATGGGAAAAATCGAATGATTTTAACAATCGAATGATCATTCGAATACTGAACTAAACATTTCGAATGAATATTTCGAATGAAATCATTCGAAATATAGCATTCATGTAGGGATTAGTTACATGCAACCTTTGAGATGTTCATTCGCTAGCTTCAATACTTTCGAATGAAATCTTCCGTTCTCACTCACTTCACTTCATTGGCAATCGAAAGCGGGTAGATTTAAATTTAATGCGGACATTTCGGACGCATTAAAACAAAGTGACCAGCTTGCAACGAACACGGCAATCAGATGTTTATTATTTTACTCATGCAGTCTTGAACAAAGAAAGTACCGTAGTAAATACAGTATATTACATAGGCTTAACATGAAATATATCATGTCCTGGAAATATAAATTCCTTAAGCAGGAATAACTTGAGAACCTCGTATAATTATTATTTGCATTTGCATATCTGTAATAATAATTAATAATAACAAGCATAATACAATAAAGTATACAATAATAAAACTTTTCAGTTTACGAAACGTAAAAATTATGTAATTTCAAGACTTTTTAATCAATAACTAACAAGAAATCTGTTCGTACTGGTTTTCTCTTTGTTCTTACAATTTTAAATAAAATATCAGTCAATGCTTTTATCTTGTAATTGGAACATATCTCAGCTACCAAATTCAACAATTCAGTGTAGTCTGTAATTATTAATTATGATTGATTTTATCGATAATGGGTTCTAAACATCATGTTGCAATGTTGTCACCCTCTTAGTTAATGGGATCTCAAAATAATAATTAATGAACCAGTGAATCCTGCAAAACATGTACGTTATGCAAGAAACTTTTTATGAACTATAGCCTATGTCAAACAAAATATTCCTTCCAATTTCACATTCAGCCAAGGACATGAAAGTATATGGAGTTAAAACTTTAAATATTGCTATCGAAAAGTACATCAATATGGTTACTATTTAACTTTGATTGACAGGCTGTAATTATCATAATATACGCTAATTAATCAAATAAATACTCCAATGGAAAAATGCGAAAGGTTTCATGTAGAAGCTGATAAACGAATGTAAAATAGGAACAATAATGCAATCTGTGAAAAATTGATCTTTTAAATTTTGGAGCGAACGGCTATTTATTGTCAAAATATGTTATGTTGTAGCCTAAATAACGGGTAGGAAACTCATGAAATCTTCTAGCTCTACGTCATGCCGTTGTCCCCCGCTTGGAATGGGAGAGACGGAAGTTACCGAACGCTTTGCTACTAGGACACAATGGAACACGAAAACAATCGAATGAACGAGAGCCCGAGCCGAGAGGACAGACTCCGAGAGGTTGAAGCATTCGAATGAATTCATTCGCTTAAGATCAGTAGTTCAGTAAGCACATAATACTAGCCTTGAACAGTGCAAAACTATTCGAATGATTTTTTTTTTACATCTCGAAAATTTCGAATGATTTTAACAATCGAATATTTCGAATGAATTCATTCGAATGGTTCCCATCACTACTTACAACATGTCAACATTGAAGCGTGGTCGTAAAAGTGCACCTAAATCTACTACAGATGCTGCTGCTGCTACTACAATGGATATTACAACGCAGGACTTGTGGGATACGCTGCAGTCCTCCACCATACAAGCATCACAAGCGGATTTACCAAATATACAGTTTCAATCGGAGGAAAACAAGAATAAGAAGACGCCTATAGTAGCCACTCTAGAGCGGCATTCAGTTGTAAACATCCCCGATGTGAATTGTACCAAACCGTTGAGCGAGCTGCAAATTGGACTTGCGTATCCGGTAAAGGAAGCTCGTTCCGTGTATACAAGGTATGGAAGGAGAATCGTTATAGACTTAATGATTGGATGCAGCGTTTCTCTACCACCAAGGTTCGGGAAGTTGAGTGAAGATCAGCTTCAACAAATGAACGAGGAGAAACTTTCATTGGTGTACTACGGTAAGGAGCCGAAGTCAGCTTGTTACTACTACCACGTTCTCAACTTTGTGTAATATGGAATGGATGTTTCACGTAGAACATTAGGAAACGTCTTGAGATTTTAGACTCAGTGTGAAGTGTGTGTAACAGACTAAAAGTGACTATACAACACGACAACTGGCACCCTACGTCCATCGACTTCTCTAGAAAGGTTTGTATTATTAACATGAACCATTTCCCATTTTTGTCCATCGTAAGCTAAATTCTTATGTGTTTTTTTATTTTTCTATGTTTCAGAAGTTGGAGACTCTCAAGATCATGAGCGAAATTTATTTTTGAAATAGGAGACTCTCAAGTGAAATTCAATTTGTAAATATTCAATAAAACAAAAGTGATAAAAATACATTCTTTTGTAAGTTATTTCATAACTGGATTTTCTCAAAAATGATTTACGTTTGACAAAGTCCAGTTTTCCCTAACCTCTCCTATTCCTAATTCCTAGGATGAGGGGCTGTGAAATAAAAAATACATCTCAGGTTTTTTAGAATTTTATTAGCTTTATTACAATCTTACTGGGATTTCATCCATAGCGTAAGCATAATAACATTATGCAATGCACAGTTCAAATTAGGTTCATTATGAAAAAGACATTTGGTTTCAAAGTCTCTTAATTTGTCAAGCTTTGAAACGCCAAGATCGTCCATGTTTATAACCGGTCTCTGCAACAGTTTTTCAAAAAACCGAACCTTTTCCAATCCTTTACAATGAAGAACATACACTGGTTTTAAAACACTTTCAAGAACAGGCTTCAAGTCGTCGTAGGGTAACTATCCACTCTGCCACGGAATTCCATGGATGTTGGATTCGAAGTACCGCTGCGACTTTGTATCTGGGTAAATGTTTTTAGGTGGTCGGAGAACAAAATGTGCAATTCTATCATCCACCGAAGACACTGCAACCTCTTTAGCTATAAATTGTTTGCACCTTGACTGATATCCCTGACAGTCGATTATAATCATGTCACACGACATTGGTAACGATGTTGGTTAAAGCAGTATACTCTACACTTCGATCGTGTAGAATTAAGCAAAAAGCCTTTGTGTTTGCTGGTATATTGTTTGCTGCAGAAATTTCAATTCAGGTGGTACAAGTCCCCGATTTCAGATCTTCGTTCTGCTTGGTGCAGTCAATGACAAAGACTGGTGTATACGTGATAAAATCGCTTCTTTTAAGGAGAGGATTGGATGGTTTTTGATAGTACGACTTTTGAAATCTACACTCACCGGCAAATAAAACCGATCACTTAAAGAAATTTTTAAAAATTAAGTTTAAATAAAAATTATGTAGTAGGCCTATTGCTTGAAATAAAATTATTTCAATTGTATACGTTTTTAACATTAAAATGTAATGACACATTTCACACTTAATTCCCCATTTTTCCTCTTGCACCGTGGTGAATGGTGAGCCTAAGGTTGCAGGGGCATAACGGAGGCTGCATCCATCATCAATTAGAGCAACAGCTTTGGCAAAGTCTTCAGGACTGAGAGGCATTAATTTCAACTAAACTTACTGACAGAATCACTGCGATGCGAAGGGAGACAGTTTCCGTTCAGTTTGGAAGGAAATGACGCAATACAACAATGAAACACTTAGCAATATGTACGACAAGTTAGTGCTTATAATCATATTGGAATCACCGTATTGCGATGTTTTTTTTTTTTGTTTTGTTTGGTGATAAAGTGATGATATGAAGAAAGCAGATATGCTGTATCTATAGCTAATGATCCATTAAAATAATAATTCAACCTCACCAACAACAATGTATAAACATCCAATCAAAATTATTATTAATCTTAAAAGTACAACAAATTTTACAGTAATCGGTTTTTTTTTGCCGGTCAGTGTAGCATACATTTCATAAAGGATTCCATACGATCCATTTGTATTGTCTACCACGAAAGAGTGATAGGGGTACTTTCTATCGTTCAAGTATACGGATACGTTCTGGATATCACATAAATCAAACTTTGAGCAGTCGGCTTCCTTTTTGTTCCGAGCAGTTTGAAATCCTATGATAACCATCCTAGGTTTCTGCAACTGAGGAGATGTCGTAACGTTCCATGAAATGTTGGTTGCTTGAGGTAATGATGGATGTTCATACAATTGCCAGCTTCTGAAATCTATTGTCAGCGAACGATCAGATCCCAACATATTCAGTAGTTTTATTCTTTCAACATCGGAGACCTTAATGATAGGCACCATCCACTCGATATCCGTGATGGTAATTTTACTAACTTCTCCTTTGGTGACATTGATCGTGTTTTTCGATCTCATGAGAACAAGTTCCATCTTACAATTGACGAATATTTTATCATAATCTTCAGCGATCCCAAGGATGTGACTTAGAGGAATGCATACATTAAATTTTTTGTTTTTTATTATAGTCTCCACATCATCATCGGAGGGGTGAATTCACCCAGCGTTTTCCAATCTTTCACTATCCAGAACGGTGTAAGATCAAATTGCTTTCAATAAGCTTGTAATTCCGGGATTTCTGCTACGATCAACTGTTTCTCCATCAAGATTTAATTTTATTTCGTCGAATAGATACAGGAAACCATTATTTACCACCTTGCCCTTATATTCAGCATCCTTATCGTCGGTTATATTTCCAGAAACCATAATAAAACTCCTGCTTACTAATGCATACGAGTTTTCAGCCTGAATAGGAATCCGTATTTCATCCTTTTCGCCAAGAGCCGAGTTGTTATACGGTTTAAAACCGTCATATTGAAAATGTTCTATGGCATCTTCAAATATAGCCTTGGAGTGTACAGCGAGGATATCCATATTAGCACACTTTGTATCCTAGAGACTTGAGATACTTCTTATTCGCACGTGTTACCTTCACGACGTTACGACTTGGAGTGTGACCTCTTTCACATTGCATAGGTTTATAAACCTTTTTAATCTTAACGGTGTCAAGACTTATTTTTTTAGATTGCTTCGTGGTGGGCACGTATTTGTTGAAATTAAGACCCATTTTTCCGAATTGCAATTCTCACAGATACACGCTCTCCTCTAAAGTCGATAAGACGTCCTTTCTGGTCCACAAGAGAGACTGTAATGTCAGATATGTTTTGTATGTTGATTAAAGGTAAGAAAATCAGATATGATGGAACTTCGGTGATCTTGTATCCAGGAGGCACCGTGGGGAAAAATTCATGAATGGTATGAGTCGACTGCCCATTCAGAAATGAACCGCTTGCGAGATTACACTCTACTCTTATAACGTTAACACCGTTTATGTCTGGAGGTCTCTTGGAAACGGCGGCGGTCCTTTTAGGAATTCTATCGGTCTTTTCAAATCCTAATAAATTAGCCACAGAGTTTGGAACGTCGAAAGAAACTTCGAGGAAAGAGTAGATTGTTGTCAGAAACGTGTTGGTGTTGGCAATAACTCTAAATATTTCACTAAGGTCTCTAGTAGAATTTGTCATAGCTTTTATTTCGTACGCTATATAATCAGAAATATCTTCAATCTCGTACGTTCCAGTTGGAATAGTGATGCCATGTTCCTTGCCTCCTTCATCGAACACTATCAACGAATTGTTGTTTTCAGACACATTAGGTATCAAATTGTATGCTTCAAACCGCAGCAAAGCAATCTCGTAGTCTGCTCCATCTTTCAGCTCGATAGGTGGATGAAACGTGTTGGAGATTTCGGACGCGGATCCGCTTAGTGTGAACGTAAAAGTCATTTTAACACCTAAATGTTAGAGCTGGTGGTTTTTATAGTAAAAATGCTAGCCACAAATGTCCACAAATCTAAGTGTTGTACTTTTGATAGCGTGTAACGTTGTAAAGTAGTTTTGTATGCGGTCCAACGTAATTTACTATTTCCATAGGAGGTGGCAAGTCTCCGTAGCTGTCGAAATAGAAAGCATTCTTGTTACATTTTTTAAGGCTACCCAATGCGTACCAGGGCCTTTGGCATCATCAAGGTTTATAATGATTCGCTCCTGCTTATATGGCTTGGATGGTAAGTCGTTTCTCATGTACACACCTCTAAAATGTGGAATATCTAGTTTTTTAGCGTATCGTTCCAAGTCGTAGTTAGTTAGGGCTTTTTTAAACGAAGTCCTTTACCGGTCGCATAAGGTTTTGGATACAATCCTTTTCCATGCATCACGATACCAGATCCTTTTTTTTCCTAAGGCTATGCTCTCCATCATATGGTTATGACGAATGTTTTCTCGCAACTGCTTCTTGTTAGACTTTGCAGAACTTACAGCTTTAGCGATCTGTGCTCCTGCACCACCGAGAGCCCCAAGTTCAGATAAACCTGCAAATATAGGTAGCAGAGGTAGTATACCACCAATTTTCTTCGGCGATTTCATCACTCTCTTCTTTCTCTTGTTCTTCTTATTCGACAGTAACTTTCTATATGCCGCTTTTAGTTTATTAATTGTGTCCATTCCAGCACCCATTTTCACTTTTCCTTTCATAATTTTAGAAACGGTGTAAGCTGCAACACGTTCCCCAAGACTCGCGTCGGCAGCCTTGACACGATTGGAGGCTTGTTGTGCCAATTTCAAGTCTGCTTTATGTCGATCGCTTATATCTGAGCTCTGTGCGTAACTTATATCGTGCTCCTTACAGGCTTCGTCTAGAGGATTGATACCTTTATCACCTCTTTGCAGTCGCTTTTCCAATTTAGTTCCAGGTCCGCAAAAGCGATACCCAGGTATGTGTAATTCCACAGGCAATTTATCAATCAAAGTGTTTATTAATTTGCCTCCACGAGCGCTGTGTCGACGTCTGCTTCGTTCTACTTGCGGCGCCATATTGATTACAACATCCCCATGTTATAACTTTTTATATAAATGCATTCGCCTCATTGTAAGAATCTCATTTACAGTCATGAAGGTTGAAAAGCAAAACGTGTCTCTGGAGATCCTCCCAATGGATAGCTTATATCGAGAAGAAGACGAATGCAAGCACAGCGTACTATTTCCCAGCAGCACTAGGTGTATTATATGCGGGCCTAGTAATTCCGGAAAGACCAACGTGCTTATAAATATTCTTCTCCATCCTAACGGAATAAAGTTTTCAAATATTTACATATTTTCAAGATCTCTGTTTCAACCAAAGTACAAAATGCTTGAAGAAATTTTAGCAAACGTTCCAGAAATTGGTTACTTCAAGTTTGAAAGCAGCGACCAAACCATGCCTGAGCCGACAAAAGTCAAAGAGAATTCAGTGGTGATTTTCGACGATGTGATGTGCGATCCGCAAGGACCTATTAGAAATTACTTTAGCATGGGACGACATAAATCTTTAGATATGTTTTATCTTGCACAATCGTATGCGAGAATACCTAAACATCTGATAAGAGACAATTGTAACTTGGTGATCGTTAAATTTAAGACATTTATACAATGACTACGTAAATGCAGACATGACGTTCGATAAATTTCAACAGTTATGTCGTGAATGTTGGTCATCTCAAAAGTATGGATTCTTAACAATTTGTAAAGAAAACGATCGTGAACATGGGAGATACAGATGTGGCATAGATGAATATATTGTTATGTGAAGCCTAAATATGCATCAGTCGAAATGAATCCTTCGTTGAGCAAGGGGCAGATACGAGTGAAACAAGACATTGCCAAACATGTTAAATCTATACGGAATAAATATATAGCGCTAAAAGAATCCAATCTTCAGACCAAACAAGAAATTGGTGAGATTACCCTAGTAGCACACTTCGTTGGCCTAACGGAGGTATTTCGTTGGCATGGTTGGGATATGTTGGGAAAACGTTCGTTGTAATTTCCTCGGTTAGCCCACGTTACGTTTCCGTTGCGTCATGCGCTAAGTCCAACCGTTGGGGCTATGACGTTGGCCCAACGAGGGATCTTCCTACCGTTCCTACCGTTGGGGTTATGATTGCTGGCCCAACAATAAATCTCGTTGTAATGTGATCGCATTTATGTTAAAATTAAAAAGTGTTGAAATAACATTATAAGCGTTAAATTTTCATTTCCTATAAAATAAAACAGTTTTAATTAATTAATTATTCGAGCTCTTTGTGCGCGTTACATGCTAAATCTCCACCTCTTCCTGCCTGTCTTCGGCAATTTCCGGCGTAGTTCGGGTCATCATGAAGACATGAAGATACAACAGTTATTCGCCATCTTGATATGTTGGTGTTTTACTTCTATTAATATTAGGGCTCTTTATTTGTTCTCTGAAAATAACGTTATCATATATTCACATCAAATATTCAAAATACGAGATGTATATCCTTCTTACTATTTATCATGTATTACACATCTCTGTAGTAAATAGGCTAGAAGAATTCTCGATTTTTATTTCAACGAGCTCTAATAGCGTAGTGGTTAAAGCGATAGACTATAACGCTAGCGGTTCCGAGATCGAATCCCCATAGGTGCGAATTTTATACGATAGGAATAGGTAGGTAGGGTGAAGGAGAGAAGGTAGTTAATAGGGAAAAGAGGATGAAAGGGAAAATAAAAAATTAAATTTTGTGTGCTCCTAGTATTTCCGCCAGATGTCTCTGCGCTGCGCTGCGCTGCGTAGTAGTTCCACCATTACCTAATAGATGTCTCTCAACTGTTGGGATTTTGTTGTATATTGGTTGGCTACAGTTGGCAGTTGGTTGGATAAAACGCTTCTTGGCAACCGAACCCCGACGGACATTCCTAACCGTTGACCAACGAAACATGGCGATCATTCCCCAACATTGGCCCAACGATCTGTGCTACTAGGGTATAAACCCGATAACGAAACCCTTGGAAGAGCTCGTGAACATCGGTAAACATTAATCTGGAGAGTCGGAAATGGAATACAAATCGTTTTAGTCCTCTAAACAATCTCCTCATAAACATTATAAGTCTATGCTGCAAAGAGTTTACGGGCCAGAGATTACACCTTACATTCAGAAACTCATATCGCATAAGCCGAGAAATATCGATCCAATCTCTGGATTGAGAATGGACACTGACAGACAATTATTCTACATTGGATCAATACCCATAACCATTAGAAACGATCGTCTCGTTATCGGCAAGAAGACATATATTGGTTGTATGAATTGCTTATGAAAAATATTCCTGACAAAAAATTATACAACGATCGTGATTTAGATGCATATAAGGAGATTTTGGAGAAGACTAGCGCGCACAAAGTAAATTATGACGAAAGCGAATCAATAATCACAAATATCTACACGTCATCAAGAAATTATTTCGTGATGAAGAATCATCCGACGAGGGATCACCACATCGTGTATTAGGTAACGGTATGATGAAAGAAGTACATCCAAATCGTAAAATTGAATATAAATATTGGGACGATCCGAATGAGCTCATTGAACGACTTAGGCTTCTCGTGTCCTCGTCTGCAGCAGGGAATAATTCTCACCACAACGAGATACAAGAAATCAAATTTGAATTGAGGGAGAGAAAAATCATAGAATGAAAAAGCGGGAAATCGCGTACGAACTTCATGCACCAGCTAGAATAAATTATCAAAGACGTCATGTTACAGTGAAAGGTCTAAACGATTTGTGGCAAAGCGACTTGATTGAAATGATTCCATATCATAGAGAGAACAGAGGTTTCAAGTATATTTTGGTCTGCATAAACGCATATTCCAAGTTTGCTTATGCGAGATATGCGAGACCGTTGAAAAGTAAAAGCGGCAAAGATGTTAGCGAAGCTATGCAAGATATACTTCAATCTGTTAATATTCCACCCAAAAATTTACAGACCGACATGGGAAAGGAATATTATAACGTTAATTTTAAAGCGTTAATGAAACAATATGGCATCAATATTATTCTACGTACTCTAATGTTAAGGCGTGCATCGCAGAACGCTTCATCAGAACTTTGAAAACTATCATGTATCGAGAATTTTCTGCAAGAAGAAGTTACAAATGGGTGGACATGTTTCAAGAACTCATTAGACATTACAACGAGAGGTATCACTCCACCCTTTAAAATGAAACCTAACCAAGTAAAGAACGAAAGTCTACTTAAAACAGTGTATCGCTACAAGGAATGCTATACCAAACCAAAGTTTGCTACAGGTGACTATGTAAGAGTTTCAAAACATAGGAAATTATTTAATAAAGGATACTTACCGTCGTGGACTACGGAGATTTTCAAGTTACAGAAGATCCAATCTACATTTCCTCCCACATATTTGCTTCAGGATTTGGAGGGTAGCAGCATTGAAGGTGCTTTTTATGCCGAAGAACTCCAGAAAACTAAGTTTCCAGACTCTTATTTAATTGAAAAAGTGTTAAAGAACAAAGGACAGAAGGTGTTTGTAAAGTGGTTAGGATTCCCAAGTTTAAAAAATTCATGGGTTAATATTAAGGATATTGTATCTGATTAGGGAAAATAAAAGAGAGATTCAATTTTATAACTTTTTTCTTTTATTTGTATCCCACATGAACCCAAAGTTATCATATTTTATTGTCTCACACAACATCATATATACATTTTATTCTTTCACACCTGTTCTTCAACATCATAAATCATATAAAATTACAAATATTGTTTAACATACACCATATACACAAATATACATTTTTTTTACACAAACCATACACATAAATATACATTTTTTTACAGTTTACATTTCTTAGTAGGAGGTTCCTCATCACACTCATCCTCCCTGATTTTGTAGTGTCCGTGAGCGAGAGTGTCCACACAATTTTCCATAATATGACGCTTATCGTCGTTGCCAGATAAAGTTAATTTACTAATAGAAATCGAAAATACATTATGCTTATATGATCTGATGGATCTGTTTAACGAGAATGTTGACTGTCCACTCTGTAGACAACCAACATAATCTTCAAAGATGACATCTTTGTCAATGACATTTTTCTTAACGCCTTTCAATTTTTTGATTACCATATCATTAAATTTTATGGCGTACATTTTCGCTCGCAGACCTACGAACGCCTTTATGGAGTGGCCAGCTCCTTCATCCTTGAATTCCCCGACCACCGCCTTGTTTTCGTTTGAATACAAGGGATGTTCAGGTGGGTAGACGCTAGTATCCAGCTCATCTCGGAAATGCATCATATCACGGAAGAGGTCATCCGTTTCAATTCTATAGACGAAACTGTCAGTGCCCATGTAGCACAATTTCATACCTTCTTTATAAAAAATTTTCATCGTGTCACAATGGAACTCAAACATCCTAGTTTTAGAAATTTCCAAAATCGACATGCCAACGTAGATGGCCTTATCAAACACTAAACTAGTTTTTGCAAGATGGACACCAACCAAGTTTTCACTATAAATTGTACTATCCATAAAGTTACTTTTGGCTACCAGCTTTCGAATTTCTTTTTCACTTGATACAAGCTTAAAATTTATGCGTTTCCTCACATTTTCCATAGTCTTGCCAAAAACAGCGTTATTCATTAATTAAAAAAGTCTTTCTCGAAGTTGTTGGCTGCAGCCCTACGCTTGGCCGTGTTATAGTCAATGTAGGGTTTTAACCAGCAGCTTTGTTGAAATTCTATAACTCGATGGATCTTGGATAACCTCAATCCGTGTTGCACGGCTTGCATAAGTACCGTGTCATGAACAACATATTTTTCTTTTGAGTCTAAAGTGGTCAGTAAGTTTTTTGTTTATACCACCTGGAGGAATTTTCATTTCCGCACAGAACGGTAGATCAGAATGAGCATCGTGCAGATGGTCTGGATACTCAATGTCAACCTCAAGTACATATCCTAATTTAGAATTGACCGGTATGGACATGATATCAAACGAGTCGATTTCATCTTTGTCGAGCCAACGAAACTCACCTGTTGGCAATGCCTGTGACATTGCATACCCATAGAGATTATTGGCATCGACGTAATAGAGAAAATATTTTTTTGCAGACTCATCAAATTCTTCACAAAATTCGTTGTTTGCTACAACGAGCCTTGTGACACACTGACAAATTTCTCCTCGTATCCCTCGTTCAAACATCTGAATCATATCCATATCGGTCAAAATTGATAATTTTACCTTTGTGAACTTTAGCATCGCAGAATATGCGAAGCCTGGAACAGTGGAATAGTACAAACAATCCATTCCATACGTCTCAAAACACATCTGTCTAAAGTTTTCAAAGACATCTGTTAGAATCAAAACATCAGATTTCAAATACAAGTCTGAATATTCGCCTAATGAGTTGATCGAAAAAGAATTCCAGACGGTCCTCGCGTGAGAGTAGTCTTGGTCAGAGACGTTCTCATTCGCGAGTCTATTATTAAATGCATCTTTCGGAGGTAATTTCTTCTCCTTCAAAATTTCAACAGAGGTGACGTAGTCGTAGGGAAACACTCCCTTTCGACACACCAAATCGGCGTTTTCACCAAATACTTTTACTGTTTCCATAAATGTATCCTTGGGCAGATTGTTTGCTAACTTTTCCAGGCTGCTTGCCATGAACCGAAACGAATCTACAAACCTCAACTTCATACCTCCCCTTCTCAAATAGGAGGAGGGAATAAATTTTGAAAATGTCACATACTTTTCTTGTGTATTGCATATGACGTTGATTCTATTCTGATCGAATCCAAGTTCTGTCACAATAAAATCAGCGTCATAGTTACATAGGTTATGCAATACAACAGGGACAAATGCTTGGTTTCTATAATTTAAATTACAATTCCTGTGAGCGGCTCCTCTGAACCGACCACTAACATGGCAATGGTCCCTTACTTTATAGTTCACATCGGTAAAGTTACCCTCGCCACATATATGGCAAGTAGTAGCACTATTGTATCCCCTAATTTCATCTTCTGTCAGAGGGGTCATGGGCTTATTTACACTATTCAAGATCTTGTGACGACTTTTCTTTACTTTACTTTATTAATCTGTCATTCAATAGTGTATCTTCACGTGATCTGCTCTGACGTCCGATAAACTATCGTGACAGTGACCCAGTTACCCAGTTACGTAAGTACACCTGTTTTAACATTCCAAAGCACGACCCGCGTATACTAGCATTCCAATGCTAATGTCAGTACTCAACATCTACAGGGTGTTCTCAAACTACTTCATTATAATTTCATTGTTATAATAATTCGCTTTTGTTGATGGAAATACTTATTTAGGGCGCCATCCATCAATTCATCCTCTAATTCACAAATTGAATTACTACCACTATTAATTTCTCACGTGATTATATGTTTTTTTCTTTTTCTTTAAGGTCCAGTCACAGTATATTATATATACAAGGTTATATATATGTGCCTCGGCTTAGCTTTTAAACAGTGGAGATAGGGTAGGATTCTTAATATTTTAAGAGGTTAATATGTTTATTTCACCACTTGAAAAATAAAGCCAATTTAACTAGATTTTTTTCAATAAATAACAATAATATTTTATTCAACAATATTCAGGTTGTTTGTACTAATTTTACAGATTTAATTTTAAATTACACTAGTTTTAATTCTTTATATATTTATGTCAAAGATCTGCTCATCAACAATATATTTGCTACAATTATAACTATTTACATACCATTATTATCCAAAATCAACATTTACAGGATGAAGCACTATGTTAAACTTTCTGCTCTTAATAAGGTTAGTATTCTGAATTAATTTCAGTGTTATACTGGTTTACTACCTTCCAACCAAGTAATTTCTAAATTTATGTTACAGGTTGATTTCCGAATTCTACATCAAATATTTCTTTCAACAACCATTTGAGGTATCAATAGTTAAATTTCACAACAAAGAAACCTTATAAGATCCCACACTGTAAATACTTCTTTTAATAAATGTTCATTTTCAATTATAATGTATTTTATTTTACTTTCTCACTGTACTAGATTGTCCTTGTCTATCCAGTCGAAGAAGAAGATTTTTAAAGATAGATAGTAAAGACAATATATCGAAGAATGAAATGGAAATTTAGATCTATATCCACAGATTGAACTATGGCGATAGACCTCCGATACAGTGGCGGGGTCTAGGTTCTGAGTTACAGCCAACCTGACCTCTCCCCTGCAACCGGTGAAATATTAAAGGCCAATAAAAAGAACGTAATTTTTATAGATCGATGCCCAAGGTCCCTGACAAGTTTCCTAACTACTCTTGGGGCTGATGAATGCCTCAGACATCGATGAGCTCTAGAAATCCTTTAGTAATTATTTCTAACTTGCTAGGTTCGGACTAAACCTACTACTAGACTTAACTTTAATTTTCCTTTTTGGATACTTCCAGTGTTCACATCACCTTGCAGTAACCCTACCTCTATAATTCTTCGTTATTTTTAATTCATTTAATTTATAACAACTATGAAAGAATTATCAGGTTTCCTCTTTTAACCTTACTCTCCTCTTTACATTCACCTTAAGTGATTCTTCAATGCTACTCGCCCCTTTCTCTTAAATTCACTTCAACCCTTAAGTTCTTTAACCCACAATTCTTTCATTTCCGGTCGTCATTCATTCAAATTCCTATCTAGTTCAATTTCACTAACCCTATAACCTTTATACTCTCGTATTACTTACTTTTGGTTTTAGGTGTACATTTGTGTTTCTGAATTCCTCTGTGAATTCCAATACGAAACTAATTAACACCACCTAAGTAACGTCTCCCCTTTTTTTCTCTTTCTCTCTCTCTCTCTCACCTCTAGTTTTCTCTTTTAACCTAACTCTGAACTTGAACTACACAACCGATAATCTTTACTTTCATTCTTAAGCGAGTCACCATCACCCAAGCTTCTTTTCTTTCATTCCTATCCTTCTCTACCTTTACACTTGCTCTGCTCTATTCCAAAACGATCTCTTAGTAAATCTCTTTATTCATAAAGCAACTAAATATTACAGGCCAGCATGCCATCCAACATATAGATATCCATCTGTAACCTGAACGAAAACCAAGTGGGAGAAGCCCAAATAAGGATTACTTTCATGCCCCTTATAATTTCTTCCTTACTCTTCTCGCGACCTGTCTTAAAAATATAAAAGCATTTATAAGCATCACCAGCTGAACCTAGCTTACGGATTCGTGAGTGGTTCAACCACTTAAAAACACCCAAAGTATAGAGATTTCTACTTATTACTCCCTTCTCTCTTCCCAACTATTTCAACCTTAACTATTCCGACAGGAAGTGGAAACTTTGGATTACTGTATTGCTGTTACGGCTTCTAACTTTTTCTACTAGTCCTATTTTACTCTCATTTCTACAATAGTAATCTATTAGTCAAACATAAGTTAGAATCTACAGAACTAGAGTTACCAATACTCTTTTATATTAAAAAACCAAAAGAAGTGTCTGATATTAATAGTTTTTATACTCAAGAAGAAGTAGATTTGTGTTGTTCTTCCTTCTTCTTGTCACTCCTTCTTCTGTCCGATGTCCATTTCCTGTAGGATTCCATTCCGTATCTAAGCCTCACTTAGACTCGGCCCATTTCTTCTCCTCCCAGCGGATGTTCGCTGTCGGCGGCCACGACATAAGCCAACTCACGTTCAGGCTCATTCCCATCCACAGCTATCTCCACATAGCCATCGATCGTTGGTTTCCAGTTTTGATGGTTGCCTCCCAAATTAAGTCTGACAGGAACGTCAGGCCACTATGTCGTTACGACTGCCGCTCATTCCAGGCCTCGCCCGCCAACTCCACAACCTTCTACTTCAGCCTTCCGATTCTGACTCTCTACGCCGACTCTCTGGTGCTTAATGCTTCCTCCATTCTTCCGACGTTAACGGTCTTCTTCTTCCGACGTTAACGGTCTTCTTCTTCAATTTCCTGCGCGCGCATGCGCACTTTCCTCTTCCTGCAATTCAAACAAAACTGACACAGTATCGATAGTTTCTATGGTTTCCTTTGTTTATGAATAGTTCCCTCGTGGTCCATAGCACTTTTTATACGTAACGTAAACACAACGTTAAATTCTTCCCTTTCTTACCAAAAAAAAAGTTTGCTTTCTTAAGGGAACATTTTTTTTTTCTTTATATGAAACAACCAAGGAAAGTCTATACTGGTACAAAAGGTTTTAAATCCTTTGCATGCCACTTCCCTAACTTTTTACCATAACGGTTCGTCAACTCGTAACTGTTCTCACTGATCCTTTTTTTATGATGTAAGGACCAATAAATTTTTCACTTAAGCCTTCTGTATAACCTTGCACTGAATCACTTAGTTTAAAGTTTCTTCTCAACACTAGGTCTCCCAGGCAAAATTTCACTTCTCTCCTTCGGAGGTTATAATAATGGCTCGACTTTTTATAAGCAGTTTCTAAGTTATGCCTGACCATTAGATTTACCTTTCTCAACCTATCTAACCTATCAATCCAACTCTTTGGAAGTTCTTTAACTATAGGCTGGTTTTCAATAACATTAAGTCTGCTTAAAACTTCAGCCTCCTTCCCAAAATTTAGCATATAAGGAGTGCATCCAGTGGAACTATGTTTAGCAGTATTCAGAGCAAAAGTAAATTCTTTTAAATAAACATCCCAGGCAGTTTGATCATTTTGAATGTAACTAGCAATCATAGTTTTCAATACCCGATTAACTCTTTCTACTGGATTTCCTTGTGGTGAATATACTGGAAGATAACAAGGAGTTACATTAAATGTTTTAGCTATAGTTCGTAGTAAATTACTAGTGTATTGCGGTCCATTGTCCATCCCCAAATATCGCGGAAGTCCCCATTTAAGGATAATTAATTCATAGAACGCTTCAAGAACTGTTCTACTGGTTGCTTTCCTTAAGGCTTTACACTCCACATATTTGGTAAAGGTATCTTGAAATACGATCACATATCTGTTTCCCTGCTTGGATCGGGGGTATGGTCCCAATAAATCAGTAGCTACAGTAATCCATGGTTTTTCTTTCTGATAAAAATTCATTGGTCCGGCTTGAGCAGTTTGTAACACTTTCTGTTTTTGACATATTTCACAGGAAGTTACATATTTTGCAACATCTTTAAACATTCCCGGCCAATAATATCTATTAGCTATGCAAAAAAAGTTTTAATTATACTCATATGTCCTGCAGTAGGTAAATCATGACATTCCTGTAATGTTTTATTCCTATATTCCTGTGGTATGACTAACTTCCACTTGTTCACTGTTCCTTCTAATGTTTGCTCTAATTGATCTAATCTCAAGTGATATAATTTTCCATCTACAACCCTCCAATCTGGCCAAAATTTAGGTTTATTCTGTACTTGCTCTTTTCGCTTCATAAACCATGCGTCTCGTACATTTTCCCATTCTACTTCTGAATTATCAGTCAACAAGAGACAAAATTCTTCCTCTACCGTTTTGTTTTGAATCTTCCCTTTGTGTATCCTAGACAAGGCATCGGGAACTTTCTGTAATCTACCAGGTCTATGTATTACTTCGAAATCATACTCTTGGAGCAATAAACTCCATCTAGCTAGTCGTCCAGTCGGATTTTGTAAATTATTTAACCATTTAAGCGCAAAGTGATCAGTGTATACTTTGAAATGATAGCTCTCTACATAAGGATGAAATTTCTGAACGGCCCAAAGTATAGCTAATAATTCTTTTTCGACTATTGCCCATTTTTGTTCTCCTACGGTTAAAGTACTACTAGCATAGGCAATTACTTTTTCTTCTCCATCCTCTCCTAATTGGATTAACGCTGCTCCTAGTCCTGCAAAACTTGCATCTGTCTGGAGTACTAAAGGTCTATTGTAATCTGGACATGTTAATATGGGGCTACTAGATAATTTTAATTTCAACGTATCAAAAGATTCCTGACATTCCGCAGTCCAACGTCATTTCTGATTATTTTTCAGAAGTGCAGTGAGGGGCTTTACAACTTCCGAAAAAAATGGAATGAATCGTCGGTACCAAGAAGCTAGTCCTAAAAATGCTCGTACTTCCTTGACTTTAGTAGGGGCTGGATATTCAAGGATACACGAGATTTTATCTGGATCTACGGCAATTCCCAATGGAGTAATAATGTGACCTAAATATTTTAATTCACTTCTACAAAACTTTGATTTTTCTCTATTAATTTTCAGGTTAGCTTTACTCAACTTTTCAAAGACTTTTTCTAACAAAATCAAGTGTTCTTCAAAGGTTTCGCTAATTAGCACTATATCATCTAAATAACAAAAGCATTTTTCTCCTATCTCCTCTCGTAATATAGTGTCAACTAATCTTTGAAATGAGGCTGGTGCGTTATGAATTCCAAACGGCATAACGCGAAATTGATATAATCCTCTACCAGGTACAGTGAATGATGTTTTTTCTTTATTTGCTTCATCTAATGGAACTTGCCAATAACCATTTTTCAAATTTATTGTACCCAGTACTTATATAACGGGCATGTCGCAATTTACTCAAAACATGTTCAAAATATGGTAAGGGGTAACTATCTCGTTTAGTGCATCCATTAATTTTTCTGAAATCTACACAAAACCTCCATGTACGATCTGGTTTCTTCACCATAACTACCGGAGAAGACCAAGGTGAATTTGACGGTTCTATAACATTTTCAGTCAACATTTTATCTATTTCTGCATGAATAGTTTTCTCAAGAATAGGAGATACCGGATAATATCTTTGTTTTATAGGTTTAGCATCACCTGTATCGATAACATGAGAAATTAAATTTGTAAGTCCAGTACACTGATCAAATTTTTGTAACTGTATTTCCAAAAATTTATCTAATTTATCTTTCTCCTGAGAAGTGGGAAGAGTTAGAATATTATGTAACTGATCTTCTTCTTTTAAATCTACTGCCCTAACAAACTGAAAAATTTTTGTCGGTTCATCTTTGAAATACCAAGTTCCATCTTGTAAATCTACCACCAAGCCAATTTGTTTTAGGACATCCATTCCCAAAATCATATCCACTGCTAAATTTGGCATAATTTTACACTTTATTTGAAAACTTTTATCCTGTAACTTCATTTCAAATATTATTTCCCCTGTAATAGAACTATAAGTTTTATCTGCTAATTGCACTACTTTTGTTTCAGACTCTTCCACTGGTAAATCTAACAGTTTACACAAAAAATCACCTTTTTCCCCCACATAAGTTCTGTCAGAACCTGAATCTATCAAAGCTATAAATGTAATATCTTCCAACAGAATTTCAACAAAACATCTATCACCATTTATTAACTCTGTAGGGTTAATATTTAACATCGTACAGGTACGGTTAGTAGATAATTGTCATAATGAATTTGTAACCTTTGACGTATCTTTTTGGGGCATCCTACAATCTATGGACATATGTCCTAATTTATTACAATTATAACACTTAACTACTGTATGTGAATTAACTCTACGGGGTGCTTTACATTCAAACTGCCTATGTCCCAATCTATCACAATTCCAACATCTTAGATTATTATAAAACTGAAAATTTCTTGCATTATTATTTTCTCCCAGTTCCTTACGCTTTTCCTTATCTCCCATTGTATTGACCATTTTAGAATTATTAATGTAGTTTGAATTTTTCTCCTTATCAAGCGTCTTAGTAGAAAAACTAACATTTTTTTTTTGTAACTCAATATGTTTATTTTCCATCCTCCCTTGAATTCCTAACGCTGTATAAACTGAAGGTATAGCAGCTTGTATTTGAGGTTTGTAAGCCGTTTCCTTTATGGTAGCTCTAACCTGAGTAGGTGGAGGAGTATATTTCTCAGAATCAAAAAATATTTGCTCATATTGCCTCTCCAACATCAGCGATTTGAGTTGGAGTTGCATCGGGGTCTTTAAAATTCGCCAACATCTCTGAAAGGCTAGAGTTCTTGCTATACATCTGCATCACCTTCTTCTTTCCAATACGAAAGGGTGCTGAGGGGGTGTCACATGCAGGAAAAGAATATCCTGTTGTTCGTACTTGAACGAGTGGGATGAATACAGCACAGTTGGGATGTTACCCTTTCCACTCTTTCCACTAGCAGCTAAGCTAAGACAGCAGTATCCACAATCATTACATCGGCGTCTTCTACTGCCTGCTTCACTTGGATACCTTTGGTTTCCATTTCACTCTTTAATATGGTTATGAAGTTCATCTTGTTGGTATCATTGGAAAGAAATTTCGCCTGCGAAATCGTGCTAATCAAAGTTGTCTTGGAATAGACAAACTTTGTTGAGGAGTGTAGCAAAGAACGCCGATAACATTCAGCTGCTTTGGTGCTTTGGTAGTTTATCCCAACAGGATAACCATAAAAAAACCACTATGACATTGCTACCGAAGTGCCTATGGACGTAATCCACGTAGCTTTGGCAGACTACCTGAAATGTGGCTTCACTTGACTTGGTCCAAACAACCCTATGCAACAGAAACCGACCATCAATAACATTGCATTTTCTGGCACCAAAATCTACGTCTTCACCCACGATAGGAAGGAATGCATCATACAGCATTGACAGCATTGACAATAGGCCCCCCTCCGGTGACATCACATTGTGTGTACAACGAGAGGGTTTTTGGTGTGAGAAGGTTTCTTAAAATACATTTCTTACATTAAAATGAGGCATCTTCACGTTTGGGGGAGGGAGTGATTAACATAATTAACATGGAAATGATGGTAATAAATAGTTATAGCGCCAAAACCTTCGTTTTTCGGATATTTTTTTTACAATTCGAGAAACTTTGTCTAAGTTTCATCGGTCGTATCTCGGTTAATATTGGGTCTACAAATTCGTTTTATCAACCAGACTTTAGCAAATTTAATGCTCTACAACGTTGTATTGTACTGTGGTGCGCAAAATATGCTTAGTTTACGAGATATAAGCGAAAAACTGAAAAAAGTCCAACAATTTTGAGGTTTTTGACCTCCACCCAAGTTAGCACAGGGTCCTCGAGGTCGAAAACTTAGGATAGACATCCTAGAGTA
Organism: Ectobius pallidus; assembly: GCA_964059195.1. NCBI lineage: Eukaryota > Metazoa > Arthropoda > Insecta > Blattodea > Ectobiidae > Ectobius > Ectobius pallidus. The sequence continues at coordinate 18,789,480 of CAXKWD010000010.1, forward strand.
CCTCCAAATAACCTGTAAAAATTTCATTAACTTCGGAATATTTTCCAGCTACCCCCCTATTTTTCATTATATCGACTGGTCTACCATGCAGGAATGGTTAACAGCCAGAGAGATGCCATTTTCCGCATCTGCTTTCAAGCCGGAACTATATGAGCTGATACAACGACACAAGCCTCAATATAAGAAGTATGTGATCGATTCAGTTCTTGCACGTAATGGGCACTGTGCATTGAGACTCCCCCCGTATCACCCTGAACTGAATCCCATCGAAAAAATCTGGAGTACTGTTAAAGGATGGGTTGCTGAACAGAATGTTTCATTTAAACTGGACAATGCAATTCAACTCTTTGAAGAGAAGTGTAACAACATCACTCGTGCTGACTGGTTGTCACGTTGCCGAAACGCTCGTGATCGCGAAGCTGAGTAAGTTATATGGCAACAGAAATGTTAATTGTTAATATGACTGAAAACGTAATCATACATTTAGGTGGAAGTGACAGTGATGAAAGTGATAGCGAAACAAATGAAGGCGACTCTAGTGATTCAGAAGGACAACTGTCAGGGGTGGAGCCTTTGTAGAATGGTGCACCAGTTTAAAAAAAAAATCCACATTTCATCAAGTACCAGTAAGTAATGAGATAGTTTTCCTTTCCCTAAATATAGGCCTAACTATTATTATTATTATTAGTAACTTATTGTTATAATAATTATTTTGTAGTATACAAACCTCAATTACTATGAAGTCAGTACAGTATTCTGATTGTGTAGTGCATTTTACCTTTACGTAATACGTTTCACAGAATATGTATACGCGGAGAGCTCAGGGTTAATGTTTTCAAGTCAGTCAGTAGCTCAGCTCTTGAGGGATGGAGTTATAGGGGGAGGAGATGGCAAGGTCAATCCTCCCTGCGTGAGATTTCTAGGGCATGCTTCAACCTGGATGGAACGGCTTCTACTTCTAACCAATAGTTTAGCCCCATGGATGGTAGGGAAGCACAGGTCAGTATCCTTCCCAGCCACCAATATGGTTTCCCTAGAAAGTCAAGAAAAGAAAGGTTCATGAGGGTGGAAAATGGGAACACTGACACTAAAATCATCCTTATATGTGCAAAAACATACTGTGAGATAAGTTGTTACTTCAACATGTACATAGGGTACAATTAAAACGCCATAAGGAGCAAATGTTTTAATTTTGCCTTAGCTATGTGTTGAGTTTGCTTGTCTTTTTCTTCTCTCTTCCCACCAACTACGAGTTTGAAATCTCTGACATATGGCTAGGCTCAACGTGCCGTGATCATTATATTAAACCAGTCTGAATAGCAATTTTTTATTGTTACAATTCAATGGAAGTCAGTAAGTTAAGTAACAAAATTAGCGTTCTACTTCTTCACATGTCCGTTCAATGAATTATTCTGTAGATTACACAGTTTTTCTGCATCCAATCTTTCTAATATGTGGTAAATCACAACACCTCAATATAACAATAACCCTCATATAACAATACAATCTGCCAGGGACTACAAATATCGTTATACGGAGGTTTCACTGTAGTAATAAAATTATTAGAAGTGCCTCAAATGAAGTACTATAGCTATCTATAGACCACATGCTTTACCATAGGCGTAACCAGGCCGACCATATGGGGGTGTTATAACATCCCGGGGGTCTGGGGGTATGGAATACCCCCCAGGGAGAGGGGCCGAAAAATTTTAAAAATTAAGATGCACAATAACGAGTTTTAAGCTTCCCATGCTTTATACTCGTATTAAGTAATTTATAAGTAGACTTTAAAAAAATTTTACAATTTTCCTTTTTTTAACCAATGGGGGGGGTTCAAACCCCCAACCCCCCCCCTCGTTACGCCTTTGTGCTTTACTCTTACATGAAATGTAAAGGACTTACACTATTCAAGGCAGCTGGAAAGCATACCTACAGTATATCAACTGCTGCAAAGTACTTTCTCAATCAGCCAACCCTTTTGTACTAATGTCAAGAAATCTAGCATTAGAGAGTACTGAATGTATCAAACATCTACAGCTAACTGACATTACTGAAGGCATTATAAATCCTCACAATGGCTTTTATGATGCCCAGTCTATGCATGGGCTTCACATTTGCAAAAAGTCTTTAGTGTAGATCTTTATAAAGAATGCACTCAATACAACTAATGGATTTGACATCGTTAAGGCCTTACCTCAAGTGAATGGCGAGAAGCTATAAAAATGACAGCTAATGTCTCGCCAGTACGATCTCTACCAGGTTCATCCAGGATAATAGCCTCTGTGGGCAATGCCATAGAGAGATAGAAACACTTGCACATGTCCTGGGTTCCTGCCCATTTGGAAAAACTCTACGCAACTTTCGTCATCAAATGATTTGATCTTTGATTGATACAGAACTTTGATCCATTAAGTTCCAGGTCTTAGAAAAAGTTTACTGTTTAGCAAGGAATGGAAGTTCAAAGAGAATACATGATTGCCATTCCATCCAACAGTGAAGTGGGATACATATTAAATCCCATGATCAGGTTTGAAAAACGTAGGGGGCAGTCTGAGGAAGTCAAGGTAGAAAAGACTTCAAACAGAAGTAAAGCCTAATTGAAGTGATCGGCTGATGGTAGGGGGACGAAAAGGTTCATCCTGAATCAAAAGAAAATCAAAGATATTGTCATTGCCACTCTGCATGGTTCTCTTGCTCTTCTTTGTCACCACTTATACAGAAGACAATGATGTCTGATAATTATGTGAAAAGTTTAATTGTATATTTATACTTATAATAGTGTTATATGCTGATCACAATTGGATACGTTATTTTTTGAACAATTGTGCCATTACGCTCAGTCTTTATTGGCAGCCTGTATCTACAGGGAGCAGTTATTTTCAATAAATATATACCGGTATTTAAGGTGGTAAGGTTTATTCCCAGGATTACTCCTGGTACTCATTTCTGTTAGAGGTTGAGTGGAACCCAGAGCCATCAGGGATTGAACCCTCAACCTTCCAGTTTATAGCGCCATGTCCCAAACAACTGCGATGCATACCTCTAATAATACAGTACAGTATTATCTTTTAATTATTTCAATATAAATTAGAATGAAGTCATGATATTTACAAGAATATTGGTATCCTAACAAAACATAAATGTGAAGATGGGCCAAGTTCTCTTCTGTTATTTTGGTTAACAACAATAATTACATAAAATTTAATTGGTACCTTGTTCCAATCCAGAGCTAAAATTGAACAATCAAATCCCTATAATGAAAAGCCATATGGCTGACTGACTCACTCATTCACTCACTCGCTCACTGACATTAATGTTTGCCCACTTCCAGATGAGCTAGAAACTTGAAATTTGGTACACAAATAGCTTTTAGGCTGTAAACCACAGGAAAATTCCAAAATGTTTATTTTTTTAATTTTAAGCCCTAAAAACCCCCCGACAAAGGGCTCGGTTTCCATGGCAACGGTATTACCTACAGTGTTCACATAGGGCTTTGGAAGTTGCAATAAACTTCGCTTTGAAGACAAGTTAGCAATATTAGATAATAATAGAAACTATTATTTCCGTAAACCGAGCAAGGTGGCCAAGATGTTAACGTCTTGGAATGGGGGTGGAGCCCTTACGTGCAAAGCGAGTTTTTAATATAAACTGTGATGGGCTTTTCTTACTTTATGCTATAAAGTTCCCTAACTTCTTGGATTAAATCTTCGCCAAAATTCTTCGCCAAAATCTGTGACGACTAATATGTGATTATTCTCAATCGTAGTATATAAGTTTACTGAACTCCTACAAAACAAGGTCACTCATGCACCTGTCGTGTCATCATAACACTGCCTGCATAGTCCACATTCCAACGTTCAGTACAACTACCTCTGTCACCGGGTGATTGCAAATTTCCTACTCTCAGTCTACTTTCTCTTTCTTTTAACAATTTACCCAGTCTTGATAATATTGATGAAAATTTATATTAACGGGCGCCATCATCAATACGCTTCCTCTTTTCTTTTTTTGTTATGTATCAGCCCAGTCACAAATTTAATTATAGATACACAGGCTATGTATCTACATGCCTCTCGACTAGCTTTTAAATTAACAGTGGAGACGGGAATTGGGTTCGGATTTACCTTTCGTTTATTACTCTGCTTCTCTCTATTTCTTCTTTTTCTCCTTTTTCAGCGCTCACTACCAAAGTATATAACTTAGCCCAAAAATCAGCGACTCTCAAACCATTACAAGGATAAGGGTAAAAAATCTGAACTTCACGTTAATTTACTTTGCATAACAATAACCATAATTTATTTAATATATTATTTTTTTTTCTTTTTTCAACAATAACAATCTTACATACAATAAATTACATTTACCCAACATTATCCATTCAACATTTTTATTAGTAGGATAGTATTTAATTATTCAAGGTTAGTATACTCAGTTTAACTATATAAGTACGTTCTCTGTTCAACAATAACAAATCCCTAATTAATTACTTTAACCTTCTTTCTTTTTTTTTTCCAGGTATCTACTAGAACGTCTTGTATTATTCTTCTAATTTACTACTGACTTGTGTAGTCATTTACATTTGCAACTTCAGGATAGTTCAATATATATATTATACCTTTTTCTTTTTTTGAATAAATAAAGGTTTTCAATTCATAATCCAGTCCTTAACTCTACAGATTACACTCAATAATCCCACCTATGTCTCCTATACGAGTCTATTAGTCATCTTAGTCCATGAAGAATTGTATTTAAAGATAGATAGGAAAGACAGTCTCATGAAGAAAGAAATAGAAGTTTAGGCCTATACCCACAGAGTGACTGTGGCGATAGACCACCGATACAGGAGCGGCGTCTAGATCTTGAGTTACAAACAATCTGACTCCTCTCCTGCAACCGGGAAAATATTAATGGGCCGCAAACAAAAATAAAATTTTGTAAATCGATGTCAGAGGTCCCTGACACTCTCTCCTAGAGGCACGTGGGGCCGTTGTTCGCCTCCAACATCGATGGCTTTCACAATCTCTCATAAATTTCTTTTCTTTATATGTTACTAGTATAGGCCTTGCCTGCTACCAGATTTTATTTGTTTGATTCGGGATACTTCCGGCGTTCCCTCACCTCACCCTTACAATCTCTAGTACTTGTTCATAAACTACTTATCATCAGTACACTACTCGTAATTACCGATTCTCCTCTTTCTAACCTGACCAATCATCAGCTATTATCTTTTAACCCCTTTCTTTCTTTAAGTAGAGTTCCCTTCAGCTTATACCATTGATTTAATTCACTTGGTGGTTATTCTAGTTTTCCTACTTCTTAAGTTACTACTCTTCAGCATGGGCACCCAATCTTCTTTTGTCTCTAAATTCCCTAGAATTCTAACTGAAACTAATTCACGCCCAGATTAGTAAGCTTCTCTATAACCCCTGTAGTGACTTCTACTTCTACCCTAACATGTAAATTTTCCAATGGTACACACCTACTGCACTACCACTCGTAGGCCTTCTTTTGCCCTTCAATCTTTCCACTTCTTATCCCCCTCTACCATATTCCATACACCTTCGCTTGTAGATAAATCTCTATAAAAAAACATAACTTAACACTACAGGCCAGCATGAAATCTATTTATAGATAGTCACCCGTCACCTGAAAGAAACCCAAGTGGGAGGGGCCCTCGTAAGAAGTACTAAGCATGCCCCTTAATTACCTTTCTTCCTTACTCCCCTCGCGTCCTGTCTCAAAAATAACAAAGTTTATATGAGCATCACCAATTGCCCCTAGCTATGTATTCATTCGTGGGACAATCACCCATAAAACCCCAAAGTGAAGAGATCTATCTTTGGCATTCAGCGGTTAGGCTCTTGACTGCTCTTTTATAATTAACTTAGACCAGAAATAGAAAATAGTTGGATTACTGGACTTCATCACTTTACTTCTAGAATTCTCACTTCTATGTTCCTATTCTATTCTTTTATCATACGATACGGCGTCTAATCGCCACACATTACTTAGAAACCATCCTTACAAAAAAGGGAATATCTCAGTTTTCTCACTCCCCAAACAATAAGAAAAAAAGTCTAGACGATTATACTCAACCAGTGATGTCCAACTTATCCTCCGATCCTGAGTTGTCTTCCATTACTTCCTGATGTCCATATCTGCTCTTATTCAGAGCGAGCAGTCACGACTCACTCTCACAGCTGATGTTCGCTGTAGCGGTGTCTCGTACTGGCCGACTTGGTGTATTCTTCTGATTAATGACTATCTCCATATAGCCGTGTCAAGGAAGTTCACAACCAGAATTTCCTTTAGATGAAAGTCTGACACACCATTATGCCAGAACGCCTCTACCGCTGTCACACATCCCAATCTCGTCTTCTCCCTTCTGCCTTTTCAACTTCTCTCTCTCGTGGTCAGGCACGTACTACTAACCGTCTTTTTGGTTCCACACGTCTCCCTCGTCGATTCACCGTCGACGCATGCGCACCTCTCCTTTTCTGTAATTCAAATAAATTCAGGGCAGTATCGATAATCATGAAATTGTTCAATATCGATTAGTTGCGGTCCCCCAACCCTTCCTTTGTTTAGGAATGGTCTCCTATCGTTGATTATGCACGACGCTATTTGCGTCGTGACATTCTTCCCGCACTTACCATAAAAAAAAATAATGTTGACACAGGTCACATTTTTTTTTTTTTGTGCGTGTCTCTTTTACCAGCCTTAAAGAACTTTTACCCAGGTACAAAAGGTTTCAAGTCTTTAACGTGCCACTTCCCCAACTGTTTACCAAAACGGTTCGTCAGTTCATAACTATTCTCGCTAAGCTTCTTCTTTATTATAAAGGGGCCGACGAACTTTGCACTTAAGCCTGCTGCATAAGCTTGTGAGGCATCACTTAATTTAAAGTTTCTTCTTAACACAAGATCTCCTGGACAAAATCTCACCTCTCTCCTCCGAAGATTATAATAATGACTTGAATTCTTATAGGCGGTTTCTAAGTTATGTCTAACCATTAAACGTACCGTTTTCAATTTATTGAGTCTCTCCACCCAAATTTTTGGAATTTCTTTATAAATCGGTTGGTTTTCCACCTTTTCAATCTTACTGATAATTTCAGGCTCCTTCCCATAATTTAGCATATAAGGAGTGCATCCAGTGGAACTATGCTTAGCCGTATTTATAGCAAAATTAAATTCTCTCAAATACACGTCCCAAACTGTCTGATCCTTTTGAATGTAACTAGAAATCATTGTTTTCAATACTCTATTGACTCTTTCTACTGGATTTCCTTGTGGCGAATATACAGGTAAATAACAAGGAGTTATATTAAAAGCTTTAGCTATCTCTCGCATTAATTTACTAGTGTATTGCGGTCCATTATCCATCAGCAAATATCCCGGAATTCCCCATTTAAGGATAATCAATTCATAAAATGCTTCCGTAACTGCTCTACTGGTTGCTTTCCTTAACGCTTTACACTCTACATATTTGGTAAAGGTGTCCTGAAATACAATCACATATCTGTTTCCCTTTTTTGAACATGGGTAAGGTCCCAACAAATCAGTAGCTACAGTCATCCAAGGTTTCTCTTTCTGGTAAAAATGCATTGGTCCTGCTTGAGCCGTCTGTAACACTTTCTGTCTCTGACATATTTCACAAGCAGTAACATATTTAGCAACATCTCTAAACATTCCCGGCCAATAATACTTGTTTGCTATTCTAAAGAAAGTTTTAGCTATCCCCATATGCCCTGCAGTAGGTGCATCATGACATTCCTGCAATACTTTAATCCTAAAATCTTGCGGAATAACTAATTTCCACCTATTTACTGTTCCCTCTAAAGTTTGTTCTAACTGATCTAATCTTAGATGGTACAACTTCCCATCTACGACCTTCCAATCTGGCCAAAATTTAGGTTTACTTTGTACTTGCTCTTTCCGCTTAATATACCAAGCATCTTGTATATTTTCCCATTCCACTACTTCAGAGTTATCAGTCAACAAGAGGCAAAATTCTTCCTCTACCGTTTTCTCTTGAACTTTCCCTTCGTGTATTCTAGATAAAGCATCTGGAACTTTTTGTAATCTGCCAGGCCTATGTATTACTTCAAAATCATACTCCTGGAGCAATAAACTCCACCTAGCTAATCGTCCGGTCGGATTCTGTAATGTATTTAACCATTTCAGAGCAAAGTGATCAGTATATACTTTAAAATGATAACCTTCCAAATAAGGACGAAACTTTTGAACTGCCCACAATATAGCTAACAATTCTTTCTCGACTATTGCCCACTTTTGCTCGCCTACCGTTAAAGTTCTACTAGCATAAGCTATTACTTTTTCCTCTCCTTCCTCTCCTGTCTGAATTAATGCTGCTCCTAGTCCTGAAAAACTAGCGTCGGTCTGTAGCACTAGGGGTTTAGTATAATCTGGACAAGTTAATATAGGACTACTAGATAATTTCGATTTTAATTCATCAAAAGATTCCTGACATTCCTTAGTCCAACGCCATTTCTGATTCTTTTTCAGAAGTGCAGTGAGGGGCTTTACAACTTCAGAAAAAAATGGAATGAATCGTCGGTACCAAGAAGCCAATCCTAAAAATGCTCGTACTTCCTTGACTTTTGTAGGGGCTGGATACTCAAGGATACACGAGATTTTATCTGAATCTACAGCAATTCCTAATGGAGTAATGATATGACCCAAATATTTTAATTCACTTCTGCAAAATTTTGATTTTTCCCTATTAATTTTCAGGTTAGCTTTTCTTAATTTCTCTAAAACTTTTTCTAACAAGGACAAATGTTCTTCAAACGTCTCACTAATAAGTACTATATCATCCAAATAACAAAAGCATTTCTCTCCTATCTCTTCTCTTAATATAGTATCAACTAATCTTTGAAACGAGGCTGGTGCGTTATGGATTCCAAAAGGCATAACTCGAAACTGATACAATCCTCTACCAGGTACGGTAAATGCTGTTTTTTCTTTACTTGCTTCATCTAATGGAACTTGCCAATACCCATTTTTCAAATCTATTGTACTGATATACCTAGCATGTCGTAATTTACTCAACACATGTTCAATGTATGGCAAAGGATAACTATCTCTTTTTGTACAATTATTTACTTTTCTGAAATCTACGCAGAACCTCCATGTTTTATCTGGTTTCTTTACCATAACTACCGGAGACGACCAAGGTGAATTTGAAGGCTCTATAACTTTTCCCAATAACATTTTATCTATTTCCGCGTGTATAACTTTTTCCAAAATGGGTGATACTGGATAATATCTTTGTTTTATAGGTTCTGCATCGCCTGTATCAATAACATGAGAAATCAGATCGGTAAGTCCAGTACACTGATCAAATTTCTGTAACTGATTTTCCAAAAATATATTCAATCTGTCCCTTTCCTGAGGTGTAGGTAAAGTAAGAATATTATGTAGTTGATCTTCTTCTTTTAAATCTATAGCCTTAACAAATTGAAAAATTTTTGCTGGTTCATCTTTGAAATACCAAGTCCCATCTTGCAAATCTACTACTAACCCAACTTGTTTCAAAACATCCATGCCCAGAATCATATCTACTGCTAAATTTGGCATAATTTTACATTTTATCTGAAAGATCCTGTCCTGCAATTTCATCTCAAAAGTTCTCTCTCCTGTTATAGAACTATAAGTTTTATCTGCTAGTTGCACCACCCTAACTTCAGATTCTTCTACTGCTAAATCTAACATTTTACACAAAAAATCACCCTTCTCTCCCACATAAGTTTTATCTGAACCGGAATCTATTAAAGCAATAAATGTAATATCCTCCAGCAAAATTTCAACAAAACATCTATCTCCATTAACTAAATCTGTAGGATTTATATTCAACATCACACAAGCCTGATTTTTAGTTAATTGTCTTAAAGAATTTGTAGGCCTAACTTTTCTTTCTTGGGGCATCCTACAATCAATAGACCTATGTCCAAGCTTATTACAATTATAACATTTAATCGTAGTGCGTGGAGTAACTCTACGAGGTGCCTTACACTCGAACTGCCTATGTCCTGTTTTATCACAATTCCAACATCGCTGGTTATTTGAAAAACGTAAAGTGGTGTTTTTACCATTATCCCCCGACTCATCCTGTCTCTCTTTATTTTCCATTACTTTAACCATTCTAGAATCATTTACAGGACTTGAATTTCGTTCCTTATCCCACGTCTTTGCAGAAAAACTAACACTAGGTTTCTTTTGTAATTCAGACGATGGAAGTTCCTGTTTTCCCTGAATTCCTAACGCCGTATGAACTGAAGGTATAACAACTTGTCTCTGGGGTTTATAAGCCGTTTCTTTAATTGTAGCTCTAACCTGCGTTGGAGGAGGAATATATCTCTCAGAATCTAACAATATTTGTTCATACTGCCTACCTACACGTATTAAATCTGTTATAGTTTGAATCTCTGCAGGTCTAAGGTACAATTTTACATCAGGACGCAAATTTTTGATAACAGTCTTCATCATTTGTTGAGGACTCATTGGAGTACTTAGCCTCCTCATTAACGTTTGAATAGCATTAACATAATCAAAAATCGATTCTTTAGGACCTTGCGTTCTCTGTCTAATCTCATCCAAAAGCGCGTCTTCCTCATCAATAGGCAAGTAATATTCTCTAAATTCTTTCAAAAAAGCTTCCCATGTAGGCCAATCTGTTAATCTGTTCCTGTACCAAAGTAAAGCTGAATCTTGTAAAATTTCGGGTAATACTGACAATAACTCTGCACCCTGTAACTTAGAACTTTGTTTTAAATCTTCCAATCTCTCCAAAAATAAGTAAATGCTATCCCCAGGTTTGAATTTAATGTTCCATTTACGAACCAGATCCAAAGTATTTGGTTTATGCGGCTCTAACTGAATTGTGAACGATGGTACTACTGGTACAACTTCTTCTGAATCAGCTACCGCCATGGCCTTCCTACGCATTAACTTAACCCATGTATACACTACATCTCCATATGAATCTTGTGGAACCGTTATATTATGTTCAACTAAATCTTCTTCCAAAACTTCCTGACTCAGAGCAAAAGCCGTAATTAACACTTGAAATGACTGAGGGTTCTTGCGGGCATACTCTAACAAGCGTTGTCTTAACTCATCCCTTGTACCTGTGGTCGGTAACTTTACTCTATCACATTCTGCCTCTAAATCCGCCTTCCTCAACTTCCTAATAGCTTGGGTTAACTCAGCTGCTCTTATTTGTGCATATGGATCAACATAAGTAGCCATATTTATATATTAACAATACCACTAAAAAAAAGATTAGAACACAATAGTTCAGTCGTCTGTCTTAGTCATCTATAGAAGTCCTTACTTGTCAATAGTCATTATTCTTTTCCCAAAAATATGTTATTATTATTATATTTTTTTTTTTTAGAATAAATTTCAGTTATACTAACCTAACTCCCAAAATTCTTTTAACACTATCTCGCCTCACGTTAGGATATCAAACTTTGTGATTTCAACACAACTCAACCCACGCTATGGGCTCCAAAATATATGATGACTCGTATTTCAAGTTTCCAATTCTAACTGATTAATGTTTATTTTCTTTTCTTATATCAAGCCCCACGTAATGGGCGACCAAACTTTGTGAAACTTTAACTGAATAAAGGTTTCTTTTTACTTAACAATTTTAACTAAATTAAGTTGCAACAATTAGCAATACTGTTTTGTTTTAACACTACTTAGCCCCACGATATGTGCGCCAAACTTTGTGATGGGCTTTTCTTACTTTATGCTATAAAGTTCCCTAACTTCTTGGATTAAATCTTCGCCAAAATTCTTCGCCAAAATCTGTGACGACTAATATGTGATTATTCTCAATCGTAGTATATAAGTTTACTGAACTCCTACAAAACAAGGTCACTCATGCACCTGTCGTGTCATCATAACACTGCCTGCATAGTCCACATTCCAACGTTCAGTACAACTACCTCTGTCACCGGGTGATTGCAAATTTCCTACTCTCAGTCTACTTTCTCTTTCTTTTAACAATTTACCCAGTCTTGATAATATTGATGAAAATTTATATTAACGGGCGCCATCATCAATACGCTTCCTCTTTTCTTTTTTTGTTATGTATCAGCCCAGTCACAAATTTAATTATAGATACACAGGCTATGTATCTACATGCCTCTCGACTAGCTTTTAAATTAACAGTGGAGACGGGAATTGGGTTCGGATTTACCTTTCGTTTATTACTCTGCTTCTCTCTATTTCTTCTTTTTCTCCTTTTTCAGCGCTCACTACCAAAGTATATAACTTAGCCCAAAAATCAGCGACTCTCAAACCATTACAAGGATAAGGGTAAAAAATCTGAACTTCACGTTAATTTACTTTGCATAACAATAACCATAATTTATTTAATATATTATTTTTTTTTCTTTTTTCAACAATAACAATCTTACATACAATAAATTACATTTACCCAACATTATCCATTCAACATTTTTATTAGTAGGATAGTATTTAATTATTCAAGGTTAGTATACTCAGTTTAACTATATAAGTACGTTCTCTGTTCAACAATAACAAATCCCTAATTAATTACTTTAACCTTCTTTCTTTTTTTTTTTTTCCAGGTATCTACTAGAACGTCTTGTATTATTCTTCTAATTTACTACTGACTTGTGTAGTCATTTACATTTGCAACTTCAGGATAGTTCAATATATATTATACCTTTTTCTTTTTTTGAATAAATAAAGGTTTTCAATTCATAATCCAGTCCTTAACTCTACAGATTACACTCAATAATCCCACCTATGTCTCCTATACGAGTCTATTAGTCATCTTAGTCCATGAAGAATTGTATTTAAAGATAGATAGGAAAGACAGTCTCATGAAGAAAGAAATAGAAGTTTAGGCCTATACCCACAGAGTGACTGTGGCGATAGACCACCGATACAGGAGCGGCGTCTAGATCTTGAGTTACAAACAATCTGACTCCTCTCCTGCAACCGGGAAAATATTAATGGGCCGCAAACAAAAATAAAATTTTGTAAATCGATGTCAGAGGTCCCTGACACTCTCTCCTAGAGGCACGTGGGGCCGTTGTTCGCCTCCAACATCGATGGCTTTCACAATCTCTCATAAATTTCTTTTCTTTATATGTTACTAGTATAGGCCTTGCCTGCTACCAGATTTTATTTGTTTGATTCGGGATACTTCCGGCGTTCCCTCACCTCACCCTTACAATCTCTAGTACTTGTTCATAAACTACTTATCATCAGTACACTACTCGTAATTACCGATTCTCCTCTTTCTAACCTGACCAATCATCAGCTATTATCTTTTAACCCCTTTCTTTCTTTAAGTAGAGTTCCCTTCAGCTTATACCATTGATTTAATTCACTTGGTGGTTATTCTAGTTTTCCTACTTCTTAAGTTACTACTCTTCAGCATGGGCACCCAATCTTCTTTTGTCTCTAAATTCCCTAGAATTCTAACTGAAACTAATTCACGCCCAGATTAGTAAGCTTCTCTATAACCCCTGTAGTGACTTCTACTTCTACCCTAACATGTAAATTTTCCAATGGTACACACCTACTGCACTACCACTCGTAGGCCTTCTTTTGCCCTTCAATCTTTCCACTTCTTATCCCCCTCTACCATATTCCATACACCTTCGCTTGTAGATAAATCTCTATAAAAAAACATAACTTAACACTACAGGCCAGCATGAAATCTATTTATAGATAGTCACCCGTCACCTGAAAGAAACCCAAGTGGGAGGGGCCCTCGTAAGAAGTACTAAGCATGCCCCTTAATTACCTTTCTTCCTTACTCCCCTCGCGTCCTGTCTCAAAAATAACAAAGTTTATATGAGCATCACCAATTGCCCCTAGCTATGTATTCATTCGTGGGACAATCACCCATAAAACCCCAAAGTGAAGAGATCTATCTTTGGCATTCAGCGGTTAGGCTCTTGACTGCTCTTTTATAATTAACTTAGACCAGAAATAGAAAATAGTTGGATTACTGGACTTCATCACTTTACTTCTAGAATTCTCACTTCTATGTTCCTATTCTATTCTTTTATCATACGATACGGCGTCTAATCGCCACACATTACTTAGAAACCATCCTTACAAAAAAGGGAATATCTCAGTTTTCTCACTCCCCAAACAATAAGAAAAAAAGTCTAGACGATTATACTCAACCAGTGATGTCCAACTTATCCTCCGATCCTGAGTTGTCTTCCATTACTTCCTGATGTCCATATCTGCTCTTATTCAGAGCGAGCAGTCACGACTCACTCTCACAGCTGATGTTCGCTGTAGCGGTGTCTCGTACTGGCCGACTTGGTGTATTCTTCTGATTAATGACTATCTCCATATAGCCGTGTCAAGGAAGTTCACAACCAGAATTTCCTTTAGATGAAAGTCTGACACACCATTATGCCAGAACGCCTCTACCGCTGTCACACATCCCAATCTCGTCTTCTCCCTTCTGCCTTTTCAACTTCTCTCTCTCGTGGTCAGGCACGTACTACTAACCGTCTTTTTGGTTCCACACGTCTCCCTCGTCGATTCACCGTCGACGCATGCGCACCTCTCCTTTTCTGTAATTCAAATAAATTCAGGGCAGTATCGATAATCATGAAAATGTTCAATATCGATTAGTTGCGGTCCCCCAACCCTTCCTTTGTTTAGGAATGGTCTCCTATCGTTGATTATGCACGACGCTATTTGCGTTGTGACAAAACTATGGTGTTTGTTTTTTAATGGATCTTCTGACTATTATTTGGCAATTCTTAACACTGAGAGAAAGGGTACCTAATAGATCAGTGAACATTCCAAATGTAAGCATAAAGAGGTAACAATGCTTGTTATATGTCATAACTGTGACCAAGAGTCTATTTTTAAAGTTTGAATTAACAGAAATTTTCAACATTGTACAGTAACATACTTTTTCTGGCTGAATAAAATGGTATAAGAAACTTAGCTTTTTTTTCACATTCATGTTTTGAAAAGCTGTTAGTGCATTTTTCAAATATTTCAGTACGAGATGGGATGTAATTTATCATTTTATTTATTTATTTATTTTTATCTTTTAAACCTTTGATACTGATTGGATTGCATTTAAATTTCAGTGTTACACTGTCTGTACAACTTTGAGATTTTTTTAATTTAAAACAGCATGTTCCATTGCTTATGTGTTTGCAATACTACATGCTATGTCTTCATTAGAACTGCAGTGCTTTTTTTGTGACGGTACGCAACGGTATGCAGTACCGGCACCTTTTTAAAAAAATAAAATTTGGATATTACTCAGAATATTTCTACCACATTTCCCATAAAATTGTTTTATTTAAAATCAAGCTTGTTTGTTGGTTTTGTTAGATTTCTGCATACATAATAGCCTACATACGAGCACATGATAGTTTCTGTAAATTGCCTTGGCTACTGGGCTGCAAGAGGGTTGGGGTGGGTTTACCAGGCCTCAGCAAACCGCTCCTGTGGTCAAGGCCATTCTAACTGTATACGTATTGCACAAAGTGCAGTTAATGCTAACGTAGTAACAAACAAGTAGTAAGGGTTAACTATCATAGTTAATCAGGGGTTAGTGCACGTTTTAATTTAATTGCATTCGTTGCTTACATATAATTTGAAAAGAAAACACTTGGTTTGTGTTGCACAGATGACTGTGAATTCATAATTGTTTAGTACGGTTGTAGGAACAAGAGGTGCACGTTGTTCACAAGTAAAGAAGTGAAATGAGTAAAATAAGTAATTATTTTGTACCGGTGTGTAATAAAAGAAAGCATGACGATATTTTTGAAGTATCTCATAAACCTGCCAACTGTGAATAAACTGAATCTGAAGAGTACGTCGCAAGTACCAGCAATTTTACTGCAATTCAGGGGAGAAACATTTCTGGCCATGATAGGCTCGATTGTTGGACATTAACTCAGAAAAATGACATCTGGAAGAAGTGTGGGAGCTCCCGTGAGATTCAGTTAAAAGTTTCTGTAAGTACCGCCACCATTTTAGTTAGAAAAAAAGCACTGATTACAAGTATTAATAAATTGTATAAAAGTATCTACAGTGTTATGTACATTCAATCTTTATTATAAGTTTGTTTGCTAGTTCTAATAAATTGCAATTTTGTTATAAAATTCTATCATTATAAAAATTTGTTATCTAAGCCTGTGTTATTATCTATAAAGTTATCTATTTTAGAAAAGTTATCAGCTATAGGGGTAAGAGGTATACCTTATGCATGGTTCAAATCGTATCTAGAAAATCGTGAACAGAGAGTGGAAATTACCTATAAGCATGAAGATAAAAACGAAATTACTAACCATCTGTCAAATATAAGAAATGTAAATTTCGGTGTTCCACAAGGTTCTGTTCTTGGACCAGTATTATTCCTAATTTATATTAACGACCTACAATCACACATTAATCATGGGAAGCCAACATTTTTTGCGGATGACACTAGTGTCTTTATAACAGGCTCCGATAGCAGTAATATGAAAACTAATATAAATGAAACAGTAAAACAGATATTTGATTGGTTTGAGAAGAACCGCTTGATAATCTATAAGGAGAAAACAACAGCAATTACATTTCACCATAAACAGAATAAATTCCCTGAACGTTTACCCATAGAATTTGAAGGTGAACAGATTAGCTATACAGACAGCACAAAATTCCTGGGGGTGTGGCTTGATGAAAACTTAAAATGGTTAAATCATATTCAATATATATCAAAAACACTAAGTAAAACATGTTTCGCTTTACGAACAATCAGAAAGGTTTCATCTTTAGAAACTACCCGCAATACATAGGCCTACTATGCCTACTTTCATTCAGTCTTAACATATGGCATAATGTTTTGGGGAAATTCACCACATGCCAAAGATATATTCAAACTACAGAAAAGAGCTATAAGAATCATTGTAAAAATAAGTAACACAACTAGCCGTCGACAGTTCTTTAAACATCTGAAAGTGCTACCTTTACCATGTATATATATTTATGAATCAATATGTCACATAAAGACTAATTTAAATTCACTCCTAGTGAATGCAGATGTCCATTCATATCATACAAGGAGAAAAAATTATATTTATAAACCTCACTGTAATACCACCTTGTGTCAAAACAGCTTCATTTATACTAGCCTCCAAATGTATAACTCTTTGCCAGGTTACCTCAAAGAAATATCTGTACTCCATAAATTTAAAAGGAGCTTACTATCTTTTTTGTTGGAACACTGCTTTTATACTATTAATGAATTTTTTGATGAATGCGAACAATTTACAACATAAGAGTTATTCGAACAGTGATCTTTGTTTCCTTGTTTCAGGTTCCCAAGACGTCGGCCAGTTCTGCCAGGATAAATTAACCAAAGTTAACCTAATATTATAGACAAAACTATTCTGATTATAATAAATAAAAATTGTAACCGGGATTCACAGTGAAGTAATCAAATATAACACTTAATTCTGTTTACCACTCAACTTCACTTATATAAGTAATGACTTACACATAATGCATTTCACAGCTTCTTAGCTGCATCATCAGATGAGGTCAACTGCCGAGTTTGCTGGAAGACCGGTAGATGTCTCTGTTGGGCGTATCAGTGTAGTGATGAGGTCGTTTTCCTTTGGGATATCGAAATTAACCAAGTTATTCCTGTTCCTTTGAATGAAAATTTTTTCCCATACCGTTAGTTCTATCGGTTTTGCTACAGATTTTACTAATTTAATGTCATCTTCAAATTCATGTCCTGTGGTCCAACAATGATGTGCAACAGCCGACTTTTCTGTTTGTTTGTACTTTATATTTCTTAAGTGTTCCTTATGCCTTATATTTAAATTTCTCTTGGTTTTTCCAATATACAGTTTGTTGCAGTCTTTGCATTTTAATTCATAAATGCCCGAGTTTTTCTTTGGGGGAATCTTATCCATTTGTCCAGATTTTAGTAGTGTTTTTATGTTGGATCTGTTGATGGGGGCCAGTCTTATATCCACTTCTTTGAAAATCTTCTCAAATTTGTAGTGTAGTCTACTCGGCAGTTGACCTCATCTGATGATGCAGCTAAGAAGCTGTGAAATGCATTATGTGTAAGTCATTACTTATATAAGTGAAGTTGAGTGGTAAACAGAATTAAGTGTTATATTCTGATTATGTTTCTAATTGTATATTTAAATTGTATATTTTGTAATTAATATTTTAATAATTGTAAATATGTAATATATAAATTTGTTTGTAATTGTTTTGACGCGTCCCATAACATGTACATGTTCAGCTGGACTAAATAAATCTTATCTTATCTTATCTTATCTAATGAACTGAAGTCTATTGAGTGTATAAAGCATTTAAATGGTGTATAGTATTTCAAAATGAGTTCATCTGGAGGAACCGGCCATTGTCCATGTTTGATTGCAATTTGCTTGTTTAAATTGTCTCTCTGTTGTTGGAGTTGACTGCATCTGTATAGTAGGTGGTTCACAGTTTGGGCCTTTTGAAGACAGGAGCATGTGTCATCATTCATTATGTGGAATCTCTTCAGGTAGGATTTGGTTATTCCATGTCCAGTAACTATTGCTGCGATTGGTGCTGTCATTATGATCCTTTGTCTTATTCTCTGACAAACTGATGGGAAGAAGGCCCTACAGGCAGCTCCCTTAGTCGTGTTGGTCCAATCCGCCTGCCATTTTGTTAGTCCTTCTTTAATTTCTCGAGCTATTGCAGTTTTTGGGATTTTCGAGTATACCGGTTCTCTATCTTCTTCTCCTGCTGCTTCCTTAGCTAGCTTATCTGCCATCTCATTACCAGCAATCCCCACATGGGCCCTTATCCATCCAAAATGTATTTTGTGATCCTTGAATCTTCTTACCAAGTTCCTGATCTGCTTGATAAGGTAGCTGTGATTGCGGTTGTTCTGAAGTAAATCCAGGGTAATTTTACTGTCCGTATAGATTGCTACCTTGTTCTCTTCGAGTGGGGTAAGTAGTTCATTGATTGCTTCAATAGCTTTTAATATCGTGATCTGTTCCACTTGATGGTTGGAACAATCACTGAGAAGTCTGTTCTTCATGGTGTGAATTAATTGTCCTTATTTATAGAATCCTGCTGCTGCGCCTACTTTTCTGTGAATTTTACTGCCATCTGTGTAGATTTCTAACTCATATGCTAGAGAACTATTAACTTCTTCTATTGATGTTCTGTCTGCAGGATGAGATCAGTCCTTTACTTGTAGAGGCTTGTCATAATCTACACGGAAATCTTTACTTCGATGAATTGCTTCATAGATCTTTACAGATTGTGTCACTATTATACCTATAGGCTGAACTCCGGCAGCTACGTATGAGGCTTCAAATGACAGTGTCCTGTGAGCCTTAGCCATTCGGATATTAATTAATCTTTGTATTCTCTGCAGTTTACTTAAATTTTTCTGAGTTTCCAATGCCTCATTCCAAACTGGGAAGCCGTATGTTAACATTGGGAGCAGGGCACCTTTATATATTGTTTTTAAGGCACAGTCCCCTAGTCCCCATTGTAATTTTGCTGATCTACTCATGATATTTACCACTTGTAGTGCTTTTTCTGTTATCTTGTCGATATGTTTACCAAAGTTGAATTTTTCGTTGAAGTAAATTCCTAGATATTTTAATTCTCTAACCCGTTCCAAGGCTTTGTAGTTTAAATATATATTTGTTTTCTCAGCCCGGTCTTTCTTCTTCTTTGAAATTATTAAGACCTTTGATTTACTTTCATTGAATTCAACTTTGTTCTGGTAAGCCCAATTCTGTATTTTGTAAATATCCGAATTAGCATAATTTTCTGCTTCAACACGAGTAGCTCCCTTAGTCAGCAGGAGAAAAGTTTGAAGACCCTCGAAAGTATCTCGCTACTAATTCCATCCTCGCCAGGGGTTTTTTAGTGTTGAAATTTTTAATAGTGGTATATATCTCCTCTGTTGTAAAGATACTATCATCAATCACTTCAGTGGGTTCCGCTACTAATCTCCTAACTACTCTATGATAATCATTGTCGCTCTTCTTGTTGTCCTCAGAGGAATAAACTATTCCATCATATAACCTAGTGTACTTTCCAAATCTTCTGTATACGTTCCATCTGTATTTTATATTGTAGAAAGATTACATTGCTTTCAAATTTTCCCGGCTGATATTCCCAGCATAGAGGTGCAAAACTGTTTCCATGACTTTGTTTTCTGTCGTTGAATATTTGAATGGTATAGATGCTCTTCTTCTAGATACTGGGTTTTCCTTTGGAGTCTTAAGTTCTCGTTGTTTTGTGTTCTCTGGTAACCCCTTCTCATGGCATTTACTTTTTGTGGTGTACTGTTAGATTGTCATTCCACCATGGGACCGTTCTGCCTTTGGTTGGTTTTTTCCTGGATGTAGAAGTTCTAAAAGAAGATTTACATGCAGATTTTATGCAAGAAAATAAGTGATTTATTATATCTTCTATGTTCATTTTGTTGATAACTTTTCCAATGAGTTCTTCTTCTAGTAGTTTTGAGTCATCCGTGTTTCCTAAGTGAAACTTAGATATCAGATTCTTCATCAAGTTTGAATCGAACTTGGGAAAATCCCCTTTATTTATTATGTATTTTAATCCTCCAAAGCTTTGTCCACTTGGTAACCGAGTGGAACAGCGGCGTGGAAGAAAGCTGTGCAGACCACAAAATAATAACATTCCAGATAGAAACCAACAAATTACGAACGACTTTGAGAATTATTTGCCCAAACCACCCCATTAAGGCCCAGTGTCCTATTTAGAGGACAGTACACATATTTACTTATGAATGTATAATTAATTATTATTTTCTTACTATTAGTGCCCTATGTCATTTATTGATGCTTTTTAAAACAAATTTATGCTTATTGAAAATTAAAAACAATAAATTCTACCTTTAATTGCTTATTGAATACTGAGCCACATATTTCATTATTACAGGTATTACATTATTGATAATATATGCATATTTTATGTATGTGGCAATGATCTTTTTTGATTATTTATAGCCAACAATCTGCTTTTTGAACCCCCTTCCATTGTTAGCTCCATACCATTCATTTCATTATTTTGCATTGTTGCAATAGGACACTGGGACTTGGTGTTATCATTTCAGTTATTCATGTCGATGTATGTTCTAACTTGAAATGTCTGTTAGTATACCTAGTGATGTCTTAAATTATAGTCAAATACTATGGTTTGAAACAGTTTATCCAAGGCAAGCCTATTAGTTTTGCTATAAGTTGTGGTCTCTTTGTGGAGCAAGCGAATACTGTTTCAAATTTGATTTATACTGTGGAAGAGATCCAGCACATACTGAAAGGGATGACCTACTGTTGGGATCATGAGTAGTCCTAAACATGCTGGACTGCATTCAAAAACCTAAAAAAATTGTGTCTACTTTGACAAGTTCTTCACCAGTAGAGATCTTCTGATTGATCTCAGAAATCTGAGTTACCATGCAACTGCGATTGTCAGAGAGAATCGAGTTGGCGACTGTCCACTCCAGAGCAGCAAGGAACTGAAAAAGACAGCTCGAGGTGAATATGACTATCAGTTTGACAGGAATGGTGAAGTATTATTTGTTAGATGGCACAACAAGTGTGTTACAATTGGTACAAATTTTGACAAAGTTTAACCTTTGGGAGCAGCTACCTGGTACAGTAGATAAGCAAATAAGAAGACACAAGTGCAACAACCTCCCGTTTTGAAGTCTTATAATGCGTACATGGGAGGAATTAACCACCAAAATATGAGAAAATATGCAACGGGAATCAGAGGGAAAAATGGTATTTGGTTCTATTTACACATATGCTAGAAATTACCCTCGTCAATGTCTGGCTTCTCTACAGACTAGTAGGCTACATGGGAAAAGTGCACTAGATTTACTGGGTCTCAGACGAGCAGTTACAGTTACATACCTGAATCTTGACGTTGGAAGAAAAAAATTTGGATGTCCATTGGTATCTCCATCTAGCCAGTTGAGAGTGATACCGGACAAAAGGTTTGATGGAATTGGTCATGTAATTGATCGAATAAACACACAAACAAGTTGTGTAAGAGTTGAATGTAAAGGATATCAAAAACTTATTGTGTTAAATGCCTTGTGACACTCTGCATGAAGTGTTTTGTACCTTATCATAAGAAATAAACGGTTCCGACGTGAATGCAGTGTTGAATACTATACAGATACTGTTATATCCCAGTGTCCTATTTAGAGGATGGTCATTATGTCAGTATGTACCAATATTATTAGGCTATTTTTGTACTCATTATGATTCATATAGCATAGACATTAGAAATAAGGAACAAAAATTTCAAATTTCAAAAATAAATAATTTGGGACTTAATGGGTGTTTCTAATGCAAGGGACATGCAAGCAGTGGTCCCAACTTTTGCAAAACATTGGGTGGGCTCAAAAACTTTTTATTTTTATTTTGGGTTTTAGGTCAGTACTGAAATAAAATAAAACTGCACATGGACCTACCATTATGTAGCATGGAGCGTTGCAAAATATGTGTTTCTCCTGACTGGAGTTGTAATAAATTCGTCACAAGCAACATCATCATCATTTTCTTCTTTTTTCCTTTTTTTCCTTTTTTTTTGTTCTTCCTAATCACACCATCGTTTTCATGAATGACCAGAGCTCATTCTCCCCTCTGGTTTATTGTTCCTTGCTGATTAAATCAATCTTTCTTGATTCATTCTTTCTACGTGTTCATTCCATTTTGACTCTCTTATGTTGAACCATTCATAAATGTACTGTAGTTCACACTCTTGTCTTATATCACAGTTCCTTGCCTTGTCCATTAAATGTCCTTCCTGTGATCTGTCTTAATAACAAGCCTTCATTTGAATTATAAATCTAACTTTTCCGTGCTCTCCTTATGTATATTTAAAACAGCATTATGATAAATTTTTTGTTATCTGAACACAAAAATATCTTTAGCCTTTTCAAAATGGTAAGAGCTCTAGTGGACTGTAAATTAGATTACTGTGAAATAGTTTAATAGTTTATAGTTTAATAGTCAATTAAACTAATTGACTCCTTATCGTTCGAATCCTGGAAGAAAGATAGAATATGAAAGACATAATAGTTTATTGTGCTTTCCATAAACAACAATAATTAATATAAAAGAAATAAAATATGCCCTTTACAATTTTCTCCTTGAGGCTTCTTGATTTACAATATTTGTAAGATAAGAATTTAATCTTTGAGATAAAATATTCAGGAAGCAATATCTGCTGTCCAGAATACGATTTATAATACGTATTTAATTTATTCACCATGTATATGTGGGCTGAGTTAATGATCAACAAGAAACACCAACTGTTAAGTCAATTACTATGATGTATGATGTATATTATAAAATCCAGAGGACCGCCATGCAGTTACGTGGAAATAACAATAGGAGTTCTACAATTACTGAGTCACAAATCATGTAGGCTTAATAACAATCAGCTTGCATTCTGATTATAAGAGAATCTAGTAGATTAATGTTCACAAAATTATGAATGAATAGAGCTATATAAACATGAGTATCAAACACAGTTCTTTATGTGAAGATGTTGAGTCAAAGATCCCACTTTGAATCAAGCTGGCTAAATCTTATGCAACAATAGCCAACATGAAGGACTAGCTTCACATACCTTTAGTTTATTGATGATGCAGTACTTGGCAAGTACTTGCTCATAATAAGCGGATGCATGCCGGTATCATGAAGTGACTATTGGAAATTCCTCTTCCAGATAGCACTCAAATAAGAAATGTAAAATTAGGCTGATGGTCATGAAGACGTGTGTCTTTGAGAAGGAATGCCATAGAAGTGAAGAATTGTGTACCTGACCTTACAAAGGGGCTAACCGCCAAATTTAAAAAAAAAATGATATTTTACCATACAATTGTGGTACATGGCATCCTGCATTGACCTACAAAAGCGCTAAGTGAAATTCATAATAGTGTGGTTCAAAATTTGCTCGAGAGAGAGAGCACTGCTGGTGAGGACCAATGCTATTTCTTTACAAGGATTGTTGATTATCTCAGAAACTTAATTTTGCCACTTAGCCCATTTGTAAGGTAAGGTACACAATTATAGCAGATGCTATGGGGTCTACAAGCCAGCAAAAGGCTGAACTCTCATTGGCACCAATAGCCCACCAGAGCCAAAAATATATTATGTAGGCCTAATGACTTAAAGTAAACATGAATAATAAAAATTCACAATAAAATAATAATTTTAAATTAATTCATAATAAAAACAAAGTTGAAATATTAGTTTAAATTAATCTTGTATATGTGAACTTATTTAAATTAGCGAAATGAAAAATAAATGAGTTCAGACACAGGCCTCAATAGAACAAATTATGAAAGGTAAGTGTTGATGCATGATATGCAAAAAATAGTGACAAAAAATATACATAGAACGACATGAAATAGTTGGCCATGTATCATGATACTACTACAAGAAGGTAGGTTCTTGCGCAGCCATAGCCCTCTGTCTCTCACATGTGTGATGTCAGAGAGTGACAAGCACCTCGCTCGCGCTGAGTCAAATGCTTCTGCTTCATGCACAAATGTTAAACTACAGCATCGCTTTTTCTCTGGCTGTTTTCATCTACTTTTTAATGCATGATATACCGGTATTGAAAGTGATTTACGTTAGATAAATAGGAAATACATGTAGCACTGAATTAATACCATGAATTTTAATTTTCTAGCCCACTGAACACTTAATGTACAGGATTCAATGTATCTATGTATCTATGTGTAAAATATGTACTATGCCACCAAGTTAAATCTGCACGGCGATAGGTGAAGTCAGTGGCGGACGCAGAGGGGGGGATTGGGGGGATAGATCCCCCCCCGAAATTTGAAAAAGGGCTATATATGCACTCTAAGTGGCCAGTTTTATAAACTAATTATGTATGTAAGTCTTTCTACCTATTCAAATCCCCCCCCCCGAAAAAAAATTCTGCGTCCGCCACAGGGTGAAGTGTTTTGGCGCTAGTGTCGTCCAGCTACCACTATACGGAAGGGAAGCAGGTGGCGAAAGATCATAACAGGGTTGCCAGATTATTCATTTGGACAATGACTGTCGAAGGTGTCAGGTCATTTAAAAACACAGTAATTCTCAGCGCCCCTCTTCCAGCCAAATAACCCAACACAGTGGACAGGAAGTGGCAGCGTGGCGGCGGGGGTGAAAGAAGGGACAGCTCATTTTCCCCAGTTGGGACATGGTTGCCAGATTATTCATTTTGACGGCGATGGCCGAAGGTGAGAGGTCATTTAAAAACACAGGAATTCTCAGCACCCCTCTTGTAGCCAAATGACTTAACTCAGTGAATAGGAAGTGGCAACATCAAAGGAGGGAGATCGAGATGTAAGGCACATTCCTAACATATTTTCTGCATGCAGAGATAACTTGGTGGCGTAGTATAACAGCTGTCAATACTTGAACTTGTTTTCATATATAACAATATTTAGTTTACTGTTTATGAGAATTATTACATGCAAATATTACATATATTTTATAGGAAACATAAATCAATTAAGTCTTATTCATAAATTGTAATTTAGCTATAACTATAATGAAGAATACAGAATATATGGAATATACGAAAAATAAAATGAAACTGAAATCTTACCTTTCAAGATACAGTCTTCTTAAAATTTATTGTTAGTCCCTTTGCTTCACTGATGATTCTATTACGTCTTCTAATGGCAAAAAACATGACAGTTCTGAAGAACAGACATTTTATATCTTCAGGAAAAGCAATATTACATTCTTGGCATTTGGAGTAGAGACTTAATAAAGTTGTGTTTTTGCACCAGACCTGTAATTTGAAAAATGTTCCACGCCTGCAAGAGTTTCCGAAAATTTAGTTGATGGCTTGTATAGTCGCCCCTCTGACAACTGATCAACATAAGTACTGTTCAGATTTTCTGTAACTGCACTTAACTTTGGATATTTATTTCTGAATTTACTGACGATAAAACCATCAACACTTTCGAGTCCATCGAAGTCAATTTCTGTAATATCAAAGCTTTCAGATATTTCGGTGTCACTTGCTAAGTCATGAAATATGGTTCTAGTGATCATAGTTTCTCCTCCACTGTTTTCATCATTGTCAGGCAGGGAAGTGATTGGTAATTATTTTCTGTAAATGTGATGTCACCCCTGTCATTTGAATCTTCTATGTTTGCTGCTGAAGGCATAACACCATCATTTCTTTCAAGTATGTAATTTCGTAATCTGTATTTAAATTTTATGGCGCTGGATGATCATGCAGTCCTCCATTGCTTCTCATTATGCTGAAAAATTGTTCCAAGATGTTTGTTCGTTATTATGTAAGAGGTATTGTATTTAACGCGCATATCATCGAAGATCATCCTTAAAGACTTAATGCTCATAAGTATTCCTATTTGAAAAGGTAACATGTGTTTTTAAGACCTACTCTCATATTTTTCACAGTTGACTCCATATCAGACAGTACTTTATTCTGAGTTTCTAGTTCTAGTCCATAAGCCGCCATTCTCTTTCTAGAATCAATTCTTGGCAGTTTAGAATTAAGCACATCAAACCAATCATTCACCAATTTCATGAATGAGGATAACTCCTGCCAGTTCTCAGATTTCAATAGTCCCAAATTCCCTGCTCTTTTTAAAGCACAGGCATTGGTATGCAAAAATAGCTGGGTGACTAATTTAACTTTCTGCCTTTTAACATTTTTCACATTCAAATGAGCGTCAGTAATTTTATGAGCTGTATTTATGTCTGAAAATCGCATTTTCTTCATTAACTCCATAAGAGGACACCTCATCAATATTTTGCCATAAAAAGCCTGAATCCAAGAAGTGGTTTCTCAGAAGTTTAATGAGGTGGGGAGCGTCACCGAAAACATACACATTCTCTCCATTTTCAGGATTAGAGAAATGATTATTATCCTCGTTGATATGTAACTCTTTCCACAAGCTTCTGTTGATACCTCTTAGGTCACAAACCATAGCCACAATATCACAACCAATATTTTCCAACTGGGTTATTATATTAAATGTAAAATCTTTAGTTAATTTGCTGTCATATTGGTTGCTTCCACTTTTTAAATTAACCCTGTATTTCAATTATTTGTACATATTTTGAGGGATGGAGAAGACTGTCGTTTCTTGCATCATATTCAAATTGCTCCTTCACTTTCATTTCATCAGCTAAGATAACACAAACCTTTTCGAAAAATGAAATATCACAATTCTTTAAAACATTTAACACAACATTTAATATGCCAGGCATAAGGGTGACTTCTCTTGCCCTTTTCTTTAAGGTAGAGACAGCTGGTAGCAGATAGTTTAGTTTTAAGAGATATCTGTAAGCACGTGGTCCAGCAGAATATAATGACAGCGATTTAGATACATCATCAAAAGACCATTTTACACGTTTACTTCTCTCAGCTTCAATGCATTTTCTAATTTTTTGGTGATTTGGCCAGGGGTAAATATTTTTTCCATATATTTAACTAAGTTGTTTAGTTCAAAATTTTCACACATGAGTTGAGACACCTCCTTTTGCAAATCAGCACATTGTGCTTTTGTTGCATTTAATTCCTCTTGTAACAATATTAATTTATCTGCCTCTTCATATTTTCTTGGGTCTGTGACCTCCAATGGTTATGGATCCGTAGTGTTGGTAACATTTTCTTCAGCAGTAACTATCGATGTTGAAGATTCGTCTGACAACAATTCCCTTATAATTTTCTTCATTTCCCTTTTATCACTATGAGCAATTCTGATAACAGACGAAGGGTTTTTAGTTTCAGATTTTGGCAATTGTTTGGTAGGAAAGGCATCTGTTTTAAGATGCTTTATACGTGGTTCATAGTTTAGAAGTTCACTTTTTAAGTCTCACTTTTCTATCCGGATAAGAGATAAATTAGCCAAAAATATTAAAAGAGAACCCAATAATGAAAATTTAAAAATTTATTACAAAAAATACAGAAATACCCTAACTGAAATTATAAGAAGAATGAAAGCTCAATACTATAAACATAAGTTCCAACAGTGTAGAAATAACCCCCGAAAATTCTGGAAAAAAATTAATGAAGCTACGGACACAAATGTAAACAATTCCCATGCCATTACAGAGATTTCAAACGAAGAGGGAATAACACTTGAAAATAAAAAAGAAATAGCAAATGAATTCAATAAATACTTCACGAATATAGGACTAAATATTATGTCAAAGATTACTAAAACAACATTTAACAAAAATAAAAATAATGTTTCTCCTGGTGGTGATAAAATAACAAATAATACACTAAAAAAGATTTACAAGTATATATTGAAACCTACTGTACATGTCTTTAATTTATGTCTAACACAAGGAGTTTTTCCGGATATCTTAAAGAATTCGGTAGTTGTGCCTTTACATAAATCTGGTGAATGGAGAAATTTAAATAACTATAGACCGATCTCTCTGCTCTCAAGTTTCTCAAAGTTATTAGAAAAATGTATAAAAAACAGAATTGTTTCTTTTCTGGATAAGAATGAAATACTATGTCAAAAACAGTATGGTTTCAGAAATAATTTGTCAACAGATAATGCAATCTTTGAAGTTACTAGTAGGATCATACACGAATTAGATGCAGGACATAAGTGTTTAGGAATATTTTTAGACTTAAGAAAAGCTTTCGACATGGTTAACCATCAATTACTTTTGGCTAAACTACATGCAATAGGAGTATGAGGGATTGCTCATAGTCATAACTTACTCCAGTCATACTTAAATTCAAGAAACCAAGTTACCAAAATTGATGATGAAATTAGTGAAAACAGAGAAATTCAAATAGGTGTTCCTCAAGGAACAATATTAGGCCCAATTCTATTTTTAATATTCATAAATTATTTGTTAAAAATTGATTTGCAAGCATACAATGGAACTTCCTATTATTATGCAGATGATACAGTGGTGATCTTTAGTGGCTTAACCTGGGAGGAAGTTTATAAACATGCAAATGCAGGCATGAATATGATAAAAAACTGGCTAGACGCTAATTTGTTATCGCTAAATGTAAATAAAACAACTTTAGTACCTTTTTCTTTAATAGCCTCTGGTATGCGTCAGTCAGAAGCACTCAACTATCTAAAATTAACAATTCATAACCCTATTTGTAATCACTCAGCCTCATGTAATTGCCCTTATCTTAAAGAATCAACAGAGGTGAAATATTTGGGAATTATTATTGATCAATACTTAAAATGGAACAAGCATATATCATATTTATGTATAAGGATCCGCAAAACAATTCATAAATTTGTAAGCCTACGTCATTACTTGCCTACCTCTGTTTTGAGGCTGGTATATCTAGCTATAGTTGAATCGGTAATCCAATATGGCATATGTGGGTGGGGAGGAACTGCAAAAACTACTATTGAGCCACTGATCATACTACAAAAACGTATAATTAAAATATGCCTGAATAAACGAATTGATTATCCCACTAACCAGATATATAACGAATTTAAAGTATTAAATATTGAGCAAATATATAAACACACGATATTGAATTTCTACCATAAAAATCGAAAAAAATATCAAAAGCATCCTCATGATTACACTACAAGACGCAATCAAATACCTACTCTAATTGAACCTAAATGTTTCACATCGGCAGGGCTATTACACAGCTCGAACTCTGGTCCACGTCTATACAACTCGATAATAAAACTTCACCCTGAATTAGCCATGTACAAGGATTTCATTTTCAAATCCAGAATTAAAAAATTAATATAAGACACATTAATATTAACCACATTTCACACATTCCCCTTTGTAATGATTTATATGCTCTTCCTTTTTCTGAATGGTACTAGTATCACTATATTTTATTGTATTTTTAGTTTAAATTGATTGTATTGTACCTGTATTCATTACATGTTATTTGTATTTTTGTATTTGTATTTTTATTTTTGTTTTTAACTGATGTAATTTAAAAGGAACTGACCCCAAACACGAGCTTTGCTCTTTTGGGGTAACTTATGTAACTCTTTCTGTAATAATTTAAAAGAGTAAATAAAATAAAAAAATAAAAAATAAAAAAATGTAATGGTCAGATTTAAAATGTATGCTGCATATCCTCGCAGTTTTAACATTAAATTTATCTTGTCTGCAACATGCACTGATCCATTCATTTCTTAGTTTGTAATTATTTGGAAATGTGTGATAGGCTATATTACTTTTTATCCTCCTGCTTCAATTCTGTTGCACTTAAGTTTCTTGTTATTGTTATTGTTACATCCAAAACCAGCGCACATCACCATTTTGAATCAAATACATTAAAACACGCACTGTCTAGAAATATGAAACACACGCCAAGTCTCCAACTGATAGTCACGTGGTCAAGACTCATTGTTGCAGCTGGCTGATTGTCTCAAGTTGTCACGCAGTTACGTCATGCGCAAGATGAACGAGTTTTTGCACACAGCAAGAACCTATCTTTTAGTCGTAGTATCATGGCCATGAATAGAGAAATTAACAGAGCACTGTCTGGAAATATGAAACACATGCCAAGTCTCCAACTGATATCCTCGTGGTCAAGACTCATTGTTGCAGCCGGCTGATTGTCTCAAGTTGTCACACGGTTACGTCATGCGCAAGATGAACGAGTTTTCGCACACAGCAAGAACCTATCTTTTAGTCATAGTATCATGGCCATGTATAGAGAAATTAACAGACTAGGCGAGAAAAGGCCCCCTATGAACCAATAAAACGATTTTAATTACCCTTGGAGGATTGACATAAAATAAATAAGAAATATGAATAGAATTATGATAAATATCAAACAAATGCTAAAAAAGTAACACAGTGTAAAAAGATCTTTCAGCAATGGCTGTGGAAACTGCATTGACAGAGTAAAATGTAAAAATTTTATGAATTGAGGAATGATTTCAAACTATAGTGAATGAACTGGTACAAGTGGAGGTCATACTATGTAGCCTGGTTTTTGCATTAATTCAACAACAAAAGACGATTTTTAGTAAGAGCAATAAATAATTATGATAATAATACAAAGAAAATCATTGAGTAGGCTTGCCCTCGGGCCCATATAAGTTATCACCACCAAGTATACATACCTACAAATTTTATTGAACAAGCCAATGTTTATTGTAGTATAGTACAAGTAGGCCTATAAGATCTTTCTGGGCCATCTGTCTTCTAGATGCTTTGAGATACATGCTCTTGATGAAGCAGACTCCATCATCTTTCGTATTCTTGTTTAAGGACCATCCTGAAGTTATGGGGGTAGCCAATATGATCCTCTATGTCTAGAAGAGTTCCGCTTGATAAGACGAGTTTTTTAAATGTTTTCCTCATTCTTGGTTTCTAGTTTCTACTAAAGTCCTCACACTTTATCTTGAGCTAAACACTCCATAATGCTGAAAACAGTTCATATCAAGAAGGCCTGAAGATCGAGGTCCGTTTCCAGAATTGCCATACCCATAAAACTTACCGTAGTGACACTCTTGAACTATCGTCTATTTTTTTATTTTGTTTACAACATATTATTCTGAAAATGACAGAATTAAATCCAGGGACAAAAAGCTGTTGTGGAAATGGTCGATATAAGTGATAGCGAAGTTAACAATGAAGATTCTCTAAACCAAGAAGTGTAGGACATCATAAACAACAAACAATAAACCAAGTAGCAGTAGCAGCTTTGAAGAGGAAGGACGTGTTGTAAGAGCGCTCTCATAAAACACAATAATGGTCAGAGCTAAGAAAGGAAACAAAAATGGCAACGAAGCAGAAGGGAAAAATGAGGATGAAAATGAAGTTGTAAACTTCCTGAGGAAAATGTTCGAAGATTTCAAATCTTCTCTTCAAGCTGAAGTAAAAGAACTTAAACAGGCAGTACAATTCATATCCGACAAGTTCGACACTTTCTCACAAGAACTAACAGAAACAAAAAAAGAACTTCAAGATACAAAGAATGAGGTGCGAACCCTGTCACGTGAGAATGAAATCCTGAGAAGAGAAGTGGAAGATTTGCAACAATACTCGAGACGTGACAACATGCTCATCTTTGGAGTACCTGAGTCTTCGGAAGAATCTGTATATTCAATAATATCAAACATATCAGAAGCCATTGAAGCACCAGAGCTTGTGTCCGATATCAGTGTGGCACACAGACTTCCAGCTATACAGGGGAAAACTAAGCTAATTGTTGTGAAATTCTACAAGAGAAGCAGTCGAGACAAATGGATGAAAAATTTCAAAGAAGAATCCAGGAAGTATGCAGAGGGTCCGGGAATATCTTCTCAAAAAATTAACCCGCAGCTACCGGCTTCAAGAATTTCTATAGGTGAGCACCTGACTACCTACACCCATGATCTACTAAATGCAGCCAGGGACTTGGCAAAAGAGAGAGGCTTCCAGTTTGTGTGGACTCGTGACTGCAAGGTATTTATCAGAAAAGACGAAAGAAGCCAAGCCCTTAAATCTTACATAAGCCAAGTCATAACAATCTTAAAAACTTGTAATTCAATCACATGTCATGAATTTGTCTGTGAAACCTCCAAAAATATTGTATAAACTGTATCCCTCAAGTATATATTTTTATTTTTGTCCCCAACAATGGATGGTTTATTAGATGAATTAAGCAACTATTCCGACAATTCAATAACGACAGTCTTGGAAAATGCTGATTCTTGCTCTAGTTTCATAAACAAAACAATCCATAATTTCAAAATGTTTCACTTAAATATTTGGAGCCTTAATAAACATTTTTTAGAATTCTGCACTGTCTTGCAAAGCCTAAAACAAGATTTTGATTTCATTATACTAACGGAAGCCCCATCTAATTGTTGGCGACATAAATATTCAGATTATGGAAAATAATTTAGATATTACTGGAAACAGGTATATGAATATGTTACATGCACATGGTTTTGTAAATTTTTTTAATGGCGTTACGAGACCAGGCTCGGAAACTTGCTTAGACCATATATTTTTTAAAACTATCAAGAAATGGAAACTTATACCAGGAATTTTCTGTAGTGCCGTAACTGACCACTATGTCGTTTTTGCTCTACTAAAAAATCCTAATGGTCACATTTCGAAATCCCCAGGTACTCAACAATCTATGCCCATTTCAAATAACATTAACAATGAAACATTAGTCTCGCTTATTGAAAGAGAAACCTGGGACTCTGTGTATAAATGTAAAGATCCAAATACTTCTTTCCAGTTATTTTATAATTTAATTAGGAAATACATAATAAGTAGTTCGACCAGCAATCAAAAGCTTTCTCATAAATTCAAAAAAATTAAGCCATGGATCACTGTAGGCATAATTAAATTTATTCGTACTAGAGACAAGATTGCGAGAAAAGTAATTCATGACCCAAACAATGAAAATTTGAAAAATTATTATAAAAATTATAGAAATATGCTGACTCTTGTTGTAAGAAATATGAAGATTAGTTATTATAAATTAAAATTTAACGAATATAAGAACAACCCTAGGACATTTTGGCAAACCGTTAATGAAGCCACAGATATAGGTATTGAAAAAAATTAATTGGTTTCAGAATTAATAAATGAAAATAGTACTCACATAACAAACAAAGAGGATATCGCAAATGAATTTAATAAATACTTCTCAAAATTAGGGCACAGTGTAACCTCAAACGTTCATAAGACATTGTCAGACTCTTCAGAATACAATAAAACAGCCATGAATCCAATCACATCTATGTTTCTCAGTCCTGTTAATGAATGCAAAATTATTAACATTGTGAAGACCTTAAATAATAATGTAGCTCCAGGCATTGATCGAATAAAAAACATTACATTGAAATCTATCATTAAATATATTGTAAAACCTCTTGTCTATATTTTCAATCTTTGTTTCACAGAAGGTGTTTGCCCCAATATTCTAAAAAATGCTGTGATAATACCTATACATAAATCCGGGAAAATGAATGATTTAAACAATTATAGACCAATTTCACTACTTCCGGCCTTTTCCAAGATACTAGAGAAATGCATAAAAGTTAGGCTACTAAACTATTTACAAAAAGTGGAAGGAAAGGAAATAGACATTAAATCCATGTCTGGGATATTAATACAAGTAAGAATCAGCTTGAAAAATTTTATGTCATAACCGGGATTTCAACACGGATCTTCGGCTTAACGCGCCGATGCTCTACCATTGAGCTACCATGACAACATGCCAGTCTGACATCAAATTCCTCAACTGATTCAGAAGACAAGGCAAACCACGGGAGGTTTCTCTCCGTCGAGAACACACATCCAAATGGCGTCCTACCCTTGTAGGTACTTTGAAGCCTAGTTATTATTTATATACTATTAATTAAGTGGAAGGAAAGGAAATAGACATTAAATCCATGAAATTATATCAAAAAATAAATTTGGTTTCCAGAGCAACATATCTACTAACGATGCTTTTATTAACGTTACAGGTAACATTATTAAAGAATTAGATAAAGGTAATAATTGTTTAGGAATTTTCTTGGACACACGCAAAGCTTTTGATACTATTATTCACTCGATACTATTAGATAAACTGAATAAGATAGGAAATAGAGGAACAGTTTACAAATTATTTGAATCATATCTGAGCAATAGTTGTATAACGACAACAGTAGACAGCCATATAAGTTAAATATCAAATATTGATATTGGTGTGCCACAAGGAACGATATTAGGACCAATTTTATACTTAATATATGTAAATGATTTGCTAAATTTAAACCTAGATCAAATAAATGGCTCCATATTTTCATACGCTGATGACACTGTTGTGATTTTCAGTGGTCATTCATGGGAAGTAGCATATAAATACGCTAATACAGGCATGGAAATTGTAAAAAAATGGTTTGATTCTAACCTTCTGTCACTAAACGTCGATAAATCAACATTGGTTCCTTCCTCATTAACATCTACTGGTCAGATAACGTGGAAAAAATGTACAAATTTAAATTTAATAACACATAATTGTAATTTTGATGTGAATTGTAAATGCTTACCACTGAAAGAAACAGCCATTGTGAAATATTTGGGTATTTTTATTGATCAACACCTTAAATGGTCTCACCATGTTAACTACCGTACATCTGTAATAGACTACGCAGAACAATTCATAAATTTGTCATTTTATGCCACTGTATGCCTATTACTGTTTTACGTTCCGTTTATCTAGCACTTTTCCAGTCCATTATCCAATATGGCATTCTCGCCTGGGGAGGATTAGCGAAAACTACCCTTAAGCCCCTCTGCCTTTTACAAAAAAGAATAATAAAAATCTGTCTAAGAAAACACATTGATTATCCAACAAGCCAGAGTTATGACAGGTCCCAGTAGACCAAGAGGGTCAAACAGTTTAGAAATCTCTGAGAGTATTTTCCTCTTGGTGAATGCCGTGATTTGATTTGCAACGACATACTGTAGTGAATCAACTTTCTGGTTCCAGTGTAGGCCCAAAGTCTTCATGGACTGATTGTCTTCGAAATCCAACAGAGTGCAGGTGAAGCGTTCAAACTCTGGTATAATTGAAAGTATCCTTTCATCGTTGGCACACCATTTTGTTATATGAAAGCCACCACAATGTAATATGTCGGTGAGTTGTTGTCTCAATTCCATAACTTCTTCAACAGACGAGCCACCACCGATGTAATCATCTACATAAAAATCATTCTTAAGTGCCTGAGCAGCTAGAGGGAATCTACGGCCTTCATCTTCAGCAAGTCTGTGGAGCACTCTGATGGCAAGGAAAGAAGACGGAGATAAGCCGTAAGTGACCGTGTTGAGTATAAAAATCTGAATAGGTTTGTCTTTGCTTTCTCTCCAAAAAATGCGCTGTAGGTCCCGCTGCGTCTCATCTAGAAGTACGTTTCTGTACATCTTTTCTATGTCCGCTGTCACTGCATAACGATGACAACACAGTCGTAATATCAATGAATAAAGATCTTGTTGCAGTAAAGGTCCTACCATGAGTAAGTCACTCAACGATTTTCCAGAGGAAGACTTGGCAGAGCCATCGAAGACCACCCTCAACTTAGTAGTCGTACTGGATTCCTTGATCACAGGATGATGTGGCAGATAATAAACATGATTTCCATCGTCATCAAAACCGGAAGTGATTCTTTCCATGTGACCCAGGTCAATATATTCTGTCATGAATTATGCATACTCAGACAGCAATTTCAGATTTCTGTGAAGTCTAGTTTCCATAGCGAAAAATCTCTTCAAGGCCTGTTGCCGAGAAGCACCAAGAACAGAGGTAGGATCCTTCATAGGCATCTGTACACTGTATCGTCCATCAGGCTGGCGTTTAACTGAAGAAACAAACAGTGGCGGTTATTCAGGGGAAGTAGGTGAAGTGCTACTTCACTTACGCATGCGCTCTTCATACGGTGCAATGCAATGGTAGGCTTCCATTCCAGGCAATCTACCCTTACCGGTGTCAGGCGTCTTCCTAGTTAGGCCGCTCTCTAGCTCTTCACCTAACTTCCCAGTCACGAGCTGCGCCTGGAAACAAACAACTCCTCACAACAGTTCTCGTCCTCCGATAATATGCAAGTTGGAAACTCCTCTTGATACCAGAATCTCTCCATCTGTTGCGACAGCATTTCCGTAGAGATGAAATGACACTTAGGACTTGCATTACTATATAAAGTTACAGGAACAACTCCTGTGATTATCCATCCAAGTTTCGTTTCACGTAATGAAAGACCATCATTGGGGCGTGATCCAAGATAGATAACTTATACAGTCACGTTCAATATTTCCACCTTATTCCCTCAAAAAAAAATCAAACTTAGGATTGCTTGAGAATAATAATAAGATATTTCAGTAATTAATCTATTTTATTAATTGTGCATCTGTATATGACCGTACAAAAAGCCAAGTCAATAAGTTATAAAAATGATGTTTAAAATTATATAGCTGTTTATATTAAAAAATCAAATTCACCAAAGTGATATGTATAAATGTAGTAGATTAAAACGTTGCCTTGTCAATATTATTCTAAAATAGATCTAGGCCTATTATAGTACACAAAATTAAAAACCATTAGGTTATATACACCAGTATTAACATAAAAAACTTCACCAAATGATATATAAAATATGGTATGTTAAAACTTGGATTGTCAATAATATTCTAAACTATTTTGAAAAGTAAAATCTGTTGAGTTACATATATATTAAAAAATGTTGTCCTGAAAACATATACACTGAATGCTGTGAAGTATGTTATCTATTCACAGTTTGATTCACTTCATATGTAAAATATGTACTTAGGTATGATGAATACTAATCATATATTTCAGGTGAGTCAGTTCACTATTAATTGTAACTAAAGTACGATTACTGGAAAAAACACTGTAGCTGGAGTTCGGTATTCTTGACTGAAGTTATACAGCTGAAATATCTTATTGTTCTCTTGAATCTTTGTCGTTTTTCTTTAATGGAAGATGCATTTCGGCCCAAGATGAGCCATCTTCAGTTCCTAAATGAATGAGTGGAATATTAACACTGAGGAAATTATGAGAAAACTAAAAATTTATGTGATTAAATACGTATAAATGTTACTAACCTTGAAGCATTCACTAACCCGACCCGCTGCTGAAAATCAACATACTGAGTGACTAAACTCGCGAGCATATGAATTTATTGCTATTGGGTGCGTTCTGTAATTAATTCAAACAGAGGGTTATATTCAATCGGATCCTCGTTTATAATTTTATGTTTGTGCTTGTATATCTCAAATGATTCTAGGGAATTCAGTCTGGGTCCTTTATTTTGTTTATGTATAATTTCAAGTGTTTTTTCTATATTGTTCGATTGATGCTTTTCGTTCAATAGGTGTTTTGCATATGCCGATCTTTGTTTATTAGTTCTGTAGTCTAAAATATGTTCTTGAAATCTTTGTTTAAATTTTCGACCAGTTTGTCCGATGTAAACATTATCACAACTACCACATTTTAGTTTGTATATACCGTTCTCACTAAATTCATCAGTCTTGTTATTAGTTACTTGGTGCAATTTATTTTTTAATTTATTGTTTGTTTTATATGCTATTTTAAAGTTGTTCTGTTTAAGCACTTTTGTTATCTGATGTACCTTATTATCAGTATAATTAAAGATAGCGTATTTTTTATTGTGGTTATCTTCCTTTATTGGGGTCAATTGGCTGATTTTATTTTGCTTTTTATATATAGACCTCTTTTGTTTTTTCAAAAGATTTAAAATTGTATTTTTGTTGTATCCATTATTATTTGCAATATTTATGATAGTGTTTAGTTCTTTATTGTAGTTTCGTTTACTCATTGGAACATTAAGCATCCTGTATATCATACTATTAAAGGCCGCCATCTTCTGACTGTAAGGATGGTTTGACTTTATGTTTATTACTGCATCAGTATAAGTAGTTTTTCTGTAAATGTTGAAACTGAGCTTGTTATTATATCTTGTGATATTTAGATCAAGGTAGTTTATTGTTTTATGCTGTTCTTTTTCATGTGTGAAAATTAGCTGATTGTTAATTTCATTAAAATTTTTCACAATTTCATTTACTTTTGATTCATCACATATTAAAAGAATATCATCTACGTATCTATAGTACATGGTTATATTATGTTTTTTTATTAAGTTATGGACATATTCTTCTTCAATGTTTTGTAAATATGTTTCTGCTAATATCCCTGAAAGAGGCGAGCCCATAGCTATTCCTTCTTTCTGTAGGTATATTTTTTCATTGAATTTGAAATAGTTTTGTTGCAAAATAGTAGCTGTCAATTTGATTATTTGCTCAATAACTAGGGGATTTTCTTTATTTTTAAATAAATTATTTTCAATCATTTCAAGTGTTTCTTTAACGGGAATATTGGTGTATAGGTTTTTAATATCGAGTGATAGAAGAACATCTTTGCTTCTAGTTGTTAAATGTTTAATTTTGTCGATCAGATCTATAGAGTTTTTTTAAAGTGTATCTGTTATTTAAATTTAATTTTTGTTTAAGAATTTTAGCTAACTTTCTTGATATTTTGTATGTTGGTGTTGTTGTAAAATTGACTACCGGTCTTATTGGATGTTTGTCCTTGTGTGTCTTTATTTGTCCCCTCAGGATAGGTGCTTTAGGGTTCATGTTGAGGTTATGCTTAATGTCCATATCGCTTAAGATTAAATCTGATTCTTTCATGACCTTCTTAATTTGTTTTTGAAATTTTTCTGTGGGATCTTTATTTATTTCTTCTATATTGTTTTCTTTTATGAAATTAAGTGTTTTGTCTATATATTCTTCATTTTTAATTAAAACTATACTATTACCTTTATCTGCTTTTGTGTGTTTGATGTTGTTGTCTTTTAACTTATTATTTAGTTCCGTTAATATACGCATGTTATGTCCATCATTAGGTGTTTTTGTTTGTTTGTCTGTGTAGATTTCTTTGATTTTTGTTGCGATTTTATTTCTGATTTCCTCTTGTTGTGTTGGTTGTAAGCTAGAAATAGCCGTTTCGGCATCTATAATATTATTCTCGATTTTTTCTGTGTGTCGTGGTGTGAAGTTATGTTTGTATCCTAGTTGTAACAATTTGCTTTCTTCATCATTTATCTTCAAATTTGTTAAGTTTACTATTCTAGGGTAATATTTAGTGTCAGATTTCTGTTGTTCTTGTTTAGGTAGATTTTGTTTATGATTAATTTCTTTTTCTTTTCTTAGTTTTTCAATCTTACTATTAATAACTTTATATTTTGTTTCCATTTCGTTTTCCAATTTATTTTGAATATAATTGTTTATATGTACCCATTCTTGATTGAAAGTTTTTGCTGCCTCTAAGTGTAGTGCGTATAATTGCTCATTGAGATAATGTTTCTTTCTATATAAGAACTTTATTTCATTATTTAACCAAAGTTTCTTGGCTTGGTGAATCGTTTCCTTTGCTGTTGTATTTTGTGTGTTAGAATGTATATTAATGTATTTTGGAGTGAGATTTTCATTTTTACAGGTTTTGTTAAATTTTATATTGGCTATTGTTTTGCATAATTTCCTCTTAATATTAGTATACCTATTGATAATTTTAGCTTGGTTAGCTATGTCTAAATTAATGAATTTCATGTTGTTCCTATGAGGGTAAAGTTATACAGTCACGTTCAATATTACCACCTTATTCCCTCAAATAAAAATCAAACTTAGGATTGCTTGAGAATAATAATAAGATATTTCAGTAATTAATCTATTTTATTAATTGTGCATCTGTATATGACCGTATAAAAAGCCAAGTCAATAAGTTATAAAAATGATGTTTAAAATTATATAGCTGTTTATATTAAAAAATCAAATTCACCAAAGTGATATGTATAAATGTAGTAGATTAAAACGTTGCCTTGTCAATATTATTCTAAAATAGATCTAGGCCTATTATAATACACAAAATTAAAACCATTAGGTTATATACACCAGTATTAACATAAAAAACTTCACCAAATGATATATAAAATATGGTATGTTAAAACTTGGTTTGTCAATAATATTCTAAACTATTTTGAAAAGTAAAATCTGTTGAGTTACATATATATTAAAAAATGTTGTCCTGAAAACATATACACTGAATGCTGTGAAGTATGTTATCTATTCACAGTTTGATTCACTTCATATGTAAAATATGTACTTAGGTATGATGAATACTAATTATATATTTCAGGTGAGTCAGTTCACTATTAATTGTAACTAAAGTACGATTACTGGAAAAAACACTGTAGCTGGAGTTCGGTATTCTTGACTGAAGTTATACAGCTGAAATATCTTATTGTTCTCTTGAATCTTTGTCGTTTTTCTTTAATGGAAGATGCATTTCGGCCCAAGATGAGTCATCTTCAGTTCCTAAATGAATGAGTGGAATATTAACACTGAGGAAATTATGAGAAAACTAAAAATTTATGTGATTAAATACGTATTATTATTCTCAAGCAATCCTAAGTTTGATTTTTTTTGAGGGAATAAGGTGGTAATATTGAACATGACTGTATAACTTTACCCTCATAGGAACAACATGAAATTCATTAAAATAGATAACTTGTCCAAGAAGTAACTCCCAAAACAAGTCTGCGCCAATCAACATGTCCACTCTAGCTGGAATGTCGAACTTTGGATCAGCTATTTGTATTCCTAACGGAAAATGCATGCTACTAACGTCTACAGGCGATGAAGGAACATCAGTAGCGATAATTGGCAGGACTAAGCATTGCATCTCACCTTTAAATCCTTTACAGTAAGCATCTTTGAACTTAACGTGAGTACTGCACAATACTTGTGATGAATGCGAATTTATGCTGGAAACTGCTACAGAGGAATCATAACACTTCAGTCTAAGTTGCTGACACAAGTCTTGTGAAATGAAGCTATGTGTAGAGCCTGAATCCAGAAGAACCCTACAGGTGTGGTAAGTCCCATCTGATGCTTGCACTAATACGTTAACTGTAGAAAGCATTTCTTGAGTAGGACCACAAGCGATACCGGTGAGGGATTGCACCGTAGTATGAGGAACAACCGCACTGCTGACATCAGTAGGTTTATCTTCACTTTTTGAAATATTACAGCCATCTTGAAAATGAAGAAGCGTGTTATGTTTTTTGTTGCAAGTTCTACATGTAGACCCCTTACATTTGGCAGAAACGTGCCCTCGATGGAGACAATTTGTACACAACTTATTGTCCCAAACAAATTTCTTCTTGTCCTTATAATCTAAATTTCTGAATGTAGGACAGCGCTGGATAAAATGCTCTTCCTTACAGTATGAACACTTCTGAGAGCTAGATGCAAAGTAAGACTTAGGATGATCGCCATATTTACCAATATGTAACTTTTTGGCAGTACCTTTGACTGTTTCGACCTTGTGTAACTTATTTCTCCCTTCCTTTTCCTGTTCCAAGGCATCAAGAGACTGGCACCTAATTTCCAGAAATTTACAGATGTCTGAAAATTTTGGAACCTCGGTAGGAGAAGATTCAAATTCCCAAGCACGAAGCGTAGCTGGATCCATTTTGGAAATAATCAAATGGATAAGAAAAGCGTCCCAGTATTGAACAGGCTGGCCTATTCCTTCTAGTGTGCGCACTTGTCGTTGGAAATGATCCAAAAGATTACGCAGCTGAGGGGCGGATTCTTTAGTGACCTTAACGTATTCAAAAAGAGATCTGATAAGATTCTGTACAATTATTTTTTGATTCTGGTATCTTTCTTGAAGCAATTGCCAGGCCACGCAGTAGTTTTCTGATGTCACAGGGAGTGAATCGACCAAATTAGAGGCATCACATTTCAGAGAAAGACACAAATAGTGAAACTTCTGAATGGTAGAAATTGTTTCATTCGAGTGTACTAGAGCAATAAATAATTCCTTGTAGGGAAGCCACTCCTGATAATCTCCACTGAAAGTTGGAACTTCTAGCTTGGGTAACTGTGCACGCTGATTAGCTTTGAAATGGGACTGTGAAGGCGCAGGTAGACCTACTGTTGAACCATTGGTTGCTAATAACGTATTTTCAAAATCTTTGATTTTGCGTTGGCATTTATTTATAGTGGCAAAATATTTGTCCTCGAAATCTGCTCTTTCCCTCTCGGATTCCGTGTCACCATCTAGAAGATCAATTTTTGTCTGAATGTCGTCAAAATCGTCATATAGAGATTTAAATTGTGATAGGCGCAAGCGTGGTTCTTCAATAGATACCTCATCTTCGGCATTATCGACACTTTGTTTGAATCTAGTCAGTTTCCCCTTAATCAAAGCCCTATTAGACTTATAATTCTTAATGGATGCAGCCATGGTGGCTTGTTGCTGGGGGGTTAGTTTAGCACTATCATCTTCTGAGCATGACATCGTGAATCACACTGTATTTGAATTCTAGGAATGGAAAGGAAGGCTGTCACTTACCTCGTAATATGTATGATGAGATGCTCCCGTACACAGAGTGATGCTTGTAGAAGCAGATCTGGTAATACGGCAGAGCGATGTTTGTGAAGCCGTCTAACAGCGCACAACACACGAATCGTATAGAATGATTAGATCACATGAATAAAAATATTATATTCGTATCCTGGCAGGGTAGCCATTATTTATGTAGAAACACCTTCTACATAAGAGAAATATTGTAGGAGAATATTTCAGAACAAT
Source organism: Ectobius pallidus (assembly GCA_964059195.1). NCBI lineage: Eukaryota > Metazoa > Arthropoda > Insecta > Blattodea > Ectobiidae > Ectobius > Ectobius pallidus. The sequence continues at coordinate 18,832,709 of CAXKWD010000010.1, forward strand.
AACTGAAACTACAATAACTTTATTGGTGAAGCACTCCTACACAACTACACATAATTAATACTTGTGGATATGAGAGTCTGCGACTGCATGTTAGTAATGCGAGAAACTTAGACAGACTGAATTAGCTGAAGATGTCAATTCCACTCTAAAAGCCAGCCGCTAAGCGGGCGAGCGTGTAAAGTACTCAGAAACATAAACACACCGAAATGAAAGCATTCCTCCATTAGGCGATCACATGGCGAGAAATAAGAAATAAAAAATATACACAGTAAAGTACTATATAAAGACATAAGCCTTTGATGAAATCAAACAATATCTGTGAACTGAACTAATAGTGTAACAATGCTGTGGAAATAAATTGTTTTTTTGTCTTTGCTGAAACTTTGGTATTTTGACTTATTCGCTTTTTCCCTATCACTCTAGAATTCATCATGAACTTTCACCTTGGAACTGGAACCACGAATAGGCATTACTCTGTTTTTCCTTTTAAATTTAACATTGGCAAAGTTATTACCAACAATTTTTGACAAAGAATCAATTCCGATTTCATAAACATTGCGACAATTTATGCTTTCATCTGCCACAATACCACTTGATATTGATATGAGATGTTCAGAACTTGGAAATGGGTCATGGGATGAGAACCAGTTCACTAGTTTCTGTACATCTGCCTCGTCTCTTGCAATTCTTGAATCCCTAGCATCCACATGCTGGTCAGTAGAGACAAATGATAAGTTACAAAACTCCTCAATTTTCTGAGCAACCTCTCTACAAGAATTAGCATTGAAATAATTCACTTTGCAATTGTACTGTCGGAAATGCCACGTCCTCGGGTCAACCCTCCCTGTTGACTTCATGGATCTCATAAGGGTTTGCTCTATTGTCATATCTGACCAAAGACCACATCAAAATTTATCAGAGCGTCTAATTGTGAAAAACCCTTCAGTGACAAATTTGTTGTATTCATTCTGATCAAGTCTGTCATTCAGATCAATCATATCTTGCAAATAAAGGTCTCTATAAATTTGGGTGCAAGGTGGACTGTTAGCTTGGTACATTCTGGCTGGAAACGCATGATTAGCAATTTAAGCAAAACTTTAAAAAAGAGTTGTGACCTTAATTTTCAACGAAGATATTAAGTGTAGGTACTCATTTTATTCAGAATTTTAAGCTCTACAAAATTTGTATGGTGATGGTTTTGATAGCATTGATTTTTTTGAGATATTGTTATGTTAGTTTAAAAAACTTGTTTTCCGACTATAAATCACTACGCTACAGCTAAAGCTCACCTAGCAGGAAGGGGAAAACTTAGTATGTTCATTCCTGACCTTTACTGAAGGGATTAAAGCAATTTGCAGCTTTCCCCTAATTAATTCCGAATTCGGCTTATTTAAACTCCCCAACCACTGGGTTAATACACTATAATATAGCTATATTATAGCATGATAATTATTTACTTTCAAAATCTAGGTAATTTCTTGGTATTATATTGTGTTATTCTTCTTTAAATTAAGTATACTGTCCATGAGAATGCCTATTTTTTCCCCTTCGCATTAAATTCCAAGCATTTTAAATGAGACGTTGTTGGCGGGGAATTTCAAAGTGTGAAAGGGAAATGTTACCAGCAATACGGGAACTCAACCAAAACACTTGGCAACATTGAATCATGTTTTTTAGCAGAAACAGGGGATAAGTTACATAATTCATAAAATGAGGTAACGTCTTAATGAATTAGATTAAAGAGGAACTGAGAACTTCATACCGGTATACTAGTGGAAATCTGTACTGGCTTATTGAATTTCCGTCACAATTCCAGCATCGCCTCGCGGTCAACATGAGTGACAACAACGTAAATCTTGATGAGTGCTATGACGTTATTTTGAAGTTAACGAAGGAAGGAGGGCAAGTAAGTTTTGTTTAAAACACAAAAACACATTAACGTGTAACTGGGGCCACTAGTTGACAGGTTGCAGTTTAATATTCAGAAGGTTATGTTTTAGAATATTGGAACTGTCAAATTGAAAGTGAGGTTAAATTAGGTCTAAAAGCTGTCATCAACACATGAAGACATTTATTTGCTATGTGTTTACATTTTTTGCAAGGTACTCTACCAACTCTAAGGGGACCCGCCTGGGAAGGAGGGGTTTAGGGTGGGGGGTAAGTTCAAATATCGCCTCTTAGATGCCTCACTGTTTTAACTACCAGTGATTCCATTTATTGTGCAAAAGGTAACACTTGAAAGAAATTGGCAAAATAATTTATTTCTCTTTTTTCTCTTCTCTTTCTTTCCCTTCCTCTTCCTCCCTTTCTCTCACCATCTACTCGCCCTACCTACTTATTTGGGACCTTTTCCTTACTGTAAATTTTGGATCGACTGGTATAAGAACACGGACTACTGGCACCATAACGAGCAGCCTCAACCACTACACCACAAGTGATTGCTGAGTGGTGAAAAAGTAGTTCATCTTTTTAAGTTTAGATAATTTTAATACATGAGAAATAGCCGCTTTCATGCAAGAATCATTTTCTATGAAAGTAAAATATTATATTGGTCTCAAAAGAGCTGTTTTGGTGCAAGGGTTGTTTTCACTGCATTAATTAAGTCATCTTGCAGGATTCCGAAAAGGATATTCCACGATGCATAATCTTACAATCCTCACGACTGATATATTGTTAGCATTTAACAAGAACCAACTATATTGTGGATGCCATTTTCATCAACATAGAAAAGGCCTATGACAATGTACAGATTCCTCAACTCTGGACACAACTCATCGGGATGAACATTCCTAACTACATAGCGCAAATTATCATCAAGTTACTCACGGATAGGAAAACACATATACAGGGTGATTTCACCTCAAGAATGACCACAAAAGGTATTCCCCAAGGATCCAGCCTCAGTGCCATTCTCTTTGTAGTATATACCGCAATGCTGGGCTCTACTATAGAAAATGCCCGCTTACTTTCCTACGCGGACGATATAGTGGTGTATAAAACTTATCCACAACCAGTCACCTCCAGGAGAGATATCAATACCGACCTCGAACGACTCCAGTCAGCCTTACAGCAAATGGGAATGACTATAAACCCCAGTACCGGAAAGTGTAAGAGAATCACGTTCACCAGAAGCTGCAAACATTTCCCCAGCGACGACATTTACATCGCAGGCGAGAGAATCCAAGGCACCGACTCACACAAATTTTTAGGTATGACATTAGATAAACGACTCATTTGGCATCGACACATTGAAGACTTACAGACTCAGATTCAGCAGAGGGCTAAAATTATTTACTACCTCACGGGCAGGACGTGGGGAGCGCATCCCAAGGCGTTAATTCATATTTACAAAGCCCTCATTCAATCCAAACTAGATTATGGAGGATTTCTCCTCGATCATACACAAAATATGATAAACGCATACAGTCTCTAATATACCTGATACTCAAATGGATAGTACGAGCGGCAGGGAATCCATCTACAGGCACTACAAGTAGAGCTAAATATCTGGCCCCAAGCACTCCGTAGAAGGAAACTGGCAGCACAATTTATAGCCCGACTATTTGCGAATTTTAAGCAGCCCATCATTCCAAAATTAATCCTGCTCTCTGAAAAACACAATACAAAGAAAATCTCCAACACGAATGAACCACCGGCTTTAATTGAGGTCTTTAAATTTCTTCACAACAATGAATTTATTCTCAAATTCCCATCATTTCCGTGCTATAGCATTCCGTACCATGAACATTTCGTACCAACGAGCATCTATACATCCCACTCCACCAAAGAAGATCATTACACCACAATTGATACCATCAAACAGGACTACACAACAAAACAGGTGCAGGTAATCCAAATATTTACAGACGGATCAAAGTCAACAACGGGAACAGGTGCAGCAGTAGTAATACAGAACAGCAATACAGAATACCGCATAAAACTACATCAACAAACCTCCAGTTATATGGCGGAGCTCATAGCAATACGACACGCGATTCTCCACATAAAAAAGAACCACCTCTACAATGTCATCATCAGCTCCGATTGTAAAAGTGCTCTCCAATCCATAAATCAACCAGCATATGATATGAAACAAAACTGGTTCCTCACAAATATCAAACACCTCTTATGGACCACACGGGACAACAATGTTCACCTCGTGTGGACCCCCGCCCACTGCAACATATCAGGCAATATAACACTTAATTCTGTTTACCACTCAACTTCACTTATATAAGTAATGACTTACACATAATGCATTTCACAGCTTCTTAGCTGCATCATCAGATGAGGTCAACTCAGTGAAGTTGAGTGGTAAACAGAATTAAGTGTTATATTTGATTACTTCACTGTGAATCCCGGTTACAATTTTTATTTATTATATCAGGCAATGATAAGGCTGCAAAACAAGCTGCTCAACAACCACAGAATAGGAGGCCCTACCATTCAAGTCCCCATCCAGGATTACATAACTCTATACATTCAGGGGCTTGCGCAGGTATGGACATCTTCCTGGCGACAATACCGGCAGCATCACCCAATTGAATACGGCAAGATACAACCAGTTATTCAGAGCTCTCCGTGGTTTCAACGGATTCACTATTCTACGCAAGATACACTTCTGCTTAATCTAAAATTTTATTTTCCTACTTTTCCTCATGGCAAAATCTGTAATGGCCCCATCAATATTGATTTCATCAGTCATTTCTTAATAGCCAAAATAGCCATATTAGTCATTAAGAGGGCTCATTCTCAATAGTAAATTATTTTTTATTAACTCCAGTTTAGAGAAGTGTTGCTCACAACTGGCATTGCTTATGGCAATTGTGAAGAATATTCAAAGCAATATTATTAAATTAGGCATGATAACTTCCAGCTTAAATTGAGCACTGCCAATGCATGCGATCACAGCAGGCAGATTTTTTCCCGCTATGTGTGGAGTCATAGGTTGAATTTAGATGTTTTCGGATAGTTGTTTTGATGAATGATGAAAAATGTTTGTTTTTGCAGAGTTAAATCTCCTGTAGTTTCCTTAATATTTAATGATAAGTGCTGCCTGGGGCAGGCACCCCCTTTGCTCCCTTCCTATGCTATGCCACTGCCTTGGTCTTTATGTATACTTCAAATTTTATTTGAATACTTTCTCTATGTCGAGATCATGTAAACATGGATTCAGCCCAGAATGAATTTTTGATCCAATCCTCTTGAGTTATCTGGAAATGGATTGGATTAAGTTTGAATTCAGTACCTTGAAACCTGATCTCGATGTGCATGCATACACTCACATTCTCAATTATCATTAGTTATATCAGCTATAGTGATATTTTTCTTAGAATGACAAGAAATAATTAATTTAGGCTACCATATACTTTTTACCATACTGAAAAGTAATGAAATTACACAGTTAGCTATACTAATAGCCACTCAAATTAGCCATAGGTACAGTCGGTCAAACAAAAAAACATTGGGACTCGTATGCAGTTAAAATTAAAGTTTAACACATTAGTTCACAAGTTTCCTATAAAAGACATAAAATACAGGTCATTCTCGGAACATTTGAGGCCATGCGGCAGGTGGGAAAAATGAACGAGGGAAAAAAATGAACAACGTGGAAAGCGCAACACACGATATTCAACTTAATATATTGTCATAATTCATTTTGCTTTGTGTCATGGTGCCACATAGTCTACAAATGCTAGCTTGAGAGAAAAGTATAGTTAGGGCTGTAATTGACCTGCATTCTTATTTAAGTTCGTTATGTTTCATTATGTTATCTTCTATTTTCAGTACGTTTCTTATTATTTTATGCCACAGATATGCATTTGTTGTAAAATTATACTTTCTTTCTTGCTTTCTTTTGTGTGTCCAAAATTCAACACCAAAAATGATAATTCATTAGAAGTAATTATTATGTTATTCCAGTCATTCACGTGTTTGAAAAAATAAACATAAATAAAAATAAAAAATATACAAGAACCCACTAAAGATCGAACCCTGACCCCACACATTCAATTCAGATTGTCTTGACCATTACGCTATTGTGAACAGATGAGAATAGCCTACATACTTCTGATGAGATTGTAATATACAAGCTTGAAATTACAATTAACCCAAAGTTATTGATTTTGCACTACAAGTACCGGTATTATAAAATAAAATCTTTAAAAAAATGCTCCTTGAATAAACATATTCCTCGCAAATTTATTCATTATTAATATTATAAGAATTTGCAACCAAGAATATGGTGGATGTGAGGCATATAGCCACAGCCTTCTATATATGTTCGTTTTGGAACAAAACTGACTAAATAATCAAGAAAATACATGGATAGACAAGAGGCATGTGCGAACCTAACCTTAAGTCTTCCTGTACATGTGGTAATGCTTGTTCGTGATACTTTATCAAATACCACCCGACGTTTTTTATTTGACAGACTGTACAAAACTCTGAAAACATTCTTTGAACTTTCCATGACTTAGGGAATCGTCTTGGCAATAAGGTTAATAACGTGAAATTAGTTTGGAAGTATCATTATGGTACTCGTATTGTATTCAGTGTCATTACCATATTGTGTTACCCTGAAATGGCATATCTAGTTTTAAGCATTACCATACATTTTTGGACCCCTTAAGTGTATTTTGACAAACAAGTGTGTGTGTATGGGCCTATGTGTCTGTCTCTGAACAGCTTCACTGGAATACTAAAAATTGTATCAAAATGGAATTTTATATTTTGCTTACTTAGGTTATCTCCCGAAGGTGTGAACTTAAACATTTACTGCGAGTCTTGTACAAATACATCAGGATTTCATCAAATACATAATTAACATTCCCTGTTATAAAATTTGGTTAAAAAATTGATTTATTATGTAATACAAGTCTTCATTGGTGATTTTTATCAATTGTTGTATTTTAGTGCAAGTAACTGTGCTATAATTATAACATTCACTCTTTTTATGTTTTGCAAAAATAATGCTTGAGTGCTAAAATTGTCAAAAGGTTTTAATTTTCAAATTCAGTCTGAAATTAGTGATTTCTTTTATTTTGTGAACTACAAGTTTGTAGGTCAATTCATGCCTTAAAAAATGTTCTTTCTCTTTGAGAATAAAATGGGATTCTCTTATTTATTTGTTTCAGCTAATAAAAGATAGGATAGGAAGCCAGAAAACAGTGGAATTCAAATCATGTGAAGTGGATCTTGTTACAGAAACTGATCAAGAAGTGGAAAAACTTCTTATTTCAACTTTGAAGGACTCATTTCCAGGACATAGGTATGCTGGTATAAATCAAGGCTTGTCAACTACAGGGGTTGCCTCATCTGGGATAGATGAATCACATGGCTTGAGTGTGTGACGTCACATGTTTCCAGGTAGAGCTATTCCCGGTGTATACTCAGTCTAGAAATGGTCACACCTTATGATTAAACTCTCAACATTTAATTAACTCCTGTTTGGATTACTATGAGATTTGTGCAGAAATATCTACACACAACAACCCTACTGATGATTAAAACAGAGCCTTATAAAAGCAGACAAAAATGTTTTATTTAATTTTATAAATATCAGTATCGCTGGGGGCGAAGAAAATTTGACCGTGCGACAGTTTTTTTTATATATTTCTGTCTCTAAAATACTTAACTAAACTTGTGGCACTACATCCCTGAAGGGACAAGGCCTACCACCCGACTGCTGCACCTTCTCTCATAGGCAGATAGCAGAATTGGGGGGCATGTGGTCAGCATGCTGACACCCACAGCCGTTAATGGTGGTTTCCATGACCAGAGCCGCTACTTCTCTATCAAGTAGTTCCTCAATTTGAATCACGAGGCTGAGTGCACCCCGTTCCAGACCTCTGTACCTCAGAAAAATATGAGGACGTACCGGGGATCGAACCCGGCCCGATGGATCTATAGTCAGCAACGCTAACCACAAGACCATGCCGGCGGTTTCCCTAAAATACTCTAAGCAGTAAATTTTCAGTGAAATATTTGAATTTTATTACAAATTAAATACCACCTTTATTTCTTGAATGGTTTACAAGTAGTTGAGTGGTAATTATTCCAGCTGCTACAACTGACTGAATGATCTGGGACGAAATTAAAATGTAAAGAGTGAAATCAATTTCAGTATGCAACAACTTTTTTTTTTTGTTTTGTCCCCAGAAGAAACTTCATGTGGGAAGGTTTTAGTGAAATATATTAATTTTGTTATAAATCGAGTACCACCTTTATATCTTGGTTTACAAATATTTGAATGGTAATTAACTTACTCCAGGTGCTACAGTATTGGAATGTTACTGAGGTATTAGCAAACCTCTTTTCCGTAAAATATTTTATTCATGGACTCAATAAAACATATATTAACTGATTATTTGTACCCATACTGAAAGATGAACTCGCTGGGGAAAAGGAATGAATAAAGCTTTTTCCTAACTTCGTAAATCTGCACTGATTTTATTTAGACATTTGATGGATTATTTGTTTTATTTTCTGTTCAATTATGTTAGCAATTTTTTTATGTCTAATTAGCTTAGAAAATGCCTTATTACTTTAATATCTTATTACGCCTTTTTCATATTTTAATATAATTTTACAATAAAACGTACACCAGTTAAAGCATTCTATGAGTTGCCGAGGCTTTAAGAGCATATTAGCAGGCTATGGTTAATGCAAGAGGATTGTATTTTTTAATGAAAAAATCAGAAAAAAAGCTTTGAAATGTTGTGTGATATTTGTAGAATGCATTGCAAAACATCAGATGTTGAGAATCCGAGTTTAAAGATCCTGCGCCCTCTTTTTGCAGTGCTGCTTATGAAAGTTTCCCTGTCCTGCAATTCACAAACCATCCCTTAGGTTTTTTTATATATTTGTCTCAAACTTGGTGTGCAGATCTACACTTTTGACAGTGTTTCACAAATTATTACGTACATAACTTACCCCATAGAACCAGGAGGAAATTTATATATATATATATATTACTATTATTACAATATTAATACAAATTAATACTCTACATTGTTCTACACAATGCAATTTTAATATTAATACTGTATATTAATATTAATGTATAAAAATATCCCTTAGCTGTTTTCTACCCTTATTCTTATATGTTGTAATTTCTATACAAATGTACATTCTTAAACAAATTTTTTTATCAAATAATACTAACATACCCTCTAGAATGAGGAACATTTTCTAGCCCACAAAAGATTAGATCAAATCAACCCTTAACTGTTTTATACCTCTATTATATAATATCTATTCAAATCAACATACTTTGACAGATTCTAGCAGACATTTCCTGGTGAATCAGAACATTTTAGGCACCATTAATAACAGAACAGTCCACACCTAAGCTGTTTTCTACCCATATGTTGTGATCTCCATAGAAATCTTTATTCTGTGAAAGATTTTTCAAACAGACTCTGTAGAAGCAGGAGAAAATTGTAGGCAACAATAATATTCAAACAAACCATCCCTTAGCTGTTTTATACCACTATCATAATAATCTCTATACCCATCTTTGTTCTTTGATTGGCTTTTACCAAATTTTTCACACAGATCCTATAGAACCAAAGAAAACTTAAGAGACAATTAATATCTGAACAAACCACCCTTTACATGTTTGCAATTCCTGTTATACAGGGACATTCTTTTACAGCGCCTCGTGGCACAAGCGTCAGCATATTCCGTAACTCAAGCTGCACCAGCTGATACACAGCGGTGTTTATCCGGATGGCAGAGCTGAGAGTATTGTTGTTGTTATGACTCTATGAGGGTCTTAGTATGGGGTTTGTCTGTGTACTGTTAAGTCCAGTCCATAACTCTGTGATATTTCAGTGTTTCAGAAACTCTCTTCAGTGTGATATTTAATTGTGTACTGTATTTTATTATGTATGTAATGCCCAGAGTATGATATTCTTCACGGTACCATAAGATGTCTTTGGTAGGAGAATTATCAGTAACAACTTGTGGCTTCCACATAACCATGTAGTCCAGACTTAACAGTGTGCGATTTTTTATCTGTGGGGTGCCCTAAAAACAGTGTGTATGCAGGCAATCCTCACACATTAGATGAACTGAAACAGAGCATAAGGCTTGAAATAGAGTCTATCAGTGCAGAACAACTTGTGCGAATTATAATTTCGTCAGAATATGTGAAGTATGTGTGACAGCAAATGGGGAAGATTTTCAGCATCTTCTATGAGCATGGTATGTACATATCCTAAGACATCTGGTTAATGCAGGGGCGCATGAAGGGTCCATGTATGGGACACGTGCACAGTATGCATAGCCACCCGTTACACGAGGCGCTGAGGAAGAATGTCTCTGTACTTAGGTGTATCTGCACAAATCTGTATTTTGTGATCAATTTTTACCACATTTTACACATTGACTTTCTAAGATCAAGCAACATTATTCCACAAGTTTTGCATATTTGCTAGATAATTTTATTTTTGTATGTTTTATTATTTAGTCCATAAATAAAATGTTTAATGAGTTTTACGTCATTACAGGTATTTTTATGGAAAAGAGGCTTGCTAATACCTCAGTACCGTTCTGATATTTATTTATTTATTTATTTGATACCCATTAAACATTTACATGTGTTAGGCTTAGTAAGATTACATAAATATTAAGTCCAATTAGTGGTGAGGTGTTCTCTTACAGTGTAGAAGTTGTTTCTTAACAGCAGCGATTTCACTTTCTTCTTGAACAGTTGTAAGGAGTTTAGCGACTTTGAGCTTTCAGGTAGTTTGTTGTAGAGTTTAGTACCAGTGACAATGTGACTGTCAAGTGTCTTTTGAAGTCTGTATCTATTGGGTACTAGATTATTTCTCCCACGAGTGTTGTGATTGTGAACATCATGATGTACAGTTGCTGCAGGAAGATTCATATGCATAAAGACAAGGTTAAAGTATACAAATAAGGAGGATAATGTCAAAATTTGATATTCAGCAAAGAGTGGTACACAGCTATCAAAGGGACCACAGCATTTTATAGCGCGCAATGCCTTTTTTTGCAGCGTGAACACATCACCATCAGCTTTAGCACCTAGAGTAATTACCTCTCAGTTACTCGTAAATCATTCAAGATATAAAGGTGGTACTTGATTTATAACAAAATTCAAATATTTCACTAAAACTTTCCCGCATTAAATATTTTAGGGACACAAAAATAAAATAAAAACATTGTTGCAAAGTAAAATTTTGCTTCACCCTCCACGAATTTTGTGTAATTAGCAATATATATATATATATATAAAATTAAATAAAAACATTTGCGTCTGCTATTTTAACCATCATTAGGGTTGGTGTGTGTAGATAATATTTCTGCACAAATTTCACAGTAATCTGACCAAGGGTTATTTACATGTTCCGAGTTTAATCATATGGTGTGAGCATTATTTTCTGGACTGAGTAAACACCAAGAATAGCCCTAGTTGGAAGCATATGACGTCACACTTCCCGACTGCTCGCCGTAGTTCCCTTTCCTATAAGCTTGCCAGATGAGGCAATCTCTATAGTTGACAAGCCATGGGTATAAATATGAGATGTGTTTTTAAAGTAAATACCAATAATTTTTTAAAAAGTAACAGAACATTATTTTCCCAATACTTTATTATCATTTGTTACCTTACACCTTACACTACTTCTCCACATGATCAGCGCCATTATTCATGCACTTGTAACGGGAAACCAGTTTTTGTATTCCTTCATCAAAGAATGGTGCTGCATGTGATGAAAGCCAAGTCTGCACTTCTTGTTTCACAACATCATCATCTTTGAAATGTTTTCCACCAGGGAATTTCTTCAGATGAAGAAACAAATATTTTCTTCCACAGCTTGCACCAAATCATCCATGGTCACAGACTGTCGGCTGCTGTGCGACTCATAATGCACATTTTCATAGTCTTCGTTAAGCTGTCAACCCACTTCCTCTCCATTCCATCACTCATTATTGTTCCCCCATAAACCTTACACAATTGATGATGAATGTTTGCTGGCGTAACACTTCTCGCATTCGAAAAACGAATCACTGATTTGACTTCACAGTTGGCAGGTCGTTTGATTGTTTTGAACATTTATAAACACTCTTAACAATAGGAAAACACAAAGTGACGATCACTCACAATGCGTCTGGCTTCCTAATGAATGGAGGAAATGATCGTGCATGCTCAAAATCATGCTCAAAATCATGACAGCAGCATGACAGCTTCGCACGTTGCAATATCAGTGGTAAATGTTGTGATTTAGAATCAAATGAACTGAAAGGCATTTTTCAGCTTTTATAAATTCATTTGTTCATCTTGATGAATAGTCTTACATAGCTCTCCAGCAAAATATTTCTTGATGTTTTCATAAATCAAATGATTGAAGTATGAAGCATTTTCAGGACTCATGTTCATTGCCGGTTTATGCTCTGGGAAAATGATTGACAGGTCCAGTAGAACTTCTTTTTAGAGACACTATTAACTGTTAACTCTAGGCTGGAGTTTTTTTTTGAACAATAAAAAATTTCAATAAAATTAATAAAATATTGCATACACTGATGCTCCACTAAGTCACAGTTCTTAAAACGAAGGACTAGCTTCGGGAGTTTTCTCCCATCCTCGGCTGCTGGTCAACTGGTGTATGGAACCCATGGCTGGTGGTATTTATAGTCGGCCCCGTGCTGCTCTCTACCTTCCGGCTGGTGAGTTTGATGACGTCACTCATTGATGGTATATCGAAGTTCATAACATTCTTGGTGTTTTTGATAATAAAGATTCTTTCCCAGGTGTTGAGTTCTGATGGTTTACTAACATGTTTTAATAATTCAATCTCTTTCTTTTTGTGATGATTTTGCGTCCAGAAATGATGGGCTACAGCTGATTTATCGGTTTGCATCATTTTAACATTCCTTAGGTGTTCCTTCATCCTCATTTCAATGTTCCTTTTAGTTTGTCCAATATATGTCATAGGGCATTCATCACAATCCATCTGGTATATTCCTGATAATTCTGTTTTTGTCTTAGTATTGTTGAGCGGGTGATTCCTGAGTTTGCGTTTATTCTTGATGTTATAATTTTTAAAAATCTTCTCAAATTTGTTTAACACCTTCGGATGGTATTTAAGCTTAAACTGGTCATTCTCTGCATTAATCGAAGTACAAACATCTTTTACCCTCTTGTGCTTCTTATGCTTTAAAATCATCTTGTCTATAAAGTTGGTAATAAAACCATTGATGATGGCTACTTCTCATATGTGTTGTTATTCTTTGTTGTATTCAACCTTAGTTAGAGGAATGTGTATTAGCCTGTGTACTAAGCTATGGAAGATGGCAAACTGATGTGGTTTTGGATTAAACTTATTGTATTTGATGTAGTTGTCAACTTGTGTAGGTTTTCTATAGATGCCGAATTCTAGGTTGTTCTGACCTCTGATGATTTTTAGATCCAGGAACGGTAACCACCCATTCTGTTCTATTTCCATAGTGAATTTTTTGTTCTTTCCTGTAAGTTAGTAGCTTCAATAATTCTCTCCGGAACTATAGCGAAAATATCGTCAACATACCTGTTCCAACTTTTGAAAATGTGAGGGAATCCCCTGGTGACCTGTAGTTCTAAGTTACTCATATACAAATCTGCTAGTAGTGGTGACAATGGACTCCCCATGGCTAAGCCTGCAGTTTGTTTGTAACATTCTTGGTTAAACATAAAACTGTTCCGTTTGATGCACAATTCGATAAGTTCGATGTATCCTTCAACTTTTTCGGCTGTAACCTCATTCTGAGAGAGCCAGTCTCTTATCAGTTCCGGCAGTTTATCCGTTGGAATGCTTGTAAATAACGCTGTTACATCGAAAGAATCTAAAACGTCTGCAGGTACTACCTGGATTTCCTTAATTTTATCCACCAAGCTGAACGAATTTTGGATACTAAGAGTTTTAAACTTAGTAAACTGGTTCAGTTTTTTACCAACCATTTGGCCAATTAGTAGGTTGGGACATCTATACCACTGATAGGCATCCTACTGTCGTTGTCCTTACGGATTTTTGGCAATGAATATAATTTCGGTAATGCAGGGTTGTTGACTATTAATTTCCTTTTTTCATCATTAGGGATTATTTTACTTGATTTGATTTGATTTGATTTGATTTTTTTTTTTCGCAAAATTTTTAATGGTTTTTTTTTCACCTTTTCATACTCTGGTTGTTGTAGTAGCTTGTCCTTCCTGTGGATATAATCTCCTTTATCTATGATTACTGTTTTATTCCCCTTGTCTGCTTTTAAGTAAAACACCGAAACTAGTCCAGCGTTTTAAGAACTGTGACTTGTGGAGCATCAGTGTATGCAATATTTTATTCATTTTATTGATTCCTTATGTTCCACTGTTTATATTACATCGTTTTTATTTGTTTTATTTTAATAAAAAGTTTACTTTATGGAAATGCGAATACAGTAACCAGTAAATAGATTTTGCATAAGCTGCATTTAATTCTCTCAGTTGTGTTAGTATATTACATGACTTATGTAAAGAAAGACTTATGGAAAGAATGTAATTAATCACGAGCACTTGCTAATTCTGGTAATCATCTGATGTATCTTTCATGTGTTTCATTTATAATTTTTTTTTTTTTTTTGTAATTAGTTCCTCATCATGAGATAATAAGATTGTTGATGCAATCATGTACATTAGAACCTCAGTTTCATGTTTTCCTCCATTTTACATTAAATTTTGGGAACTCTTAATAATTTCACATGTAAATGATGTTAACTTTTTATATAATATTACCCTTTTAATGTAATCCCATTATAAAAGGTTTGGCAGAGGAAACGGACGTTTTTCAAATAACCATAACTCAGAAGACTTTCAAGTTAAACAAAATTTAATTACACAGAAATGAAGCTTGTATAATGCAGTTTCTGTTGACTATTTCAGAATTACCTCCGAAAAATAACATCCGTCAAGTGACGACCTTCTTTCTGTATACACTCTCGTAACCTCACTTCGAAATTCTGCATTGCTCTTCCCAACATTTCTTCCTCCACATTAGTGATTTCTTCACGAATGAACTCTTTTAGTTCTTGGATGTTACGGGGTTTGTTTAGGTAAACCTTTGATTTGAGGTAACCTCACAAAAAATAGTCACATATGGACAAGTCAGGGGAGTGAGGCCAATGTCGCCAATACGGGAGACCACATGTTGAGGAAACATGTCGCGAACCACTTGCATTTGATGCTCTCACAGTATGCGGTGTGCCACCATCTTGTTGGAACCAAATTTGCTGCGTGTTTAGTCTTCGGATGCGTAGTTCCGGAAGCAGGAACCTGTTTCAATGTAGCGTGCTGAAGTCACTGTCACTGTGGTATTGTCCTCTTCAAAAAAATAAGGACTGATGATTCCAAATTTAGCAACACCACACTGTTACTGGGTATACCCAGAAGAAGGCCACAACATGAGGGCCGAAACGTTGGTTTTAGACATGATGACACGGCGCCACCCGGACAGTGAAGGTTATTATTAATGAGATTGCATGTTAGATAATTCCATTGTTGCGTCAATTGATGGCATTTATTTTTCGTAGGTAATTCTGAAATAGTCAACAGAAACTGTATTATACAAGCTTCATTTCTGTGTAATTAAATATTGTTTGACTTGAAAATCTTCTGAGTTATGGTTATTTGAAAAACGTCCGTTTCCTCTGCCGCACTCTTTATAAAAAAATGGAACAATACCAAAAAAGGTTGATAGCACTGTAAATTTTATACTTTGCGATCTGACAATGGGAAGTGCTTGCCACCCCCTCCTTTTCACCAACAAGCAGTTTCTTAGCATAATTTTACAGTGAGGAACATAATATGTGTTTAGAATCTTGGCATTTTAGCTTGCAACTTATTGCATCTTATAAACTTGTTATAAATTGCATTATTTTAAGTGGAATTTGGAACTTTCAGTGGGTGGCAACAAAGCGGATAACACTTTTCTAAATGAAAAACGCACACTGCAGTCTGATTTAAACAACCTGCAACTTGTGACAGTTGCTGGAAGGGTATGTTTCCTTGGCTTTTCTGAAGATATGCAAGATGTTTGGCATTTGGAGTGCTGCTAAACAGCTGACTACAGCTCTAATACAAGTAATAAAACATAATCAGTGGCACCAACTTTTGAAAAACATTAGGTGGGCTGAAAAACTGTTTCCTAATTTTGGGTTTTAGGTAACTACTGTACTAAAATAAAATAAAATAAAATAAAATAAAATAAAATAATACCACACAATGGTCCACCATTACCTAACACAATACTACACATGGGCCCACCATTATGTAACACAGCATGTTGCAATTCATAACAAGCATAATTTTATTTTTCTTTGCTTAGGCCTGTACCCCTTAAACACAATATGCTTTTCATGGGCGATCAGATTTCCTTCTTCCCTCTAGTTTATTGTCCCTTGTGATTTAACCAATCTTTGTTAATTCATTCATTCTACATGTTCGTTCACTCTGATTTTTTTTTCTTTCTTTTTAACCAGTCACCAATGTCTTGTACTCCACACTCTTGTGTTAGGGTTATTCTCCAGAAAAGGGCAGATTCATGTCGCAGTTGATTTTCTGGTGTAAAATAAGTACTTATGGATTATGAATTATTATGATAAGTTAGATTGAAATAAGATCTATTTGATCCCATATTCCACTTTTTAAACAAAAGTTACAATTTTCTGCATTTTAGGGCACAGTATGTGAGATCTCACCTCCGTGTCATGTCCCAATGCCTGACTTGTCATTTCCATTCTTTCATAATTCAACAGGCTTTAATTTTTATTCCATTTTAGTGTTGTAACAAGAACAAACAGCTCAAAAAATGAGTCATTAATAACTGAAAATAAAATATATCATTTTGTAAAGACAATTTTTTGCACTAAACATGCTTGTCCCAAGGTGAGACCTCACCTCCGTGAAACAATATAAAAGTTCAATTATTTCCACAGATATGGCACTGTAGTCTTTCTATTTTCCTTGGACTCCAACTTTTGGCAGTTTTCTTATCATTTATATAAAGCCAAGCTGTTAGTGTGATTTTAAGTGTTGTTTTGTTTGTGTAAAAGGGCTAAATGGTAATTGGACTTCCTCACCTCCGTTACCTACACCCAACGGTAAAGTTGTATGTTTTTATATTTACTTTTGCTACAAATTATAATAATAAGGAATGCTAAGTTAAACTCTAAAACTGAGATTTTCTAACCTCAAATGTTCCCAAGCTGTTTGACAAATTAGAGAAAAATCTCACCTCCGTTACTGTTACTCTCGAGTCCTATCCATGGAGGTGTAATTAATGTTGTAATTGATGACATATTTAACTGTCTGCATTTTTTATTTTTGTTTAAAGAAGATACTGGTATAGCCTAATAGTTTATGACAAAATATATTGTTTTGATTTAAAGTTTTGATTTTAAGGTAATAATCTATTTTAACATAGATAAAAATAAGTAAAAAGTTGTGTGTTAATCCATTTGTATGGTAATAAATATTGTTCATTTTCATGATAACATTTAATACAGTAAATTAATTCTAATTCTCACATAACTTCTATTATAATTACTATTTCATACTATTTTCTCACCTCCATGAATGCGCCATTTTCTAACCTTGTTAATTTAATGCAAAATACCACTCGGTAAGTAGGGCAAGTACCTCAGAAGTACTCTGCAGAAGGAAATATTACATAAAAAAATTACATGATCCAAAATAAAAAATATATTTAAAAAAAATTCTAACATTGAAATCTGCCCTTTTCTGGAGAATGACCCGTTAGGCTTATATCAGAATTCCTTGTGTTTCCATTAGTGTCCGTCCTGTGATCATCTTAAACACAAGCATCATCTAAATTCTAAATCTAATTTTCTGCGCTCTACTCATGTATATTTAGAACAGCAATGTGATTAAATTCTTTTTCTCTGAATGCAAAAAAATATCTTTTGTCTCTTGAAAGCATAATAAGGTCATTTGGTGGTGTCTGTGGAAACTGTATTGATGGAATAAGAATTTAATGAATTGAAGAACACTTCAAATAATCGTAAGTGAATTGGAACAATAGAAGATCGTACTATGTATGTGAACAGTAATTTTCGCTTTACACAGATTCAACAAGAAATATGACTTTTAGTAATAGCAATAAATAAATATGATAATAATATCACTAAAAATTATTGGGTGGGCTCGAACATAAGACAGCTCAGCTATCCCATTTCTCCGCTTCGAGTAAACTGCCACAAGTCACTAGTTTAAATCAGACTGTAAACATGAACTAAAAAAATCCAATAGTTAAAATATCAGAAATGATTATAGGCCTACCACAATTCAGAAAATATCATAATATTTCATAATAACTAGTTTATAAATATTGCAGCATTCCGTAAATAAAGTAATTTCAGCATAAATTTGGTCTTATTTCTTAAAAATAGCATAAGCTGCATTTAGAGTAAACAACACTCTATCACAGAAAAACATTAAATCAAGATAATATTAGCCTATAGGAAAAATGTATGTCCAACAGAAACAACAATCTGTGGTACATTAATCCATATGCATATTTCTATATTAAATCAAGGTTCTGCTGCATTTCTGCCTAATGCTGTATTAGTACACCCTTATTGTTTCTTCTATTGTTTCGTGGGTCTTCCTTTTCCCTTTCTGCCAATAACTTTTTCTTCAAAAACATTTATGATAGAAGAATTATGGTGTTGTTTCTGAACACTAGGAAATCCTCCAATCATACATAGATTTACTTTTAGTGTGGCCTATTAATTTTACCTACCTTTTCTCCACAATTTCAATTAATATTCATCCTTCACCCATAGCTTGCAAGATTTCTTGATTTGATTTCTTTTCTATCCAACTACTTTCAATATACGACTCCACATCCACATTTCAGTAGCTTCAAGGTAATAAATATCTTGTTTGCTTATTATGTAACTCTCACTGCACTATCTTATAGGTATATTATTTCTCTAAGGATAACCCAGTTTTCTTCGCAAATATTACAAAGTCATATACAAATGACTACCTGTCTGATCACTGGGGACCACATGATCGTGTTATTGTACATAAAAGTATAACCCTATTAAAAGGAAACGATCAAAAATAATAAAATCTAATGTTTTTATACAGGGACATTCCTTCTCAGCACCTCACGAAGCGGGTGACTGTGCATAGCGCACTGCACTGGCTGATAATGGACCCTTCATGCACCTCTGCATTAACCAGATGTCTTAGAATTCGTACTTACCATGCTTATAGAAGATGCTCAAAATGTTTCCCATTTGCTGTCACACATACTTCACATCTTCTGACGAAATTATTATTACCTTGCACAAGTTCTTCTGCACTGATAGACTCTTTTTCATGCCTCATGCTCTAATTCAGTTCATCTCATGTGTGAGGATTGCTTGCATACACTCCGTTTTTTAGGGTAGACCTACCCCACAGATAAAAATCACACACTGTTAAGTCTGGACTATGTGGCTACAAGTTCTTACTGATAATTCTCCTACCAAAGATGTCTTATGGTATCGCGAAGAATATCATACTCTGGACATTACATGCACAATAAAACACAGTACACAAATATTACACTGATGAAAGTTACTGAAGCACTGAAATATCACAGAGTTACAGGCTGGACTTCACGGAAAACAGGCAAACCCTGAACTGAGAGCCAAATAGACTCATAGCATAACAATAACAATACCCTCAGCTCTGCCAGCCTGATAAACACCGCTGAATAAACACCCTGTGTATCGGCAGCTTGAGGTATGGGATGTATTGACGCATGTGCCATGAGGCGCTGTGAAAGAATATCCCTGTATGTTTAACAAGATAATACAACTTTGATTACACCATTGATTATTCCCTGCTCTTTTGAATGTTGCTGTAATCTAAAAAGTTTGTTTTTCACTCTGACTTTGGTGGAGATTAACCGGATCTGGCATCAGTTCAGGTTAAAAAAAAAAATATATATATATAGTCTATACTCCATTGGAGTATTTTATTATAAACTGGAAGAGTACCAGATTATTTTAACCAAGTAGTCAAATTATAACTTCATATTCTTCTAGGTTATAATAAAATACTCCAAAGGAGTATATGCAATGGTTTTCATTTTAACACTACAGTTTTAACTTAGGCATTATGTAAATATTTTAATAGTATTGTGGATAAAACTACTTCCATTTTATTCATTTAATACTGTTAAGTTTTAGATTCTTAGGCCTAATATAAAGATTATCATAATTGTAAACAGCAAGACTTGTACAGATTGTTCAATTAATATTTTAATAAAATTATAAGCTATTATGCAACACCCCCTGTCTTATATCTGCTTTTTTAATTGAGGCAGAATATAACATTGTACCCCAGAATAATAATAATAATAATAATAATAATAATAATAATAATAATAATGATGATAATAATAATAATTTTATTTCATCCAGTGTATTAATTACATATTGATTTTGGACATGTCAAACTTAAATCTAATTACAGACTATGATCATACCAGAATACAAGATTCATTAATTAACAGATATCATAGAACTACTTACCCTAGGCCTATATCTAATTTAGAGTTCATCTATCCTGTAAAGTGCTTTTTCACAAAGGTAGCTCTTTAATTTTTGTGTAAATTTTTTTCCAGTGCACTGTTTTAAAGTGTTTGGTAGTTTATTATAGAACTGTACCCCAATTACGTATGGATCCCTGTTTGATGATTTTGTGTTGTATCTTTTTATGTTTGATCGGGTGTCATACTGGTGAATTTCATCTATGGCAACGTTTAATTCCGGTTTTAATTTTATAAGTAAAATTACCCTATCACCATAGGATATCACCATAGAGTTTGAGTTTATCAATGGTAGTATTCGAAAGTTACTTGAAGATGTGAATTGCTTTCTGAGATTTTACCCTCATATGTACTGGTTCGTCAAATAATACTTCATAAAATCAGATCTCGCTTAGTAGCATATTGCTTTCAGAATATAGATAGCTCTTGTACTTCCTTACATCTAGCGTAGTTGGAACTGATTCTTACACCAAAATGGGCATTATTTTTTCCCCACTGTTTGTGAGGAATAAGTAAAACGTGGAGCTACCTGATTCTTGGAACTAGCCCTTTAATTACCACTACTAAAAATCTGATGTGAAAGTCACATAACTTCCTCTGCCCAAATAAAAGTTAGCAGTATTCACATATCCTTGTCAGAATCGTAAGACAATTTTACGCTAATTATGTTATAAATACCTTATAACCCCTTCTTTGAATGTTGCAACTAAAAACGGAGGCTATGGACAAACAAAAAAAGAAGAAGAAAAAACAAGTAAGTTAACTGCAAACGTTTATTGAACTTTCTGACGTTAAGAATAATTTCTGAAATTTATCGAATTTTCCCTCTGATGTTTCTTTAGCCGACTGTAAGCATGGCCAACAATACATCTTTCTCACTTCATGTGATTAGGCCTATATTGAATAAGAGACTCAATGTCCGCATATTGAGTTGTTCACCAGGCAAGACAGAGTGGGTAGCTTAGAACCACCCTTCAGATAATTTTTTTTTGAAAAAAGTTTCAAATAAAAGTTTAGCTCTTGGTATAAGCACTCCATGTACAAAATTTAAAAGAAATTGTTTGAGCTGTTTTTGAGAAAATCACAAAAAACAAAATTTTCTTCATATAAAGTCCCCTTAAATATAAGAGAAGGTTGTCGCCAATCTTCGTGTCACAGCCTCATAAGGTACCTAACCCAAATACAAAATTTTGTTTTCATATGATTTTCCGTTACAAGAGGCCATATTGCAAAGAGCGTGTTTTCAGAGTAGGTGGCTTATGACTACCCTTCAGAGAATTTTTTCGAAAAAATATTTGAAATAAAAGTTTTAGCTCTTAATATAAGCAACCCACGTGCAAAATTTAAAGAAAACCGAGAAAATCCCGAAAAACGAAAATTTCTTCATGTAAAGTCCCCTTAAAAATAAGAGAAATTTGTTGCCAATCTTCGGATCACATCTTCAAAAGGTACCTGACCCAGATACAAAATGTTGTTTTTGTTTTCCGTTTTGGAGCTAGGCTGTTCACAGACATCCACACAGACACACAGCCATGTTTCCAAAAATAGTATTTTTGGATTCAGGGGCCTCAAAACGTGTATTTATGTTAAAAACTCAACTTTGAATTTGGGAGTCGAAATTAATACTTCCTAGTACCTATGGTACAGGCAGAGGAAGTAATAAAAATTGACTAAACTGGCCTGTATTTGTTTGCTTAAAATTAAGAAACATTATGCATAATACTATATGGTCTTATATTTCTTTCTGAGAGCTTCAAGGGATGAGATAGCAATTTTGAAACAAGACTGTTCTTTGTGTGCAGAGTTAATAATCTAAATGTTTTCATTATGAAGATAAGGGAACTCACGCTTAACTTGAAAAGCATAGAGAAAATTAGGTCAAATCTTTATTGCCTGAATAACAATCTTCTTTTTAAAGAGCATTGTTTATTATGAAAGGAAATGCTTGACAGTGAATCTATTATTATTATTATTATTAGCCAAATAACATCCCAGTGCGGGCTAGGGCCTCCTGTTACAGGGTGGCTTACAAGAAAAAAGTGCCTCGGACCAGCCTTTCCGTGACACTAAAAACTTTCACACAAGTTTCTTAATGCTTGCAGCTTCTTTCCACTTTTGTCTGTTTGCTGCTATTCTAGACCACTGGCCTCCTAGTTGATTCTTAAAAATATCACGCCATTGCATCCTTTGTCTTCCCACTTTCCTGCTCCCTAACCTGGATTCCCACACAGTCACAGCATATGTCCATTTTTTAGGGTCCATTCTAAGCACATGCCCTGCCCAACTCCATTTTGAATTTATTGCTGTCTTTCAACTTCGTTGTCTTACGTATGTCTTCGTTTCTTATCCGGTCTCTTCGCGTGATGTTAAGTAACTTCCTTTCCATTTTCCTCTGGCAAACTTGTATTGTGGTTATTTCCTTTTTAGTTAGTGACCATGACTGCGATCTGTATAGTAGCACCGGTAATATACACATATCCATAACATCTTTCTTAACCTTCATATTAATGGATTTGTCTAGTAAGATAAATTTTAAACTCCAAAATTTCTTCCATGCCTGCGAGATTCTTCTTTCTATTTCTTTCTGAATTTGATTTTTGAATGTGACTGTTTGGCCTAAATAGATGTATTCATTAATGTACTCAATTTTATTATTGTTGATCTGAATGGGTATTTCGTCACTGTTTGTCATTATTTTCGTTTTTGTCACATTGATTTGAAGGCCCATTTGCTTGCTCTGCTTGCTAAGTTCTCCTAATACTTCCATGGCCTCTCTATGTGTATCAGTTGTGATAGCAATATGATCTGCAAAGCGTAGGTTGAACAGCTTTCTTCCATTAATATTTACTCCATAATCTTCCTTCATTCTACAGAAAACTTCTTCCATTAAAGATATGAATAATTTTGGAGATATCGGGTCTCCCTGTCTGACCCCTCTTTGTAGTGGGATTTCTTCCCCCGTCTTGTCCATTTTGACTCTCGCTTTGTTGTTTAGGTATAATTTACCTAGAATTCTGATGTATTTTATATGTACACCTTGACGTTACAATGCTTGTAAGATAGAAACTGAGTCAAAAGCCTTTGCAAAATCTACAAATATTATATATAGCTTTAGGTTATGTTCATTTACTTTCTCTATTAGTTGTGTCAGCACTTGAAGGTGATCCATTGTTGAGTAGCCTCGTCGAAAACCTGCTTGCTCAGGTGGTTGACTATCTTCTATTATTGGACTTATTCGTTTGGTAATCACAGCTGAGAACAATTTGTACATATTAGCCATCAAGCTTATTGGACGGTAGTTATCAATGTCTTCTGTTGAGCCTTTTTTATGGAGGAGAATAATAGTGCTTGAAAGCCATTGTTCAGGCAACTCTTCCGTTTCCATTATTTTGTTAAACAGGAGAACCAATATTTCAATAAGTTCTTGGGAAGCAACTTTGAGGTATTCATTGGTTATTCCATCTTCGCCAGGGCACTTTCCTTTTTTCAGGTTTTTCATTGCTGCTTCTATTTCAGATGATAAAAATGGGGGTATGTCTTCCGCTTCTCCATCTAAGGTAGCTATGTATTGTGTCAGTTGATCTTTTGCATTTGGAATTGTGCTTGTGTAGAGTTCTTTGTAAAACTCTGTAGCCCTCTGTATAATCTTATTCCGATTAGTTATCGGGTCATTTGTTTTGGACTTTAGCTTTTCTGTCCAACATTTGCCTTGACTAGTTTATTTTCTTATTGTTTTAATAGATTTTGTGGAGTCCATTGTATCTCTTATTAGACTAAGTTTGTGTTTCCTTATGTCCCTTCTTATGGCTCTCTTTGTAAGTTTATTGATCTCTCTGTATTCTGTTTCGTTGTCTGGGCGTTTATTCTTAAGCCGCTCTCTAGTTTCTATTAATTGTTTTGTTTCTTCACTTAGTTTGGAAGTCTTTAAAGCGTTTCTTCCTTCGAGGATTGCTTCATTTGCCGCTTTTGATACACTGTCCTCTATTTTTGAATAAAGACTCTGTGCCTCGCCCAAATCTTTACTATTTATTTCCCGCAAGTACCTGTGTAAGCCGTCAATATACTTGGTTTTGTCCCAATTTGACGTTCTGTTTATTTTCCTTTTGTGCCATTTACTTCTGATTAATTTATTATCTAAAATTACGTCTGCACTGATCATTCTGTGATCTGAGTCAAATTTAAGGTGACTTATAACGTTCACATCTGACACCAGGTTTATATTGTCACTCATGATGTAATCAATCTCATTTTTCGTGTTTCCATCTGGGCTTCGCCATGTCCATTTGTCTTTCATGGGTTTATTGAAGAACATATTTATAATCTTCATTTTACTACTCTGAGCGAAATGTATTAATTTTCTTCCCCTGTTATTTCTTTCCCCAAGCCCATAAGGACCAATAACTGATTCGCTGGGGTCGGATTTTTTTACCAACCTTACTGTTAAAATCTCCCGTTACAAAGTTAATATTAGATCTGTGTTCTTGTAGAGCGTCTTCTAATTTGTTGTATAGTTCATCTATTTCTTCTTCTGTGCTGGTTTGTGTAGGTGCATATACTTATATATATAGGCCTATATATATACAATATATACAATATATACATATATTACTGTCATTGTTGTTTTTCCGAATTTTAACTTAAGTAGTGTTAATCGTTCGTTTATTCCTATTATCTCTTCGATATTGTTCTTTATTCTTCTTGAGATGATGAATCCTACTCCTTTCTGACCTCCTTGAACTCCTATATATAGTGAAATGTGTTGCCATTGATACTTTCTATTATTTTTGTGCCTTCTCAACGTACTTCTCCTAAGCCTAATATATCAGTTTTAACTTCCTTTAGAGCTTCTTCCAATTCCATTAGTCTCTCTTCGCTGGATAGAGTTCTCACGTTCAGAGTTGCTATTTTTATATTTAGTTTGCTTGTTTTGTTACCTTGTTTGTAGTTATTGTCATTTTTATGGTTCAGGTACAGTTTTGAAGGATTCGCCGTTTCTGTATTATCCGTAGCTTCTGACAGTGTTCCATTAATCCCGTGCATGCATGATGGCCGTGCCTCTTCTAAGTGACGCACCTTGTGGTTCTTTCCTTGAAAAACGAAATCGAAATGGTCTTACCAGGACATTCCTGGGCCAGAAATTTGGGTCGCACACTTTTTCGAGCTTCTCAAAGTCAAAGCCTACTTTAAAAGCACTGCTTCTTCCTCTGGTCTCTAATTTTTCGCAGTCGATTGCTCCCGTAATTCCTCCTTTTAAGTATGCGGTTACATCTTGTATCTCCGTCTCTTCACGCAGTCTCCCTACATACAGCCACGCCATTTTTGTGGCCTCTTCCAATTGGGCGTTTACCTTCGTGTTCATTCCGACAATCTCGGGCTTCCTTTTTCCTCCCCCTTTCACTACATTTGACCATTCTGGTTCCAGTTCGTCTGACATATCTTCATGAACTTCGCTTTCTGCTTGTAACAGGCTTGGTGTTGTTCCCGATCGTGTGATGTCGTGCTCTGGGCCTAGCTTTGTTGAATTGGGTGTCTTCGATCGTATGTCCAGCCTTTTCTGTTGTTGTTTCATTTCCTCATGTACAGTAGATTTGATTTTGCCTTTTATTGTTTTGTACAACGAGTTCATCATTGTTTCCATTTGTTGTTCTAAGGTCGTTGTAATTTGTTTTTCCATCTCCCTGACATAGTTCTGTATGTTGCCGCAAGGCGGCGGGGTGTTCTGGTTCTCTACTAAGGTTTCCTTTTCTGGACCGTTAGGTGTCGCTAGTTGTCCCCCTGTGGAGTTTGAATTTTTCGTTGACGAATCTTCGCTTCTGTATTTCCTAACCTCGATTTCTAATTGTTCATTCTTCTTGATCTCATTATCTAATAGAGATTTTAGCTCATTGAAACATTCTGTCAAATCACTTACCGCTCTTGAAATGGTCCTTTTCAGGCTTTTCTTCAAATTTCCATTCGTTTCTTGGATATTTGCTAAGTTTGCAAGAGCACTTTCAATGCGTTCCCTTACGTCCGCCGTCAATAATAACATTACTTTCAACAGTTCTGAATAGTTTTTTGCTAGGCCTATGTCCAAAACTTTCAAAAACACAACAGCCTTTTCACTTTCAAATTAACGCTATTGTCTATGTATTCAAGTGTTTGAAATAGCATTGTAAAATTTGTTAGGTTCCCATTGGAGTGTCTTGTACATTATAAAAGTCATAAAATATCAGTAGAGCCAATTTTATGAACTGATTAAGCATCGTTTAACTTCTGTTCCAAGACATCTGATTATTGTTTTATGAGATCCGTTACCCCATTATTGCCAGCAACAAGTAACCATACATAGGCAGAATTATGGGGTTCTCTTATCTAAAGCTTATGATTCTCCTATCTGAAGAGAAATTATTATTTAATTTAAAATTAAACCTTAAGGCTTTCGAAGTAAAGCACAGTTATTGGTAAAGTGCATGGTAATCCCTATCACCATAGTTCTCAGGATGGCTTATTCACTTAAAGAGTAGCCTGTGATTAGTAAAACGCATTAAACATTTACATACCGTAATAAATAATTTTTTGAGTTGCTGCAAACACCATAGCGAGTGATACACCCCTTCCCCTCAGTACCTTTGCCCTAATAGTAGTATGGAGTGAACTGTGATTCAGATTACTGGGAAGGAAAAAGAAATCACTGAATCAGTGCTTCCATTAATTGAGAAGACTTTGCTTCCATTAATTGAAAAGACTTTCAATTCACAAAGGTTTGGCTTCATTTAGAAATGAATCACAGCTTTCATAATTGCTTCACAAAGAAATTGATTCATTTATTTAACTGTATCATGAGTCATTAATTCAGTACAATGATTCATTCATTATAGTTGACTCTTTTACGGTTCACCACTCTTTCACATCTGTCACGACTGTTGTAAAAGTAAGAGGTGGTTTCTACTCTGTATTATGAAGTGAAGTTAAATTAATTTACATTGCAAGAAATTGGATTGTTTTTTAGTGAATCTGGGTCAAGATGCCTACCATTTTAATAAAGGCTAAGGAAAAAATCAATACCGGTATTCCCCTCCAAACTCTGTTTATTAATGTATGTGCTCAGAAAACTAATGAAAAATTCTAGTTATGCCTAGATGTAGCCATATAGTTATGAATATCTCTAACATTCCATTTTGAATGCATTGCATTCACAACTCCTAAAAGATTTTCTCATTTGCTTTAGGTCTTGGTTCAGCTTAATAAAGTGAAAAATATATTGGAAAGATATGCCAAATTAAACATTCATTCGTCATCTGCAAATAACTTTGCATAATCGTGCCCTCTAACTGTTAACAGTCCTTGTGCTTTCTTTGTAAGTTTTTGAAGTAAAATTTCTTTAGTGGCGGTAGAGGGTAAATCTGGAAAATCAGTCACACTAAAACCGTCACGAAATCAGTCACGAAATCAGTCACACTCTTACTTGTTTCGGTGCAGACTGCACAGAAAACAATCAACTCAATGATTAGGAGTAATCAAAGGAAATTTTTCAGACCTTACTTCCTCAATGGCAATAGACAATTCCTAAGCAATCTAAAGGTATATTATTTTTTTTATGGAACCCGGAGGTTCATTACCGTGCAAATCCAAAATTAAAAAATACAAATTTCCAAAATTAAAAAAAAAACAAAATTAAAAATTATAACATCCAAAAATCCAAAATTTAATAAATAATAAAATCAACAATTTAAAAATAAAAAATTTTAAAAATAAAAAAATAAACAATTCAAAGATCGAAAATTGAAAAAATCCAAAATTAAAAATTCAAAGATCCAAAATTAAAAAGTCCAAAATCCAAAATTAAAAAGTCCAAAAACCCAATATTAAAAAGTCCAATAATGCAAAATTGAAAAAATCCAATAATCAAAAATTGAAAAAATAAAAAAAATAAAATAAAGTTTTACTTCTGTCGCGTGGCGTTCCACGCACTCTTTTTTTTGTTTGTTTAGTTTTTTAATTGATCATTAATATACCACAGTAAGTTTGCACTGGACTGCCATTATGATTTTTAATTAGTTAGTATAACATTAAAGTCTTAGCTACTTTTCGTCAAATCGCTGAACCCACATTTCACTTCGTCACACAAGAAAATTGATGGCAACAGTTTTTTGGAACCGAAAGGGTTTAATCCACTTGGAGTTTCTGCCAAGAAGACAAGAAATAAACGCAGAGGCCTATTGTGCAACTCTTCAATGACTGTGACAGTCTATCCAAAACAAGAGACGAAAGAAGTTGTCTGAAAAAGTGTTTTTGATTCACGACAATGCTCGGCCTCATTCGGCTGCTCAAACACAGGCACAACTAAGTTTTAAGTAGGAAATCTTGGGATATCTTCTTACAGCCCTGACCTTACACCCAATGATTTTTGCTTGTTTCCGAAACGAAAGGACTTTTTGGGTGGCGTATTTGGCAGTAGAAGAGTCTAACATTGGCTTTGAAAAACTGGTACCATGTTACAATAAATGTCTTAACAGCAATGGTGATTATGTTGAGTAAGGTACCGTATCTTTGTGAATCAAGTTTTGTGTTGATATCTTTCATTATTATTTAGTTATGCCTAATTGTTCTTTACTTTCTGGCCAACCCTCATTACAACAGCTATAAGTATAAGGTAACTGACCAAATGTCTATGGTGCCAAGGATATTTTTGTAAAATAAATAATATATTTACACATATTACACATATATGTTACACATATTCAATTAAACATCTTTGATGGTTTACATAGCGTATACCAAGAAATGCTGTTTTCCATCGGATTTGTCGATGTCAGTAAAGTTGGTATTGCAAATTTCCTGTTACCTAGTGTGCCCATCCCTATGGGATTGTGGAAGGATACAAGGTAGCTGCCCCAGGGAAGCTGACCTAATTTCTTAAATGGGCCCGCCCGTAGGGACATTGCAAAATATTCTAAGTTCATCTGATTCCCTATTGAAGAAAGAACCTTTCTTTCAACTGCAGATGTTGACTTTCCTCCACGGGTGTTGACGGACAAGTAAGGGTCACATCTCATGAAAATACTAAACTGAATGAGAAGTCCGCATTAACTCCTCCTACAATGGAATGATAATTCCTACAATGGTTCAAATCCCGGCTATGGCATTGAATTTTTCATTCTGACTTCACGTGTCCATCCTCCTACAATGTTTAATAGCCTATTATAGGCTAGAATCCTCATGTGACTTTTCCACAATTGTTTATTGGATGTTTGGTTTTTATGTCTGGACCAATCACGTGACAATCTTTAATGCCTAAAGGGCTCGAGATTCTCCAAATCTTGACTAAGAATTAATCTTAAGATTCCCATTATTCAGAAGTCTAGGAATGTAATAAATTCATTGAGTCCTTACTTTCCACTGTTACACTATTATATAAAACATAGACGAAAAAGCTTTCTTGCAGTGGATAACCTTCTGCACAAATCTCACAACGTTTCGACCAAAGCCGTCTGGTCTTCCTCAGGTGAATGTGCCTCAGCATGAACTGCCAAGGGTTGTCATGGATGCGGAAAACCCATGCTGCCCTCTGACTGCGTCATCACAAACAAAGTATTTCTACCATGTTCCCGGATCCACTCCTCTGAAATTTTGTAATCAACCTCTTCTTTGTCACATGTCGGTGGTGCGGGAAATTTTAACTCACAATTTTTATTTTTCCTTTTCTTTAACCTTCTTAATAAATCCATCCACACATCACCTAGGTCTCCTCCATACCTGTTTAAACTAGGCCCTTGATTATTGATAATATTCCAAGCCTCACATATTTTTCTCTTCTCCAAATCGTACTCTACCCTCACAATCTCCATATCACCAATACCATGCTTTACATGGACCATGTGTTGACTGAGTCCCATATTTGTCCTCCCATAACTAACATCCCTTTTATGCTCCCTAAGTCTTGTATTAAATGTCCTTCCCGTCTCCCCGATGTATACAATCCTTACAAAAGATCGAGTACACCCCCGCACACTCCATTTTATCTTTCTTTTCCTTCCCAATTCTTTTATAGTCTGAAAAGATCTTTTCAATCGTTCTTTCTACACTGTACGCAGGTACAAGGTCATATTTTCGAAAAACTTTTCCAAACCGCTCCCCCACGGTTGGATTATATACCTTCCCTACATATTTAGTGTCATTGTTCCTACTCTTATTCTTCTTTCGCCTCTTTCGACTTTCCACCTCGTTCCAGATATTCTCAATCCTTCTTTCACAATAACCGTTCCTTTTAGCCAGTCTGAAAATTTCTCCTTTCTCACTCCTCAAATCTTCTAAATTATTACACAAGGCAAGGGCTCTGCCCACAAAGTTACGCCACACGTTGTCTTGGCCCTTTGGTGATGTGATGAACTGTTATGTATATACAAATCTCCCTTTCCCGGTTTTCTATACACACCTAACTTAACTCTTGGATGGTCAAGAGTAATCTTCAGGTCTAAATAATTCAAAGTATCATTTTTAGGTTTCTCAATGGTGAACCTAATTCTGCTATGACAAGTGTTGAAATCTTGCACCAATTGCTCAGAGATGTCATTTCTAACCATGACGAATACATCGTCAACATACCTCATATATAATGTTTTCTGATACTACCAGTTTGCTACCATACTCTTGTGTTTAAAGACAAAGTCATCTTTCCATACAAAGGACTTATTCCTTAAAATACCTTTTTGTTTCAAAGTCTCTTTAGAAATATATTCTTCTTTCTTAGTGACACTATGGAGTCAGTAACAGACCTATTGTCATTCTGCTTGTATCTGGTTATACTGGAGATATTGTTCTGTCTCATTACAATGGCTGCGAGGGAAAACCCTTACCAGCACTAATCTACCTCTCATTAGAACAATGTTCATACAAATGGAATTATTCATATATTCCATTTGTTTAATCTATTAACAATTTATTTTTTATAAATATTAGTATTGAATTCCCCTTAATTAGCTGATTATTTTGATATGAAACTCTAGTTGTAAATAATATTTGAAATTAATAAATATGTTAACTTCTCCTTAATACAAGTATCATTTTGATATGCAAATCAAAATGGGTAACTATTTTAATTGATAGGCTTTATCTAATTTGGGCTACTCCAATCTCTATCAAGCTCTATGTACAATGTTATGATCTTCTAAACACAACAATTTTGCTAATCATTAAATGAGCTAAATTAATATTATAAAAAGACAAATATTATCCATCAAATCACTCACTCAGTCCTTTCTGTAATAAGTAAATGTGGAATATAAACAAGGTATATCTTAAACAGTTGATTACATTGAACTTATTAAGTGCCAGTATGGTACTTTATGAGATTGTGTGGTGGACGGAAAAATGTCTGTCCGTCCGTCTGTCCGTCTATCTGTCCTGTGTCTGTACGCACCATAACTCAAATACGCTTTTTCGGATTTTCATGAAACTTTGAAAACACATTTATAATGTCCATGGGAAGAACCCTATTGATATTGAACCAAATCGGTTCACCGGTACCGGAGTAATGCCCAATTTAGTGCCTATTTTAATAGATTATGGCGCCTATTTCCATGAAACTTGGTATACCCATTTATGACGTCCATGAGAATTGCTCTATTGAATTTGAACCTAATCTGTTGACCGGCACCGGAGTAAAACCCAATTTAGTGTCTACTTTAAAGGCGCAATAACTCAAATACGCTTTATCGGATATTTATGAAACTTCGTATACGCATTTATAATGTCCATGGGAAGACGTTTATTGATATTGGACCAAATCGGTTGGCCAGTACCGGAATAATGCCCAATTTAGTGTTTTTATGTTAATATATAAGAAGTCGCGATAACTCAAATATGCTTTATTGGATTTTCCTGAAATTTTGTATACCCATTAATAATGTACGTGGAAAGACGTCTACTGATATTGGACCAAATCGGTAGACCGGTACCGGAATGAAACCCAATTTAGTGTATATTTTAAAGACGCGGTAACTCAAATACGCTTTACCGGATTTTTATGAAACTTGGTATACACATTTATAATGTCCATGGGAAGACGTCTATTCATAATGGATAAAATCGGTTGACCTGTTTCGGAGTAATGCTCAATTTAGTGCCTATTTTATGGTAATATACGTATTCGAAAGAATTTATTTAAAAAAATGAAAATCAGTTATCTTGACAACATAGCCTATTGTTTTACTGTGATCTTATAAGGCCTTGGAAATTAAAATACAGGTAGCTATGACAAAAACATATTGATTTACATGCGCTTATCCAACTAGACCGTTAAAATGACCCAGGTGGCCGAGATGGTAGACCTTTCTTCTTCCGTAAGCCCTGCTTAATGAATAAATCTGGAGCTTAACTTGGAAATCAATTTAAAAAAAAAAAAACATATTCTGCATATCATAATTGCAGTCATAACTGATTAAACAAAAACATACTGGCACTTTGTTACATCAGTTTACCTGATTTTATTATTCTTATGATTCATTATTTAGTCCAGATACATAATATTTTAATATGTTGTAATTTTATTAAAATTGTAATATCAAAATTTTGAGTCTCTAGTAAGCCTATAGTTTAATCAAAGATATTCTATCTTTATAGGTTTATAGGGGAAGAATCAACTGCTGCAGGAATAAAATGTGAACTGACAGATGCTCCTACCTGGATCATAGATCCTGTTGATGGAACAATGAACTTCGTGCATGGTTACCCAAATGTTTGTGTCTCAGTAGCCTTGTGGGTAAAGAAAGTTCCAGAAATCGGAATTATATATAACCCTGTTCTGGATCTACTATATACTGCTCGTCAAGGTCAAGGTGCCTTCCTGAATGGAAAGAAAATTCACGTCTCAGCTGAAGAAGGTTAGTGAAAGTATTTGTGTTTTGTGTCTGTCATATTAAGACAGAATATTATGTCATAATACTAAATATATTAAATAATAATATTAAAATGTTATGTTTTGCTTAGGTTGTAGACTTGAACTTTTACTCTTCTTGGCCTCTGAGCTGTGAAGATTATAGTCTTGGATCCGCTAGGACCAGAGTCTTCCTAAGGTTTCTGGAAATATGATTCCAGTTTTCTAGTTTTAGCCCAAAGTTCTGTTCGTTTTTCCTTTTCTAATTGTTTGTATATCCCTCCACTAAGGTGTTTCCTGCCAAGCCATGGTTCAAATAAGAGAGTAAAACATGTAATGTAGCATTTACACAATGGTTAATATTGACTGCTCGTTGCTTACAATATTTCTTCACCGATATTATTTCACTTCACTTTGAAGTTTACCATAAGAAAGCACCTTTATTATTTCACTTTGCTTTGAAGTTTACCATAAGAGAGCACCTTTAATTAATGGTCAAACACATCAGAATGCAAGTTTAAAATTGATTGTCGCCTAGCGAGGTATACTAAGTTCTTGAGAATATTATAGGAGAAAAATTCATCTGGCACTGGGACTCAAACCCAGGACTTTTGGCTATTCGTACCACTGATCTACCAACTGAGCTAGCCAGAATTCACTTCACAGTGCCAGGTGGAACCTCTCTCCTATGTTTAATTGCCCTTAATGGTCTACCTCACTGATAGACAAGATACTGTGAGGCACACTAATTAGTGATTACCAGGCTTCCACTGTTATTGTACAGTAACATTCAAGTTGGATACAAGCATTCATGAACCACACAAGACCATTAAGGGCAATTAGTCATACGAAAGAGATTCTATCTGGCGCTGTAAGCAAACTCTGGCTAGCTCAGTTGGTAGAGCAGCGGCACGGGTAGCTGAAAGTCCTGGGTTCAAGTCCCACTGTCAGAGGAATTTTTCTCTTATAATATTTTTATGAAATGTCCAACAGAGACAATAGGTTTCAGGTAGCAGTCAGCCATTGGTATGGTTGTAATGTCAGCATGGAAAAGAAGGGAGCTTTCTGTTGCCACATATATATTCTGTAAATTCATTGTATGCCGGATGATCATTTCCATGATCATGGAAATGTAAAACTTCTGCCTTTCAAAAGAAAGCTGCAGCTTACTATATAGCCTATTGGAAGAATTGGCCCTGATTTTAATTATAAAGTCATACTCAGTTGGGGGAAACGTGTTAATTAACATATGTTGCTCTTCAGTTTTCCAATGCACTAGATTATTTTTCCCAAATTTATATTTAAAATTTTGTAAACATTTAGCTGTTGTTGTCAGAAACAAGTAGTGTGCTCGCTCCACTCATGGCCTAATAATACAATTATTTCAGTTCAGAACTAGATGCAATTTTATTTGTTTACATCAGGTTCCTTTCTAAGGCTGGCAGTTGTTAAATTTCTAAAGCAATAGTGATTCTTAAATATTTGTGACCTATTGGTAATCTCTCCAGAATTAAAATAATCACAGGAAAATTCAAGAAGTAATGACTTTCCTGGACCCTATGTAAACACCTTCTTAACATTTAAGGAAACGACTAGTAACATTTTTAACTTTAAAATTTATCTAAGTCATTTTTCCTCCTAGAATATCATTACATTACAAAATTTCATTCTTAACAAATCTTTTTTTGGAGGGATGAGGGGGAATTGGAATGTGTTTTGTAAATCACATTTTTTAATTAATGTAAAATAATTATTTTAGTCTAAGTTCCTTTAGTGTATTGAACTGAACTGCCCCCGAGCACAAGCTTTGCTTCTTCGAGTGACGTTCAAAACCATATTTGGATATACTTATTGTTGGTATCCATGCTTGAGTTACGTAAACCAACAAATGAACATCTAATATTGTTTATTTTGTGTTTATTCTGTAACTATGTATGTATGGTGCTGCCACCACCAGTCCTTGTTGGTGAGTTAGTAGTTTGGAATGCTATTATAAATGAAGCTGCCATTTATCTCAATTCTTTTACTGTGTTCAATATTTAGCATAACAACAGGTTATGGGCCCAGGTGCGCAGTGTTCGAGTGAATTGAGGAGACGTAATACAATATAGTGGAAAGTGTGGAGAATCTAGTAAACTACCATATTGTGTAACAGTGCAGCGACGAATTTTGCAACGGTCAAAATGGCGGAGATGGAAGAGAAAACCTTCTATATTCCAAAGCTAACAAGAAATAACTATGTGGCGTGGATGGCGCGCGTGAAATCTGAAATGTTGATTAAAGAGTGTTGGGAAGCAATCACGGGTTATAACAATGTTGATGGAGCTCATCTAAATCAAGCAGAAACCCGTCGGCGCGAGAAAGCCAACCTCATGGCGCTATCTCTTATTATGAGATCAGTTAGTGATGATCTCATTAACGACATAGTTGATTTCAACAAGGCGAGTGAAGCATGGACCAAACTCGAAACTATTTGCCACCAGAACACTCAGTATGGTGCTATGATGAAGTTACGAGAATTGGCGACCATGGTAAAGGGTGATATGACCATTCAAGAGTATAGCAATACAATGATGAATATGAATCGACTGTTGAGGAAGAATGATTTGGAGATATCTGATAAACAGTTGGCTCATTTGTGTTTGTCTGGCCTTCCCCCAGATTATGAAATAACAGTGAAGACTTTGGTGACTCAGCCGGATAAGATGGACATGTCCTACATAAAGCAAGTGTTACTGGAACAAGAGGAAGAAATGAGAAAACAAAGCCTATCATCACATCAAGCATTAAAGACAACTTGGAAACTGCCGAGTACTAAAGGTAAAAAGTATACCGATGGAAGGAATTCTACCAATCAGAATAACAGTATATCTCAACGGAAGCAGTACAAAGGGAGATACTTTTGCTATGCATGTGGTGGTGAAGGACACATTGCGAAAAATTGCCCCAAGACTCAGGAACTAGAAGATAAGGAAAAAGGGAGTAGTGAACCCAAGAAAGCTTCTGCTTCAGTTACTACAAGGGAGCATGTGGTATTGCATGCGAAGAAGTATTCTCAATGCAAACACGATGTATGGATGTTAGACGGTGGTGCTTCTGACCACATGACAAATAGAAGAGAGATTTTCAGAGAATGCTCAGGTACTGTTGAAGTCGGTGATGGGAGACCGCTGAAAATAAGTGGCTTGGGATCTGTTGTAATTCCTATGTCAGATGAATGTGGAGGAAAGAATGTAGAGCTTCAGGATGTGCTCTATGTGCCTGAATTACATGATAATTTGATTTCTCAAGGTCAGATAGAGGAGAAAGGTCTTGAGTTCAGATCGAAGAATGGTTTGAATAAGTTATTAAAGGGAGAAAAATTAATCTTTCAAGCACATCGAATTGGAAGGTTATATTTTGTCACTACTGTTGGAGGTGTATCAATAAAAGAGTTAAATGAGGAATATCTAAAGAACGTTAACACGAGAAAAGCTGCAAGAGTTTCTCAGATGACGTGGCATAAGAGACTAGGCCACCCTAACCTGCAAACTATGGGAAGAGTTGAAGCCCTATCAGAGATAACTGGTAAAAGGGACGATCCGAATAATTTTTGTGAACCATGCCTGAAAGGCAAGATGAGAAGACAAAAGTTCCCGGTTGATGAAGGTGATAAAGCCAGTGCAGTGTTAGATAGAATCCATTCTGACATTATGGGTCCCATAAAACCGCTATCACTTGGTCGAAAGCAGTATATAATATCGTTCATTGATGAGGCAAGCCGATATGTCACAACGTCAGCTATGGCGAAGAAAAGTGATGCCCTACAAGAATTCAAGAAATATAAAGAGAGAAGTGAAGTTTTGCATGGGAGAAAAATAAAAGAATTCCAGACAGACCAAGGCATGGAGTACCTGGCCAGAGACTTTCAGGAGTACCTAGTCGAAAATGGAATACTTCACAGAAGGTCCGTTACCTACACTCCACAGCAAAACGGCCTTGCCAAAAAGATGAATTTAACCCTTTGTAATGTAATACGGTGTTTATTATTCGAGGCAGGACTACCTCTTCATTTTTGGGCAGAAATGCTTCAAACTGCTTGTACTCTTCGTAACCTGTGCCCGTCCAGATCATTAAGCTTCTGCAGCCCTGTAGAAAAATGGAAGGGAAGAAATTTAATGAAGAGTGATTTGGAACACCTGAGGGTGATTGGCTGTCAAGCATGGTCATGGATACCCAAGGAGCTGCGTGATGGAAAGTTCCAACCTCGGGCTAAGGAATGTGTACTTCTGGGATATGACGATGGGATAAAAGGCTACCGCCTATGGAGTATTCAGGAGAAGAAGATACTACATAGTAGAGATGTTGTCTTTCGTGAGCATGTTTTCCCCTTCCGGTCTTCCAATGCTCTGGAGGATGAGAAGCCAACTCTAATGGATATAATCCAGTTCCCTACAGGAGAGGTGCTGGACCCCAGTGCCACAGGAGAGGTGCTGGACCCCAGTGCCACAGGAGAGGTGCTGGACCCCGGTCCCACAGGAGAGAAGCTGGAGCTCGGTGCCACAGGAAAGAAGCTGGAGCTCGGTGCCACAGGAGAGGTGCTGGATCCCGGTCCCACAGGAGAGAAGCTGGACTCTGGTGCCACAGGAGAGGTGCTAGACCCCGGTGACACAGGTGAGGTACAGGACTCTGGTTCTATGAGAGAAGTGTCCTACAATGATGCCACTTCAGAGGAGGGACTTAGGAGTTCAAAACGCTTGAAGCAACCTAGAAGGATGTGCAATCTGTCGTGTTGCAATTATTGCTGCAAGGTAAGGGATGGTGTAATTGATATTTTGGAGCCACCCAGGACCCCAGAAGAGATCATGTGTAGAGAGGATAGAGACACCTGGTTGAAAGCAATGGAGGTGGAGATGAAGAACCATGAAAGGAACCAGACTTGGATTTTAGTGAAGAAGCCAAAGTTTGGAAATATTGTATGATGCAGATGGATTTTTTCTATAAAAGTTGGAACTGATGGTGAAGTGAAACATAAAGCCAGACTTGTTGCACAAGGATTCAGTCAAAAGTTTGGGCTCGACTATTGGGAAACGTACAGTCCTGTCATACATAAAGATAGTCTGAGACTGATAGTAGCTATATCTATATGCAAAGGTTGGGAAATTGAACACGTTGATGTGGTAGCTGCATACTTAAATGGCAATTTGGAGGAAACTATTTATATGCAACAACCTAAGCTGTGGGAGATGGATGGTGAAAACTACGTTTGCCTTTTAAAGAAAAGTTTGTATGGTCTTCATCAATCTGGGAAATCTTGGAATGATTTACTTCTGAAAATTCTAAAGAGTATAGATCTTAAGCAATGCTACTCAGACCCATGTGTTTTTACCCATGAAAAAGGGTATGTAGGAGTTTATGTAGACGATATGTTACTCTGTGGTGAAAAGGATTTTATAACTTGTGTTAAAAATCACTTGAATGATAGTATCCAAATCAAACAGCTTGGTGAGGTTTCTACCTTTGTTGGTATTAATTTTGAAAGACCTTCTATTCATGTACTGAAGTTAGATCAAAAAGATTATATCAGAGATACTTTGAGAGAGTTTGGCATGGAAGATTGTCTTGGTGTACCTACTCCAGCTGTCTTGGGAGTATCATCGCTTGAAGCAAGTGAAAGGAGTGAACCTTTTGATGATGATGTTTTTCGAAAGGCTATTGGGAGGTTGTTATACATAAGTACTTGTACAAGACCAGATATATCTTTTGCAGTTGGCTATTTGAGCAAATTTTGTAATGCTCCTACTCAAGAACATTGGGCCGCAGTCATCCGCATTTTCAGATATTTGAAGAAGACTATTGATTATAGTTTAGTTTATACTAAGGATCCGAAAATGAATCTCTCAGTGTTTTGTGATGCAGACTGGTCAAATGATAAGCAAGACTCAAAGTCTGTTTGTGGTTTTGTTGTACTCGTGGCAGGTGCAGCGGTTGCTTGGAGAAGCAAAAAGCAGAGTATTGTGGCAACCAGCACTATGCTTGCAGAATACTATTCTTTATTTGAAGCATGTAAAGAAATCATATGGATCAGAGATTTATTATCAGAGCTTGGTCATCCCGCTAATTCACCTACTACCATTTATGCTGATAATCAAGGAGCGAACAGCCTGGCAGAGACAAATAAATTGTCTGAGAAAAGTAAGCACTGCAGGATGCGGTACCATTATGTTCGGGACTGTGTTGATAAATGTGAAGTACAAGTAAAATATGTGGGATCGTCAGATAACCTTGCTGACATTTTTACAAAACCATTGCCTGGTCCGAAGACTGAAATGTGTGCCAGAAACATTGGCTTATCCTATTTGTAAACTTATTGTGTAGGTTTGTTTGTTTACTGTGCCATGTTCATATTTTTTCAGTCTGTGTATTTGTTTTATGTAGTGTCATTTGTGATTTATTGAATTTGTTGATTTCCGAGGAGAGGTGTTGGTATCCATGCTTGAGTTACGTAAACCAACAAATGAACATCTAATATTGTTTATTTTGTGTTTATTCTGTAACTATGTATGTATGGTGCTGCCACCACCAGTCCTTGTTGGTGAGTTAGTAGTTTGGAATGCTATTATAAATGAAGCTGCCATTTATCTCAATTCTTTTACTGTGTTCAATATTTAGCATAACAACACTTATATTGTAAGTTTGTAACAATTGTAACAATATTGCAAAATAAACAAGCAAACAAACTCTTTTTACAAATTATAAGTGTACGGTTTTTGCCATTTTAAGAAGACCTTGTCCCAAATCATCGTCTATCTACAAAAGAATATAATAGCAATGTTCCCTAATCCAAAAATCTGCACTGACACCAACAAAGAACAGGTGCTCTAATAGTCGTGTGGTTTCCCCAGCGTTTCTGCTGTCATTTAACACTTCTCAAGTGAAGTCAACATGCTGTGGTACATATTTGGCAACATTGTACTGGACCGCACACAAGTGTGAATACGCCTAATTACCTTTCTATTCACTGATTGACAGTTGAAAAGGATTAGGGTGGCAGACGGTATGGGCAGTTCCAGGGAAAAAAGTCTTTAAGAAGTGGCACTCACAATATGATCTGGGATTTTTACAGTATCTTTTATACTTCTATGTAACGGGGCCGGGGTCTATCTATGCATATATGTGATACTCTGTGCACTGTATGCAGCGGGTGC
Organism: Ectobius pallidus; assembly: GCA_964059195.1. Lineage (NCBI taxonomy): Eukaryota > Metazoa > Arthropoda > Insecta > Blattodea > Ectobiidae > Ectobius > Ectobius pallidus. The sequence goes on from CAXKWD010000010.1 coordinate 18,873,355, forward strand.
ATACTCCTCGTACCCAACCCCGTCAACACATCAGGATTTTGGGCCTACCTTCTGCGTCGTTCCATCTCTGGTTGTCGGCTTCCTTGTTCTCCTGTTGCTGTAGAGAGATATGCAGTTGCCTCTAGACTATCCCCCAGACCACAACCCTCAACACCCCTTGCTCCATTCGGGGATGTTCACATTATAGTAATGATTAACGCAAGATACCCTAAACTAAATCCCTTTTATTCACTGATTGAACTACTCTAGATATAATACATAGTTTACACCATTCCTATCGTTCCTCCTTCCATCTTCCACACCTGGCCTATTTAATATCCGCCGCCATAGTCCCTGAACAACACACTCTACTCCAGCATAATGCCACTACTCGACTGTACACTCCCTTGCTGGTCTGTACCAGGGGAAAAACGCCAACTTGCATTTCCCACGATCCGAAATGCTAAGGAAATGCTCTAAACGCTAAACTTGCATTATACTCAGGGCTGTACAAAGCTGTACCCTTACATCTATAAAAAAAAACTTTGAAGAGCCATGTTTTAGATGCAGAACTTATTTGCAGATTTATTTTCTCAGAACTTCATTTTACATTTTCTAGCACAAATTATATCAAAAGTTACTGAATTATAAACAGTTGTGTATTTTGTTACACATGCAGGAAAAATAGAGTGAAATCTGTAAATGCCTTCAAATTGTAGAAATATGGTAAAAATTTAAATTTTGAAGTGTTACTTTCAAAGTTAAAAAAAAAACACAATCTGGTATTGAAAGTACTGCATTCCTTGAACACCACATAAGAGGAGTTCCAAGCATGAAGAGGGTGTGAAACTTGGAAAACCCATTGCAGATTACTTTTATGCATTTAAATGAAAATACCATTCTTACATAAAATGAACTAAATTTTCACCCATCACCTCCTTTTAAATGACACTAACACGGAGTATAGGAAATTCTTTGCTTTTTAATCAATTGCTTTAAATCTTGCTCAGCAGGCAGGTGTGTACATTGAAACAAATTTTTCAAATTTCATCCAGCTTTCTATGTTAGGCTCTTAGATATTAATTTTACTTCCTCTGCCCATACCTTAGGTGCTATAGGTAGAGAAAGTGTTGTTATCGACCCTTTATAGTCCATGTGCCAGACCCCCAAAATTGACCATGTCATTATAATTTGGGGGGACTGAATGAAACTTATACCACACGTTCCTGGGGTCATGTGGAGCAAAAAAGTCGGGGGGGGGGGGGCCATCATGAGGAGGTAGCTTTCAAAAATGGCGGACGCTTGTGAATCTTTAAATTCAAATATCTCGGGACTGGGTTCATCAATCTTGAATTTTGTTTTTTCAAAATGTAGGTTATTCTCCTGGCTACATGTTTGTTCCACATGTTTGTGGCCAAAAAACCAGTATTTATTGGTCAAAACTCTAAAAATCTGAAAAATAGATTTTTTGACATTTACGTTTTGCGGTTTATTTCTCTAACCGTTGGGTATATCGAAAAAGTGTCTGAAACAAAAGTTGTAGAGACACATCTCACCTTTAAAACGCAAAAATGAAATCGAAGATCGGATCAATAGAATCCGAGATATCCAGATTCAAAGCGGGCGGAGCGGGGTTGAGCGTGTTGACCGAGCGCTTGGTGCAGCCTAGCGAGAGGCGAGACTTAGCGTAAAATCCTGCACTTTATTTATTTTTAACCTCAGTAATTGCTTTATTACTAGATAAATTTACATTACCTACTAATGTGCACTATTTTTAACATGATTATTAAACACTTACTCATAAATACAATTAACAATTATATCAAATATCTGGGAAATGGACATCAACAGTTACCAACTCATATAATATACTGTCAAGGCTTTTATCCTCGATTTTTAAGATGAAATCGTTAAAGGAACTTCAAATAGTCGAAATAATTAAAAAAAGGAAAAAAGTATTACGATTTAGGTATGTATCGGAGACTTTTAACAATACTTTCAGAAATGAACACAGGATGTAAGCAACTAAGAAATAAAAATACCTATAAAATGCCTTATAGGCAGATAATGTAAATTTATCTAGTAATAAAGCAATTACTGAGGCTGAAATAAATAAAGCGCAGGATTTTACGCCAAGTCTCGCCTCTCACTAGGCTGCACCAAGCGCTCGGTCAACATGCTAACCCCGCTCCGCCCGCTTTGAATCTGGATATCTCGGATTCTATTGATCCGATCTTCGATTTCATTTTTGCGTTTTATAGGTGAGATGTGTCTCTACAACTTTTGTTTCAAACCCTTTTTCGATATACCCAACGGTTAGAGTAATAAACCGCAAAAGGTAAATGTCAAAAAATCTATTTTTCCGATTTTTAGAATTTTTACCAATAAATATTGGTTTCTTGGCCACATACATGTTGAACAAACATGTAGCCAGAATAATAACCTACATTTTGAAAAAACAAAATTCAAGATTGATGAACCCAGTTCCGAGATATTTGAATTTAAAAATTCACAGTCGTCCGCCATTTTGAATGGCCGCCATGTTTGAAAGCTACCTCCTCATGATGCCCCCCCCCCCCCGACTTTTTTGCTCCACATGACCCCAGGAATGTGTGGTATAAGTTTCATTCAGTCCCCCCAAATTATAATGACCGATGGGTCTGGCACATGGACTATTAAGTTCAAAGTTGAGTTTAGCTCCAGAACAGAAAATCATATGAAAACCAAATTTAGTACTTGGGTTAGGTACCTACTGAGGATGAGACACGAAAATTGACAACAATTTTCTCTTATTTTTAAGGGACTTTGCATGATGAAAATTTCGATTTTTGCAACTTTTTTCTCGAAAATGGATACATACATATGTACGTACGTACATAAGCACTTTCAATTTTATATATTAGATACTGTAGCTAGAAATGTGTTTACCCCATGTAAGCCTGTCTTTGTAAAAGAATGTATATTAACTACATGCAGTTTGTATCTGAACCAATTATATATATAAAAGGAATTTTGATATTTATCAGTTAGTAGAAGATACTCATGATTATATTACTAGAAGTGTAAACAATTTGATGGTACCTTTTTCCAAGGTTAAGCTTAACCAAGCATAGTTAAGTAGTATGTCATTAATGTTTATAATAAGTTACGTGAGAATGTTAAGTCACTTAACATTAACTAGTTTAAAAAAAGAAAGAGAAAAAGTGACTGTTGACACACTCTTTCTATAGTCTCTCTGAATACATCAATGAAGATATTTTATTTTAAATTATTTATGTATCATTGACAAATACCTTTTCTTTGATACATGGCCAAATACTTCTTGTAATCAAAGGCTGAATAAAATTGAATTGAATTGAATGGAACTGAACTGAACTGAACTGAACTGAACTGAATTATGCAACGCCTAAGTGTCATTGTTCTTTTCTATTACAGAATTATCCAAATCATTAATTGGATATGAATTTGGTACAAGCCGTGATCCAGAGAAAATGAAAGTAATAATGGAGAACATGGCTATTTTAGTTCCTCAGGTTCATGGGTAAGTCATATTAAATCACAAGTACAGATTATGTTGTTATGTTCTTATGAGGGTGTGTTGTTACTAGAGATCGGATGTTAGGCAAAGTGCTTGCATTTCTTTGGTGGATGAATTTTCATCTTTGAAGAAATTGGTTACCATTGTTATATGTTAGTAAAATTTCCTCCCCTATGCTTATTTAAGGGCTTATACAGTAGAGAACTCTCTTTTTAGATAATTTTGATTAATTTAACTTTGTCTGCACAGGTTTTCCTGCAATTTTGTATACTTATTCTACAAGAGTTTAGCTTTAAATCGATGTACCCTATAACCCATCTAATAATATGTTGATCTGAGTGATTTTTATTATTTTTTTAATGAAAACATCTATTAAACATGGTATCAGGTCTTTGCAGAGATGTGGAAATATGCCGGCAGTTTAGCTAAGATGTCCCTCCACATGGTATTAATGAAGGTTTGGATATCTGAAAAATTCCCAGAACAATGTACCACAGCAATAATAATTAACCCCCTCCTATGCTTGGGAAGTTTTGGGTTATTTTTTGTTCTGGATCCATGACAATGTTGTTCTTGTGATTCATATCCTATATCCTATGTCCCCTATGTTGGGGCAGAGGGCCTCCAAATGGAGGTTTCTGTTACCTGTGTGAATTTTTTTACACTTATTTTCCAAGAGAGGGCAGAAGGACAGGTGGTAAGCCCATCGCCTCAACCACGTCCAGAAACTAAGGTATTACTTGGATGTGAAAGGGCTGAGAAATTTTGTCCAGAGGCTCTAATTTAGGCTTGGAGATCTTTTACATGTACGTCCTGAAAAATCCATCAAATGCGGACGAGTTGATCCCGCCACCTTCGGATCTAGAGGCGAGCACACTAACTCTAGACCACTGCAGCCAACATTTTGCGATTCATATAGTGTGTTAAAATTTGCATGTACATACATGTATTTATTTGTTTGTATAAGGTCTGTGAAGTTGAAGTCAGTATTTTCATGTTTCTGCATGATTCTTTAAAGCTACGGAAAGAAAAGACGTGAAGAGACATCACAATATGATTAAAACAATAGTTACAATTTTGAAGAGTATCATAGCAATAAGAAAAAAGATATTTGTTGATACTATTGTTTCAGAAGTGGTGATACCAGTAAATATTCAATATAACCGTAATTTCGTACCTCTTGATGTACTAAACGAAACTCTGTGGCACTACATCCCTGAAGGGACTAGGCTTACCACCTCACCGCTGCATCGTCTACCATAGGCAGATGGCAGGATTGGGGGCATGTGATCAGCATGCTGACTCCCATGGCCGTTAATGGTGGTTTCCATGACCGGAGTCACTACTTTTCTATGAAGTAGCTCCTCAATTTGAGTCATGAGATTGAGTGCACCCTGTTCCAGACCTCTCTACCTCAGTAAAATCTGAGGAGATACCGGGGATCAAGCCCGGGCCAATGGATCTGTAGTCTGCAGTCTGCAATCTTGATGTACTAAGATAGTATATTATGTATATTACATTAACTTCTTCAAATTCTTATATTATTGAAAAGTGCCTTTAACACCCTTTCAGGATACGTGCTACTGGGTCCTGTGCAATGAACATGGCATTGGTTGCTCATGGAGGTACTAATGCAAACTTCGAATTTGGAATCCATGCTTGGGATATAGCTGCTGGTGCCATTATAGTCCGTGAAGCTGGTGGAGTTTGCATTGATCCTGCTGGTAAGAAATGTTTATTTTTAGTATGTTCCACCTGCAAGCCCACACAACTTTGTTAAATGCCATCTTAATACAATACTAAACTAAACTCCATGGTGCTACCTCCCTGGAGGAACTTGACCTACCACCCGATCGCTGCGTCATCTACCACAAGCATATGGTAGGATTGGGGGCATGTGGTCAGCTGAGTGCACCCCTTCCAGACCTCCCTACCTCAGAAAAATCCGAGGAGGTACCAGGGATCGAACCCGGGCCAACGGATCTGTAGTCAGCAATGCTAACCACAAGACCACACCAGCTGTCATAGTGCAGTACTATGATGGCATTTAACTAGTTGTGTGAGCTGGTGTTCATAGTACTACAATTTATGCAGCAAGAAACAAACTTACCGCATTACTAGCATGCATTTCTTACCATTAGAAAGCAGAACATTTTTTACTTTGACAGACATGTAATAGAGATCTCAAGAGTAAGCTTATAAACTGTCTCTTCTTTGTTCCTAGAAGAGAATTTCCTACTCAGTTTATTTTACTTTATGTTATGTTGTAAGTTAGTGGCAGCTGCTGGGTTTGATTGTGGAATTCTGCTGCATTCAACATTAAGCACTCGTAATTAGCTAAATAAATGCCTTGTTATGTGCAATCATATCCAATATTGTGATGGTAATCTGACAGAGTTAATTGCATTGCTGTTGGTGTGGAGGAGTTCTACACAGTGCAGTCGTGGCTCAGGCTTGAAACGAGGGTATGCTACAGGTCTACATTTAAAATAAAGAAAATATTTTAAAATCTACATACCTAATGAATAGGGTATAAAATTATTTATACCGCTTATTAAAATGAAAAGGATCTGGCAATGTTGACCAATATAACACAACTTAATATCGGTAGCCCTACTTCATTGTGTCTTTCAGAAAAATTTATAAACATTGTTTTTTCTTGCTTAGCCTGTAATAAAAGTACAGTTCTGCACATTTTCCCAAAGCCAAGATATGTTAAGAAAGGTTCTGCTGAACAAGTAATTAACGGACTTAAGATACAGTCTGTCAAATAAAAAATGTTGGGTGGTATTTGATAAAGTGTCACGAACGAGCATATGCGCATGTACAGGAAGACTTAAGGTTAGGTTCACACATGCCTCTTGTTGATCCATGTATTTTCTTGATTATTTAGTCAGTTTTGTTCCAAAACGAACATATATAGAAGGCTGTGGCTATGTGCCTCATATCCGCCATATTCTTGCATACAAGTTCTTGTAATATTAATAATGAATAAATTTGCGAAGAATATGTTTATTCAAGGAGCATTTTTTAAAGATTTTATTTTATAATACTGGTACTTGTAGTGCAAAATCAATAACTTTTGCTTAATTGTATTTTCAAGCTTGGATATTACAATCTCATCAGAATTATGTAGGCTATTCTCATCTGTTCGCAATGGCGTAATGGTCAACACATCGAAATTGAACGTGTGGGGTCAGGGTTTGATCCTTAGTGGGTTCTTGTATATTTTTTATTTTTATTTATGTTTATTTTTTCAAACGCGGCAATGACTGGAATAACATAATAATTACTTCTAATGAATTATCATTGTTGGTGTCGAATTTTGGACACACACAAAAGAAAGCAAGAGAGAGAGAGAGAGAGATTCAGAGTAAATTCCCTGGTAGGGATATCCACCTGTCGAGGCCGCCTCGCGATTTCGCATAGCCCATGTGACACGGAGATTAAGGATGGGCGTTTTGGGGAGGGTAGGAACCGTTCGGTGGATCCAGCACCACCTAGGCCTCCCCGCCCTCTAGGTCGGGAGCATCGCCGTAGTAACGCCACCGACATCCAGTCATGGCAGGGATCGTTGGACTATGCCTCCCCCTACTATGGTACCGGTCACGCACACACGACGACCCCCCTCCTCGTACCCTGAGTACGGGAACCACTACCACGTCGAATCCGACACCAAACACGGTAAGACCTGGGCCCCGGTCGGGCGCCTCCGAAGAGAACGACCCCTAAGGGAACCCAGACCGGCTCAATACCGTCCCGACTACTGTTTCAGCAACAGTCGACTAGGCCAGCGCTCCGTCTGCAAAAACGGGGAGACACCACTTGTAGGTGGAGATGACCCTTTGACGGCTAGAGGCTAAGTGGCGGTGCACCCTGCCCGCCATAACATCGCTTAGCACGCCCATCCGAATCCTAGATGCCCCAGTACGCATCACCCTCACTGGTACTTCAGTCTACAAAGGGGGTCCCGCCTGTTACCTCGAAAACCGAGGATAGGGCTAAAGTACATCCCCTCCACCACCATGTCCCTGAAGTATGACACATGGCGCCCCTAACTGTCCGGGGAGGAGTATTCACGTAAACGCTTATTCCTCCTCCCCCCACACCATCACAGTGTGGGGCCCGCATTCGCAACTTACGGGACCCGCCCGATAGCCTAAGAGGAGGCGACTCTGTGCCATCCCAGAGCCCTGGTCACCGGTGCACCCAGCCACCGGGTCATCCCAGCACGGGACAAAAGAAAGCAAGAAAGAAAGTATGATTTTACAACAAATTCATATCTATGGAATAAATTAATAAGAAACCTACCCGGTTCCTAATGGTTTGAAGATGGCCAGGGAATTGAGCAGTAGCTTTCATGGATGCAGCAGTATGAAACAGATTAAGTTCAACTTCTGCGACCAATCTAGCATCTTGCTCCAGTTTCAAAATACGCGGCCGGATCCACGTGTCCTATGAAACCTTCTGGTCGCATTAAACCTTCCACCTCTGAGCTGCTCTTTCATAAATATGCTGCTCGCTGCTTCAGAGGCCGAAAAATACAGGTCAATTACAGCCCTAATTACACTTTCTCTCAAGCTAGCATTTGTATATGGCGCCATGACACAAAGCAAAATTAATTATGACAATATATTAAGTTGAATATCGTGTGTTGCGCTTTCCGCGTTGTTCATTTTTTCCCTCCTTTCAAATGGCCTCATATGTTCCGAGAATGACTTGTATTTTATGTCTTTTAGTCTTTTATAGGAAACTTGTGAGCTAATGTGTTAAAACTTTAATTTTAACTGCATACGAGTCCCGACTTTTTATTTGACCGACTGTACATTCCCAACCATGGTTTTTATTCAAATTATGTTTTCGTTAGATTCGTATTTAGACCTTGAAGTTCTTGGATTCAAAGGTATTTAGTTATTCATAAATGCAACAGTCCAATGTTTGTAAATTTATGGCATATAACTTAACTTCCGGTGAAGGTTTATAAGTACGACATCAGTACACAACCTCATTAAGTAAGAAGAAAGTCAATGCATATACTATTCAGAAGATTGGGGCTGGAGAAGAATGGTTTTGTGTCTACTAGGTTATGATAGCATGTGACTAAGACCAAAACTGTAGTTTCATATACAATCCTACAGATGTCACGATAAGTCCTTTCTCTGTCAAGATTTCAGGGTATTGAAACTAGCGCAGTATGCTGGTGAGACATCACATTAAGTGAAGAGAAGTGAAGCCTCTAATAGCTTGCTTGCTACAGAAGTCAACAGCACTTTCTAGTGTTAAATTGATATACATAAAAATGTTGGCGTGATGTCAGCCATACTGTGTATGAGATGATCATTCTTTATAGAATTTAGTTAATGAAATCAATAGTTAATCCATAAGGAAAGCATTTATATTACCGATATCAATAGAAGAGATCTTGCCCAGATGTGCCAAGTTCAAAATCTACATAAAATGAAATAGAGTATTTTGTTTGAAAATAAACTAGTTCAAGAAAGGTTTTCAACTGAAAATAAACATAATTTAGGACAATGATGGCACTGTACTCGTGCTCCAGATAATATTTTGAATAGGTGGAAAAATTTCTTAATCAATTATTAAATGTACATGGAGATGTCCAAAGTGTAAAAGTGAAATATTCACAGCACAGCCATTGGTTGCTGAACCAACTCTAACAGAAGTAGAAACAGCTGCAGGTAATCTAAAACCATACAGATCTCCAGGCATTGACCAAATTCCAGCTGAATAAATGAAGGCAGGTGGGGATAGATTACACTCAGAGATCCATAAACTCATTCTTATGATTTGGAGAAAGGAAGAAGGAATGGAAAGAATCTATTATTATACCGATCCATAAAAAGGGAGATAGGGCCGAATGTAATAACTGTTGAGGAATTTCTCTCCTATCAGCATCATACAAAATTCTATCTAATACGAGGGTTGGTCAATAAGTAAGGTCTCCAACGCTCTAGCCCAAGCTCACAACGTCGGACGAGACAGTTGGGGCCACTGCCATGTCCCGTTATCTTCCCTCTTTCAAACGAGCCATTGCTGCAGCCGCTGAACCTTTTAGGGCCGATTGTATAAACATCACTGACTGGAGATCAATTATGATCTAAGTTCAGAAAATGATCTGAGTTCAGGATCGAGTTGTATTGTATAACACTGATCTAAGATCAACTAATCGAAGTTCAATTTTTATTCTAGTTCATACATGAATGCTTGGCAACATCTCAGAAACAACTGAGTATCGCGAGGCGAGACCATTGTTTACTCTGTTTTCCTTCGTACTCAGACAGTGTGCTGTGCGAAAGGAAGGGAAAATATGATCGAAATTAAGCAGAAAAAGGATCGTTCCCTTAATTTTTCCAAGGAGGACAAGGATGTATTGATTGAAATTGTCTTGGGAAATCCAAAAAGACAGAAGCGATAACATCCATACAACAGCAAAATGCGATGAAAAATGTTCTGGTAATTTCATTTCTGGCAATATAAATGGGCTTAACATTTTCACGGCTAAGGATGTATAAATCACGGCTAAGGATGTATAAATGCTTCGTCTCATGAATTGTATAAAAGCATAGATGTAAGATTAATAGAGTAATGCTTTAAGTAAAAACTTGACGATTTTTTCTTCATCTGTTATGTTTGTCATTCATGGAAACTAGGTATTCCACGGAACTTTCCTCTATCAATTTTAAACTTAATAGCCAACTGAAGTTTTTACCTGATGACTGCCTTATTGCAATGTAAAATCTCAAGTTCTGAAAGAGTTAATAGGTCACATAAAAAAGATAATGAAGAAAGCATTTGGGGAAAATCCAAAAAGAGGTCGACCCTTAAGCTCCTCCCACTCGAGATTTCCTAGTAGTTCCACCAGTCGCCTGGATGTCTCGTTTAGCAGCGTTTTGAAAATTCGGAAAATTTTTATTTTTTCCCCCTTTCCTCTTTCTACTATTCATACCCTTTTCTCCTTTACCCTACCTACCTATTCCTATCCTAAAAATTTTGGACCTAAGGGGATTCGAACGCGGGACCATTAGCATGATAACCAGTCATTTTACCACTACGCCATCGAGTGATCGTTAATGTGTGAAGCGAGAATTCATGTATTTAAGTTTAGAGAGCTGTATGAAATGGTAAAGATTGATAATTTCGTATTAATTGCAATTGTGGTCAAGGATTATTTTCGTATTGTAGTAATTAGTGCAAATGCTTTGGTAAAGCACGAAAAGGACTAGCGGGCCATCGCCATAGGATCGCAACGGCTGGAGTGGGCGGAGCTTAGGGGCTATCTGTTTTTGGATTTCGCCAGCATTTGCTCTATACAAAATAAAACACATGGGGAGCCCAACGAAATTCATAATTTTAATCATCACGAGATATCTGAAAATTGGAATGAGTTGACAATAATAACGTACAGGTTATGTTGTAGAGTTATGTTACACTGCATTATAAGGAGCCTAACATAGCCTATATACGCACAACTACGTTATGGCTAGAAATGTATGAAGTTGTCTTTTGTGTATTTTCTTGATATTTATCTTAACCACACAGGTAGGCCTAAAATTATATTTATAATGAGCTAATCTTTTGTCTCAAATAAGAAAACATCCCCTTGAACTGAGATCAACGAGTTTGATTAGAGAAATTTCTCCAGTCAAAATTGATCCTAGTTCAGTGCGAATTGATCTCAGATTAACGTTTATACAACAAAAATTGCCGAGTTCAACATGAACTGAGATCAGTTTACTCTCTGATCCAAGATCAAACTGTTTATACAATCAGCCCTTAGTATCCGAGATAGAGCTGTTTGAAATGGATCTCCCGATTTCTGTCCCCGCCAAATGCGGCCTCTGCGAACCCACCTCACACAAACCTTATGGAACATCAATTTGTCACTCAAAATGGTCTGTATGGAACCATTAAAAATGTCAAGAGTCAATAAACAAAGTTCATGAGTAGTGACGCGTCGATTTTGTCACACCAATTCATCGACTTTTGCCACCATCTCATCTGTGACTGCTGTTGTTGGTCTCCCACTTCGCTCTTCATGAATATTTGTCTGGCCCTTTTTAAACTCACAAACCCATTTACGCACATTTTTTATATCTATACATCCCTCTCCATAAACTTTGCAAAGCTGTCTGTGAATTTTAATCTGTGGAACTTTTTTTGTAGTAAGAAACCGTATGAGTTTGTGGAGGCCGCACTTGGCAAGGACGGAAATCGGGAGATCAATTTCAAACAGCTCAATCTCTGACATTAAAAGGTTCAGCGGCTGCAGCAATGGCTCGTTTGAAAGAGGGGAGATAATGGGACATGGCAGTGGCGCCAACTCTCTCGTCCGACGTTGTGAGCTTGGGCTAGAGTGTTGGAGACCTTACTTATTGACCAGCCCTCGTATACTGCTATCAAGATTAATCCCACATGCGGACGAAATCATTGGAGATCACCAATGTGGATTTAGGCAAAATAGATTATTCATTGATAATATATTTTGTATTCGCCAAATCTTGGAGTAAAAGTGCGAATACGAGGGGTGTTTTTTAAGTAAGGTCCGTTTTGTTGTAACACTAGTAGTTCGTGCGCATACCGCAACGAGCGCCTGCGTCGTGTACCTGCATGCCTCAGGAACAATTGTGCTCAGTTTCAGCTCTGTAGCTAACCTGTACGGTTCTGTTCTGTGCTTTCAAAATGTTTAAGACTATCAACTCGCCCGCCGCGTGTGAGGTTCGCTCAGTGATACGGTTTTTGTCAGCAAGGACCATGTCTGCTGCAGAAATTCATCGACAGATTTGCGAAGTGTACGGTGACTGTTATGACTGGAAGCAAAGTGCGTAAGTGGGTACGACAAATCAAAGATGGCCGTGACAACGTCCATGATGAGGACCGCTCCGGTCGCCCTTCTTCGATTACAGACGATTTGGTGGCTTCAGTTGAAGCGAGGATTCATGAGGACAGGCGCTTCACAATAACAGGTGTCTCAAACGAATTTCCTGACGTGTCGAGATCAGTGCTTTACAAAATTGTTTCTGAACACCTAAAGTTTAGGCAACTTTGCTCCCGTTGGGTCCCGAAACTCCTAACAGAGGACCACAAAACCCAAAGATTTGAGTGTGCGATGAAGTTCTTGACTCATTATCGCGAAGAAGGTGACGGCTTCTTGAGTCAGATCGTGACTGGAGACGAAACATGGGTTTCGCATACGACAGTATCACCGTACACTTCGCAAATCTGTCGATGAATTTCTGCAGCAGACATGGTCCTTGCTGACAAAAACCGTATCACTGAGCGAACCTCACACGCGGCGGGCGAGTTGATAGTCTTAAACATTTTGAAAGCACAGAACAGAACCGTACAGGTTAGCTACAAAGCTGAAACTGAGCACAGTTGTTCCTGAGGCATGCAGGTACACGACGCAGGCGCTCGTTGCGGTATGCGCACGAACTACTAGTGTTACAACAAAACGGACCTTACTTAAAAAACACCCCTCGTACAATAAGTGTGTTCACCAGCTGTACTTAGATTTTAAAAAAAGCATATGATTCTGTTAGGTGAGATAAATTGTACAATCCTCATTGAGTTTTTCGATACTTAAGAAGTTAGTTAGGCTGATCAAAATGTTTCTAAATGGAACCTATAGTAGAGTCAGGGTAGGGAAATTTATATCAGATAGGTTTGCCATTAGAAGTGGCTTGATGCAAGGAGATGCACTATCACCTTTACTTTTTAATATTAGGAAAGCTCAGGAAAACAAAGTAGCCGTAGAATTAAATGGCACTCACCCAATATTAGCTTATGTGGATGATGTTCGCTTGTTGGGCGATGACATAAACACAATCGAGAGAAATGCGGAAAGTCTTTTCGATGCCTGAAGTTTTGTTGGATTGGAGATTAACACAGAAAAAACTAAGTACATGGTCATGAAACATCAAAATAATGCTCTCAAAATATTAGAATAGCTGGTAAATCGTTCAAACAAGTGGGAAAATTCAAATATCTGGTAGCAATAATTACGGACACAAATAATATTAAGGCAGAAGTTAAATGTAGACTCAAATCAGGAAATGCTTGTTTTTATGCAGTTCAGAAACTCTTGTCTTCTGTCCAGAAATCTAAAAATAAAGATTTATAAAACTATTATCCTGCCATTGGTATTGTATGGATGTGAGACATGGTCGCTTACTCTTCAGGAAGAACATAATCTGAGAGTGTTCGAAAACTGGGTACTTAGGAAAATATTTGGGCCTAAGAGAGATGAAAATGTGGACTGGAGGAAACTACACAACGACAAGCTTCATGACCTGTACTCTTCACCGGATATAGTAAGGGTAATTAAATCACGGGGAATGAAATGGGCTGGACATGTTGCGCACATGGGGGAGGAAAGACGTATCTCGAAAGTATTGACTGGGAGACCCGAAGGAAAAAGACCACTTGGAAGACCTAGATGGCGGGCTCAGGTAAGAGTGGCAATGAACTAGAGAATAACTAAACTATGATATTCTCATGCTCGCCACTCACGGAGGAAAAATCGATATGGGCGTGAGTGGCTCACTTGAACCTCCAATCGGGATTGGGAGTCACGGTCACGGGTATGTACAATGTATGGTGAAACAGTGGAGGCGTCTACTTCATTATAACGAAGATATTGCGTCAAGTAATATAATCCATATTTATTATAACAGAGGATATACTTATACAATAAAGAAACAAACCCAATAAAAAGATGTGTTTAAAATATTACCAGTATAAAAATATAAAATATTACCAAATATATACCAAAAATATTTAAAATATTACCACGGATGTTTTAAAGAAACAAACTTTTTATTAAATCCCTGAACATACAGAACAACATTAAAGAAAATATACATCAAAGAAACCGAAACATTGGTACTCGTTCCTCCTATTTCCCAAAAGCTTAAATTCTACTTTCAACTAAAATGCTATTACAAAAGTAAAGAAAGCAATAAGATTTGCATCCTGAAATGAATTGCTGGAAAAATTAAAGTGAACATGGAGAAAGCAAACAAAAACCCTTTTAACACAAAATTTCACAACACTGCATTGTTGTCAACAATGAGGATGTTATTTACAGTTTCTGGGGATAATCTTGTTCTTCTCTCTTGGACAACAATACCGCCCTTACTAAAGTTTCATTCACTAGAAGTACTGGTAGCAGGAATACAAAGAACTGATTTGGCCCGTGTTGCTAATTTTGGATATTCATGCTCATGATATCCCCACCAAGAAATAACTCCTTTATCTGCTATATTTAAATCTGTGGTTGCTGAAATATACTTCGAAACCTCATCTTTTCTTGAAGGTGGTGGAAGCCATTTGTCGAAGTCAGGATCAATCAATTGTCTTTTTTTCTGGAGGTTCATCTGTCGTATAGTATTCCTTAATATTTCTTCTGACATGAAGGTAAACCTCTTCTTTGTCATTTGAGGACAACATATTTAAATGTCGAAAAGGTGGCCATAGAAATGTTGCAATTTTGTGTATCATTGATATCTCAAGCTTAGTAGGTATTAAGTCCCGTGCTCTTTTCTTCAGCACCCTCACAGCTTCGCATTCCTGAACTGTTTCCTCAGCTTTAACAGCTTCTGTCGACAGAGGAGAACCAAATGAAGAGTGGGAAAATTTTCTCTTTCAAGTCTATCGGTCACATCTTTGAAAAATCTCAAAAAATGAATTAGACGTTGAACAAGGTTTTGGTCAAAGCCTTCCATGACATTTTCTTTATTCCCCACAGATAGTAACACCTGAATATCATTAAATTGGTCGGTAAGAGACTCCAGAATTTTAAGACGGCTATTCCATCTCATCTCTGTATGTTGGTGGACTGTCAAGCTTAGTTTGGTTACCAAACCACTTTTTTTCAGATGAGTCACGATACGTTTGGCTGCTTCTAGTGATGATTGCACTTCTTTTAAGTGTTCCCAGTCTACTTGCTCCTTTGTCTTGTGTGGTTTAAACACGTGACGCAGAACAGTATTGATACAATGGGCAGCACAGGGTAGTCTTTCGTAGTGGGAGAGTGCAAATTTGATATTTGCCCCCGATCAGAAACAAAAACCACATTTTGTAGTTCATCTGTCTGAATGTTAAGCAGTGCCATGTTTTTTTCTAATTCCTCTCTAATATTTCCACCACTTTTAACTCTGTCGTCCGGAAGTTTTGCAGTGAACATTACATTGTTTTTTAAACCCCAATTAGCGTCAATGTAGTGAGAAGTAACAGTCAGGTAGCTAAACTGTCTATACTTGTCACTCCACATATCAGTGTTGTAAGGGAGCACTGTTTCTTCCCAATTGCTTCTTTAACTTTAGGCGAAAATTCACCCTTCACTTCCTGAGCGAAAGTGTGCATGTGTCTCGAAATCGTCATCTTGGATGGTAATATGTCCATAGCTGTTACAGCTCCATAGATGGTCCCCAATTTTAGCAGCTCATTCACTAGATTAATAAAGCCCTTTTCCCTCCACAATTTCAAAAGGTTTTAAATCAAGGGCGCACAAGAGTACACACGCTTTTAGAATATTATCTTAGGCCTCTTTGGTTATCTCCTGAGGCTAACGCCCGGTTTTGACACAATTATGTCTTCTCAGCGAAGAAGTTGTACTATTCTTGTAAGACAGTATTGAAAAACACTGGATACATTGCACATAGCCAACACATTTGTTTATAACAGGATCTACTATATGAGAAAACATGGTCCAAACATCATTTGAAGTATTTGTATTTTGTCGTGGATATTATCGTGTAATTTGCATTTTAACTGATCTTTATTTTCCATTGCTAAGTTGACATGAGCTTATAATTAATTTCCTTTGAATAATTTCCACATGTAGCATACATGCAACCAATACTGCCCTACCTCCTTTAGACATTGCCTTACAAACACTGACGAGTCCCGGCACTGTGATGTAAGAGCTCTCGTGAGTGAGACTCCCGAACAAAATGCTACGTTGCCTAATCATTCAGGCGCTACACTTTCCACCCGTGCAGCCTTGCACTTATATTCCGAGACATGGTTGAGTCCGTGTGTCGTGATTCTACTCCCGGCCTGTTGACAGTCTCTACAATGAACCTTCATAAAATAGATAACATTCCTTTAGCTTACTGAGGAATTGTCTATTGCCGTTGAGTAAGTAAGTAAGTATGATGAACAGAAAACAAGCTGTGTGCTAAATAGCCCAGTATATAGATACATTCCACCTTGCATTAATTAGGGTAAAAGATTTTTCTTTTTCATATTGTTTGGTGTTGTAAAAGTAGTGTAAAACTAAGTTTTCAACCTCGAAATCCCTAAGGACAACTTTCTGTGACCAAAAAACCACGAAATTTTCGCCCTTTTTTTAGTTTATAGGAAAAATCTCCTACATATCAACTTCTAGCAAATATTTATCTATCACCATTCGAAAGAGCATAAAATTTCGTGCAAAATGCACTGTTCAAACTTAAATTTACATGTAGCCTAGTATTATAGGTACTATAGTACTTGGAATTTAAAAAAAAAAAATGTTAAAACTTGTGTTTATTCCTATTTATGGCAGTTTATGTAGTCCGTTATGTGTTTTAATTATGAGTGACCATTAATTATGTACATGGCCCTGTATACAAATGGATAAGTCGGGAAATAAAGTAATACAAGCTTCAGATAATCAGAATGATAATCAAAATGCTTATATCACAGAAACAATTTGTTTCATCACAGAAACAATTGGTTTTGTTACAGAAACAATTGGTTTTGTTATAGGATCAATTGGTCATGAGGCAAACATTATTATGATGGAAATATATTGTGAGAAAGGTATGAATTATGTGTGCCTTAGAAGTTCAAAAGGTCCAGGTTGTACACCTCCTTCTGGTGCATCATCAAGTCATATTCTTCTTCTTGTTCAGAATAATTGTGTCCTTCAACAGCTTCAATGCCAACTTAACTTGCTTCCTCAAATTTGTTGGTACATGAATTCCCTGAACATTTTTTGCAAATTGTATTGCATGTCAACCCAAATTTTCTGCAGGTACATGCATTATTGCAACCTTTTTTTTTTTGCTGCTGCTGCAGTGTATCAGTTGCAGCAAGGACTGTGGTGCTGGGACTTTTGTCATTTTAATTGGAATGAGATCATGGCTGTTTCATTTCCATTTTCGTTCTACTGCATGCAGGCTGTTACCCAGCTAGCATTGCACTTGGTGGAATGTGCAAAATGCATGTTGTTCGGCTGCGTCTTGCATCGGTGGCAGTCTGGGTAGGCTGATCTTTGTTTTAGCTGCCATCTTAACAAACAAATGGTATCCAAGATCATTGATTTCCTGATGGGTGTTCGTTTTAGTGTTGTATGGAGCCAAGAATTCTTTTTCTCTTCGATGGCTGATTTCTTCTTTGGTTGCAGTAAACTTGTAAAAAACTGAAGTGTATTTTATCAAGCATGGTTCTTCGCAATAAGGGTGAAAAGTTTTGTTTTTCCATGCCCAAATGGAGCTCAGGTGGTATCACAACTGCTAAAAGGTACTCTGGATCATAACCCAGCTGGGGTCGATGGATTTTTCAGGATGTAAAAATCCTGGGCACAGAGTCCTCCGGGAGGGACTTCAAGCTAGGGGGTCCGTGTCATAGATTTACAGCTCGTAAAAGAACTCCAAGCCTAAATTAGAGCCTCTGGACAAAACTTCTCGGTCCTTTCACGTCCAAGAAATACCTTAGTTTCCTGAGGGGGTTTGAGAGGCGATGGGCTTACCACCTGTCCCTCTGCCCTCTCTTGGAAAATAAGCGTAACAAAATTCCTATAGGTAACTGAAACCTCCTCTTGGAGGCTCCTTCGCCCCAACATAAGGGCTATAAGGTTCCGGACAGACAGACAGACTCTGGATCATATTGATATGATGAGGTTGAGAAGTAAGTATCATGTTTGCCACTTCTTCCTCATTTCAGAAAGAGTATGTTTTGGCATGAATTGGGTAGCCCAGACAGGAGTACAAGCACGTCAATATCCCCACTTATGATGCTATCATAAGTGGCTCCTTTTGGCATAGCTGTAGCAACTATACGCACATTTTCGTCTTCTACTGCCTGTAATACTTGCAAATATTTTCTGTTTTCTCATCAAACATTATATCAGCTGAACTCTATCTTGGAATGGCGAACCCTTTATAACCTTTTAGTACCTCGTTGATTCACATCAATTTGGTTTCACGTACGTTTCAGAAACGATACTTGGATATCTACAGGCTTGAAAGCTTTGTAGAGTAATGATTTGGTACCCTTTCGTAATCCTTCTTCCCTGAACAAAGACGAGGGGTAAGGAGCAAGTTTGTAGGTGAAGTACCTGTTCAAGTAAACTCTTCTATCTGACTGCTTTGCTATGCAGGTTCTCTGAAGCAATGTCATTGGATCAACAGCGGTCACCTATCAGGAACAAATCTTCAAGGTGTTCATGACATCAGCAAGTGGAATTACTTTATCATTTCGTTTCAGGTGTAGGCTTTTAAAGCTTTTACCAATCATTTTTGCCATACAGATCTTGCCTATTTCTTGGAATCATTACAATTCACCTGTTCTTCACCTACTACTCCACTACTTTTTAACATTATAGAGTCAGTTATGGAAAATGGATCGTGCTGAACAAACCATAGCTTCAGTTTCAGTGTGTCGTCCATGTCTCGATCCACTCGAGAGGGCCATGCGTCTACATGCTGCTCAGATGACACTGCAATCATTTGGCAGTAAGTTTCCCTATCATCACAAACATATTGCAGATTGACCTTGTCCACTGTCCACTAGCCTACTCAAGAACAACAGACAGACAGAACCCCTCCTCTCAACACAAGGTTTGCTGACTCATTTCTCCCACCTTTCCACCTAGGAAATCACAAAGTGGCCTTATAATTGAGCAATTCTGTATTTTTGTTTTTACCTCAAACTGGTAGTAGGCTACTGTGAAGAGTAGACCTCACATAAAAAGAAAGGAATTCAAAAATACAATTTTTTATGCATACATAATTTTAAACGGATTTTAGACTTTCTATATTATCTGGTCGTAAATTTATGTTCATTAAATTTGCCCCCCTCCCCGAGGTTACCTTGTAATACATGTACATATACATAATCAATGCTCATTCATAATTAAAGCACATAATGGACGACAAAAACCACCATAAATAGGGATAGACTGGGTTAAAACAACGCGTTTTAACATTTTTTAAAAATTCCAAGTACTATAGTACCTGTAATACTACATGTAAATTAAAGTTTGAACACTGCATTTTGCAGGAAATTTTATGCTCTTTCGAATGGTGTTGGAAAAATATTCGCTAGAAGTTGGTACCTAGGAGATTTTTCAGATAAACTGAAAAAGTGCGAAAATTTCGTGGTTTTTTGCTCACAGAAAGTTGTCCCTAGGGCTTTTGAGGTTGCAAACTTAGTTTTACACTACTCTCACTATACCAAACAATATAAAGAAGAAAAATCTTGTACCCTAATTAATGCAAGGTGGGCCATTTTTCACTACCTATACACTGGACTAATAGCACATTAAGAAAAATCACCCCTGACAAAGTTTAACAGACTTCTATATGCTAGACTTGAAATTTTCCACCTACCAAAAACAAATCAATCATACAGGCACTTTTATGCTTTCTACCAGAACAACTTTGTCTTTCAAAGTATGTAGTCTACAGTTGTTTTCTGATCTCAGTTTAGTACAACTTAAAGCATTTAGGGCCAATTGTATAAGAGTTAAGATCAGTTAAGATCTAAGTTCAGAAAATGATGTGAGTCATGTTGTATAATACTGATCTAAGACCAACTAAAAGTTCAGTTTTGATTCAAGTTTGTATGTGAGCACTTGTCAACAATGTACAAACAGCTGAGCATTGTTACTCGTTTACCTTTGTATTCTATGTGTTTTGCAAAAGGAAGGGAAAAAAATTGCCGAAATTAAGCAGAAAAAGGATCATTCCCCTAATTTTTCCAAAAAAGACAAGAATCTCCTGGTTGAAATTGAGTTGGGAAGATATAAAAACATTTTAAAATCCAAAAAAGATAGATGCAATAATCCGTGCAAAAGCAAAATGTGTGGGAAAATGTTGCCTCTAATTTAAATTCTAGCACATTTTCACTGCTACTGAAGTATAAATGTATCACATCAAGAATTGCTTAAAAACAGAGATGTAAGAATAATAGAGGTTTTTTATTCATGTGTTTGTCAGACTTGAAAACCAGCTATTCCACTGAAATTTTTCTTTGATGTTTTTATTTGTAATTTTTTTATTATTATTATTATTATTATTATTATTATTATTATTATTATTATTATTATTATTATTATTATTCATTTCAGGTCAACTAAGGACCACATTAAGATAACTATTTTCTTCTCTTTTCCTTCATCCTTCTCCAAAACACTTTCATTTTTTCAGAATGGACTATTTTGCTTTCATCCAACCATTTGACTCCAGTTGTTTTCCTGTTCCCTATGTCTTTCTGAAAACCTTTGAATTTCTTAACTTGTAGCCTGAATTTGTCTCTGTTGAGTAGGGTCTCCAGCATCAATATGCATTTCTTTTTAGGTTTGCCTCCCACCCATTTTCTTTTGTCTTCTTTCATGTTTTAGTAGAAAGTATGGATCTTCTTTGTTAATCTGTCTCCCATCATTCTTCCTAGATGCCCATAAAGGGTAACTCGTCTTTTTCTTATCTCATCCATTATTTTAGGGCATAATAAGTATATTTCCTTATTCTTTTTTAATTTATATATTATTATTATTATTATTATTATTTTATGTCTTCTCATTTCCACATGGTATAATTCTTGAAATAATGACAACGGCATATTAAGCAAGTTATCACTACACAACTAACAGTCTTTTCCAAGAGTTCTTCGGACTATATCACAGGTGTTCAATATGACTGCCTTCTGCAATTGGATACAAAGCGAGGCTTGTAGATTCAGCTTCTCTAGGCTCATTATCGTCTTCTTTGGGACCCTACCGGTAGCTGATATTACCACTGGAACCACATGCACTGATGTTTGCTTCCACATATCTTTTATTTCATCAGCCAGTTCTTTGTATTTATCCACCTTTTCAATCCAAACGGCATGCATATTGTGGTATTGGGTAATGATACATCTATCAAATAAGTACTATTTATGGATTTATGTACCAATATTATGTCTGGTCGGTTGCAACTTATTTTTTTGTCAGTTAGGATACTGTGGTTCCAATATATTTTGATGCTGTCATTTTCTATGATACTAGGAGGACTGTAAGCGTAATATGGGCTACAGTCCTCAATTAGCTTATGCTGTTGAGCTAACTTCTGATAAATTATTTTGGCAACTTCATCATGTCTCTTCAGATATTCTATGGGCGCTAGATTTTTGCATCCAGATGTAATATGACCTAATGTCTCTTTTTGTTCTCCACAATTTCTGCACTGTTCTTCAATACCCTGCTCATTTAAAATGTATTTCCTATAATTCCTCGTTGCAATTACCTAATCTTGTATTGCCATTAGGAAGCCTTCTGTTTCCACATACAAAGCTGCATGAGTCAACCAGCTGTTTGACGCTTGTATGTCAACATAATCTTGGTTAAGATCATTTGCATGCTTACCATGTAGTTGCTTCCTCATCCATTGTATCATTTGGGAATCAAGTGCTTCTGATTTTGATTTTGGAGCTGGCTGCAATTTGTCTATTAGGTTTAATGGTGTATATCCTGCATCCGCTTGTGCTACTACTTGGTGTAATAATGAATTATTATTGTAGAAGTACTGCCGCAGGTTCCACAGTTGCTTTTCGTGCAATAATCCAATGTCAATCCTGCCTCCTTATGGAAAATGTGAAAATGTGCTAGAATTTAAATTAGAGGCAACATTTTCCCACACATTTTGCTTTTGCACGGATTATTGCATCTATCTTTTTTGGATTTTAAAATGTTTTTATATCTTCCCAACTCAATTTCAACCAGGAGATTCTTGTCTTTTTTGGAAAAATTAGGGGAATGATCCTTTTTCTGCTTAATTTCGGCAATTTTTTTCCCTTCCTTTTGCAAAACACATAGAATACAAAGGTAAACGAGTAACAATGCTCAGCTGTTTGTACATTGTTGACAAGTGCTCACATACAAACTTGAATCAAAACTGAACTTTTAGTTGGTCTTAGATCAGTATTATACAACATGACTCACATCATTTTCTGAACTTAGATCTTAACTGATCTTAACTCTTATACAATTGGCCCTAAATGCTTTAAGTTGTACTAAACTGAGATCAGAAAACAACTGTAGACTACATACTTTGAAAGACAAAGTTGTTCTGGTAGAAAGCATAAAAGTGCCTGTATGATTGATTTGTTTTTGGTAGGTGGAAAATTTCAAGTCTAGCATATAGAAGTCTGTTAAACTTTGTCAGGGGTGATTTTTTGTATAAATGTATATTTTTGTTAATGGAAACTCAGAGTATAACGCGCATTATGACAAATGTAGTAGTGTATACAGCCTATTAAAATCACATTAGGTTTCATTATTGTTAGTGCATATGTCCTGTTTTTTAGTGTATTCATGCATGCATATTTTATCATATTTAGTTGCATACCAATCCACCTCCTAGTTGGTAGATGATTTACATGTACCCGGTAAGTGGAAATAAGTCTATAAAAAATTAGTCTTTGGAGTCAACATGCATACTACAGTACATGCTGTCAATCATGCAATCTACTAAAGGTAGATGATGGAGCAGTCAGACTGTAGACATTATCCCTCGTAGAATGTTGCATCCAGAATATTGAAAGTTGGAATAAGAAAATAAATTATACTCGACTAAATTTTTAAATCTTTTTCAGGTGGAGAACTAGATGTTCTGAGCCGTCGTTATTTGTGTGCATCAACTCAAGCTTTAGCTGACCAATTGGTGAAAGTTATCAAGCAACATTATCCTGAGAGAGACTAAAGTTTGGAGTAGTGATAAGGCAACAATTAGTCAAACAAACAAGATGCCATATTAAAGACAGGGATGTGTTCTACCAGAGGAAGAAGTCAGGAAGGAAGATTAATAAAGGCAGTGGATATAATGAGATACTATATAACATTAACTGCTGTTACTATTTAAATAGTGTTGAAATTACAGTGTTGAAATTACAGTGTTGAAAAAGGTAAATTGGGTGAGTTTCTTCTGTTCCTGGCTATAAAACAACTATGTTCTCACTTAAAAAAGCAGGAAATGAATACAGTAAACTCTTCATTACCTGCAGGCAGGTTAACAATTTAGCAGACACAACTATTTTACAATATTGACTTCAGTTTTTTTACATTTCGAGTACTGTACATATTTTGTTTATGTGGGGAAAATATTGTCAAAAAAAGGAGTCAATGAAATGCTGCTCAAATCATTTCAAGATTTGCTGATAATTGAAACAGTTCATGTTATATATGTCAGTATATGCATACATACATAATTATCAAATATGTAGAGCAAGCCTACTCAACTGGCAACCCATTTGGCCTGCCAAACTCTTAAGACTGGCAATACTATATTACGTGCAATACAGTATTGTTCGGACCATAAGACCACTTTGTTTTTGTGATGAAAGTAAAATATTTCACATTATGCTCAAAATTTTCAAGAGAATATTAGAAGTTACATACACAGTTCTCACATTAGGTTCTATAAATGTTATCAATTAATATTCATAGTAAAACAAGTAAAATATTTTCTCAAGTTATCTACCCTGAGACACTACGACCACATGTTTGCAAGTTTGTTAATAGCTTCGTTTCTTGAAATTCAAGAACAATTTCTAGAACTGTTTTTGAGCCTTTTGTGTTGATAAAAAGTAATGAAGTTGGTAAGAAATCCATTCCTGTTTGAAGGAAAAAATGTTTCCAAAACAGTCAACAGCTTCTACCTCAGATTGATGAAGGTTCTCTGCAGTTGGAAATAATTGATCTGAAATCATCATCTGTACTGAATGATCACTTTCAAGAAGTAGGTATGGTTCGGTTTTGAATTGATATTGATTCAGATTTATTTCAAAATGTGAAAAAAATAGGTTGGTTCTTAATACTGTAATTATGTTTGGCTCAACGTAAATTTATAATGATCTTATCCCACGAGAATTCAATAAAATGCAACTAGTAAACTTCACTGGGAAACAAACACTTGGATAGCTCTAACATCATACGTACCTCAGATTGCAAAGTTGGTAAGGAATAAGAATTTCCAGTTTTCATGGCAGTTTCTTCTGTAATTATGCAATTTAAGTCAAGTTGTTGCAACAAATTTAGTAAAATACTTTATTATTTAATGTATTCCATAATCAAGTACATAGATAGACTCAATATAAAAGTATCTAAGCTAAGCCGTTGTAATTATAATCAATAAGTATAATTTCATGAAAATTATATTGCTTGATAAGAAAACTAATTAAATATATCTGCTCTAGAGATTCTGATCTGCAATTAGCATAATACATTAGTAAAGTATATTAGAAGAAACTAAGAATATGTTAGCAGCTTTACGATATAATTCAACCTGTCCTTATTTTATTCACTGTAAGCTGTAAAGACATGTAAAAGACATGTTTTCATCGCGTGATAATTAGTAGACATTAACAGGGAGGAATATGGGTGTGTCCCTTATGCATGTAAATCTGTATTTTGCAGTTCTAATTGACTGCAATTTGCCAGTGATTGTACCCTCAAGTAAGCTTTTATTTTTATGACACTAGACAGTTTCTATTTTAGTGTACATTCCTGATGATATGAGTTTAATGAAATTTTCTGATTGTCTGTAGCGTTTCTTTGTCCACAGTACTATTTTTCATTATTGCAGATAATTGAGAGTTTTCTGTGTGAAAACATGCAACTTATCTTATCTTCTGAGTTCTGTAGTTAATATGTTTCTGTAGACAATTATGCTGTTATTGTAATGGGAGATTTACTTGGGTGTAGGCTGCAATTTTTCAATCCAACATACGCTAGAAAATGTTGTACCAGCGTGGCCAAGGCAATGGCATCTTAGACTTGCATTTGAGAGGCCCCAGGTTCAAATCCCGAGCCCAGATAATTTGACTTGGGTTTTTTCATGGTTTCCCCAGTCGTACAGGCAAACGCCAAATTTGATATTTACTTATGGTACCATGATTCATCGTCATTATTTCATCCAGTTTCTTAATCATCAAAATTGAAAAGCAGTTGAATTTAACAAAAGTCATAACGCAACAACAATAGAAAAAGACTTGAGGCTTTCTCGGCGTTGAATACTAATGATGGTTTCACGGGCTATAAGCCGAGTAAAAGGATATATTGTATCCAAGCTTTCGGTCGCTGACATCTCTGCGGCCTTCCTCAGGGAAATGAGTGTAGAAAAGTGGGTGGAGAGAGCTTATATATGTTTGGAGTGAAAAAAGAAATTCTGTGATTGGAGGAATAGGGTTGGCGTGTATCGGCCAATCAGAATGCGGGAATTTTCTTTATAGTAAAAACATTGAAGAAGCAATCGGTCCATATCAGGACCAATGGGAGAAAAATAAAGATTAATAATGTGAGTCAGAGCAGAGTGGTTTAGGGGGTTAATCGTTGTAAAATGTGAATAGAAATAATCGGTCTAAGTCAGGGCCAATGATTAAAAAGAAGAAGACATGGGGGTCCGGGAGTTTGGAGTCTTGCTACTGTTGGAGGTTTCTTGTGTTGAATCTCGATACAGCTTCAGGGATGGAGCCCAGGCGTTGCTGAGGAAGAGTCCACCTTCTCTGTTGAAATTGTAGAATAGCCTCATGTTGCGTTGGTGTTCCTGCAATCTCTCCTGGACCGTCCTTCCAGTTTGCCCAATGTAGACGCTGCCACATTCGCAGGGGATCTTATAGACTCCTGAAGTTCGTAGGCCTCGATGGTCTTTCACTGGCCGTAGAAATTGTTGAATTTTAGTGGGAGGCATTTGTATAGTCTTTAAGTTCTTCTTTTTTAGGATTCTGCTAATCTTGTTGGACAGGTTGCCACAGTGTGGGATGAATGCTTTCCTTGGGGTGCTGGGTGCTGGTTTTCTTGGCAGTGATGTGATGAAGGACCTTGCTGATTTCTTGGCGGCTATAGTTGTTCTGCTGTAGAGTAGTAAATAAATGATCAATTTCTCTTTGCAAGTTGTCAGAATCAGATATGCTTGTGGCTCGGTGCAGAAGGCTGGACAGGACAGAACGTTTCTGTGAGGGGTGGTGGTGGCAATTGGCGTTCAGATAAAGGTCAGTGTGCGTGGGTTTTCTATAAACTCCATGACCCAGAGTGCCATCCTGTTTTTTCAGGAGTCTATAAGATCCCCTGCGAATGTGGCAGCGTCTACATTGGGCAAACTGGAAGGACGGTCCAGGAGAGATTGCAGGAACACCAACGCAACATGAGGCTATTCTACCCAGATAAATCCGCTGTGGCACAACACACCATAGAAAATGACCATAGAATCATGTTCGACAAAACCACAATCATGCACAGCTCTACAGCTTATTGGGACCGTGTCATAAAAGAAGCAATAGAAATAAGGTCTCATCCCAACAATTTCAACAGAGAAGGTGGACTTTTCCTCAGCAACGCCTGGGCTCCATCTTTGAAGCTGTATCGAGATTCAACACAAGAAACCTCCAACAGTAGCAAGACTCCAAACTCCCGGACCCCCATGTCTTCTTCTTTTTAA
This sequence comes from Ectobius pallidus, assembly GCA_964059195.1. NCBI lineage: Eukaryota > Metazoa > Arthropoda > Insecta > Blattodea > Ectobiidae > Ectobius > Ectobius pallidus. Next base: position 18,900,574 of record CAXKWD010000010.1, read on the forward strand.
TCATTGGCCCTGACTTGGACCGATTATTTCTATTCACATTTTACAACGATTATCCCCCTAAACCACTCTGCTCTGACTCACATTATTAATCTTTATTTTTCTCCCATTGGTCCTGATATGGACCAATTGCTTCTTCAATGTTTTTACTATAAAGAAAATTCCCGCATTCTGATTGGCCGATACACGCCAACCCTATTCCTCCAATCACAGAATTTCTTTTTTCACTCCAAACATATATAAGCTCTCTCCACCCACTTTTCTACACTCATTTCCCTGAGGAAGGCCGCAGAGATGTCAGCGACCGAAAGCTTGGATACAATATATCCTTTTACTCGGCTTATAGCCCGTGAAACCATCATTAACAATAGAAAAGTGATGCATATCAATAATTACCTGAGTATAATTAAAATCGTACCTAATTATGCTTTATTTTTCTGCTTTGTTCCCCCTCTATGAGATGTACAAGCCAGTACACATAGGGTAGGGAACAAGCTATTGATCACTATCTTGACGCAGGACATAGCGTGTGATCAGTAAGATAATGTGTATGGAATGTTGGGAAAGTTCTTGAAACCCCCATACTGAGATTGGCTGATGACTGTATTTGATTCCTCAACTTCCAAAATGGTATACCACCACTTTCATTGGTGTACCTGCTACTGCATTTGGTGTTCCATACTGCTTTATCTTCGTCTGCCCTATTTCCATGTTCTATTGCATAATTCACAACTTGTAACTTAAATATAGAAATGTAACTAATTCTCGCTCAACCATGTTTGCACATAGTAAACAGGAAAGACCCTGACATACTGACCATACCTTCAAATCTTTTCTTATGCTCGGCCCACAAGGTATCATTAGTACCAAAGCCTTCAGTTAGGGATTTACAACGCTTTTGCTATGAATGAATCACATGGTACTGTTTGTAGGGTGCAGTACGAGCATTGGAATTTGCAGCATTGCGATACCAAAGCTTTGTTTTGCCTCTGTTCTTATAATTTCAGAAAATAATTTTCCCAGGTTTATTTTATCTAAATTAGGGTGTGGTTTATACAAGCATGCAGCCTATATACGTGTAAATACAGTACCATATCACTGGATTTATCTGAAATAGCATATTTACTCACATAATAGATGCACTTTTTCCGCAGATTTTTATAACAAAAAACTGGGGTGCATCCTTTATGCCAGGAAACAATGTTAGTGGAGGGAGAAAAGGAAAGAAAGGAAGGAAGGAAGGAAAAAAAAAGGAAGGAAAAAAAAAGGAAGGAAAAAAAAAGGAAGGAAAAAAAAAAAGTATTAAAAGTGCTCCAGCTAACGTTTGATAGTTTATATATCGATGTAACACCCGCGACTAATTTATGTATCGATTGTTTTGAGGATTGATAATTAGCAATTGCATAAATAGACGTGAAACACTTACGCATAATACACTCAGATACTATAAATTCTTCTCTGGTGGCTCTGTTGCTGTACTCTTCAGTGAACTTGTTAACATTCAGCCTAAAACTCACTGTATAACTTGGATATTTTGGTCAGTTCTTAACCAAACGAAACACAATTTTATCAACACTACTGTCTACTGTAGATATCCTAAGAATACTGCTGTATTAATCAACAGTCGCTGGGTATATTTTGTGTGTTAATAAGAACCAAGCGCGATTACTGTTGTCATTCATTGTTGTTTAAAAACTTCAATTTATAGTTAAGCAGGAAATCTAATCCTGTGATTTCAGATATTATTAGAACTTTATTTTTGTTATGAATGAGATGCACTGTTATGCAGGGAATTTTTATTTTTTAACACGAAAAGTTGGGGTGCGTCCATTATGTAGGGGCATCCATTACACAAGTAAATATTAAGTTGCTTCATGCTAATGGAAATAATCACTTTTGTTAACTGAAGTGATGATGCATGTTGCAATACTTGTGGTCATCTCTTTGAATAGTCTCTAAAGTAGTGGTATTCAATATTTTTTTCACCTCATACCCCTGTCACACCTCATACAACTGCCTGACCCAAAAATATTATAAGCATAACTAAAGTTGTACATAATTTTTTTTCACTTTCTGCTTTAACTTCCTCTGTGAGATGTACAAGCCAACACATTTAGGGTAGGGAACAAGCTATTGATCACTCATATTGACACAGGACATAGCATGGGTTCATTAAGTCAAGAGAGAGGGAATGTTCTAAGTAGTGTTAAGTAAATTCCAATCCAGCATTTGCCTTTGGGAATGGGGAAATTCCTGAAAAATCCATCCTCCGAATGGCCAGCCATGGTATTTGATTCCTTGATCTCCAAACTGTGAGTCAGCAACTTAACTGGCTGTTATTCTACACAGTTGTTCATAATTATATTTATAGTAATTTAAATCCAAAATAATGTATTCAATTAAATTGTGAGGTTTAAAGCATTGAAAAGGAAGAAGTAGGCTATACATATTTTGACAAGAGTTGACCTCATCTGATGATGCAGCTAAGAAGCTGTGAAATGCATTATGTGTAAGTCATTACTTATATTAGTGAAGTTGAGTGGAAAACAGAATTAATTGTGTGTATTAGATTACTTCACTGTGAATCCCAGATACAATATTTGTTTATTATAATACAGTATAATGTTAATTATCCAAATGTCAGTCATACAAAATGTCAATTATCTGAAGGATCTTTTTTAAATATATTTTTATGTACTTATTTTTATGTTTTCTGAATATATGTGATATCAACTTAAGGATGATCTAACAATATTTACATAGTTACAGAGAAGCTACCATTGTATCACTGTTCAGACAGTTAAAGAGTCAACACAAATTACAGTTACTTACATAAACCGTATCATATTTACTGTTTTATACTCAACATGTCTTGGAGTTCAGCATAATATTTTAAAGATACTGCAGGAAAGGTTGTTGTTTAATGAATGAGGTGCGGTTTAGTAGACACTTGTTCTGATGGATGGGTTGTAAATTCCTATACGATGTACAGCTCTGATCTCTGGCTAATACTGCATAGCCTCCTGTCAAAACAAGAATCTCCTTTTCCTGGTGCTTTCAACTTATATACACTACTAATAAGTGAATAAGTGAATGGTGAAGGCCTTCTAATGAATCATAACTCTCAAATTGGTGTGGATTTCAAAGCTAAGCAACAGCCTGTTGTCTCAGAAGGTGACAAGATGTAGCTTAGTTCTGTTTAGGAAAGAAACAGTTTGTAAATGGCACAGGAAAGAATCATTGATCATTTTCCATGAAGGTGCATAACTGTTGTTATTGATTTCTATTATTACTCATTTTTCAAAGTTCTAAGTTGCTATATTTTACATATTTCATAATCCAAACAAATTGAAAATCTGAACCGTCACTGTCATTCCCAATTAGTTAGGATAACTGATGTTCCACTTTATGTTTATCCATGAAGCAATATTGGAATTGAAAATTTGTTGGTACTGTAATATTGAGATGAGAAAGTAAATTATTATTAATATGTCCTTTTAATATCGGTATGCTTTCCTAATACACATACAAGCTTGTGCAATGCACAGAAAAGCGATGTTGTAATAAGAAGTAAAGATTACACGAGAAATCACTTTTGTTAATGGTTCATGTCCAACCCTAATGCCTTAGCCTTGCAGTTTTAATTTTAACTTAGTGGGACAACGTTAAAATGTGTCCCTAGGTGCAAGGATTATAAGTAGGTTCGAAACTGTCGTATTTAACAATACATCCTGTAATTCTCGTACCTTAAAATAAGTAATTGCCTATAATAACCTCTAATTGATGGCTATCTTATCGACTTGAGCTAGAATTCTGGGTAAACAGGTTGACCAATATGACAAACCTCGCAGGAGATATAATATGGCACATTTTCAAAACACGAAAATTCTGTATGCCCTACTAACCTAATAACACCATTCATAATCTAACCAATCTAACCAACCTAACCTAACTGGCACTACTTACCTTAATGCAGAGGTGGGTAAGACATGATGTGCAAGAAGGGCAGTTGGTCATCTGCTTCTTCATACCACTAGAGCAGCTAGAATTCTGGGTAAACAGGTTGATCAACACGACAAACCTCGCAGGAGATTTAATATAGCAGGCAAATTTTTGAAATTCGAGAATTCAGTATGCCCTAATATACACTAATATCACTGTTCATAACCTAACCTAACCAACCTAACCTCACCTAACCAACCTGACCTGACCTGACCTAACCTAACCTAACCTCATAACTGCCACTAAGTAGAATCTACCTGCCACCTGCCACTACTTAGGCTACTTTAATGCAAAGGTGGATAAGAAATGATGTGCACGAAGGACAGTTGGTTATCCTGCTTTGGTCAGAAACATAATATGGCTGGCATGTTTTAAGCAATATAAAAAATGAAAACTACAAGATCAAGTTTTAAATATGACTGGCTTCACCTCTTAAATCAATTCCTTCAACAAAAGTTAGTACATTTAATCAAGTGCTCAGTTCCAGAAAGCAAATTGCAAGGCTAAGGCATTGGTACTCTTCCCACCTTAGAAATTGAGAAGAAAACAAGTGCACTCTGAAAAGAGGTGCTTTTCTGTGCTTCAGATCATTCTTGAAATAACACAAGGAGTTTTTTCTCCCCCATTAAAATTATTGTCATCTTCGTAGAATATGCAATATTGAAATATCATGATTTTACCATTTTAAGAAAGTTAAGAAGACCATCAATATGTTAAAATTAGTTCATTAAGAAAAGTACCTTCTATCCCCCTCAAGTGAGGAATGCAAGAGAGATACAGTTTCACTTTTGTTCATCGCCGGCCTTTGCTTGTTTTTTAATCCAGATAATTGAAAGATACTTATGCCTTTCTTGTCTTTTCTATTATGAACAACTACAGTAGAACTCCAACTATCCAAATCGTCTTGAGGCCATTTTCAAGTGGTTTTTGCAGCAGCAAGCATTGGGAAACCCTCTTTCAGGGTCGATTATTTTCCAAAAAGCAAAACTATTAATTGACAGTCTGTCAGCTGAACAATTGACTCTAACCGATATGTTCAAAATGTGACAGTTTATGTAAGTACAGTATTATACAATTTAGATTTTTTAAGAAATTATCTTTTCTCATGATTTATCCAATTATCTGGATATTTTACTATCCAGATCGGGTCTGGTCTTAATTAATCCAGATAATTGGAGTTGTACTGTATTTACATCTACTTAGTTCTGTCATCTTCAAGAAGATGTTGCACCTCTTCACGGATGAAAGAGAAACCATAATATTTGTTCTAAATCTTCAGTGACTGGCTTGTTGGGTGAAATTATCCATTTCACATTTTCACATTTTGAAGAAACCCTGTTTAAAGAATACAGTATTAAACTACCGTGCTAGTCATTGAAAGTGGTTTCCACTGTATACTGCACCATCTGTTGAAGATAGCACAGTACAGAATTGAATGCTGTTAGGTGATAGGTGAATGAGAAACTGAAATATGATTAAAAAAAAAAAAAAAAAAAAAAAAGTTGTAATGCTGTTAATACAATTTGATATTGTAATCCATTTTAAGCTAAATCTTACCAAAGCTTTTATTTTCGCTTATTCTTAAAGAGAAATTCTATAACTTGTAATTATAGGTTAGATAGAGTGTAGAAGTACAATACCGGTACTTAATTTATGTGCCTCACAAAAAAAAATTATAAACTGATGAATTAACCTTTTAACTGCTGTGGCTGTGACCTCGATGCAAATTTTCATGTGCCTATATAGAGTTGACAATTACAGAAGGAAAGTGTATAATATTGCTTTATATTAAAAAGTACAGTATTTTCCTTGTGTCACAAATATTTCAAAACACAGTTTTTTTTTTATTGAAATTTTTCTCAGTGGTTTAAAAGTTATCTTTTTCCATCACAGCAGTTACAAGGTTAAGGTAAGTAGCTAGCGTGTAAAAGATGTAAAGGATTAAAATTAGAGAAGTCTGATGTGATAAGTATGTAACCAAATACCTTATATTATGTTCCATGCATTTTATAGATGTCTGTAAATTTGATTTGATATTGTAAATAGGCTACCAAATTAAAAGATATTTACTGTGATAAACAGAATAATTTTATCCACCATTATGTATATATGAGTGTAGTATATCGAACATTGTAAATATTTATGAAACCACAGAATATTTTAGGAGAAAAATTTGTCTGACAGTAGGATTCAAACCCATACCTTCAGCTTTCCATGCCAATGCTCTACTGATTGAGATAACCAGAGTTGATTCACAGTGCCAGATGGAATCTCCCTCTTATGATTACCCTTAATGGTTGTACTCACTGTTCGAAAGACATTTCTGTTATATACGATAGGGATGTCCAATATTTTTACATTAATATTTCAGTTCCGATAATATCATGATATATATATTGCTCTTTGGTAATATCAACTTTCTCAATTCAAGAACAAGAATAAAATGGAGAGTGATAGAGGAACTTAAAAAAAAATACACAATTATAACATATTTGTTTATAAAAATGGGCAAAATCAATGCTTTAGGCAGTATAATGTTAAAAATTAATAAATTAATAGATTTAAAATGCAATTATAACATTGAATTGATGACTTTTACACTTATTTCATCATTTCTGATCATCTATTTGAGTTTTCCTGCCACAAGGGCATCTCAGTTGGACTCACCCGTCAGAAGTAACAACAACGAGCAGTGATGCTAAACCATTTCCTAAATTGCTCTAGGATACAAATTTACATTAAACGGCAGTAGGAATGTTCCTAGAGCACTCAGAAACCATGAACACATAGTTCATGCATGTGCACAATGTCTGTTTCCATACACCGCACAGGGAAACTGTCAATGTGCGCATACATGAACTTTGTGTTAATGGCTTCTGAGTGCTCTAGAAACAATCCCATTATCTAAGTAAACTTTCGATATTATTGAATAATGAGTTCTTCTTACCGATATAAAACTGTTGTCAATATTAGTAACCAATATTCATATCAATATTGTTATTGATATTTTGCTTTTGATATCCCATTCCTAATAAAGAGTATTGTGAGGCATACTAATTTAGTCATTTTGTGACCTATTATGCAGTATCATATAAGATTTAGATATTTTGTCATGAAGTCACAGAATATTGTTTCTGTTGCACATTACGTGACAATATTTTTAAGAGAAAAATTCTCATGTAATGTTCAACAGGAACAATATTCCTAAGAGCGTAAGGTGAGGTTCGGAAGAGAGGATAGGCTTGAAATACCTGAAATCAAAGAGTGTCAGGTAGCATTTATTTCACTGCGTGGAGTAACTAATTGGAGAATACAAACATTAGAAAAGTCATTAGCTGAGACAGGCAAGCCTTCAATAGATATGCGTGGTAAATGTCATTTCATTGTAGAATAATTATAATATGAGTTGAACTATGACAATTATGCTTCACTTACCAATGTTTTCATAGCACATGTTTCAAGGACCCTCGTGTCCATCCTCAACTAGGTCCACTTGTCAAGTGGCAAATCCTGCTTCTGAAAATCCTGATGTGCACCTGATGGAGGTTTCATGAACTTCTTGATCAGGTTCTTATCCTCTGGTATTTCAAAATTCATCAGTCTACTTTCAGAATCTTCTCCCATATATCCAAATCTTTTGACCTATTCACTGATTTAAAAAATTTAGCTTTCCTACAGATTATGTACCCGATCAAGGTGCACAACAGGATTTTCAGAAGCAAGATTTGCCAGTTGACAAGTAGACGAGAATGGGGACGAGGGCCCTTGAAACATGTTCTACCAAAAACTTGGAGAGTGTTATAGTAGTTCCTTACATCAAAACGCTATAAAAGCACACAAACTGGCCTGCAGCGGAACAAATTTTATTTTTAATCAATGGACTTTTCCAAACAGTTATGTTGTTGTATAAAATAACATGTTTTCATTCTTTTCACTGGAAGCATATGACGTATTAATCACCATGCCTTAATGTCCAGTAACAAGCTGATGTTTTATCGCATCAAATTGTATCCTTGCGATCCGAGGAAACATATAATAAGATAAATGATCATAATTGGTCTATATCCGAGGAATTCCTAAATGTTATTGGCCAATATCAAACACATGGCATATGAATAGAATAGTCACTGTAAACAGCTGTAGTATCTTAGGGAACTATGAGGAATCAGAACTCTTCAGAATAGGGTAGGCAGTTTACAGCAAGGTATGCTCTGCCACTAGTGTCAGGAGCCCCTCTGAGCCATGGAAAACAAAAGAGGAACGATTGTCGTGGTGGTAAAATTTCCAATCGCAGGTAGGATACAATATGGCACATACCAAACCCCATGCTGTTCAGTATACTGCTGCTAAACCAATATAATTGTTCCTAACCTAACATAACCTGTCACTGACCTAGAATTTAGCTGTCACTTTAATGCAGCAGCTCTTTTACCCTTCCACACCTTTGTAAAAAAGTTACACTAAGAAGTCCAATGCCTTTAAATTCACTTGGAATGGGAAGACACAATGAAGTGAAATAATATTAAACACATTATCTTCAAGAACACTCTCTACTTCATTAAATTGACTACTTAGGCCTACTAGTTAGCCGGCTTTCAGGTGGACATTCCACCCATTGTCAGACTATGTCCCACTGCTGAACTTCCATCCTGTACCTCTTGATGGCGCTGCGGTTGTACCGCGCACATCTCAGCGGACCATATGATAATTAATTGAGGCTGATAAGAATTAAATGCACGCGATACATTCCGTTTAGAAAGCAAGATAATAATTTTACAAGAAACAAAGACCATAGGCAATGTAACACTGACACTGAACTCTTCTTGAACCACAATCACTCGCTAGATTCTTCATTGATGTCTTGAAGGTCTTCTTAAAGCAGAGATGATTGATACCGCCAAATAAATGAAAACTTGCTGGTTTAAAAGACAGATTTAATGACAATACCGGAGGACCACTTGATTTAATATTCAAGAAATGATGTGAATAATAATAAATACATATATGCAGTAATTATATGCTGCAATTTATAACATTCACAGTCAATGTGATGCTTGAATTCACAAATTATAAACGCAATAATAATGTTACTGAAATATATTGCGTATCAATGTAAATACAGCTATGTTGCGTTGAAGTCAATGCAATATTAGAAGCTGTATGAAATAATTTTAGGTCTTAAAAACACTCACTTGGTAATAAAGATTCCTTTTGTATCTAATATCACACAAGAAGTAACCCTGAAGTCCAAAATCAGGCAATAATTAAGATAATCAATCCTCGAAGAAATGTCTGGTAGAGACACTAAGCAAATTCAGCCAATCTTCAGAGAATAAAACGTGGAAAATTGCTTCTGTGCAATTAATACCAAGTATGAATAAACTTTAACTCGCAGGAAGCGAAATATAAAGCTCTATGATAATAAAAATCACTGCTGGATAAGTCCAGAATGAACTATAATCCTTAAAGAGGATTGTACAATGGACGTAGACGAAGGAAGAATAGTTTGAATTAAAACAATGACTTATAACAATACTAGAAACTCAATCCCATTGGGCGAAGATTATAAAACGATTGAGCAATTATAAATTTAAAGAAAAACGTGGATTGTGAAGCAATCAAAAAGAATAGTAAGAGAATGAAATAAAATATGTTTTATAATTATTCTGTACTTAAAATAATAAAAATATAAACCGAAAATAAACGTTGATTTGAGTTTAATAGAGAAAAGAACTAGTGATCAATTGTTTTTTGACAATAAAAATAATAATTACTAGGAGGCCGTGAGGAAATTGGCATTGAATAAAATATCACCAAAGCCGGAAGAAGACAAGAATAAATATTAAAGGATTATTATAGATAGCCAAGATAATAAAAAACTCCATCAAATCTCAAGTATCAAACATAACTGAACAGCGGTGGTTTCACGAATTTCCCAATCAGTCCTAATTCGTTCTCCTCTGGGATGTAGAAATTTTGGAGGTTATTCCTGTGTTTTTGTATGAAGATCTTTTCTCATATGGTCAATTCAACGATAATGGAGATTTTTCCATAAGGCTGCTTCTTTTATCACGTTATGGTCCGAATTCCAGACATGTGAAGCTACTGCGGACCTATCAGTTTCCCCTTGTCTGATATTCCTGTGGTGCTCTTTCCATCTCGTATTGAGGTTCCTTTTTGTTTTGACTATGTATACATTGTCGCAATCATTACACTTTATTTTATAGATGCCTGATTTTTGTCCTGGCGGAATTTTGTCTTTCAATTCTGATCTTAATAATGTTTTGAGTTTGAATTTATTCTGGGGAGCTAGTTTTATGTTATGTTCTTTGAAGATCTTTTTGAATTTGTGATTTGCCCAAGGGTGAAATGTCATCTTTCCAAAGCGAGTTTTTTTCTTTTATAGGATCTAGTGTAGTGATTGCTCTCATGTTCTTCCGTTTCTTGTATCTATCTATTTTCTTATCCACCAACTGTTTTTCAAAACCATTCTTCCCTGCCGTGTTAATTATTTGTTGGTACTCTTTTTCATATTTGTTACTGAGCGGGATGTGAACCAGTCTATGGGTTAAGCTATTCAATATTGCATGCTTGTGTGATCTTGGGTTAAAGCCATCTTGTTTTATGTAATTGTCAACGCTAGTTTCTTTCCGGTGGATACTAAATTCAAGATGTTGCTGGTTCCTGATAACTTTTAAGTCCAAAAATGGCAAACTATTTTCAGTTTCAATTTCGACTGTAAATTTGATAGCTGTATCCTGTAAATTAAGCTGTTTTTTAGCATCCTCTATTTGATTCTTGTTGACTATTGCAAATATGTCGTCTACATATCGGAACCAGGTTTTGAAGATGTAGGGGAAGCCTGTTGTGACCTGTATTTCCAGAAAGCTCATGTACAAGTTCGCTAAGAATGGGGAGAGCGGATTGCCCATTGCTAAACCTTTGTTTTGTCTGTAGAATTTTCCCCTAAACATGAACCATGTCTCATTCACACACAATTTTGTCAGAGTCAAGTACTCCTCTACTTCCTCTTGGGTGATATTCACTGTTGTAAGCCAGGTTTTTAGATGTTGTAGCACCTTCTCTCTAGGAACACTTGGAAACAGGGACTCTACATCAAAAGGTACCAACATTTCATGTGGTGACATGGTTCTTGTTTTTAACCTTTCTACTAACTCGAATGAGTTTTTATTTGCTAGGCTTTCAAATTGGGGGAATTCTTGGTATCTTTTGACCAGCCATTTAGCTACTGAGTATGTTGGAGCATCTATGCAATTGACAATTGGTCTCATTTTATTCCCGGGTTTGTGAATTTTCAGAAGTCCGTAAATTCTAGGGGCAGTAGGGTTATCTGAGAACAAGATGGTGCCGGAGGTATCAGACAACGTTGAATGCGCTCGGTGTTTCAACCAAGTTAAACTTAAAGATAGCAAAATAGAATGTAATGGAATATGTGGAAGCATTTTCCATAGTGGTTGTTTGAATCTAAAAGATGCAGAGATTAGATTGCTGAACGGGACAACAAAAAACGAGGGATTAATGTGGTGGTGTAGACAATGCCGCCAGACAGTAGCGTCACTGCAAAACATAAGTGCTGGGAAAGAAAAAATGGAGAAAGAACTCGAGAAAATGAGTGCGACACTGGAAAAGCTACAAATAAACGTAAAAGACCAATTTCAGGACATGCAAGAAAAAATGGAGATGTTGAGGCGAGAGGTTAAAGAAGAAAACAAGGTAATACAAATAGAAGACAAAGTAGAACCAGCCCCAGTACCTATACCCAAAATGACTGTTAATCTACCTGAAGAAAGTGAAGAAGTAGAAAAAACGAAGAATCCAAACACAGTGATTGAACCATTATGGACGGAAGTGGTGAACAGAAAGAAGAATCCAACGGAGAAAAAGGTTATGTCAGGCCGCAGTAAGGCCATGGACATAGAAGTCGTAAAAAAACCACCACGGGGAAAAGCAATTTTTGTGAGCAGACTGGGTCCTCAAATCACAACAAACAATATCAAGGACTATCTTGGTAAGCAAAATATGAAGGCTGTGATCACAAAAATGAAAACGAAATATGATACATATTCCTCTTTCCATGTAGAAGTTGAGGAGAAGGACTTTCCAAATATGTTCACAGAAGAGGTTTGGCCAGAGGGATGCTTAATTACAGAATTCTTCGGTAAACTTCGAGAAGAAAGAATCTTCAACCAAGAAACTCCTGAAGACCCGACACAAACCTGTAATTGACTACAGGACAACAGTGAACAGTTAAGTGATAGTGATTTGAATAGTGGGACAAAAAATGTCAAACAGGACGAGGGCCACAGTTTAATGTTGTTGCAGTATAATATTCAGAGTATCAGGAATAAAACAGATGAATTGGATATGTTCTTACAGAATGAAGATCTTCTTGCCCTTAGTATATGTGAACATTGGATGTATAAAGAAGAAGCCGAGTTTTGTAGGTTACAAAATTATGTGTTAGCTAGTGCATTCTGTAGGTCACAGATGCGCAATGGGGGGGGGGGGGGGGGGTAGCCATCTATGTGCAAATGGGTCAAGTCTACTCAGTGGTTGATCTTAATTCCCTGTGTGTTGAAAAACACTTTGAAATTATAGCGGTTGCTCTGACGGTTTTCAAAGTAGTGCTTATCTCCGTATATAGGACACCAGATAGCGATTTCAGTATCTTTATAACCCGTATGGAGCAGACTCTCCAAACAGTGTCTTCTAAGTGGTCGAAGTACAAAATAATTATCGGAGGTGACTTAAATGTTGACCTCAGATATACCTCCCCTCGACAAATGAAACTGCTGGATCTCTTTAGATCCTTCAATCTCTACCACAAGGTATCCTGTCCAACACGTGCAGAGGCTTGTCTGGACAATATAATAACAAACCTGGGAATCCACAACTGTGAAATTAAAATAACAGAGCCAGGACTGTCGGACCATAAAGCAATTGTATGTAAGATCACGCTTGACCAACCAAAATTTAACCCAAACCAAGTGTCTTATATTCAAAGAAGAGTTTTCTCACCAGGGGCACATGTAATTTTTCTCTGTGCTTTACAGATAATAAATTGGGATGTTCTACTGATCGATATAAGCAAAGGTTATGGAAATTGCCTATTTGACAACTTCAATATATGGTTTACGAATTTCTTCGATAAGTACTTTCCAGAAGAAACGATAAAACAGTCACCCACAGTGCAGACTTAATAAGCCAAAGTGGTATACACGTGAACTAAGGGAAAATAAAGTAAAACTATTACAGCTTTTCTCGAACTACAAAAGTACACAATCGGAAGAAGATAAGAAAGAATATGTAGAATTTAGGAAAGAATACAGGTTAGCTATCCAGAAAGCCAAAAAAGAAGCAAATGTTACTTTTATAGAAACTCAGGGGAATAAATGTAAAGCGGTTTGGAGACTAATTAAAACAAACACTCCCTCACCTAGCAATGATCCAGTAATAATAGATCCAGAAGAAGTAAATAATTACTACATCAACATAGCTGACAAGATCCAAGGTGCAATATCCCCTCCAGACATAAGTATAAAACAACTACTGGAAAATATAGACCAACCAAAGACAATCTTTAAATGGAAAGAAAGTTCGGAAGAAGAAATTCTAAACGAAGTGAGACATATGACAAACTCTAATACAGCAGACTACTATGGATTATCCAACAATTTTCTTAAAAGTATAATTTGGTACATTCTATACCCATTAACAATATGTATAAACCTATGTCTTACAACTGGCACTTTCCCAGATACATTAAAAGTAGCGAAAGTTATACCAGTGTTTAAAAAAGGTAACAAGTCAGATGTTGGAAACTACAGGCCTATTTCAATAATACCAACTTTCTCAAAAATTCTTGAAAAAATTATGAAAAGACAATTATGCCAATACCTTGAAGAAAATAATATATATGCAAACAACCAATTTGGTTTCAGGACCAACAAGGGTACAGTCGATGCAGTAGGCAAAGTGATAACCCACATATTAGATGCATTTGAGAACCATCAGATGGCGGAAGCCACCCTCTGTGATCTGACCAAGGCTTATGATTGTGTCAACCATGATTTACTGTTATTGAAATTAGAATACTATGGTATAAAAGACAGAGAACTGAAGCTGTTTAAAGCCTACCTTACTGATCGCCAACAGATTGTCTCAATGGCTGGAAAAAAATCAAACATAGGTTACCTCAGACAGGGTATCCCACAAGGAACAGTACTTGGTCCCGTCCTGTTTCTGATCATGATAAATGACTTGGGACATAATGTCCACTCCCGATCAATAATAATATATGCAGATGACTCTACTTTCCTAAATAGTGATCACACAGCAGACAATCTCCACAAAGAAAGCCAAGAAACATTAGAAGAAGCAGATATCTGGTTTAGGGCAAATGGTTTCCAGTTAAACAGAACGAAGACACAGTCGATTACTTTCACTCTGAAACCAGATGGGACAACCATTAAAGAGCCTGGCAAACTTTTGGGGATCACTATAGATTGCAAGCTTAGCTGGGAAGAGCACATAAATTGGGTAGGCCAAAGGCTCTCTAGAGTGTTATATTTACCAAGGAACCTGGGAACGCAAGTTCCACAAGAATATGTGAAGTCAGCTTATTTTGCGTATTTCCAAAGCATTGCAAGATATGGTCTACTACTCTGGGACAATAGCCCACATATTAAGAAAGTGCTAGTTTTACAAAAGAAAGCAGTACGAATACTAACAGGGGCAAGTAATAGGGACCACTGTAAACCTCTCTTTAGAGAACTCAAAATTATGACAATCATAAACTTGTACATATTGGATCTGCTAGTTCATGTAAAGTGTAAAGCCCAGAACAATGTTTTTAGAAGTGAGATTCATGAACACAGGACTAGAATACTAAGTGACTTGAATGTACCAAGAACAAGACTAACGAAAACCCAAAATAACTTTCATGTGATCTCCACAAAAGTTTTCAACAAAATTCCAAGTAGGATCAAGGAACTGAATGCACAGGAGTTCAAGAACACAATATCTAAGTGGCTAGTGAAAACCCCATTCTACCTTACAACTTAGAGGAATTCTTCAGCCTAGGAATAACGGACTTCCCAAATACAGGATAATGAGATGTAAACTCTGATAAAATGGACACTTTCTGTATTTGCATTCTGGAATTAGGTATAAGTTCTATGTAATTACATATGCACAAATGTGCGCATTTCTCTCATTATTATATATCCACAATTGACGAAGCCATGTATTTTACAACACCACTGGTGAATAAATATCTTATCTTATCTTATCATATCTTATCTTATCTGTTAATAATTTCCTCTGTTCTTTTTTAGTTATTATCTTACCCAAGCTCTTGACTGTGTTTGTGACCAATCTCGTTGTTTTCATGGTAGGGTCGCTCTTTAATTCCATAAAATCTTCCCCTTGAATCAATTGCAACATGCTGTTGTCATAATCGGTTTTGTCTAGAATTACTAATTTGTTTCCTTTATCCGCTTTCGTATATATTACCCCTTTATCATTTAGGGATTTCAGAGTTTTTTGTTGTTCAACATACTGTTTGTTCTTTTTACCTGCCCTAGAATTCTCCTTAATGTCTTCCAGAACTTTCTCACACTTCTTCCTAATTAGGATTTTTTCTTCTGCCTGTAGGCCAAAAATTGCTACCTCAATATCTGCTACATAATCTTCAATCTTCTCTGAATAATCTATACAAGTATTCAGTCCTTTCCCTTGGAGATCAAGTTCATTTTTCGAGAATGTGTGGCTAGATCTGTTTACCACTACATCTTCACTGGAGCCTACATTTTGTAGGTTTACCTTAGGCCTATCTGGGGCTGCCTTTTCCTCAGTGGGTTCTCCATTACTTTGGTTCACCTTAGGCCTATTTACTTTCTGTTGTAGGTTCTCGAGTTTCCTTGCTTAATCTCTCTCTCTTTTGGTTCATATGAACATTCAGGAAATGGAAGAAGTTACTTTCTAGGTTACCACAACTTAAGTGAATTAGATTTGAAAGTCTATAATTTGCATCTTATGTTAGTTAAGAAGTTAGGGGAAATTTGCTTCACTAACCTAGAAAGTAACTTCTTCCATTTCCTGAATGTTCATATGAACCAAAAGAGAGAGAGATTAAGCAAGAAACTCGAGAACCTACAACAGAATGTAAATAGGCCTAAGGTGAACCAAAGTAATGGAGAACCCACTGAGGAAAAGTCAGCCCCAGATAGGCCTAAGGTAAACCTACAAAATGTAGGCTCCAGTGAAGATGTAGTGGTAAACAGCCCACTCAGCACACATACGTAAAATATATGTAAAATTTACGTTATCCCTAGATCTAGGTAATGTACATCACACATATTGGTTAAATAAAATCTACATATAATATACGCTCAAATGTCCCACTTTTTTATGTATATTTTACGTCTATTCATGTCAATACAGACATTTAATATATATCAATTATACTTACAATCACATACATACTATTGATGTACAATAATCTATACGTAAAATATATGTAAAGATGATCTATCAAACGTATATTTTACATATATAATTTATGTAGCCTAAATACACTGCTTGGTTCACTTGCACTTGGTTCACTGCTTGCAAATACATTGGTTCATAAATGTACACTGCTCACATACATTTTACATATACTATCAATAACTAAAAATGTCATCAAGAACACTTTTTGTGCTTATTATCTTGCAGTTTTTTGGGACTTCTTGCTGAGGTATTTTGAAATTATTTATTGTAAGCAAAACACTGAGATCGCTCATAACACACACTGAACCAAGAATGTTCGGAACATCATCATTAACATCCATTAAGCACAGCACTAGCCTTTCTACTGCCATTATGCTAATCCACTGCCCTTTAAGTCCTTCTTTTACACTTAGGAAGTACTGCATCACATCTTCCAAACAATGCAGAGCTTGTCGTTCAGCATAACTTTTAAGTTCTTTTAATCTTTCTGCAACTGCTTGGTTTAAATTTTCTTCTTCTGCATGATGGACCTGGTCTTGACAAGTATTCGGGCAGATTAGGAAATATTGATGGTACTGCACCAAGTTTCAGTTTAGGGTAAGTTCTAGGAAATGTTTTTATTTCACCGTTAACTACAAATGTCTCTGTTCTTATCACACTCTCTTCAGGAAAATGCTTCACACAAATAACAGGCTTGCTTACCCCTGTAAAGTCTGTAGGAATGTTTTTAAGCCACTTCTTCTTAAGTTCTTCGTCTTTTGGTAAAGAAAATGTACTAACACTTTCATGTTGTGACTTGTAGTTACTTTTACACTACATCACCTAGGCATTGTGAATTCCTGAAACAATTAAGAAATACTTTAGCAGTGTTGTCATAAATTATTATGATCAGAACTAATTACCACAGCATCTGTATTATAAATCAGTTTGCAAGTCGTTGAGGTTATGATAGGCCTATTTATGTATGTGAAACAAATCTTGCACAGAGACTTACCAGTACTGTTTTCTGTGTAAATGTTTTTCTTCTGCCTCATTTAATATTCTACATGAAGGACGTCTTCACAAACATTCAGATAGGAAATGTATTCAACATCACTGCAGTTGCGTAATATTTCGTCAGCTTTAAATACACACATACATGGGCGTCGGCATGGGGGGGGGCAAGGGGGGGCAACTGCCCCCCTCTGGATTGCCTTATGGATTCATTTATTTATGGTAAATTACTCTTTGTCAACCTACAGTTGTAGCATGGAGAATAAAAAGAATAGAATTATTTTATAATGAGTTTAGCAAGTATTAACTAATTATAACTGTAATATGTATTTATAATAATATCTCACCAAGGCCATTGCTCAAAAGAGCGTATTCTATTAACTTAAAAAAACTTTGTAGCCTCGTCGAATTCAGCTTGGGTTCAAATTAACGATCCGGTTAACTAACTGAATATTAATGTGTTTAGCCTAACCATTTGAAATTGGTTTTGAGGTCCGAAATTGATTTTGCCCCCCCTTAATAAAATTTCTGGCGACGCTGCTGCACACATATGTACATTTATTCTTCGTTTCTATGTTATATACATAGGGAGTAGTTGCAACAGAACAGTGCAATTCTCTCCACACACAATTTCTTGTTAATAAAACACTATAAAAGAGGAACTGATACACAAGCACCAGTTATATGTACAGATGAAACACTGAAATTCATTGCTAACGTCACAGACAAGATGGCCGCCAGTCCACATTCCTTCCGCGTCACCGGTGCGGTGGTGTTCTTCCGAGCACCTACGCAACCGCAAGCTTACCAAAGAAGGAAGAAAAATAGTCCTACTGAATTTCCGGATGTAATAATTTTAAACCATTTTTTAAAATTTCTGATTAGCGTGAGTAAATTGTATTAAATTAACCAAATCGATTTACTAGAGTAAAACACAATAAACCGGTGTTTACAATGTCAAATTCTTGACGTATAATTTACGTATAATTACGAATATTTTTTTACGTTATTTTGATATTAGCAAATGAAATGTAAATTCGATTTTGTTTTATAATTACTTATGTAACAGTACTTAATTTTGATGTATAATGAATATAAAGCAGGATTAAACTACAATTTATATACATGTATATATTGGATATAAAATATACGTATAATTTATGTTTTGAATTTGACCAAACCCTAAGATATATATCTAGGTCTAAAACATACGTATATTATACATATCGTGCTGCGTGGGAGATCTAGCCACACATTCTCGAAAAATAAACTTGATCTCCTAGGGAAAGGACTGAATACTTGTACAGATTATTCAGAGAAGATTGAAGATTATGTAGCAGATATTGAGGTAGCAATTTTTGGCCTACAGGCAGAAGAAAAAATCCTAATTAGGAAGAACTGTGAGAAAGTTCTGGAAGACATTAAGGAGAATTCTAGGGCAGGTAAAAAGAACAAACAGTATGTTGAACAACAAAAAACTCTGAAATCCCTAAATGATAAAGGGGTAATATACACGAAAGCGGATAAAGGAAACAAATTAGTAATTCTAGACAAAACAGATTATGACAACAGCATGTTGCAATTGATTCAAGGGGAGGATTTTATGGAATTAAAGAGCGACCCTACCATGAAAACAACGAGATTGGTCACAAACACAGTCAAGAGCTTGGGTAAGATAATAACTAAAAAAGAACAGAGGAAATTATTAACAGATAACCCTACTGCCCCTAGAATTTACGGACTTCCGAAAATTCACAAACCCGGGAATAAAATGAGACCCATTGTTAATTGCATAGATGCTCCAACATACTCAGTAGCTAAATGGCTGGTCAAAAGATACCAAGAATTCCCCCAATTTGAAAGCCTAGCAATTAAAAACTCATTCGAGTTAGTAGAAAGGTTAAAAACAAGAACCATGTCACCACATGAAATGTTGGTACCTTTTGATGTAGAGTCCCTGTTTCCAAGTGTTCCTAGAGAGAAGGTGCTACAACATCTAAAAACCTGGCTTACAACAGTGAATATCACCCAAGAGGAAGTAGAGGAGTACTTGACTCTGACAAAATTGTGTGTGAATCAGACATGGTTCATGTTTAGGGGAAAATTCTACAGACAAAGGTTTAGCAATGGGCAATCCGCTCTCCCCATTCTTAGCGAACTTGTACATGAGCTTTCTGGAAATACAGGTCACAACAGGCTTCCCCTACATCTTCAAAACCTGGTTCTGATATGTAGACGACATATTTGCAATAGTCAACTAGAATCAAATAGAGGATGCTAAAAATCTGCTTAATTTACAGGATACAGCTATCAAATTTACAGTCGAAATTGAAACTGAAAACAGTTTGCCATTTTTGGACTTAAAAGTTATCAGGAACCAGCAACATCTTGAATTTGGTATCCACCGGAAAGAAACTAGCGTTGACAATTACATAAAACAAGATGGCTTTAACCCAAGATCCACAAACATGCAATATTGAATAGCTTAACCCATAGACTGGTTCACATCCCGCTCAGTAACAAATATGAAAAAGAGTACCAACAAATAATTAACACGGCAGGGAAGAATGGTTTTGAAAAACAGTTGGTGGATAAGAAAATAGATAGATACAAGAAACAGAAGAACATGAGAGAGCAATCACTACACTAGATCCTTTAAAAGAAAAAACTCGTTTTGGAAAGATGACATTTCACCCTTGGGCTAATCACAAATTCAACAAGATCTTCAAAGAACATAACATAAAACTAGCTCCCCAGAATAAATTCAAACTCAAAAAATTATTAAGATCAGAAATGAAAGACAAAATTCCGCCAGGACAAAAATCAGGCATCTATAAAATAAAGTGTAATGATTGCGACAATGTATACATAGTCAAAACAAAAAGGAACCTCAATACGAGATGGAAAGAGCACCACAGGAATATCAGACAAGGGGAAACTGATAAGTCCGCATTAGCTTCACATGTCTGGAATTCGGACCATAACGTGATAAAAGAAGCAGCCTTATGGAAAAATCTCCATTATCTAGTTGAATTGACCATATGGGAAAAGATCTTCATACAAAAACACAGGAATAACCTCCAACATTTCTACATCCCGGAGGAGAACGAATTGTGACTGATTGGGAAATTCGTGAAACCACCGCAGCGCCATGAAGAGGTATAGGATGGAAGTTCAGCAGTGGGACATAGTCTGACAATGGGTGGAATGTCCACCTGAAAGCCGGCTAACTAGTAAGTAGTCAATTTAATGAAGTAGAGAGTGTTCTTGAAGATAATGTGTTTAATTCCAATGCCTTTCTTTGTAATAATTTCTTAAGGTAACTCCTACTATGCTTTGGTCAGAGTCTTTTGAGACGGACTCCTAACTAGAGTAATGTGTTAGAGTGAGACAAACATAGTTGTTTATTTTAGGGCTGGTTCTAGAGCGCACACTATCTACCCTTTAGACTCCCTGAAAAGACTCTAACCATTCTGTATTTACCATTGTATTACCCATATGAAATGATACATGGCACAGCATATCCGTGTCATTTATAATCCACAGACTACTCGACCATCTGCTGATTTCAAACAGCTTATCATGGTTTGTCCCAGATTTCCACAGTATATATATAATAATAATAAAAATATATTGTAATACACCTTATTTACAATGGATACATTTAAGATGTAATTGCACAACGTTTCGGTTCACCCCTCAAACCCATCTGCTGGGAAGAAGATTCCATCTCGTTCAGTAACACACATAAACAAAGTGTTTCTAGAATGTTCTCTTATCCATCCCTCTGGTATATCGTAACCAGCACCCTCCAAGCATTCTGTAGATGGGGGGGGGGGAAATTTTTACCATATGTTGACTACTCCTCATTCTTTTAATTATGCCTAGCTACTCATCACCAAAGTCACCATCGTATCTGTTAAAGCACTTACCACAAGTTCCGCTAATAGCCCACGCTTCCCACATCTTTCTTTTGATCATATCTTGTTCGATTTTTACAACCTCCATTTCGCGAATGTACCGGTAATGTTTCTTTTCTATTATATGCTGTCTGAATCCTGTAGACGTGCTGCTTCTTTCTATGTCCTTCTCATGCTCACACAATTTAATTTTAAAACTTCTGCCTGTCTCTCCTACATATGATCCGTCCCAGAAATTCAATTTTTTTTCTTTCTTCAGTCCACAGCGTTTATATTGTGAACAAATCTGTTCTATGGTTCATTCCGTTCTGTATGCGGGTATTAATTCAAATTTTCGGAAGATGTTCCCGATCTTTTCCCCCACCATAGGATTGTATGACATTGCTACTTGTCTAATGTGTGTATTTCTATTATTTTTGTTTATCAACACTCCTTTTGTTTTCAAAATTCCTCCATATATTATTAAGCTCGCAGTCCCCATTTGCCCCAGCCAGGCTCATAATCTCAGTTCTTTCATTATTTAAATCTGCCGGGTTATTGCACAGCTTTATTGCCCTATGAACAAAGTTACGCCATATATTGTCTTTAATTCTCAGGTAGTGCGCAGAATCCTGATGTATGTATATTCCTTTATTGGGTTTTCTATGTACACCTAATTTAATTGTTCTAGTACAATTTTTAAGTCCAGAAAATTTATCTCATTACCCTTAGCTTTCTCAACTCTAAATCTCATTCTGTCGTAACACCCATTGAATTCATCTAATAGTTGGTCAGAAATGTCGTTTTTGGTAATTATCAAAATATCGTCGACGTACCATATGTACACAGCAATGCTGTCCACATTTTTGCAGATAATCAGTTTTTCCATATAGTGAAGAAAAATATCAGATACAAGCCCAGATATCGGGTTCCCATTGCCAGTCCATTGTTTTGTTCGAAAATCATACCATTGAAATGAAATATGTTGAACTCTGAACACACCCTGTACCGCCTGTAATACTCATTGGCGAAAATACTATCAACACCCATCTCAACACGCCATCTAAAAACGCATTCCCCAGCCATGGCTCTCGGTACGCTCAGATAAAGCAACACCACATCAAGGCTGAATATACAAAAACCTTTATCTACCATCACTTCTTCTAACTGTTCCTTAGCATCATACGAGTCTCCAACCGATCATTTAGTTCTTTTTCACAAACTTACTATCCTGACCCTCAACAATTTGGCCAGGCCAAATGCGGGGTGATTAAACATTGGGATGACGGGTCTTACGGGCACGTCATTCTTGTGGGTTTTAGGGAGCCCAAAACATGTTGGCAATTCCACCTTGCTATTCAAAAGTATTTTTTTTGTATTGTCACTGATTATTATACTACTGTCAATAACCTTACTCACCTCCCTTTTTACACTCACTGTAGGATTCTTGTGTAGGATTGAAAAATCAGGTGGTTTAAAACACTCCATCTTTCCACAGTAAGTATCCACATCAATAAACACAGGTCTGTTTTCTTTGTCACTTTTAATCACTAACATTTGTTATTCGCCATCCATTTTTAGCGTAAGCAATGTCCTTATCGAACTTTGTTCCCACATCACATACCAGATCACTCAATCAACTCGCCCAGCATGAGTTCAAACTCTTGCATGAATCTTTTTTTTCTCTTCCATCTAAAAGCATTCTAGATCTCTGAATTGCTGGAGCTAAAGAATCCTCTACCCTGCACCCATTTGATTTAGGTGCAAATTTAAAACCGTATCTGAAAATGTCAGTCACTTTCCTTGGTATTTCAACGTCAGTTAAATTGACGAAATCACTAGGCAGGTCGGTAAGTTTTCCCCCTATACTGTCCATCTTAGCAGAGAGCCCATATTTCCGATAGTTACCGCTAATCCTTCCTTACATTCACTAAATGCTCATGAACCAAATGATGATGCCTTTGTAACACTTATACACCAGTTCATGTTGAATTACATTTAAAACCAGAAAATGAGCTCTGTTTTTCTCCACATTAGCTCTATCCAATCCACCGTAAACTTTGTCAATACGTTCCCAAAGCATGTGGAGTTGTAGTTTGTGTTTACAAGTAGAGGTTTTCACAAACAAAGGTGTCATATTCAATTTTAAAAAATTAGGTATTATACCCTTCTGGTAGCAAGTATGAAGGAACCCAATTCTAGTTAGTAATGAAGAAATCTTCTTCCTCCCATCTAAAAAATGGTGGACCAATTTTTTCTGATTAAAATAGCTTATCATGGTTGGTCCCGGATTTCCACTGTATATATAATAATAATAAAAATATATTGTAATACACTTTATTTACAATGGATGCAGTTAAGATGTAATTGCACAACGTTTCGGTTCAGCCTTTGAACCTTCGTGATATAGGTGCCGGGATTGGGAGCTGGATTCGTTGTGGAAATGTACTTACTTCGATTCTCTGTTGGGCTCCTTCAGTTCTGCACCTATATATCTTCCACGGCTTTTGTAGCTCAGGGTATCACACGAATCATCTGAGGGATTGGTTTATAGCTAGTTATGTCTTTATAAATGATAACTGCACTATAAACGTTTTATATCGGAATTTTATTCAAATTAACTGTGTTCTGAGTAGCTGTTTGTGTAGATTCACCACTTCAATTGCATTTATCAAGTACTTACGTGTATTTCTGTCTTCTTATTTCTCACAAAGTAAATAAAACTCACACGCTATCTTTATAATATGTAGTCGTGTTTAATAAGTGGCTTTAGTGAGAATCGCCATTAGGCTAGGTAATATTCCCGCGACTTTCCACAAGAGCAACGTACGCAGGTCTGCTCTCCTCGCCGAATATGGTGGAAGTGAGCTCTTGACCACGCTATGTTCGCGGCTAATGGATGCTTCTATCTCATTGGCTGTACTTTTCATTACGTAAAACATTTCTATTGGTTAAATCAATTCGCGGGCCGAAACTATGAATTTAGTACGTTGTATTTTCAAAATATACGTTTCTTTTACAGTTAAGATTTCAAATTTGGAATTAATAAATAATAATAATAATCTAAACGAGAATTTTGATACCGAAATAATAATAATAATTTGAATGATTTGAATAAATATGAATTAACTATTGTTTATAATAAATCAAAAGGGGTGGAATAATTACAGCTTCAAAATGCCCCTGTGTTAATTTAATTATGTCCGAAAAGGTAAATAATTAAATTAACACATCATACCCCAGAATATTTATTCTTATCAAATTTAAATTAAGCTTGGATTATTAAAAATTCAAAATTAATCATTGAAATGGTGAATGATGATAAATGTTAGTGTAGCATAAGTGTATGTGTTTAACATTACAACTTGAATTAAATGAATCTCACCAAATTATTTGGATATACACAAATCAAATCAAATCAGGTTTGTATTACCCTGACATTCCTTTAACACAATATTTTAAAAAAATGACAAACATTTGAACAATGAATGAAAAATAATATCTAAACATTCTTAACTCTGAAAATTATTTCTTGAAAAACAAACATGTTTAGTATATGACAGTACTTCTTGTTAGTTATATATCGAGAATTCTTAAACATTTTGAAAATATATATATATATGTCGAGATTGTCTCATCGTCCATATTTGAAAAATTTATTTACATCGAGGCACTCATCGTCTGTAAAATATCACTTTCTTATTCCTTTGCATGAATTCTCTTTCTTTGAATCACTGTTATAATATGTTTGCATACAGCATACGAATACAACTCACTTTTGACAAACAAATAAATATATACAGTATCACACTATGTTGCATTACATCAAAATATTACCCTTGAATAATAAACAATTTATATACAAACATAACCCTCTTAAATAATAAACATTTTATGTACATCAACATTAATGCTCAATCCATCAGACTTGGTGTTCTTCATAATATGGTCTCAGTAAAGATTTGTGATAACGTCCTATTATTTTGCTATTTAGAGTACTTAACTCATATGTATGGTTACTGAAATTCTTAGAAATTACAAATGGTCCTCTATAAACCATATTCATACGTGCACCTTCTATGGAGTGCACTGGACAAACTCTTATTTCTCAACAATACTTTTGTGCCTACTTCTGGATTCCATTTTGCTTTATACCTCTTTACTTTTGCCTTTCTCTTTTCTGCCCTACTCCTTATTCTATCCAGAGCTCTCTTACATAATTCCTCATTCGACATCTTCTTGCCCTTATAGAATTTAGCTTGGGGAAGATTCGCAATAACTGGGTCTGCATCTCTACCTGTCATTAAAGTATATGGAGAAGCTAATGTAGTTGCATTTACTGAATGGTTGATTACTCTTTCTATTACATTACACTGGCTAACCCAATTTGTATGTGATTTATGACACAATATCCTCAAATATAAAGTAATATCTCTCATGATTCTTTCTGCGAAATTTGCTTGGGGAAAGTAACTTGAACTATGGAAAATTTTGATGTTCTTTGCTCTTAGCGAATTTTGAAAATGACTACTAGTGAATGATGTGGCATTGTCACAAAGTACGGCTTCAATATCTCCAAATTTCGGGATATAGTCATTAATAATTTTGCTCACACATGCTTTAGAAGTTGCCCTTCGCACTGGGTAAATTTTTACGAACTTGGTAAAACAATCATACATTACAAAGATATATCTACAACCGAATCTGCCTTGAGGTAATTCACCATGGAAATCTAATGCTACTAAACTATTTTTAGTCTCTCTAATGATATTCTTTGGTTCTGTGTCATATTTTACGTTCAACGGTTTAGCTGCTTGGCAAGTGGTACAAACTTTAAGAATTTGCCTGATTTTCCTCGCCATATGTTTGAAATAGAAATCTTTACTTAAATTTATCAATACTTTTTCTGATCCTGAATGACATAAAGCTTGGTGGTAACATTTAATTAAATCCTGTTCTAGACATCTTGGAACATAGATTTTCCACTTTAACTCATCTGAACCACATAACTTATACAAAACTCCATCAAACAATCCTACAGTACTACCTGGTTTGAAACTACAATCTTGTATTTCTCCTACACTACTATTTACATTATCTATACTACTGTTATCAGCATCCATATCAGTACCATTTATGTCTGATGAATTGATCATTAACTGATTTTCTGATGACGTATCAGTCTCAGAAAGTTCTTGGATAGTCTTAGCACAAGTTAGCAATTCAGCAATAGTCTCATCTTCAGATTGCAATTTCTTTATGTCTTTGAACCCTTTTATTAATCCTTTGTATCCTACACATGGCAAAGTTAAAATGCACACTTCTTGTTTTGGTGATGCAATAGTATCTGGGATGTTTGAGTGCTGGTCTAAACGGCTTAACAGATCTGCAAATATATTATCTCTTCCGGGAATGTGCTTAATTACAATGTCATATGACATGATTTCATGTATATATCTTGAAATCTTGGAATTTGTTAATCTACATTTTTGCATGAAAGCTAGGGAAATGTGATCAGTATACACTGTAACTTGCTTATTGAATACATAATGTCTAAATTTTGTTAGTGCATATGTCATGTCCCGGGGCCCTAACTATTTCTGACACCATTTGTCCCCAGGATATGATTTAATCAGGATGGCCCGGATTGAATGATTAAATGCTATGCAGTACCATACGGGTGAGAAAGGACATCATCTTATCACTCGAAATTACAAATGCCACAATTTAACATACCCAAAAATGACTAGATTTATTTAAATAAAGAATTGAAATTACAATAAGGTGAAAATCTTCTACTTACAGTTCATCTTCAAGATGTTGTGTACACTGTTTAAAATTACACTTGCACTAAGTGCCTTGGCTTCTGGCGTGGACCTGGCTTCACCAAGAAGCACCAAGAAAAGCAACAACAAGAGGGGTGAACAATTTGTTCGCCTCTTTTTATAACTTTCTGTGGTCAAGTCGTCTCCCCCACTGGCATCCGTGACATTACAACAAAAAAAGCTTACTCGCAACTTCCCGGTTCAATGCTACTTTTACACATAAAATATTCTTCCTTATTTCTCAATTGTTTCACTGTCAACCACCTTGAATCTCCAGTCAGCACAACCGCGAAGTTAATTCTTTAGTGTAACCTCCGCGTCAACGTATTTCCACTTCCTCATTTCGATCCCAATATTGGCTAACAATTAACCATATAGAGGGTCTCGTTTTTTTATATATTTTCAAAATATAACATCACCCCCCCCCCTAGATCGAACCCACGGTAGTTGGGTTCGAACGGGGTGTGGATGTCCTATAATCCTTGGAACAATTACAGATATACAATCTGTAGGTCTATTTGAATGTTGGCATCGGCGTCGTATATCGTAATGCGGTCACCTTGTTGTACTTTGATTGTGTGTTGGCTTTTCTTCTTAACCTTCTTGTATTTTGCCTGTTTGTTGGTTTTTCTTCTTAATCTTCTTGTCTTTTGCTTGTCCGTTGGTTTTTCTTCTTAATCTTCTTTTATGTTGCTTGTGTGTAGGTTTTTCTTCTGAATCTTCTTTTATGTTGCTTGCGTGTTGGTTTTCTTCTGAATCTTCTTTTGTGTTGCTTGCGTGTTGGTTTTTCTTCTGAATCTTCTTTTATGTTAGGTTGTGTTTCTGCTCTGTACACCGAGGTGGCTGAGAGTGCTATAATTTAATTTCGGTTATCTAAATAATTCATTTATTTCTCGTCATGGCTACCAATGTAACGGCTTGACACACTAATACTCATTTTATTTACAATATATCAATTTAATTCCTGGTTTGGTTTGTTCCCCGTTTTCATGTTATTTGTTGTTTTGTTTCTGTTTTTTTTCTACGTTACTACCTAATTTATGCTACTAAAACATTCTAATACCAAGTATTTAATTGTGACTGAGAGAAAAAAAAAATCATGTGTCCCTTTGTTATTAATATATAAAATGCTTAATATTTAAAAAAACAATAAAAAAAATCTGAGCGTTCCGCCTTATGCTGTTATAAAAATCCTGTGCCCTTAAACACAGATGGTGCTTGTGAATAACTTAAACTACTGGTTGGTTCATTTGACTCCTCCTGCGTTGCCGTGCTGTCTGCATTGACCGTTGTGGAATGCGCTGTATCCGCAGTTGTGTGGGTATTCACTGATATGTGCGACCTTGCTCGTCTGTTCTGGAACAGCTGTAACATATACAAACAAATAGCGATTAGTACAATTGCTATAACGAGTATACATGTCGGCAAAAATCCGTATAATATATTATTGTATTTGGGTGGCTTAATCTCTTGTAATTTCCGTTCTAACAGATGCAGAGTTATTCCGTCCTCTTGAAAAGATTGCGTGTCAGGTAATTCATTTATAATGCTTAACAATTTTTCTTTATCCAATAATTCCGGCAATTTTAATTTTTGGTTATGCAATTTAGGAACAATGACATCGTTGACCCATTGTGTCTTTTCACGAATAATATTCCCTTCTACGTGTGGTAAAAGTTGAAATGTTTCAGAAAAATATTGGCAAGCTGCAGCGGATTCCAACATTCCCGTATTGTATACTTCTACCGGTGGCATCATATGTTTCTCTCCGGAGATATTAAAACAAATTGGCGTAAGCGATATTTTACTAGGGACACTGTAAATCCATGTGTTTGTTTTAGGGAGTCTGTACCATATTGGTGGTCTAGTATTTCCAATCAAACGTATGTCACAAAGTTCGTGAACTTTTTCGTCCTTTCCTACAAACAAATTTGCTAAACATGTCTCTTGGGTTATAGAATAAATCGGAACCTCTGCTGTACAAATTGAGACAGGACTACCTTTACATTTTTGAACATCTTCTTCTTTCAATACTGCGTACCATAATCTATTCTCCGTGATCGCGAAATATGGGTACTCTGTCTTTATAACTATTGACCCTAATGTAGTGTTGGTAGTTTGATACTTAACATAAGGTAATTCTTTTACCTGGTATAATTGAAAAGTTTTCTCAGAAGCTTTGAGGGGAAGATCTACTATTAATCTCAACTTATTGTTTACTACAATAGCATGAACAGAAACAATTGAATAATACAAAAATATATTATTGTTTATAGGTGTGAATAATAATGAAATACCTTCCGGTAACATTAATGCAATTCTTTGTAGTATCTGCGAAAATTCATGTGGGGGTAACAAATATGAACTCAATATACCAGTTGCTGTTGAGTCAATTGCCATTCTAAATTGAATTAAATGATGTTGGACTTCTTTCAGTGTATCGGCCATAATTTGCAAATTAGTTAATAATTCATATTCCTCATAACTAAATTAATCTCAAAAAATACATCCTCCGTAATATTATCTAGTACATGTAATGTTGTATTAAGTATTTTAAAAAAATTATTCAATTTCATGCAATTTTGGTCTGTTCTGTCTGTAACCTTCTTTACATATGTGATTTGCTGTTTCAATAAATCGACAATTTTTACATCCGTTTGCGTTAGTGACTCGATTTGCTGATTTATTCTATGCCTATCCGTAGAGTCTAATATTCCGAACAAAATTTTCAAAGTTGAACCTCCTAAATTAAAAAGTCCTCTTTTTGTTCTACACTCTGAAAAAAATAATTCTTTATCAATTTCATCCAATTTTATTCCCATTGTCTGCAATTCGTGTTCCAATCTTTGTAATGATATTTGAACAGTGTTTTTCGAAGTTTCCGTTAAAACTTTATAATTCTGAAAATTCATAAAATTTGGTTTACGTAATGTTTGTTTCACATAATTAATTTGTTCTGTCATGTTATCCAAAATCTCGTAATATTGTTGCAATGAAAAATCTAATACAATAGACCATTTGTTTGCTGATAATAATATGTCCTGTTTCTTTAAAAAAACAAGTCCCTTGTCTAATTCCTGCTGTGGTTTGATGTTCATCCCTCTGCCTGGTATGGTTATTAGGACGACTGCCCAAATGTAGATGTAACCTGAAACATAAGAAAAAAATCCTTTTTATCGTGGTCTTAAATTATATCTTATAGTGTCCTCTGCTTCCCTTTTTCCATTTACATTTTCCTGCGATGTCGTCGGTATCTGACTTAAATTTCTAGGCCTAAAATTATACCTGGTTTGGACTTCGGAATGCTCTGTAAGTGGTACATTATTTTCATGCTTTAACGTCGGGTCATCAAAATTGGCGGCTGGAGGACTGTCTTTTTTTTCTAAACTTAATTTCTCTTTTAGCAAACTTAATGGTATCTCGTCATCATCATGATCATCGTCTCCTGTCTTTGTCTGTGTTTGTTCATGGTTCAAGCTTGATAAATAACCCTATTATTGCTTATTTCGTCAATTTCCCACGCCCCTGGTATTATATTCAAATCATGTGCACCAATAATTTCTTCTTTCTCTGCTTGTTCCCGCACGTCCGTATCCTCGCATTGTCTCGCGCCTGCGCATTCGTCATCAGCTGTGTGTTCTCCTCTCTCTGCTTCACAGTTCTGTTCGTCCTGACCTAATAACGAGTCGCTCTCTGCCTCACTATGCATGTCTTTGCCATCTTGCCTGACTAGCTGTCGTGTGTTAACCAACTTCAATCTATTAGAATGTACTATAGATATTGTTCCGTCTTCCGCTTTAATTTTATAATTTACTGGATTTATCCTTTCTACTACCAAAAATGGTCCGATAAATTTTTTTGCAAATTTTTTTGAAACTCCTTTCTTTAGAGCCGTTGAGTGCAACAATACCTTGTCTCCGACTTTTATTTTGCTGATTTTAGTTTTGTTCTTTTCATTATACTGTTTTACTTGTTTGTGAGTTGCGTTTTCCAAATTTTCTCGTACTTTTCCATAAACTTCTTCCAACTTCTTCGCCAATACTTTTACATCTTCTTGCTCTATTTCGTCTAGCTGGAATTTCGGTACTACATGGTCCGCGAAAGGTAATTCCATTTCTCTTCCATGCAACAAAAAATATGGGGAGTATCCTGTTGTTGTGTGCGGCGTACTTCTTAAAGCTAGCTGTATAATAGGAACATATGAATCCCAATCTCTTTGGTCTTTCCTAACAAAATGTGACATCATGTCAGCTAGTGTTTGATGTGTTCTTTCAACTGCGCCATTGCACATGGGGTGGTACGCACTAGTCTGAAGTTTGGTTATATGTAGCAATTTGCAAACTTCTTTGAACAATTTTGAGGTGAAGTTACGGCCTTTGTCCGTAATCAGAATCTGAGGTGTCCCGTGTCTTGCTATAATATTATAAACAAAAGCTTTTGCTATGGTTCCTGCTGTCTGGTCCGCAATTGGTATGGCCTCCGTGTATTTAGAAAATGCGTCAACAAAAGTTAGTAAATATACATTTCCCCGTACTGACTTAGGTAATGGACCAACTATGTCCATATGTACTCTTTGAAACGGTTTTTCTACTGGTTCAAATACTTGCAACGGAGCTATATTGCGTTTGCCTGATTTCCTAGAATTACATGACATACATTCGGCAACATATGTTTGAATGTCTTGTTTCATTCCCGGCCAATAAAATCTTGACTTAATTAAGTCGTATGTTTTGACTTGACCCTGGTGAGCAGCGAATGGGGTGTCATGAAAATTTTCCAAAATTGACTTTCTCATTTGTTGTGGTACTACCAATCGAAATTCTGAATTTCCTTCTTTATAAAATAAAATTCCATTTTCATCTAATCGAAATCTTTTTGTATCCTTTATCCATTCTGTGTAATTTGGTTCAGCCATTTGCAAACTTCTCACGGACTTGGATTCATTAGTAGTTTGTACTGCATTCACCATGATTCTACTAAGACAATCTGCGTTGGTCAGTGATTTACCTGGCTTGTACTGTACAGTGAACTTAAATTCTGACAGTCTCAAAGCCCATCTTACTAGTCTTGAGTTCGGATCTTGTAGTGAAAATAACCATTTCAGTGCGGCGTGGTCTGTGACTGCAATGAATTCATTTCCGTATAAATAACATCGAAAATGTTTCGTAGCCCATACTAATGCTAGCAATTCACGCTCT
Organism: Ectobius pallidus; assembly: GCA_964059195.1. Classification (NCBI taxonomy): domain Eukaryota; kingdom Metazoa; phylum Arthropoda; class Insecta; order Blattodea; family Ectobiidae; genus Ectobius; species Ectobius pallidus. Next base: position 18,933,001 of record CAXKWD010000010.1, read on the forward strand.
GTCGCGGAAAAATTTTGCTCACTTTTTGATAAAACCCGTGATGCATAAGCTACTGGGTGTTCTACGTCTCCTTCTTTCTGTGCCAAAACAGCGCCTAAAGCGAAATTTGAGCTATCAGTACATAGAAGGAAGGGTTTTGAGAAATCCGGGTACTTCAATATAGGATCGTGACACAATGCTTCCCTTAATTTATCAAATGCTTCCTGATGTGGTTTCTCCCACTTAAATTTTTCCTCTTTCCGTGTTAAATCTGAAAGGGGTTTCGCAATGTGTGCGAACTTTGGTATGTGCCTTCTATAGTAGCCCGCTAAGCCTAAAAATGATCTGACTTGTTTCTGCGTTTTCGGGACAGGGTAATTTTTAATTACCTGGATTTTTCCTGGATCTGGAAGTATGCCGTGTTGATTCACTATATGACCAAGGTATTCTATCTGTTCCACCGCAAATTTACATTTCCGAGGGTGTGCTTTCAAATTTGCCTCTCTCAATCTTTCCAAAACTTCGGCCAACCTTTCCGCGTGCTCGTCTATTGACGACCCATGAATAATAATGTCATCCAAATAACAATAGCATGATAAGCCTTTTAGTCCTAATAGCACATTGTCCATGAGTCTACTAAAGGTACCGGGTGCCCCTGATAGTCCAAATGGCATTTTTTGGAATTCGAATGAGCCATATTGCGTCTGGAAACTGGTCTTTTCCTTGTCCTTTTCTTCAATTTCAACCTGCCAGTACCCTGATTGCAAGTCGAGTTTGCTGAAATACCGGGTGCCTGCTAAACCTTCTAAAGTTTCCGTTATGTTGGGTATTGGGTATGTATCCCCATGAGATACCAAGTTCAACCCTCTGAAATCAATACAGAACCTTAATTTGTCTGCCTCGTCTGGACTCTTTTTCGGGACAAGAACGACTGGAGCGTTCCATGGCGACGTTGAAGGACGTATAACATTTTTTTTCAACATGTCATCTAACATATCTTTTACTTTTTCCTTATACTTGTACGGTATGGGGTAGGGTTTTTTCTTTACCGGTCGTGCATTTCCCGTATCGATACGGTGCTTAATTTTGCTAGTGCAACCTAGTTCACTGTCTCTTGGGTCTTGAAATACGTCAGCGTATTTTCTTAATACGTCTCTTATTTTGTTCTGGTCTACAGCTGTTAGGTGCTCTAAATTCGTGGTATCTGCAATATTTACATTTTCTTCCTTCCCTGACATCGGAGTTAATATATTCACTCCCTCTACATGGTTAACTCTATTTTCACAATTTGCTACTACATGGTGAATATGCCCTAAACGTCTGTTTCTTACTATTTCAATTTCTTCTGCCGTGCAGTTTACAATCTTTATGGGAATTCTTCCTTTCTTTACTTGTTCATTATCGTTTAACGACCTAGCTATATATATTCCATATATGCCTAAACCTTCTGGTTCAAAAAGTTTTTCCCTGTCTTCCACAGTAACTTCTTTATCTTCCTTAATTATTTTCCTGTCCTCTCTATTTGTTCTCCTGGATGCGCATCCTTTCTTACTTAACTTTCCCAATATTATTATCTCACTTTTTGGAGGAACCTTCACAATTCTCGTATTAAACACTGGACATCCTACTTGCATTTTTAACTGATCTGTAGGGTGGCTTCCCTTAGGACCTCTCCCTGTCGCAACCTTTGTACTGGGAATGTCTTCGGAGGTGTCTGATTTCTTCTGAGAGAAATTCAGAACATTTCGGTTGATCAGACCGAATTCTGTCCTCCTGATTCCGTTGTCATCGGTTGTTACTCCGAGATTTATTGCCCCACTTTGTGTCAGTAACATGCGATGTACAATGTTAATATTGATTTTGTGCCTACTCAAAAAATCTAAACCAAGAATTCCATCTTGGGTAATTCCTAGCGGACAGATTATGAACGAATGAACATATTTCTCCCTGTTTTCGAACTGAACTTCTATTGTCTGTGACCCTTTTATGTCTAGTCCAATTCCCGTGACCCCTTTTGCTAATACCTCCGTATTTTCCCAATTTGCCTCTGAGATTCCCGGCTTAATAACAGAAATCGTCGCTCCTGTGTCTATGATAAAATGTGTCCTCCGGCCCTCAATTAAGATATCGACCATTAACACTTCTGGGGAATTTTCTACAATTGTGGTTACTACTGGTGGTACTGTTGGCTTGGCCTCCACGTAGGGGTGCTGGTAGAGGCTGACTGAAAATCCGACCTATTATTCGAATTTCTTCCATTGCTTCCGTTTTTCCTAACATAACTTCCCTTGTTAGGTGCTAACTGAGGGTTTTTCGTCCAGCACTTACTCTGGATATGACCCCGTTTCTTACAAAAGAAACATTCTATTTGTGGTTTCCCTATATATGCTTTTCCCTGATTGTGAAAATTATTTTGATATACCCTCCGACTCTGTTCTGGGGACCTTTGATGATTGGGCTGCTGTTTGGAACGACAGTCTCGTGCCTTGTGTCCTAGCTTTCCGCAATTAAAACACTTTAACTGTGCAGACATATTAAACACAGGCCTAGGGTGTACTTCAGGTTCTTTCCTGTTAATATGCTCCGTCTGTATGATATTAAAAGCGGTTACTGCAATTTACACAGCCTCCTTAAGACTTCTCGGCATTCTTAACTGGACTTGCTTGCCTATTTCACCCTTAAGTCCTGCGGTGAAAGCAGCAAGAAGCCTTCTTTCTGCTTCCTCCTCCAGAACTTTTTTCTCAGTAACATCTCCTGTCACTTTAAGTGTTTTCAAGCTGAGGGCTTTTAATCGGTCTGCAAATGCTTCTGGTGTTTCATTTTTCCCTTGCACCGCCGTTTGCAATTGTGTATAGTAATAGCTATCCGGTAACTTTTCCTTAAAACGTTCTTCGAACGCCTCCCTAAGCTGGTCATAAGTTGCCTCTTTACTGGTTAGGTCGGGTCTAGCGTACAGAAATTCTGCGGCTGGCCCTACGACCTTTAATTTAACTATTTGTTTCTTGTCCTCTGCTTCGAGGTTACCCATAGAAGCAGCGGCTTCAATATTATTAAAAAATTCCCTCACAGGTAAAAGTCCTGACATACCGTTCCATTCCTTAACCGCGGTACACACAGTTAAGTCCTTATGCCTTACAGGTTGGTTCGCCTGTTGCAAAGCCCTATTTGCAATGGTAAGGGCCGCTAACCTATTGTTAAGGTCCTCGATAGCCTTTCTAGTTTCTTCGTCGATCGGCATCTTAAAATGTTTGTTTGCACCCTATTATAAACTTATTATTAAATTCCCTCAATTTAATTATGTTACATTAAATTTTCTGCCATATGTATTTTACCACTTCTGCACAATTCCTACTATTGTTTTCGCTATCTCTGCTATTTGATCATGTCCACTCATCACTTTCTCACTTACCTTGACAATAACATTTGTAATTTGAACTTGAGATGTGTCCTCGTAATAGTACGAAAGAGAAAAAAAAGAAAATCAATCCGTGGCTACTTATTAACAATGTGTCTTAATCACTTCTTTTACATTTTTTTTTTTTTTTTTCGTTACCTCTACATATTCTACTTCATTCCCATTCCCATTACGTTACCCATTAACATGTTCTATACAATATGTACTTCCCTTAACTAATTTCCCTTGGTTTTTATTATATATATATTTTTTCTGTTACTTTCGCCCATTCTGACAATAATTTGCGGCTCGGGGTAAATTCAGTTTTGTCCCGCGTTAAGTTCGCCCATTTCTGAACACCAGTTGTGATACTGGGTGGGGTTCGCCTACTTCTGACACCAGTTGTCATGTCCCGGGGCCCTAACTATTTCTGACACCATTTGTCCCCAGGATATGATTTAATCAGGATGGCCCGGATTGAATGATTAAATGCTATGCAGTACCATACGGGTGAGAAAGGACATCATCTTATCACTCGAAATTACAAATGCCACAATTTAACATACCCAAAAATGACTAGATTTATTTAAATAAAGAATTGAAATTACAATAAGGTGAAAATCTTCTACTTACAGTTCATCTTCAAGATGTTGTGTACACTGTTTAAAATTACACTTGCACTAAGTGCCTTGGCTTCTGGCGTGGACCTGGCTTCACCAAGAAGCACCAAGAAAAGCAACAACAAGAGGGGTGAACAATTTGTTCGCCTCTTTTTATAACTTTCTGTGGTCAAGTCGTCTCCCCCACTGGCATCCGTGACATTACAACAAAAAAAGCTTACTCGCAACTTCCCGGTTCAATGCTACTTTTACACATAAAATATTCTTCCTTATTTCTCAATTGTTTCACTGTCAACCACCTTGAATCTCCAGTCAGCACAACCGCGAAGTTAATTCTTTAGTGTAACCTCCGCGTCAACGTATTTCCACTTCCTCATTTCGATCCCAATATTGGCTAACGATTAACCATATAGAGGGTCTCGTTTTTTTATATATTTTCAAAATATAACACATAGTATATGGCACTTACTTCTAATTCCGAAATGCAAGCTCTTTGTTCTGTACTACTTAAACTTCTCGAAGCTGTAGCTATTACATGGGTTTCACCGGATTCATCAATCTGACTAAGAATACAACCTATAACTTTACATGAAGAGTCTGTGTGAATTATGTACGGCCTATCATCGTTTGGTCTCTCTAACAAGATAGCTTTTGAAAACAACTCTTTATTTTATTATTAAATGAGAAATTTCCTCAAAACAGAGGTTTGTCTCCAACCAAACAAATACAACAGTCAAGCACTATCACATAACTCATCCTGACACACAAAATATGATACCACCATTCAGAACTCTACACTGCTCACTACATTTCGCCACTTATCCCTGTCTTGTACATCTTCCTCCACTAAACCAAATCTTTCCATTGACATGTGTACATTCTGTATCCAGGTAGTAGCAGGTCGTCCTCTTCCTCTTCTTCTCTTACTTTCCCATTCCTGTACGATTCTAGGTATTCTTTCTTCTCCCATTCTACGTACATGTCCATACCATCGAAGTAGTTTCCTTTCAATTGTGACTGCACTCTCTTCTTCTACTTCCATAATACGTCGTATTTCCGTATTCCTAATCCTATCTTTCCTAGATATCCTGGCAGACCGTCTCCAGAAGTCCATCTCCAGTGCGTTCAATCTGTTAACCTGTTTTTTATTTAATGTCCATGTTTCTGCTCCGTAGAAGACTATACTCTGTAGTATCGTTTTGAATATTTTCGTTTTTGTACTATTGATTATATTTCTACTCCATAAAATTGAATTTAACATTCCTATTATTTTCTTTCCACTAGTAATCTTTTGATTAATATCCATATTTGATGTCCCCTCTATTTCCAGAATTGAACCCAGGTATCGAAAATTTTAACTTTATTAAAAGCACGATCATGTTCGTCTGTCCATTTCCAACGAATTCCCCTTTATAACAGTTCTCTAAGGGGTGCTACTTCCTTAGCGTAGTTAATTAGAAATCTGCTTTGGAACTGCCATATGCCTAAAAGACGACGTAACTGCTTAACAGTGCGTGGTACTGGAATGTTTTGAATTGAAGCAATACGGTTCGGATTAGGTTTGATACCTTCGGGAGTTACTACATAACCTACAAATTCTACTTCTTTCTGAAAGAAACATGTTTTAGAAGGTTTGACTGTCATGCCATGTTCACGAAATTTTGTCAAAACATAGTCGATGTTTGCTAAATGGGTTTCAAAATCATCGTTACTAAGAAGAAAATCATCTAAATAGGAAATGATTCCTTTAGTTTCGGTTTCTGGAAAAATCACACTAAGTGCTCGTAGTAAGGCACTTCCACTTGTCTTGTAACCAAATGGGCATCTAGTAAATTCGTACGTACGTCCATTATGATTGAAAGCTGTATACTTCCTATCCTCTTTACGTAGTGAAATTTGCCAAAACGAATGAGTCAAGTCTATGCTCGAAAAACATTTTCCCTTTTCTAATCTACTGAGCAATTGTTCAATACTTTCCGGACGGTAGTTATCTGTAGCGATATAATTGTTCATATGCCGCGCATCAACGGTAAGGCGAAGAGATTTATCCTTTTTGAACGTCCAACACAAAGGGTTGATGTATTTTGAGGTCGAAATTTCGATTACTCCTGAGTCTAACATCTTCTGAATTGTCATATCAGCTTCCTTCTTCAATGCAATCGGAATTGGCCTACTCTTATAAGTGAATTCATCAACTGGTTCGATGTCAAATTTATGCTCGTAGATGTTACAAAGTCCCACGTTTTCGGAAAATACTTCTTTATTCTTTATTAATATCGATAACAACCTATCACGTTGATCTTCATTTAAGTTGTGAGCCATATCAACTTTCTCCTTCAAAATATTCATTGTCATAGAGTTCGCGCTAGGGTCAGCTTCTTTTACATTCCTCGTACAGACATAACCTATCTCTACTTGCCCTATGTTGACATCTCCGTCAACACTATTTTCATACCTATCAGCGCAGTCATCACAATTCAATGTCATACATCTATATACTTCTACCTCATTATTTATATCATCGAAGCAAGGGCCTACTTTATGAATCATCATATCATTTATCTGAATATTTTCTACAATAAACGTCTCATACGGGATATCGTTGTCGCCTAACTCACTAGACGCATCTCTTCTACTCAGCTCATTGTCGAAGGGAATGCTCATCTTGTTTCCTTGTAAATTCAATATTAAGTTGTTATCCTCAAAACTTATGATACTGTTGTATTCCGTAAAAACATCAACTCCAATAATAATATCTGTAACTAATTTCGGGACTACTAAAAAAAATATTTCAAATTTTGAATCACCAATTCTGACATCCAACATGCATTGAAATTTTACTGACTGTTTTGCTCTTTTGATCGCTACTGTGCAAGATAATCCGCAAATAGGAATAGAGATTAACTTCACTTTGTTTTGGATAAGCTTATTGTATAAGGATTCGCTTATTACACTATTTGAACAACCTGTATCTATTAATGCATTTGTCTCATAATTTCCTATCACTACTTTTATTCTAGGAGGATCCATAATGACCTCACTTCTACTTGCATTATTCTTTTCTTCACTAGGCTTATTATCTGAAAAGCTTCTTTGTGTCTGAATGCTATTTATGGGTTCTATACGTTTGCCTGAATTGACTAAACTTGCGCCAACACCATCCGAACCCTCGAGATATTGGCTTGTTAGTTTAACTGTTGTACATTACCATTATCTTCCTGATCATTAATTTCTACAACGTCATCAGGTACCTCTTCACTACGTGTATTACTGTTGAATGGTCTGGCTCTGGGATTAAGCGTGTTTTGCTGAGTCTCAACACCTTTTACTCGCCATTTACCATTATTAATTACTTGTCCTGGCCTAACTTGACTATCATTGCTATTGTTATTACCTCTATTATTATAAGTACGGTTTTGGTACCTCCTACGATAGCCTTGATTCCTCATCCATGGCATTTTTCTCCATGAGTTTGGATTATTACCATTTCCAACATTTTGCCTATTGAAAGTGACATGGTTTATCTGATTTCTTCCATTATTGTTTCTGTTATATGGCCTATTCTCTGATCTATTCTGGAAATATCTAGGATTATTTCTGTTTTGATTAGGCATAGGGCCTCTGTAGGTATTCCTAGCATCATAGCTTCTGTCACAATTATTTGCATTGCCTTCTGCCCCTACCCCAGAATTTGTAAGCCTGTTAGTGGGAGGGTACATTCTATCATTTGAATTCATATAGCTCTGCCTACTTCTGAAAATATTCCTTTGCTCAAAAGCAGCAAGCAATTCTAACATATCAGAGAAAGTTCTGGGTTTTGCTACTATCAGATTTAGTCTCACATTCTCTGGGAAGTGATTTACAACAGTCTCCAGTAACTCGAATTCATTTAGTGGAGGATCTACTTGTCGTCCTAATTCGGCCATTTCCAAAAAAATAGTCAATCATCGTCTGACCTGACTCTGGCTCATACACACCATTAGCTAACTGCATCCTAATATTGTTTCTCTTGGATAAACTCCAATATCTACTGATAAAATTTCTTTTGAATTCTTCAAATGTCGTAGTCTCATTTGTAGTTAGATTGAACCAATTCAAAGATCTACCTTGCAATGCCTTTCTTACTATGATCATGTACATGTTAGGCGGAATGGTTCTCAACCTAAAATAATCGTGAAGTTCAGTTAAGAAATTTTGTGGATTGGTGTTATTATTCTCATCAAAAACAGGTAACTTAATTTCATTCATCAGATAGCTAGGAAAATTTGTGCCTAACTGACTAATTCCTGTGGACAAAGGTACATTGATATCCTGCACCTGGGAACCATTATGACTGTTGACCCTTTCCTGACATCTAGGAGATCTACATGGTAACTGTGAGTAAGTTTCTTCAACAACATTCCTACTCATATTGTTTCCCAGTTGAGGTATATTCACATCATTAATTACAGGTGAAGTTACAGGAACATTTAATCTGTTTTCTAATACACAAATTCTACTTGTCAGTAACTCTTCATCTTTATGAACTCTCCTACTCAACACTGTCAACTCTTCTTGTGCTTCTACAATCTGTATTTCAATGTCTTTCTGTTTCACTTTTAACAGCTGGTTCTTTTTCTCTAAGTCATTTCTAGCCTCATCATTTATTTTAGCAAAACCTAACAATGTTTCATCGAAAGCATTCATCTGCATTTTCATAAGTGACACACTATTATCTAGTTCTGACACATTAGCTACAATAACTTTCATTTCCTCACTAGTATTAGAAACATTTGTTTGCATTGTTTGCAAGTTAGTGCTAACATTTGCAATAACCTCTTTTACTTCTGATATATCGTTATTTACAATAGTTTGAATATTCTCTAGGGCTACTGTGACGTCATTATTAACCTGCTCTTTGAAATCACCTAATCTTTCTTGTACTTCCTTTACAACTTCTTGTTTTAAATCATCTTTTAATTTTGTCAAGTTTTCATCCATTTGTACTAATTTCAAACTAATGTTTTCATTTACATCTGCTTTTACATTATTTACATCAGTACTAACTTTGCTAACGTCACTTTTTACATCATTGATGTCAGTCTTAACATCATTGATATCAGTCTTAACATCGTTGATATCTGTCTTAACCTCATTTTTAACATCATCAATTTTATTACTAAGCTTATTGAACATTTGCTGCATAAAACTTTTAATTGAGTTCTCTAACTGGTCATCTGAAGATTCACTATCTTCGCGCCTAGTCACGTTTACATTTGAAACGGAAACATCTGTTTCGACCTGAACTTCCATATCAGTTACAATCTCATCTACTAACTGTAAACTACTATCAGCACTTATGTTGTCTACAATACCTTCCATCTCGGTACTAGTTAGCAAGTCCTGTCCATTTTCTAACACATCTGAACTTTCCTTCTGTGGCGACATTATTACGCGGCCTCTGAGTTTCATTTATAATCATAAAAATAACACCTTACTTTATTTGTAGGCTTCGCAGGCTTCACAGGCTTCTTACAATTACTTTCATTCTGGAATCTGATTGTTGTCGGTTGATGCAGGATGGTCACAGCTGCTGCCTACTGCATGAAGTCGAACACCTGGGCTGACCTCGTAATGGCGTGGTGATTGTTGCGCGCGTAACCGTACCTAGCTCACGATTCTCACTTAATTCTGTATATCACAATCTGCTTGCTAATGTCCCAATTAGAATATTTGTTCGCAGAGTCTTTTCACAGTTCAATAGTTCCTATAAAGCCACACGTTGGTGCACAAAATTGATATAGGTGCCGGGATTGGGAGCTGGATTCGTTGTGGAAATGTACTTACTTCGATTCTCTGTTGGGCTCCTTCAGTTCTGCACCTATATATCTTCCACGGCTTTTGTAGCTCAGGGTATCACACGAATCATCTGAGGGATTGGTTTATAGCTAGTTATGTCTTTATAAATGATAACAGCACTATAAACGTTTTATATCGGAATTTTATTCAAATTAACTGTGTTCTGAGTAGCTGTTTGTGTAGATTCACCACTTCAATTGCATTTATCAAGTACTTACGTGTATTTCTGTCTTCTTATTTCTCACAAAGTAAATAAAACTCACACGCTATCTTTATAATATGTAGTCGTGTTTAATAAGTGGCTTTAGTGAGAATCGCCATTAGGCTAGGTAATATTCCCGCGACTTTCCACAAGAGCAACGTACGCAGGTCTGCTCTCCTCGGCGAATATGGTGGAAGTGAGCTCTTGACCACGCTATGTTCGCGGCTAATGGATGCTTCTATCTCATTGGCTGTACTTTTCATTACGTAAAACATTTCTATTGGTTAAATCAATTCGCGGGCCGAAACTATGAATTTAGTACGTTGTATTTTCAAAATATACGTTTCTTTTACAGTTAAGATTTCAAATTTGGAATTAATAAATAATAATAATAATCTAAACGAGAATTTTGATACCGAAATAATAATAATAATAATTTGAATGATTTGAATAAATATGAATTAACTATTGTTTATAATAAATCAAAAGGGGTGGAATAATTACAGCTTCATTCGTCAGATACGAAATACTGTCTGCTGGGAAGAAGATTCATCTCGTTGTTCAGTAATACACATAAACAAAGTTTTTCTAGAATGTTCTCTTATCCATCCCTCGGATATATTGTAACCAGTATCCTCCAAGCATTCTGTAGTTGGGGGGGGGAGGCAATTTTTACCGTGTGTTGACCACTCCTCATTCTTTTAACTATGTCTAAGCACTCGTCACCAAGGTCACCATCATATCTGTTAAAGCACTCACCTCAAGTTCCGCTAATGGTCCACGCTTCCCATACTTATCTTTTTATCATGTCTTGTATGTTTGATTTTTACAACCTCCATTTCGCTAATGTGACGTTTCTTTTCTATTATATGCTGACTGAGTCCTGTAGACAGGGCCGCCACATGGGGGGGCTGCCGGGTCCAATGGACCCGGGCCCCAAAGGGGCCCGTCTCGGTCCCGGTCCCGGTGATGTAATATAATTTTATGGAAAACTGGAAAAGTTTGATAATATGTTCTGTTACATGAGTAACGAGAAGGAAGTTTCACGGAGAAGTGAAGAGTCTAAGCCAGGGCTAGAATTAATTAGGGGATGGGGGAATTCCCCCTCTCGTCAAAAATTTTCCCTGGCTCATGAAATAAAATTTATTGCTTGCCTGGGATACGTTTTATAAACTTCAGTTTAAAATTCCAGTGCAATTACTGTTTGATTTCATGCACTTTACAAATAATATATTCTGAGTATTTCGCATTGCACGCCGGGTGATCGCGTTAATGAGGATTGCTTTCATTCCTTGTGTTTAGTTATTGAGTATTCAACATGACCCTTGACTTTGCGGCAATCTTTAAGAGTGAAGTTGACATCCGCATGCCCGCAGTTAGGCTAAGCTTCTCAATTAGTGGAAACATGCACTACGTTTATTCAAAATTCCGATTTAGTTTGTGCTAAATTAATTAGGTGTTTATGTTGGTATTATGTTTGTAACATATTTTAGGAAATAGCCCCACTTATATTTTCATTTTTCAACTATTGGTATAATATAATACTGCTGTAATGTTTAAGTTTTTGCTTTTTGAATATTTACACTCCTTATTTTGTTTGTGCTTGGAAATTGTTTTGATTGTATTGAAAACATATATTCATTTTAAAGTAGTGTCGAATTTTGTATTTAGACGTTTCAACACAATGATCAGGATAAACACAATATAGAACAAAAATCAAATACTATTATAAGGCCTAGTAATAAAAAAAAACACTGATATATATACTCATATATTTTTTATTCGCCAAATCTTGGAGAAAAAGTGGGAATATAATAAGTCTGTTCACCAGCTACACATAGATTTAAAAATAGCATATGATTCAGATAGGTGAGACAAATTATACAATATTCTCAATCCTCATTGAGTTTGGGATACCAAAGAAGTTAGTTAGGCTGATCAAAATGTATCTAAATGAAACCTATATAGCAGAGTCAGGGTAGGGAAGTTTATATCAGATAGGTATGCCATTAGAAGCAGATTGAAGCAAGGAGATGCACTATTGCCTTTACTTTTTAATTTCGCTTTGGAATATTCCATTAGGAAAGTTCAGGAAAACAACGTAGGCCTAGAATTAAATGGCAGTCACCCGATTTTAGCTTACGCAAATGACGTTTGCCTGTTGGGCGATGACATAAACACAATCGAGAGAAATGCAGAAATTCTTTTCCATGCCTGCAGGAATGTCGGATTGGAAATTAATACAGAAAAAAACTAGGTATGTGGTCATGGAACGACAAAATAATGCTCCACAAAGTATTAGAATAGCCGGTAAATCGTTCGAGCAAGTGGAAAAAATCAAATATCTGGGAGCAGTAATTACAGACACAAATAATATTAAGGTAGAAGTTAAGTGTAAACTCAAATAAGGAAAACCTTGTTATTATGCAGTTTATAGCAGTCCTGATGTAACCGACCAGTATGAAATAATACAAAATAATTTGTTCAGCAATTAAATGATAAATAATTAATAAAGTGCGATACGGCTTGTTTGGTATCAAAATACGCACAATTGGATGAATAGTTTATTACTTGTACTTATAAATCTCTTGAGTCTTTTAAAATGGATAAAAAGCAAAGAATGGAATATTTAAACATTCTGTAAAATGTTTAAACATTGACACCTATTTGCGCTGGTCTAAGGGTAGCCGGAAAGTCCAGTTCCATGGAATCGCCCAGCCGCTAACTAGGTCACGCGGCAAGCCCGACTATAATGTGTATTTCCAGACCGTGGGTTTCCCACTCTATTGAAATCTAGGTGTAAGGGTTATTTCGTACAATGGCAAACTGATGTTATCATATCGGCTTTCTGCGAATTTGTCTAAGGGAAATACAGGGTTTATGAGAAAGGATTCGGGAAATACTGAATTTCGTAGTAAAAGTGAAAGTAATGAGTAGTAGGCGGACTTAAGATTCACCCCATTCTATTGGCCGCGCGTCATAGGGTTAACTTCCAATTAGATATAGGTTTATTGTCACGTGGGGTATGTAGAAAGGGAATAGTGGGCTGTCCGTATAAGGAGTTTAGTGGGTAGTTTAATTTATTATAGAGCGAGAATAATCACTTACTCTCCATCACCAGTCGGAGGGAGACTAACTCTCCATCATCAGACAGAGGGAGACTTACTCTATCTTCAGTCCGCGAGGAGTACAGGAGAATACGGGACAGGTGTTCCCACAGTATCGCGAGGAGTCGCGAATTCTAATTAATTGACTTAGAAAATTTCTCAGCGGTCAATTTCGACACTCTAACATCTTTACGGATCTTATTTTATTAACTTAGAAGAATTTACTACAATATAGTATTCAAGTTTAATTATTACGAGCGAGCATATCAACCGGGCTTTAATATATTATAACGCCATCAGTTTGCTACGTACACATATATCAGGAACATTTTATTATTACAAGTGTAAAGCATTGTATTATTGTAAACTTTTTGTATCCACACCAATACTTCGGGATTTCAAATAAAAGTTTGTAACACAACCAAATAACTTTATTTCGCAAGTGGAAGAGTCTACAGCCTGCACATCACCATTCCCGCCCTGTTAAGAGAGAGGACTGCTTGTAACCGGCTAGGAGCTACCGGAGGATCGGCAATTAGTATTAGTGAAATAGCATCGACTATTTCTGGCGCCCAGCAAAAAAACATTAGTTATATTATATAAAGAATTAACAATCTTAAATAAACACCATCAACCGATCAGTTGCAAATTTCGCCAGAACGTGGGGCTCGAGAGGGAGGAATCTGCACTACCAGAACTTCAAGATCGTCAAGAGTAGGCAGCCTAAATATACCCAGTTACGGCGTGGAGATAGCAGGACTTCGAGACCTTCCAACTGGAACGTGGTACAACTATAGTTGGACTTCGAGACCTTCCAACTGGAACGTGGTACAACTATAGTAGGACTTCGAGACCTTCCAACTGGAACGTGGTACAACTATTACAGGACTTCGAGACCTTCCAGTGAACGTGAAACCACATCGCCAGGACCAGAGGACATCAGAACCAGTAAAAACAGTCAGATAAGCAAATTAAAATTAATTAAGTTCCAGAATAGAGGCCTTCAGCGTTTTTTTTTTATAGTAATAAATTAGTTAAAAAGAGATAACTTTATAACAAATTTTGGTATTGCTAAGCATATGTTTAAATCAGTCAGAAAAGCAATTTAATAATTCTGGAACTCAGTAAAATTCATTTAATAAATTGTTTAAATACTAAAGCCAGTAAAAATTTATAGAGCGTGATGTCATTATACTGTACCGGGTTGTAATGTATTAATGTAAATGTTGACCATCACAAGGTAAGATAGTCTTAAGAGTGCAGTTCAGTGTTTATGTGGCTGCGAAGTGGGAAATTAATTCGGAATATGGAGGGTTTGTATAGAGAGGGGCAACAGACTAATAATTATGTTCAGGTTGAGGAAGCTACGGAAAATTCAGGAGTAGCGATACGCACCGTGGCAACAGAGAATTCTAACATGGATTATTTATCAGAGGAAGGGCAAATTGCCGGTGATTATGGAGGTATTAATGATAATGTACAGGGTGTAGGTACTAATATTAATCCGGAAGGTGGTAATATTGTCGGCGAAGTCAAACAAAGGGGTGAGCATATTGTAGTTAATGAGGATAGGCCTAGCCAATTGAACACGCAGCAGGATATGTTAAGAATGCTGTTAGCGGAGATGCAGGACAATATAAGCAAAGAAGCCCAGGAAAATAATAGGAAAATGCAGGAAAATCTAAGCAAAGAAGCCCAGGAGAATATTAGGAAGTTAAGTAGAGATATTCAAGAAAATTGTAGGGAGTCTAGAGAAGGACAAAAGAAATTAGAAATTGGACTTCAGGAAAGTCAAAATAAATTAGATAATGCTGTACAAGATATACGTAGAGAAAACCAGGAATTTTGCAGGGAACTGAGAGAAAATAGCACTGTTCTTAGGGAGGAGCTTGCAGAAAGACACGAGAAATTAACAAGGGAACTAAACAAAACTGTAAATGCATTAGACAATAAAATAGATTTACAGGGTAAAAAGATTGACGAAAGGGTGAACCATAAAATTCAGGTCATTCAGGAGAAAGTTAGTAATACTGAATCCAAGCTAAATAAACAGGTCGGCGAGGTGAAGGTCGGGTTGGAGCATTTATCTAATGAAGTAGCAGTTAATTCTAAGAAACTTGAAGAGAATGTTAACAATAAAATCTCAGTATTGGAAAATAAAATGTCAGAAAAGGTAGGCCTAATCACCAAGGATATTATTTCAAAGGAGCTAGAGGGTATTAGGATAAATGCACCAACGTATGAGGGAGTAGGCCTAGTAGGAGGAAATGTACAGATTCCGACCAATTATTCAGCTTGTTGCCTGGAAGCTTAGGTAGCGGCAGGGATAATTTGTGTAGGACACCTATTGAAAATGCAAGTTCGCATACGGCGGATAATGTGATTATTCCCCCTATAAATCCTGTGACATACGACGGTAGGGTTCACTTAAGTCAATGGATAGGCGGAGATCTAAGTATTCCAAAGTTCAGGGAAGCAAACATGACCCCGCAGAATTACTTGAAAAATCTAGATAAATATTTTGAAATCAGAATGGTCCCATCACAGTATAAAATGCCGCTAATTAGCCACACGCTAGAGGGAAAAGCCCAGGAGTGGCATGACCTCACCATAGAGCCTAATTGTAGCTACGAACAATTCAAAGTGCTATTCTTGGCTAGGTTCTGGAATGAGGCTAAAAGATCGCAAGCACGGAACGACCTATACAATGGACAATTTCCAGCGAGAGGTAACATTAGTCTTTCAGACTACTTCTTAAAAAAAGCTAGCTTGGCTAGATTATTAGATGAGAGGATGCCCGAGAGGGAAATAGTAAAACTCATAGCATGCCATTACTCTACTGATGTGTATAACCTTCTCGTAGTCTCTGAACCGACAACATTCAGTAGGACAATAGAATTGCTGACGAGTTTCGAGTTGAAAGCGCAGAGGGGCAATGCAGGGGAGATATATATAGGAGTTGGGACCGAACCAGCGTATAGGCCTAACGAAAACAACCGATATGCCAATGACAATAATTATAGAAATGGATGGCAGAGGGACAACGAGAATAGGAATACAAATAGGGATAACCCAGGGGACCGACAGAGAGATAATAGGCCGGAACAAGCATATAGGCCTAATGGGAATCTAGGTAACGGAAATAATGTGCCGGATAGAAATCAGGGGCAGAGAAATGGATATGACCGGAACCAAGGATCGAACAGAGGACCGGCAAGTAACATCGCTACTCAGAATAGAAACGATAGTAGCAGGCAAAATCAAAATTCAAATTGGAGACAGAACAGTAGCGGCCAAGTTAATCATGTTAGTGTGGCGGGGAGAGTGCCCGAACGCAATACGCAGGAGGTGAGATTTATTGCTCAGGATAATGGGGTGGCAGAGTCTTTGAATCCCGGGGCAAGTAACTTTGCGCCTGAAACGAGAGAAGTACATAACAGAAATGCTAATGGGGCTGGACCAAATCAGAGTGGAGATTTAAACTACTAGATGACGCCAAGATGGGACCGATTGACGTCACACACACAGATGGACCAATAGAGTTGGGAGGACCCGCTAAATCACAGGAGATGAACAGGGAGCTGCGGAATGCAGTGTATTATAATTCGTTATTAGGTGAGAATCCAAGCGAAAAATCGCAACTCACTATGCCTCCGCTAATAAGCGTAAAAATCAAACACATAGCAGCTAAAATGTTAGTGGATTCTGGAGCCACATATTCGCTAATAAGCGAGAGATTCTATGAGAATTTAAAAGCCAATAAAATCATGATGCAAACCCTTAAAGTACACTCGCTTTACTGCAGGACCGCCGTCGGAGCCAAGGCCTACAAGATCGAGCATCAGTGTATGATTCCGATACGGATAGGGAAAATGGAAATAGATATTTACTTCTTGGCTGTTAAACACTTAGTACATGATCTGATTCTTGGGTGCGATTCAATGTCCGATTTTAAGAGTAAAATAAACTTTGGAGAGGGATCTGTGTCTATTATGACAGAAAATAACGAAGAGATACGTGTACCATTTTTACATGAGGAAGCTGCCGTACAAAACCAGAAAGAGGGTGAGGATGAAAATGAATTGCTTCAGGAACCATTTATTGTAGAGAATGTGGAGTTATTAAGGGATAATGGCAGTAACGAAATGAGGCCGAGGGAATATAGACCAGCCATTTTCATTCGTTACGAGGAAGAGGAACGTGAAGTCGGCATAGAGGCCTACGGAGATTGCGATATGGAACAGGAATGGGTTCTTGATAATTGTTGCAGGGAAAATGATTTTCAGGAGAGTTATGGCCTAGAAGAATTAGATAAAAATGAGGTACACGTAAATTCTGTAAATGTCAGGACAGACAATCTAGAAAAAGAGAGAGAGCGCGACATTGAATCGGTTTTGAGAGAAAAAGTGGATGAAATTGATAATATTTCGGGAGATCAGAAACAAGTGCTATATGACATGTTATATAAGAATAAGTCCGTGTTCAATTCTATCCCGGGGCTTTGCCTCGCTTATGAGCACAGTTTCAAGCTGAGTCAAGAAATACCGGAGCGGCGATACAAGAGTAGGCCTATTCCAATAGCTATCAGGGAAGAGGCGGATAAAATGATTAAATCCATGTTAAATGAAGGCATTATCGAGGTCTCGGATTCAAAACATATTAGTCCTATATGTTGGGTGTATAAGCCCAATGGGAAGCTGAGATTAACTCTAGATTCGAGGTACACAAATCAGTTTATCGAACCGGACCAATTCAGAGCCGAACCGGTAGAAGACCTCCTAGCCAAAATGGGGGAATCTAAATACTTCAGTAGTATAGATCTCACCTCAAGCTTCTACCAAATAGGCCTTAGGAAGGAAGACAGACAGTATTGTGCTTTTAACCATTGCGGAGAAACCTACGCATTCCGACGATGTGCATTCGGGGTAAAAACCTCCGGTAGCGCCTTGTTAAGAGCATTGAAAATTATGTTTCCCGATGGCAAAGGTGATTGTGTGACGTCATTCGTGGATGATTTTCTTGTAAATACGGTGAATTTCGATGAACATGTGAAACAATTGGATCTGGTACTTAGCACGTTTTTGAGATACGGAATGTCGGTGAACCCCTCAAAAATAGCCCTAATGAAAAAGGAAGTGAAGTTCTTGGGGTATATTATTTCTGAGAATGGAGTAATGGCAGATCCAGAGAGGATAGAAGCCATTCAGAAAATACCTAGGCCAAATAGCGTAAAACAAGTGAGAAAACTATTAGGAATTTTTAACTATCAGGCGCGGTTTATACCGGGATATGCCGAGTTAATCACACCTATTAGGAGCCTGCTAAGTAGCAAGAACAAGAGATTTAGATGGGGAGAGGGGGAAGAAAAGGCATTTCAGGAAATTAAGAAGGCATTTCAGGAGTCCATTTTATTAGAAAGGCCTAAAGATGGCCTACCGTATGTGATTTTCACGGACTCGTCTTGCAGCGCCATTGGCTGCGTACTTATGCAAGAGCATGAGGACGGCAGCAGACACATAATTTCTGTAGCATCTAGGGCACTGAGCGAGATGGAATCCCATGGATCAGTTACATTGTTGGAAATACTGGGAGTATACTTTGGTCTTACTAGATTCCACCGATATATATTTAATCGGCATGTAACAGTATATACAGATCATGTAAGCCTGACGTTTATTCACAAATGTAAACTCAGTAATAGTAAGATCAGTAGAATAATTCATGAGATAAGCCAGTACGATGTAGAGATAAAACACGTGCCGGGGCGGGAGAACCTACTCTGCGATTTTGTCTCAAGAATGAGGTGTGAGATCCCTGAGAGACAACAGTCTTCCAATAGTCAAATTGACGTAATGCCTATAGTGCTTGCTAGAGAGCCTTCACTGAAAATTCTATTTAAGAAAATGGCAGAATTGCAGCGCCAAGATCCCGACATCGAACATATTAGAAACAATTTGGAAATGCATAGAGAGAGAGGCGACGATATGCAGACACTTAAGTATAGGTGTAATGAAGGCATTATTTATAAATTATGTGGTCTGGAAGTAAAGAAATGGCAAATGTATGTTCCGAAAGAAATAGAAACCACTTTGATAAAAACAGTACATACTGTATTAGGCCATAGCGGAACCGAACGGGTGTCCCTATATATTTCCTCTCGAGTATATGTTAAAAACCTGGGGAGAAAAGTAAGAAAATTCTGTAGCAGCTGTGATTTATGTCAGAGGGCCAAACCCCTGAATAAAAAGTTCGACAGGCCGCCCCTAACCATTACGAGGGAAGAGAAAGGTAGCCTAATAGCGATAGATTATCATGGACCTATTCCAGGTGGGAAATTCGGCATGAAATATTTGTTCATTGTTGTGGATGTATTTACCCACTTTGTCAAACTTTATCCTGTCAGAAAAGCAGATACGGCCCAGTGTGTTCGGAAGCTGGTAGGACACTATTTTCCTTCGTTCGGTCCGGTGTTGAATCTGATCTCAGACAATGGATCTCCCTTCGCTAGCGAAAGATTTAAAAATGCAATGCAAGGAGCAGGGGTCAATGTGTATAAGGTCACTAAATTTCACCCGGAAGCTAATGTTAGTGAAAGAGCACTTCGAGATGTTTCTCTGTACTTAAGGGCGTTGTGCCACAAACGGCATACGGCCTGGGTCCAACACTGCGAAACAATTGAAGATATCTTAAATTGCACTATTCACCCAGTGACCGGAGTGGAGCCATATAGGTTGATGGTAGGCCAGGAACCTAAAAAGCTAGTTAAAGGACTCCCTGATGCCATAAATTATGATCTAAAAAGCGAAAGTCTTGAAGACGCATGTAGGCGGGCGGTCGCTAGAATCAGGAAGAAAGCGGAGCAACGGATGAGGCGGGCTAAAAGACACAAGACAGTCTGGATCCCTCACGTTGGCCAAGAGATCATGATTAAGAGGAAAAACATATCCAGTGCCCTTAAGAAAGAGTACGCAAAGATGAACTTGATTTACGACGGACCATTTATTGTCACTCAGGTGTTTAATGAAATATCGGTGGAGGCCTACGATCCCAAGAAAGATCGGCTTATAGGCCGATACAATTTGTCATTCATTAAGCCATACATAAGGGCTGAGTAAGTAGTTTGGAGCATGTTTTAGACTGTGATGTGACCCCTGTAATTTACTATTGAGGCAGAAATTTTTCTGGTATTCTATGTGTCGGGTTACAGGATTTATGGGTATATATGTTCCACATTAGGGCCAATATAGGAGGTGTGAGGCATGAGGTATGATTAATGCCGAGGGTGTTGGCAAGCTATAATGCCATCAAATATTGTAATCACTGGTATTTTATGAACGTTCTGATGTGAGATTGTTGGCGTCATATACTTACGCCAAGAAGTGATTATATATATTGTGTTCTTTTTGTGCTAATATGAACAGTTGGAGTAGATTTACCTCTGTATATTATGCTTTTATTCGAGTCAATTTTTGTTGTGCTAATATGAACAGTTGGAGTAGATTTACCTCTGTATATTATGCTTTTATTAGAGTCATTAAGTTAAGCTTTTAAACCCTTTATTCGAGTCAAAACTAGTTGTTAAATGGAAATAAGTTGTTTCGCTTTTAATGTTTTGGTTGTTATAACATGTGCGTAATTAATTTCTTTTGTATATGGTCGATGAAACGGTCCAGCAAATATGTGTCCAGTAGTGAGGTGAAAGCGTAGTATTCTTGCTAGCAGGCATGGAAAATGTAAAAATTCAGATTGGGGGTGTCGTTCCCAACGAGATACCATACAGAGGAGATAAGTATGTATAAGAGTGGGAGATGAGTATGAATAATACTATGTATAAAGTGTGGAAGTCGCCTTAGTTACTTTAACTTGTAAAATGTGGAACATAATAGGGGAAAATCATTGCAATTCAGCACTGTACTTTAAGGTTGCCACGGTGGTAGGACTAGGGTAAGCAAACTGTGGAGGAAGATGAATTACGGAGTATCAAATTCCATCACAAGTAATTGTAATTGGATCCTCCATATCTCAGGGCATATATAGCAGTCCTGATGTAACCGACCAGTATGAAATAATACAAAATAATTTGTTCAGCAATTAAATGATAAATAATTAATAAAGTGCGATACGGCTTGTTTGGTATCAAAATACGCACAATTGGATGAATAGTTTATTACTTGTACTTATAAATCTCTTGAGTCTTTTAAAATGGATAAAAAGCAAAGAATGGAATATTTAAACATTCTGTAAAATGTTTAAACATTGACACCTATTTGCGCTGGTCTAAGGGTAGCCGGAAAGTCCAGTTCCATGGAATCGCCCAGCCGCTAACTAGGTCACGCGGCAAGCCCGACTATAATGTGTATTTCCAGACCGTGGGTTTCCCACTCTATTGAAATCTAGGTATAAGGGTTATTTCGTACAATGGCAAACTGATGTTATCATATCGGCTTTCTGCGAATTTGTCTAAGGGAAATACAGGGTTTATGAGAAAGGATTCGGGAAATACTGAATTTCGTAGTAAAAGTGAAAGTAATGAGTAGTAGGCGGACTTAAGATTCACCCCATTCTATTGGCCGCGCGTCATAGGGTTAACTTCCAATTAGATATAGGTTTATTGTCACGTGGGGTATGTAGAAAGGGAATAGTGGGCTGTCCGTATAAGGAGTTTAGTGGGTAGTTTAATTTATTATAGAGCGAGAATAATCACTTACTCTCCATCACCAGTCGGAGGGAGACTAACTCTCCATCATCAGACAGAGGGAGACTTACTCTATCTTCAGTCCGCGAGGAGTACAGGAGAATACGGGACAGGTGTTCCCACAGTATCGCGAGGAGTCGCGAATTCTAATTAATTGACTTAGAAAATTTCTCAGCGGTCAATTTCGACACTCTAACATCTTTACGGATCTTATTTTATTAACTTAGAAGAATTTACTACAATATAGTATTCAAGTTTAATTATTACGAGCGAGCATATCAACCGGGCTTTAATATATTATAACGCCATCAGTTTGCTACGTACACATATATCAGGAACATTTTATTATTACAAGTGTAAAGCATTGTATTATTGTAAACTTTTTGTATCCACACCAATACTTCGGGATTTCAAATAAAAGTTTGTAACACAACCAAATAACTTTATTTCGCAAGTGGAAGAGTCTACAGCCTGCACATCACCATTCCCGCCCTGTTAAGAGAGAGGACTGCTTGTAACCGGCTAGGAGCTACCGGAGGATCGGCAATTAGTATTAGTGAAATAGCATCGACTATTTCTGGCGCCCAGCAAAAAAACATTAGTTATATTATATAAAGAATTAACAATCTTAAATAAACACCATCAACCGATCAGTTGCAAGTTCAAAAACTCTTATCTTCTTGTCTTCCATCCAGATGAAAATAAAGATTTATAAGATTATTATCCTGCCGTTTGTATTATATGGATTTGAGATATGACCGCTTACTGGTCGGGAAGAACATAATCTAAGAACTTTCGAAAACAGGGTGCTTAGGAAAATGTTTGGGCCCAAGAGGGAAAATGGGGACTGGAGAAAACTTCATAACAACGAGCTTCATGACCTGTACTCGTCACCGGATATAGTAAGGGTAATTAAATCACGGAGGATGAAATGGGCTGGACATGTTGCTCGCATGGGAGAGGAAAGACACATCTCAAAAATATTGACTGGGAGACTCGAAGGGAAAAGATCACCTGGAAGACCTAGACGTAGGTGGGAGGACAAGGTTAGGTTAGATTTAAGGGAAGTAGGATTTGCGAGGGATGATTGGATGGAGTTACCACAGAAAGGGGATGAATGGCGGGCTCAGGTAAACGCGGCAATGAACCTTCGGGTTCCATAAAATAGATAGTATTCCTTTAGCTTGCTGGGGAATTGTCTATTGCCAATGAGTAAGAAAGTAAGTAAGTAAGTAAGTGAGTAAGTAAGTAATAAAAAAATGTTGGAAATATGGTTTCTAGTATCATTTGATAACTAACAACCAACGTAACACAAGTTTACAGTGTTTACATCAATTAATATGGTCATAGTAAACTATCCTTTTTTATTTACTTAAATCAGACAACTGTTTGAGGATGGTCGGCGATCGATGAGGGGCCCGTGACCAGTAAATGGTCCCCCAGATGTGGCGGCCCTGCCTGTAGACATGCTGCCTCTCTTAATACTTTCTTGTGCTCACACAATCTAATTTTAAAACATCTACCTGTCTCTCCTACATACGCTGTGAACGGAAGAAAGAGAAAATTCTGGGAGTTTACTCCATCAAGTGTAAAAACTGTGATGGATCGTATGTAGGAGAGACAGGCAGAAGCTTTAAAATTAGATTATTGTGTGAGCACGAGAAAGACATAAAGCATGTCTACAGGACTCAGCCAGCATATAACAGAAAAGAAACATCACATTGGTGAAATGGAGGTTATAAAAATCAAGCATGATACGATCAAATGATAGGTATGGGAAGTGTGGACCATTAGCGGAACTTGTGGTGAGTGCTTTAACAGACATGATGGTGATCTTGGTGACGAGTGGCTAGGCATAATTAAAAGAATGAGTGGTCAACATATGGTAAAAATCCCCTCCCCCACCTACAGAATGCTTGGAGAATAATGGTATCAATTTACCCAAGGGATGGAGAAGAAAACATTCTAGAAACACTTTGTTTATTTGTGTTAAACAACCGACGGACGAGACAGAATCTTCTTCCCAGCAGACAGTTTTTAGCAGTGAGTCACCTGAGGAAGATTCGAGGGCTGAACCAAAACGTTGTGCAGTTACATCTTAAATGTATCCATTGTAAATAAAGTGTATTACAATATATATTTATTATTACTACATGACTGCATGTAGTACTTGACTTGATCCCACTCCATAAGGCAAGGCAGAGACTGCAGCCACCTAGTTCTGATCTTTAGTATTGGGAAGTTACAAAGAAGTTTGGGATATGTGATACTGGTTTTGAGTTGTAGCCTTCAGATAAGAAAAGCTCATAGCCTTTAATTAAAATGCAGCCAGGTATAACAAATCATGTTTATTCTCATACATTCAGTCATCTATTATACAAATTCTTTCTATACAACATTCATATGTACACACACTTCCACACACAGTCTTCAGTACTAAACTTATCATACAAAGTGTTTTTAAAAAACTAAATTATCTTCTTTTCAAAAGAAGACTAAAATTTTATCAGAAAATGAAGTTCACATTTCTAAAATAGAAACACGCTTCATATTTTTTCGTCACAAAATCCAAATGATCAAGACCAACAGGAAAGGTTCAGATCACTCATCAATGAGAAGTACTGTACTGATGCTCAAACGTAATGTCAATTCTAAGTATTCTTTTTTGTCAATCCTCAAAAGCCGAATGTCATGGCAGTTAATTTATCAGCTGTATATATCAGCTTTTATTAGTTCAGGAAAACCTTTGAGATTTAAGTTATATGCTAAAATTTAAACAGTTTTTAACATTTTAAAAAACTCTGGTCGGAACGTTCACAGTGGAGTGTAACAACATTTGAAAATGATGCGAGTTGACTACACACTATTTTCTCCACTTACCAAGTGTGTAGTCAACTCGCATCATTTTCGAAAGTTTTTAACAGTTTATTAAGAACAAGTAAGAATCAGTTTTAAAAATGTTATGTCATAACCGGGATTTGAACACGGATCTTCGGCTTAACGCGCCGATGCTCTACCATTGAGCTACCATGACAACATGCCAGTACGACACCAAATTCCTCAACTCAGAAGACAAGGCAGACCAGTTGAGGAATTTGGTGTCGTACTGGCATGTTGTCATGGTAGCTCAATGGTAGAGCATCGGCGCGTTAAGCCGAAGATCCGTGTTCAAATCCCGGTTATGACATAAAATTTTTCAAACTGATTCTTACTTGTATTAATATCCCAGACATGAATTTAATGTCTATTTCCTTTCCCTCCGCTTAATTAATAGTTTATTAAGAACTTCAGTATTGTCAGAGTATGATTAAAGAAAAGAAAATTTCTATTCATATTGAAGAGGAAAACAAAAAAGTATGCATTTTTTAGAAACTGTTCTATTTCTGCAAAACAACAATGATCTGTACCATACTAAAACTCCTGTGTTTTTCTTTTGTA
Source organism: Ectobius pallidus (assembly GCA_964059195.1). Lineage (NCBI taxonomy): Eukaryota > Metazoa > Arthropoda > Insecta > Blattodea > Ectobiidae > Ectobius > Ectobius pallidus. Next base: position 18,958,274 of record CAXKWD010000010.1, read on the forward strand.
AGTTCCAAATCTGAGTAAGTCCATATAGCCCTAATTACTAAAAGAGCTGCAGTCAAGTAGAACATAATAATTATTTAACTATCTATTTACACATTTATTTAATTTAATGTATCTTATCTATGTTCAGTAAAGTTTGCCATCTTGCAATCTAATAAAATGTATTTGTTACTATAGGCCTATAATTTTGGGGTAGTTAAAGTGCACTTGAGGAATTTTGCTACAAACCTGAAAGTTGCTATCTCAATTTCAGATGAGGTCACTGGGATATTTCATGTAGTATAATCCTTTTAGTAATACCATTACCCTGGGCCAACTAAGCCTTGAGTACAGGAGTACAGGAGCAATCCTGGGGGTAAGGACGGCCAGTCCATAAAGTTGACAACCTTACCACTTTCCAAAACATCTGGAACCTGCAACCTCCAGGAACCTTAAAGGCCAGTTTATTAGGGAGCATTTGTATTTATTTTATTTTATTTATAATTTTAAAAAGTAATTGTTTTGTTTGATATAGCAATCATGCTCATAGATAATTTTTATTGCCTATCCAACAAACAACATTTAAGTACTTCTTCCATTGATGATGAAATGCTCCTTTTTCTACATCCAGATTAATCTCTCCAGGATTTTCTTTAACAAAATTTATAAATTAAATCTGAAACATGTATATCAGCGTACTGCTACACCATTTATGGTGACCATGGGTCTTAGGGTACCTCTACTAATAGGAGTAGGTTCGTAATGATGTCGGTGTGATGTTTCTTCATATGGTGCATCGTACATATTGTCTTCATGTATGTTCTCATATATGTTTGGGTGATTTGGCATTCCATAACCGTTTCCATCATTAAGATTTGCATACGACATTACTGCTGCATTCTGATCCTCTTTTCTTATTGCTCCTTCAACGTTTTCAGTGTTCTTCACTGGAGTTGCTTTTCTCCTAGAAAAATTGGGAATAGTTAGTTGTCATTTCTCTATAGAGATGGACATTTTAATGGCAGGAAAGATTTTGAGTCGTGAATAATTAAATTTAAACTCTCATTCTTGAATGATTGTTTCCTGGTAATTTAACAAAATATCCAGAAAAAAGAACTCAGACTTTTGAGTTCCTACAGTAGAACCCTTCTTGTCTAAACTACTGGTGATGGAAATGTTTCAGATAACATATTTTGACAAGAACTTACTATTCTTGGCAGTGAAAGGGAAAAAATATATAAATTGTCAAAGCAAAGGTTTATAAATACTTGCATCCTGTAAAAACCAGTCTGATCTAGGCTACTTAAATTTACCCATCTTTCATTTTTCAGTTTTACCTCTTGTAAATAATGTAATGTAAATATAACAGTTTCTAGAATGAACTAAAATAGAACTGACAGAATAAAGATTGGTTAGGATTTAAATTATTTTATTTGGTGTCGTTTATTTATTTTTATGCAGCGTGCCAATTTTCAAAAGGTCACATGTAATTTTAAAGTATTTAAAAGAAAGTATACCATGCTAATAGCACTGTATGATTTATTTCTTATGACTGAAATTAGTAGAAATTATGTATTTGTAAAACATGGTCGACCATCGTAGTGTAGAGATAGCATGCCCGCCTCAAGATCCTACCCGGCAGCATTTGGATTTTACAGGACATCGTGTCAAAGATTTACAACACGTTAAAGGACTCCAAACCTAAATTAGAGCCTCTGGACAATATTCTCCAGGCTTTTCATGTTTCCTTCAGGGACTTGTTAAGGAGATTGCTTACCACCTGTCCCTCTGTCCTCTCTAGGAAAATAAACCTAACTAGATTTATATCCAGTACTGTAACCTCCTTTCGGAGGCCTCCTCTACCTCATGCATGGAATGACAGGGTGGATCCATCCATTTTTAGAACATTAGCATAAATAAGAATATTAGTGCAATGATGCCTTCTAGTTGCCATTTAACAGGATGGTGATCAAAATGGAGCTTGACCGGTGGAGGGTTAAGTGCACATGAAAATAGGTATACTTACAGTCTTAGATAGATGAGTCCAACAACAATGAGGAGGAACAAGATTATTCCAGCACCGATTCCAATTGACATACCCAGATTACTCTGTTCGCCAACCTCCCCAGCTGTCACTGCAAAATCAAGAAGAGAATAATTTTAATAATCACGAACTATACTTTTGAAGCTTGCGTAAGGTATCTCCCATACGGTACACGTACATGCATTCTGAGAAGTTCCATTTTTGTGCAAAAGTACTCAAACGTTTAATAGAGCTACTTAATAAACTATTCTGGTTCTAAATTTAATGGACATAGTAAAATATATTTATAAATTTGATAGAGACTTAGTTACCCATTAGTGCTCAGAATTTTACTTGGAAATGAGATCAATTTGAATCTAGCAAGTTCAAGGACTGAACTTTACCATGTATAACCCTACAAGTGGCTGTGCGGTATAGGGCATCATACACTTCTGGCTAGCGTGAGCGACAGCCACATCGTGGCAGGTTCGAATCTCCAGTCAGTGCAGTGCAGTGCTAATGTGTCTGTGGTAAAGATGGGGAGAGCCTATGTAAAATAACCAGTGTATGGAAAATGAATGATGACTGAGAGCATTAGCACTGCACTGACTGATTGATTGATTTTGCTTTAGGTGAAATATATATATGTATATTGATTTTGCTTTAGGTGAAATATATACATGTATATTGATTTTGCTTTAGGTGAAATATATATATATGTATACATATATTACAGGTGAAAATTATTTGTTGGATTATATTTTCATTTTATTTCATAAAAAATGATTATATATTTTATAAAGTAATTGGCAACTAACCAACTTCGAATACTGTAATAATCTGACAGCCAATTTAATTAACTTACAATTGTAGATACAATTTAAGAAAATAATTAAGTTAATATTGACCTATTTTTTTCAGTTTACCTGATTTTATTATTTATTATTATTATTATTATCATTATTATTATTATTATTATTATTATTATTATTATTATTATTATTATTATTATTATTTACTTTTTTTAAAATTTCCCCTATATATTACTGTAAATGAAAATAATTGATTGCAATTGTATGTAAAAAAAAAAAAAAATTATTTTTAATTTAATGCATTTACATCCATTTATGATGTGTCCCTGACCACAAGCATATGCTCATTCAGGTGGTGTGTTAATGAAAAAAAATTTGAAAAGTTGTATACAGACCTTTCATATGCAACTTTTATGACAGTAAAATAAACACAAATAAGCAATTAATCCAAAAATAAGGTTATAGTGGAAATAATAATTTCCAGATGCATTAAAATGATTACAAGGTTGATCTTCCCATACAATGGAAATAACACAAAGGCACGCAATTTTTTGTGTGTCCTAAATGAAATAGATTATTGCTCATTGCTGAGGAAGCTGTGTTTAGCAGTGGTTATAAGTTAATTCCATTATTTGTTTAATTATGGCTGATGACTCTTTGAATGATAAAAAAGTCGAGAGCAAGCAAAACTTTCTAATACGTTTGAGATCATTAGTTTTTCCTAATTCAAGGGAAGAGGAATAATGCAGAAGTAGGTAGTAGGTTATCAATATTCATCTTTCAGCATTTTCAGCTGAAAACAGATTTAAATAGAAGATATTTAGAGATTCATTTGTGTGAAAATGAAAATCCAAACTTTCCATGGTTATCTGTACACCCACATTATTAAAGTTTAAAGTTCCTACAATAATTCAATCTGACATCGCAGATCTTTCCGCACTATGGCTACGCATTGGAATGACATGCATTACAACTAACACATCTGTCCGTGTTCACTAGTTCATTGTTGGTGTCATTTCTTGTCTTGAATCATTATAAAGTTTATTAGTTTCTCAAATCATGTCTGGAATTAGGCCATATCAATTCAAACCCAAGAAAGGTCTAATTATAAGACCAGAAGAAGAAAATATTGGGAATTCAGATGTAGTTGCGGTGAATGAGTCATGAGTGTTTCTGCTGAAAGTGCCATGATAAAAAGACATGAAGAGAAGCATTGAGTATATTACATTACGCAATTCATTCTGTTGTACTAAACAAAAACACATCGAACAGTACTAGGCACATTATGATGGTGAGGGTGGAATCCAATTTTGAAAAGGAAGAGTTATGAGTAATGAACTGCAATAATAGGAATAGGAATATGTGGTTTGTAGATTATAGACAGTAATCATTTTCTGGATTAATTCGTGGAAGCTCTTCAGAAGAGGAAACAGAAAAGACTACCTTCATGTATAATTAAACAAATTCAGGTTGGATACCCTAAGCCTAACAAAGTGTACAAATACTTTCAAGCTGCTGAAGGGAAAGGCATTTCATTTTTTATTAATTGAATCCACAACTAAACTGAGGTTAAAAATGTGAAATAGGCCTACAGAGTTTTAAAAGTCAACTGGGTCTGCTGTATTAGGCTTACGTGAATTAGTTAGTTTTAGCTATTTATTTGCATGCAAGTGATACCTCAATTGGAAGAACAATTAATTTAAAGAAAAACTATTACGATTTGAACTTTTGCTGTAAATAAAATCAAACTTTTAAGTAATAAACTATATTTGTACTCATAATAGATTTTGGGTAGGCTCAAAATTATGCCGATTTAGTCTATTCAGCCATGCTCTGAACCTACTTGGTGATCTATCTCAATTTGGAAACTTATGAACACTTACTCTGAAATCTACGTTTGTGTTGTTTGAGCCCCCAAAAACACATCATCTAGACATTTCCGATAGATTGGCATGCAAACTCATGGATACAATAATGAGACACAAGTTGCTTGGCCATACAAAATTTGATTATTTCAGTGAACGGTGTGATGGGGAACTAGGGATCAGTCCGTTGGAAACTGCATCAGTTATTCTTTAATTTTTCGAGAACGTAGTATCGTAGAAACATGGGGTTTTTACTGCTATAATTTACTAATCAAAATCTTTATTCTGAGAGACATTTGATTTTAAGTTAACAGGGCCTCTAGTGTTTCATGTTTCATGTCAACATGACTTATCCTAAACATTTTTCTAATATGCACTACTTAAATAAAATATTGTACTAATGCTAATATTATGAAGGTCTCTGAAAAAGTCATATAAGTTATTCTCAGAAGTCATGAGATCATCTGTTACTTACTCTCACAACGAGGTTCCTCTCCAGACCAAGATCCATCTTCCATGCATTTTCTAAGATAAGGTCCAATCCTTTCATAGTGAGGTATACAATGATATTCTACTGCACTGTTATAAGTAGTTGTCTGGTTCATAACAATCACTCGTCCATTTTCTATTGTGCCTGGATGCTGGCAGTCTACATCTGAAATTGGAGACCATTGAATAATAAATTATGTGTATGGTGATTAGAATTCGTAGCCTTTTTATTCTTGAGGTGGATCAAGTTATCTCTTTTTCAATACTTAATTCTTCTTGTTTCAGTTACTTGCTATAAAATCTACAAATGAGCATAATGCAACATTTACACTGAAGTTGCATGCTACATACTGCAGTCTGTCTGAATGTAGACTGCATACTGTGCCTTTTAAAACCAATATAAGCAAGCTGAAAAATCAGGAGAGAAAAAACCCTCTGACACAGGGTTTCGAACTTGTGACCTATGGCTTTCCAAGTCAATGCTCTACCAATTGAGCTAGCCAAGTTGAACTTGCAATGCCCGATGGAAGCAATGTGGTGGTAGCCAGTGCTTTAGTTGGAAAAGGAATTGAGGGACTTGCAATACTATAGTAATAGTTTTTGTCAGTTATATAGAATTGTAATTTTTAAAGCTTAAAATTCCATATATATCAGAAGACACCATTCCCCCCCATCCCCCACCCAACTGCACTGGCAGTAACTCAACTGATAAGCTGTGGCTGTGACTGTGACATATATTTAGGTGAAAACCTACCGGTAATGTGGGTTAATATGACAAAAATATCAGAAAAATGCCGTAAAACGAACAATTTAACATAAAATTTTACACAGACTAAAAAAATACGTATTTGATATATCGAAAAACTGCAGTAATTGCAAACAGCAGAACAGGAGGAAGTTTACAATAGAGTTAAAGAAATATTTTCCGCTTCAGAAAATATTATTTAGTACTAATAGACACTTTCATAGTGAAGTTTTCTTCCTGACAGATCAGTTTCTTTTTTAATCCCTTGGGAGAAATAAAATAAGTTTTTATATTAACACGTATTTGAGATATGTCTGTGGTCCCTACAATCTGGTTTCTGTTGTTTCGTAATTCCTCATGTTTCTCAAATGATAATTTTCCAACCTACAGAAACACTTTAATTTATGAAAGTAAAATAGCAACTGTTATGAATATGCATATGATCACTGATATATGAAAGAGTCTAAAACATCTTCTGGGATCTCTAAAGAAAGACCCTAAATTAACTACATTCATAGGAAGAAAAAGGACTTCTAGTGAGATAAAAAATATCATACTGCATTATTTTACAGTATGTTTACTGGTATTTCACAACTTTCAATTATAGCTAAAAATATTAAATGTACTCTTTTATAACTTTTCCATGTATTGACTAGGTGCAAGGTATCATACATAATAGAATTTTAATAAATAATCGTAGTTTAATAAGAATAATATAGGGCTGAAAATCATGATAGCTAAAATTCCATATCCCCTCTCTCGCTGCTATGCAAAATGAATATTTCTGGTAAGGTATTTTATATATTATAGTTAAAAAACACACAAAGTTCATTTCACTGTCTTATTCTCACTTTCAGTTATCTTATCTAAAAGGAATTTCTTTGACAATTTGCATCCCCTGGATGTAAAGGAAGAATGTTTAAATAAAAAAATTAATTCACCAACTCTCATGTTCTGTTATAATAAAATGGTAACCTACATTTGCAAGTTGGCATCCTTCCACTCCATGTTCCTTTCTTGAGGCAAATTCGAGTGGCATTGCCTTCCATGTATTGCCCCTTAGGACAAGAGTAATGTGCTATACCACCAATGCTTCGAGTCATCACCTGGACTTTCATTTCACCTTCTGTCTCAGGCTGCCCGCATAATACCTCTGTAAAAACAAATAGATACCATTATATTTCAGATAATAGGCCTACAATTTTCTTTCTTGGTTTGCTCTACATAATCTATATACAAGTATACATAAAGTAGAGTTGTGTGTTTGTGCTTTATAAAAAAATTTATAGTTTTATTCCAAACATGATGAAACTTTGCACAATTAGCCTTCAAAACATGAGAAAAAGCGCCGTCTACTTTTTATTTTAAAAAATCAATTTTCATGCCCTTATTCAAAGCCCTTAATATCACATAATGGAACCCTAAGTGGTTGCTCTGCATGGACAAATGTCTTTGCATAAACAAACTCCATTATTGTTGAGAATAAATTATATTTCATGACTTAAGTGTGAGTAAAATTAATTAATATTATCATTGATTGTAATGTAATTTATATAATACATTAAGGTAAAAGTGCATCTATCGAATTAACACCAGATATTTGTGAATGCTAGGTATATAACTTATAATATGCATTAACCTTTAAGGTGAAAATACATGGATATCATCCCTATAATATAAAGCCACATGGCTGACTCACTCACTCACTCACTCACTGACATTAATGTTTGCCCACTTCCAGATGAGCTAGAAACTTGAAATTTGGTACATGTATAGCTTTTAGGCTGTAAACCACAGGAAAATTCCAAAAAGTTTATTTTTTTAATTTTAAGCCCTAAAAACCCCCCGAGAAAGGGTTCGGCTCGGCACACCGACATTAATATTTGTCCCCTTTCAGATGAGCTAGGAACTTGAAATTTGGTAAACTTATAGCTCTTAGGCTGTGAATCACAGGAAAATTCCAAAAAGTTTATTATTTTAATTATTAGCCCTAAAAAAACCCCGAAAAAGGGCTCGGTTCGGCTCACCGACAAAAATGTTTGCCCACTTCCAGATGAGCTGGAAACTTGAAATTTTGTACAGATATAGCTTATAGGCTGCAAACCACAGGAAAATTCCAAAAAGTTTATTTTTTCAACTTTTAGCTCTAAAAACCGTCCGAAAAAGGGCTCGGCTCGGCTCACCGACATTAATGTTTGCCCACTTCCAGATGACCTAGAAACTTGAAATTTGGTACACATATAGCTTTTAGGCTGTAAACCACAGGAAAATTCCAAAACGTTTATTTTTTTTAATTTTTAGCCCTAAACACTCCCGAAACGGGCTCGGTTAGGCACACTGACATTAATGTTAGTCCACTTCCAGATAAGCTAGAAACTTGAAATTTGGTACACAAATAGCTTTTAGGCTGTAAACCACAGGAAAATTCCAAAAAGTTTATTTTTTCCAATTTTTAGCCCTAAAAACCTCCGAAAAAGGACTCAGCTCCGCTCACCGACATTAATGTTTGCCCACTTCCAGATGAGCTAGAAACTTGAAATTTGGTACACATATAGATTTTAGGCTGTAAACCACAGGAAAATTCCAAAACGTTTATTTTTATAAATTTTTAGCCCTAAACACTCTCGAAAAAGGGCTCGGCTCGGCTCACCAACATAAATGTTTGCCCACTTCCAGCTGAGCTAGAAACTTGAAATTTTGTACGCATATAGCTTTTAGGCTGTAAACCACAGGAAAATTCCAAAAAGTTGATTTTTTCCAGTTTTTAGCCCTAAAAACCTCCGAGAAAGAACTCAGCTCCGCTCACCGACATTAATGTTTGCCCACTTCCAGATGAGCTAGAAACTTGAAATTTGGTACACATATAGATTTTAGGCTGTAAACCATAGGAAAGTTCCAAAAAGTTAATTTTTTTAATTTTTACCCTAAAAACTCCCGAAAAAGGGCTCGGCTCGGCTCACTGACATTAATGTTTGTCCACTTCCAGATAAGCTATAAACTTGAAATTTTTTACACATATAGCTTTTAGGCTGTAAACCACAGGAAAATTCCAAAAAGTAAATTTTTTAAAATTTTTAGCCCTAGAAACCCTCGAAAAAGGGCTCGGTTCCCATGGCAACGGTATTATCGAACTGTGTTCACGTATGGCTCTGAAAGTTTAGAAATAACTATTTCCGTAAACCTAAAGGGGTGGTCGAGATAGTAACGTCTTGGACTTGCGTTCTGAAGTCTCAGGTTCATAATAGTTAAATCCAATTAACATATTTTTGTCCAGAACTAACAAAATTTTCTTCTATCTGTTAAAGAAATTTCATAATTTATATTCTTTAATTATAACTCGGAGATGAAGTCTCGCATTCTTTACAACATATTACAACCAATTTTACTTTTATTTTTCTATGATTTCCGTGGTCGTAAAGGCAAAGCCAAATTGAATATTTACATACCATGAATCATAGTCGCTATTTCATCTTGTATCATGTCCATTTCAGTTGAAATTTACTCCATAAAATACACCATAAATGTATGTACACTTCCAGTTGATGTAGAAAACTTAGACTTGGCAAACTGATACCTATTAGCTTGCAATTGACGGGAAAATTCCGAAAAAATCCTAAAGTCTTCCCACATTTATTTTTTCAGGTTTAATGTGGCAAAAAAGGTAATAGCCAACACAGCAGACTAAATACACGCACTCTGTCTCCCATAGATCTTTTAAAAAACCTTTCCCGAGAACCTCAGCGGGGGTTTGGGGGCGGAGCCCCCAATGAGCAAAGCGAGTCACTATAATATAAAGCCACATGGCTGACTCACTCACTGACATTAATGTTTGCCCACTTCCAAATGAGCTAGAAACTTGAAATTTGGTACACGTATAGCTTTTAGGCTGTAATCCACAGGAAAATACCAAAAAGTTATTTTTTTTATTTTTTAGCCCTAAAAAACCCCCGAAAAAGGGCTCGGTTCGGCTCACCGACATTAATGTTTGTCCACTTTCAGATGAGCTAGAAACTTGAAATTTGGTACACTTATAGCTCTTAGGTTGTGAATCACAGGAGAATTCCAACAAGTTTATTTTTTTAATTATTAGCCCTAAAAACCTTCAAAAAAGGGCTCGGCTCGGCTCGTCTCAGCGACATAAATGTTTGCCCATTTCCAGATGAGCTAGGAACTTGAAATTTTGTACAGATATAGCTTATAGGCTGTAAACCACAGGAAAATTCCAAAAAAGTTTTTTTTTTTAAATTTGTAGCCCTAAAAACCCCCGAAAAAGGGCTCAGCTCCGCTCACCGACATTAATGTTTGCCCACTTCCAGATGAGCTAGAAACTTGAAATTTGGTACACGTATATATTTTAGGCTGTAAACCATAGGAAAATTCCAAAAGTTTATTTTTTTAAATTTTTAGCCCTAAACACTCCCGAAAAAGGGCTCGGTTCGGCTCACTGACATTAATGTTTGTCCACTTCCAGATAAGCTAGAAACTTGAAATTTGGTACACATATAGCTTTTAGGCAGTAAACCACAGGAAAATTCCAAAAAGTTGAAGTTTTTAAATTTTTAGCCCTAAAAACCCCCGAAAAAGGGCTCGGTTTCCAAGGCAACGGTATTATCAAATTGTGTTCACGTATGGCACTGAAAGTTTAGAAATAATTATTTCCGTAAACCTAACGGTGTGGTCGAGATAGTAACGTCTTGGACTTGCGTTCTGAAGTCTCAGGTTCATAATAATTAAATCCAATTAATATATTTTTGTCCAGAACCAACAAAATTTTCTTCTATCTTTTAAAGAAATTTCATAATTTATATTCTTTAATTATAACTCGGAGATGAAGTCCCGCATTCTTTACAACATATTACAACCAATTTTACTTGTACTTTTCTATGATTTCCGTGGTCGTAAAGGCAAATGCCAAATTGAACATTTACATACCATGAATCTTAGTCGCTATTTCATCTTGTATCATGTCCATTTCAGTTGAAATTTACTCCATAAAATACACCATAAATGTATGTTCACTGCCAGTTGATCTAGAAAACTAGACTTGGCAAACTGATACCTATTAGCTTGCAACCGACGGGATAATTCCGAAAAAATCCCAAAGTCTTCCCACATTAATTTTTTCAGGTTTATTGTGGGGGAAAAAAATAATAGCCAATACAGCAGACTAGTAGTAGTAGTGTATTTATTTCTCACAAAAAAATTCTCACATATAAACCACATTATTTACCTTAACCGGCACACGGGTCGGTGTCGACCATACGTGCTCACTCCATACACTTAAATTATTACCCCATAAAAACCCAATTGAAAAAAAACTATATTCTATTATTTACATAACCCCAGACGGAACCCCCCACCCCCAAACAAGTAAAAATTTCATAGACACATAGACATTATTAAGACAAAAAACAAAAAGATAATAATAAAAAAAATAATACTTCGATTTCCTTAATTCTCTAAATCTAGGCTTTCTCTCATACATCTAACTTTCTGCAGAAATTTACACAACCCGTACCAATTGTGCGCATCCAGTAATAGATCTAGACATGCCTCCCTACTTCTTTGCGAGTTTAAAAATTTGTCGGGTAGCATCATAACTCTCCAGCGCTCTGTCACTCCACATCCCGCCAAGATATGAACCCAGGTTTCATTTCCCCTGCACATTGGGCAGATTCTCCCCCCTCTCTCATCCGAAATTCTCTGAGTTTTCCATCTTCCCAGGCGAATCCAGGCCATTGCTGCTCTATCTTCCGCACCCAATCTTTCTATATATGCTTCCCTTCCCCAATTAGCCTTTAATTCTGCTTGTAATTCTAATGACACTTTACAATTACAATCCGCCTCGATGTTCTGCCTCTCGATATCAATTAGTCTCCCTCTTATCTTCTTCCAAATATTTTTTCTATTCTCAATCCCCTTAATACACGCACTCTAACTCCCATAGATATTTTAAAAAACCTTTCCCGAGAACCGCGGCGGGGATTTGGGGGCGGAGCCCCCAATGAGGGAAGCGAGTCTGAATATATAAAGGAATATTGTTTGACTGTCTATTTGTTATACAAATCTACAGTTTTATTCAGGGGGTACACGGTGATGCATTTGGTTGAGGCACAATGCTACAGATCGATTTTTCAATTGGCCTAATCTTTCTAGTGGCACCATGGCCCTGGGGTCAAAACAGCCCATACAGAAATGAGTATCAGAAGCAATCCTGGGGGAAAAGGTGGCCTGTGCATTAAGGCTGACAACCTTACCATCTTCATGTGCCAAATGTTTCAAAATCTGGGATTCTCAACCTCTCAGAGCCATAAGAGCTTCCATGGCCTGTGTGGGGATCACTTTACTTTTTTAGAGTTTTATTCTTGATGTCATTTTGCACTCATAGCCTTCAGACCCTTCCCCCTTTATCGCCGTTTACGAAGTTTCTCCTTTTTTCAAGAATTACTCAAATGCCACCGAAGAAAAGGAATAGTATTGGTCATATAAACCCTGCAGCTGAAAGAAGGGAGGCTATGTAAGGGCACTGCCTTCTAGACTGTATTACTCGTGTATACACTGCCTGTCCTATACGGCAAATTTTGCGTACGCGGCGACATTACAGATGGCAGCACCTTTCACACCCAGCTGCAATACCCTTTACATTACCGAATGATGTGTTGCCCTCTGAAGTATAAACTCGGAAACTGAAATATGCTGGAATTTCATGCTATCTGGGTGTGAACTGTGTCGCCTCTACCGGAGAAATTAGGCAATTTAACAATACTCTGAACTCCATGTTAAAATTAAGCATAGGACAGGCAGTGTAATTCTCGAGACGGCGGTGGTAAGGGCTTAGAGTTTCAAAATCCGAAGTAAATTACTTCATAAGTTTATTTTGAACTACAAGCAAATCACAAAACCGGGCAATGCCGTGATTTCTATGCTAGTACATAAAATTATAAATCATTTCAGTAATGTAGTTAAATGCTGGACAAGCTGAAATGCAAGATTGTGAAGTATGGAGAATGGAAATACAGGATAATTGCTAACAAGTGAAAACCCTCAAAAGTAAGAATAAGTAAAATTGCTTGTTTGTGACTTGTTTGTTTGCTTTTTGTTGTTATTGTTATTGTTAAATTTACCTTTACATTGTGGTGTTTCAGATGACCATGTTCCATTTTCAAGGCACAGTCGACGACCATGTCCATCCAATTCAAAGTTGGGATCACAGTCATAGAGAACAGCTGCTCCATAGTATGTTGCATTGGAAGCTAAAGTATATTTACCATGTGCCAAGCTCTGTGGTTCCCCACAATCCACAACTATTCAAATAGTACAACAGTAATATTAGTAAAAGATGCATTTTTTCTATTTAACATGGTAGAAGTACAGTGAAATAATTCAGTTTAAATATGGGACAGCAGCAGGGGATTTTTCCCAAGTTGTGTGCAGAACTGTCTAGGCTTGACTCAGCGCTTTATCAAATTTAATACTGAAATCCAAGAAATTTGATGTACAAATTATCTGGAAGGTGAAATGCTGAAATAATATCACTGTGTGCACGCCAATTGCCGTAAATCAATCATTTATGTATGAATCATTATAAGCTATTTCTGAAATGTCTAAATTCAAACTGGCCAATAGGTGTACCCATCATATAACAACTGAGCATTCAAATCAAATGTACTAAGAAGTAACCCACTAATACCTTTAGATGAGCAGACCAATTGGTGTAATCATCAAAGTTGTATTGTTTCATAATTGTTCTATTTTTACTATATTTTAATACAGAGTTTTACCTCTCTCCTGAAGAATTTCACTTTTGAGGGTTACAACATTTGGCCAGAACATCTTTGATGTTACAGGGGAATAATTGAGCCTATCTATAAAAATGTTAAAACAGTACTTACAGACACACTGAGGTACATCTCCACTCCATTGCCCACTATCCTCACATGTACTTAGTGGTTCTCCTATCACCTTGTATCCTCTCTCACAACGATATTTTACCAGTGATCCAATCTTATATTTTGTAAGTGATGTGCCAGAATCTGCTGTTCGAATCAGAGTGCGACCATATACACGGTCATTCCCTGTTACAGACAAAATGCTGTGCTCGGCTAACACAGGCTCAGGGCAACGAATCTCTGAAACAATTTATCAGTAGAAATAATTCATAAGATCATAAACTGAGGATTTAACTGTGTTTCAAAGCAATAGAAATGCCCTAATTTTATCTTGTTCCCAATACAGAAGAAATAAAGATAGTGGGATTTTATTCACAAACATAAGTCATATTAAGTATAAAGTTTGTATAAAAAACTGCAGTTACACAAAGAATGTATAGTCTATATTTGATTTCCGGCCAGGTCCGTTCCAACATGTCCGAAGGGATGATACCAATGGTTTCCACAATTCAGGTACAGAGGTCTCAAAGGTCCCAATTATTTTAGTGGTGTACATCTCTTTTCATGTAGCCCCACAAAGGAAATCCAACAGCATTATGTCAGGGGAATGTGGAGGCCAATTAACAGGCGTCTATACCGCAATGCCCTAATTTTGGGAGCTTTTAATAATAGGAAATGCATTTTTTTCAGGTCTAGCTTGTTCGTTGCGTACAATAGGAGAATACTACACCACAACATGTGCCGTCTCCTGAACTGATGCCATTTCCCCATGAACTGACAATAGCACAAACATCCCAATATTGGTTGTGAGAAAATTTAGGTGGCAATTTCAACTCCTGTTGTACCCTGAAGAAAAGTCAGATCTCAATAAATGCATCTATTACTAAATAGGCCCCGAAATTTGGGCATTTCAGTGTAGACACACAGCCTTCCAATTATATAGGCCTACTATACGAGTTTTTGAGATCAGATTAAGGACATACCGGTCTTGCAAGTCTGATTGATATACTGATAAGTGAATATCTCACTTCACGGCAATCTTTTGACATGTGCCTAGGAAACTGGACATATAGTTAATTAATTCATGCATCATTGTGATAAGTTTTGCTTTGCACTGTAGGGTTTTGCCCATGCGAGAGCACTGCTTGTTAGCCAGTGAGCCAGTATGCTGGCCTGTGCCACAAGGGAAAGAATAACTGATCACACTGTACAATCTTATAGTCACATAATAAATGCTTAAACAGATTTAATGTTTGTTTACAATGCACTGATATGTAAGGTTCGTATTCAATTTATCTTTATTTGATTTACTGAATATTACATGAGAAGCAATCCATAATGTTTACAATAACAGGGACTATTCACATTGCCATACCAACATACTCTCTCCATAAGATAATATAAATGGTTAACATGTTATTTCACATATTCAGTTATAAGTTAATTGGTATGGTATTTTTACTGATTGCCTACATCTTGTGGAATATATTCCGGAGCAAGATGTGTGACTAGTTATCATGTGTTTACTATGCCACCAAGTTATCTCTGCATGCAGAAAATATGTTAGGAATGTGCCTTAAATCTCGATCTCCCTCCTTTGACGTTGCCGCTTCCTATTCACTGAGTTAAGTCATTTGGCTACAAGAGGGGTGCTGAGAATTCCTGTGTTTTTAAATGACCTCTCACCTTCGGCAATCGCCATCGAAATGAATAATCTGGCAACCATGTCCCAACTGGAGAAAATGAGCTGTCCCTTCTTTCACCCCCGCCGCCACGCTGCCACTTCCTGTCCACTGTGTTGGGTTATTTGGCTGGAAGAGGGGCGCTGAGAATTACCGTGTTTTTAAATGACCTGACACCTAAGACAGTCATTGTCCAAATGAATAATCTGGCAACCATGTTATGATCTTTCGCCACCTGCTTCCCCTACATCCCTTCCGTATAGTGGTAGCTGGACGACACTAGTGCTAAAACACTTCCCCTATCGCCGTGCAGATTTAACTTGGTGGCATAGTAGCTTCTTCATTTATTCTATCTTCTCCCTTTTATAATTCTATTCATTTGACTTGATTTTAGTTTTTTGTTATTCTTCTGACTATCCCTTTTCTGATTCCATGTGATTTTCCTTCCCTCTTTCTTTATCAACTTCTAACAATTGGTTTTTGTCTTATTTCTTCAAAATTATCTTCCATTCTCCATCTGGATTTCAAGTTTACTCTATTTTGTCTGAGTCTTCTCTCATCTAATTCTACTGTATATGATCTTGGACTTTCTTGGAAATCACTACACCTGGTTTCCATTCTGATTTTATTTTGGAGCTTGGATTTATTTCTACTCTTACTTTATCTTCTTCACTGAATTCTGATAAATTTTTTCTGTTTGATCATAATACTGCTTAAAATTCATTTTCTTCTTGTCAGTTTCTTACATCTTCTCTTACTACTATGTTTTCTAATCCTGCATATATCTATGGTACTGGAGTTCGTAATGATCTTCTGTACATTCGTTGTGTTCCGCTGAAAGTTATCACTGCAGTGGTTTATGATGACATGGAGATGTTTTATGTGAAAAGTCCCAACTTTTGGTAAAATTCTTAAATTCTCTTGAATGAAAATTTGATCCTTCATCTCTATATAAAACAGTGCAAACTCAATATCTAGAAAATATATTTTTAATTGCCATAATTGTGCTCTTACCTGATAAATCATATTTTTTTCAAATTCAAATATAATTGAGTAATAATATAAAAGGTAAAGGTAAAGTGATCCCTACACAAGCCACGGATGCCCCTAGGGTTTCAAGAGGATGAGGTTCCAAGATTTTTAGACAGGACCATAGTGCTTCCAGAAGGATTAGGCCACAGGGAAAAATTCCAGTGATCTCATCAGGGATCAAACCTGTGACCTGCCACTTTGTAGCACTGAGCCTCAATCATGCTGCACCCCCGAGTAATAATGTACACAACTAAATTCGAATACAAATGGACTATCTTGGAAACTAAAGGGCTCAAAGTATGTTTTCTCAATGCTGGTATCTAGTAACCCAAATAATTATTTTATTTGCTTCAGCGAAATAAATATTTTCATTTCACTATTTATGATATTTAAATTATAATTTATAAATTTAATTCATTATTGGTACTCATATTTTATACGTTTTGCACAGTATGTTGACATTGGATATTACACTTCTGTGTACTATCGGTACATGATTTAGAGCACTTTACATCCTATATGCTAACAAATAGAACAATTTCAAAAGGCATATGGGAAGCTCAATATGGCAGCACAGTAAAAGCAATGGGTACACTTCAGAGCAGAACATTGAAAATGCTACCATCCCCAAAGCAGAATTACTAATTGCTCTTATATCAGTAGTTAACGGATACAGAAGAAATAAAAAGCCTGGAAGAATTTACAATGGGTGGTGATACTGGATGTTTACCATAATAATATAAATAAAAGTGTAAAATAATTGTACAGTAATGTTCAGTTCATGTTATTCCAAAGTTGATACTTCTGATTCAGAAGTTGATAATATCACGAGAAAGTCAGTGGTAGTATAAGTTAGTTAACTTTTTAACTGTAGCTGTCACTGTGAAGGTGAAGATAATTTTTAAATACCTGAGGAAAATTTCAATGTAAAAGGTGTGTCATGCGAATGATACTTGTAGCACAAGGATAAAGATATCACTTTTTAACATCAAATATCACTAACTTATATACTTATTTATAATTGTCAACTCTATGTTGGCACATTTAAGAAAACAGCAGTTTAACAACAGTAAAAAAGTTAAGATTTTGACCTCCTTTTATGATAACCATTCTATAGATAATGTTTTCTCTCTCCTCTCAAACCATAAATTAAAAGATTTCTAGTTAGTAATTAGCAATTAAATGATTTAAGATCCGTAATAATGCCCTATTAGAATGTACAGAATAATAATTATCTTCAAATTGACCATAAACACAGAATTGCCATACTCTTTTGTATATTCCTATTACTTTTCTCATCCATCCAATATCTGCATTTTTATTAATATGCACTCAGCATTAAATAAATATGCTAAACTCGAGGATTCATTGACCACTGTGTCAGCCGGGTCGCACCAATTGGTATAAAGTGTACAATGTCACCAACATCACAAATGTGACTGTGTGCAGACTTAACTTGGCAGATGGCAATCTAATCTATGGATTAAAAGAAACCACAGGTGTATTATTTAGAATAAGATAATACAATGGTAAATAAACAGATTTTTTGATACAGTACAGGGATGATGAATAAAATTAGTTAGAAGAAGTTATCATAGCCAGGAAATTATTAGAAACAAAGGTTTTGGACTTCATAGTGTAATGAGGTTTTGCAAAAGGTGTGGAATGGAAACAAACCTGCTGCATTTAGAATTAGTGGCAGCTAGTTTGTAGGTCAGTGATATGTAATACCCCATTAACGGCTGTGGGTGTTGCCATGCTGACCACATACCCCCATCCTGCCGTCTGCCTATGGTAGATGATGCAGCGGTCGGGTGGTAGGCCTTGTCCCTTGAGGGATGTAGCACCACGGATTTTAGTTTTAGTTTAGACATGTAATACCAGTGATAGGTTAGTTAGGAACAGTGATGTTAGTTGAGCAGCGGCATACTGAATTTTTTGTGTTCTTTTATATGCCATACTGAATATCTTTATGTGCTGGGAAATTTCATGACTGCACTAATTGTTCCTCTTTTGTTTTCCGAGGCTCGAGATAGCATGTTAGCTACTGCCGAGCAAACTTGACTGTTCACTGGCATGTGCATTCTTGAGCCGTTACTTAAGCATAAGCTGTTACATTCTATAATATCTCTTAGAACTTCTAATTAATTTTGAATATGCTGAGAATTGACAAAAACATTTTTAAAATATTTCATATCACCCTACTTTAAAGCATGTAAGAAACCACGTGATATACTCACCCTCACAGCGAGGTGATTCATCACTCCACAAGCCACTTTCAAGGCATATCCGAGATGAAACCCCTGCAAGCCTGTAAGTCTTCACACAACTATAGGTGATATGACTTCCAAGATATGTTGTTCCATTTGTATATGTGACATAGCCATTTGGCATAGCTGTCACTTTGCCACAATCCACATCTGAAAGATATTTTAATAAATAATAAAGATGAGGACATCATTGTCAGTTCTTTTAATCACTAATAGGAAATTTGATCTTGTTTAAATTAAGGAATTGGGAATTTTTCTTGTAATTATACTGTGTACATCATCAAATCAATTTTTTAAATTAGCAAATAACTATATAAAGATTATAAAATATTGGTACATGAAACAAATCAATACTTACACTCGCATGATGGTGTTTCTCCTGACCATTCACCATTTACTGTACACTCATGAGTGGCCTCACCACGTAAGATATGTCCAACCTCACAATGGTATTCAATTGTGGAGTGAATATTGAAGTCGTAGGCCACAACATAACCACCAGTGGGTAGTTCAGGCTCCAGACAGTTTATTACTAGTAAAAAAAGAAGTAAACATTGTTTAATATTTTCATACTTGGTTCATTATTGGATGTACCAGTGTATCCTTTTTCTCTAAGTCTATTGAATCTCCAGTAAATTTCTTTGTCCTTTGTGAATAGAATACAAATCTTCCTACGTATGATACATATATTATCAGTACTTTTAATCTCATACGTATTGAATTTTATTTCTCTAAATGATTGGAAGCTTTCTCTGTAAATATTATTCACACAATTTCTTGGACTTGCACCTGGGTCAGAAGTATTTCACCCAGGTATTTATTTCTCGGTTTCTCTGTTTGTTGAGCTGTTTTAATTGCTGCATTGTTTGACTGAATATAAACTCAGTGTACTAGCCATTTGAAATAAATAAATTAACGAAATTTTAAAAACTTTTTGCTATTTAGTTTTTCATTGTTAAGGATTTTCTTTGGCTCACACAATCAAGGATTTCAACAAAAAACAGAGACAGTTTGAAGACAACTTACAGACACACACTGGTGTATTGCCTGACCACTTCCCCTCGCGTGTGCACATTTGACGTTCTGTTCCATCCAGCCAATGGTCTTCCTTGCAAGAATACTCCACCAGGCTACCATAGGTGGTGGTGCCATTCAGTAACACATAACGTCCGTTGTCTGTATTAGGTGGTGCACCACAGTCCACATACTTGCATGTAGGTGCTTTTCCTGACCATTCTCCACCCAGTCCGCAAGACAACACCTGAAATCAAAATTAAAGAAGATTGTGGCATAACAACATCAATAATGCAAAGCTAATGCATCTTGGAATTGCATTTGGGAGGTCCCGGGGTTAAAACCATGACAGTCCAACTTTACTTGGGTTTTATCATAGTTTCCTCAGACATAAAGGAAATGCCAAATTAGGTATTTTCTTACCATGACTCATCATCGCTATTTCATCCTGTACCATAAGCATTTAAAATTGAAATTGAATTTCAGTTGAAATTAACAAAAGTCATAATCCATCAACAATAGAAAACAGATGCACATCAATAGTTAAGTTAAATAGCATACAAACAGATACTAACTTGGGATATAACTTTGAAGTTCAAACTATTATAAATCAAGCTTACTTTTTTAAAAATTCAAAACTAAATTTAACCTATCATTGGTGAACATGTGAGTGCTTTTCTCGCTTTTGATTTCAAAGTATTTTATATTGTTTACCACTGAAGCCAATAGAGTGAGATACTGCATACCTTTCACTGATTTAAGCATGGAATGTTGGAGTGTTCTAACATTTTATTGTCCTACAGATAGCGAAAGACATGGTATGTGTCAATGTGAGCCAGCCGATCACATGTCAACCATTCACATTACATAAATGTCTCATTGTCTCATTGTCTCATTGTCTGGAGTATGGAGGTAAGCTATTATATTGTTGTTGTTCCTGCTATGATTACAAGATGGAACGTCAAGAGCAGCAAGCAATGAAATGACTCCAGGAAGTTGAAGATGAATGTCTTAACCATTTGAATGTTTTGAAAATGATAGTAAGTCAGGCCACGAGGAGAAAACTGAAAAATCTAGACAAAGAAAATCCTTAACCCAGTGAAGAAGACAGAGCCTCTAAAGTCTCAGCAGAATCCAAATTTGTGCTTAAAATTTTTCCACAATATTTAGGCAAAAACAATAGGACATTGTGGAACACTTACCCTCCACCACCTAATATACCTATTAGGAAGAGGAATATTGAGGAATATCATCTGATGGGAGTAGAACAAGGAACTTAAAATGCAATTATATTTTGTAATGTGAAAATGTATGCGCTGATTATATTATTTATTAAAATGTATTGAAAGAAATATGTTTCCCTAAACCTGTAAATAACAAAAACTTGTCAAAGTAATAATCAAATAACATTATATAGATAGTTTAACAAAGACTGGTGCATGAGGCGCTGGGCTCACTTGTCCACCAACGGCACAATTCTAACAGACTCAACCAACACCCGAATAATAATATAGATAGTATAGTATAGTAATAGGCCTAGTTTATTATTATTATTATTATTATTATTATTATTATTATTATTATTATTATTTTGCCTACTACTATTCATTCTCTTTTTCTTTCTAAAATATTGTGTTAGTTTACTGCAAGGATAGGAGTCCTAAATCAGCCTTGTGAATTTACTGTAGTTCTCCTTTTTACCCTAGTTTGAGACAAAGGAAGCCAGTTTGACGAAAGTTCTTGTAACAGTGAAAGATGTTATTGGATAAGGTGGTGTGTTAAGTTTTGCTATCTGTCCTAAATTTTTGGCCCACTGACTGCATTTTATAAAGAAAATATTATAAAAGTTAATTGGCGTTAGATTAATATGATTAATAGTAAAGTAAAGTGATCCCTATACAGGCCATGGAGGCCCAGAGGGTTCCAGGAGGTTGAGGCTCCCAGATTTTGGACATTCGGCACTTAAAGGTGGTAAGGTTGTCAGCCTTACGCACCGGCCGCCTTTACCCCCAGGATTGCTCCTGGTACTCATTTCTGTTAGAGGCTGAGTCGACCCCAGGGCCATGGTGCCACCAGAAGGATTAGGCCAATTGAAAAACTCCAACGACCTCATCGGGAATCGAACCCGCGACCTTCCGGTTTGTAGTGCAGCGCCTCAACCACTACGCTACGGCGTACCCCAATATGATTAATACATGTAATAATATATTTGAATATAGGCAGGTGATACATCCCAATATTGTGGGCTGTGATATTATGGCTTTCCTACATAACTTTAATAATAATAGTAACAATAATATAATCAGGGACGTATCCAAGATATTTTTTCGGGAGGGGCTATATAAGTCTAACACTGTTATCACTAGGGCCCGGAAATTTATGAAAATCATATTTTTAATAATGCAAATTATTACAAGGTGTCAAAGAAATATTAAGAAATTGGTGGTTTAATTTTGATTATTTTGTTAGTTTTGCAATGATGCATCATATTTGCTCAATATTAAAATATTTGTGCATATTTAACCAATTTGTCACATTTATAACAGCATATTACGAGAGATGTCAAATATTGTGCATATCTCTGTTAATTTAAAAAAAAAAAGCTATTTGGCTAAGTGAATGTTTTGGAAACCGACTATAAAATTTGTTGATAGTAAATAGACTATATTTTTTTTTGTAACCGATTATATAATATTAAAGCAACGTTATATTCATTATTTTTCAATTTACTAAAACTTATTGCAATAACTTAACCTTGTTTTATTTTAATTTTTATTATGTAATTCAAAAGACTTATACTATCTTTTAAAATTCGTGATGTAATTCAGCCAACAACAGAACGTCTAGTACAGTATTAAATTTACTTAAATAATAGAGCATACATCATTTTTCCGGAGCATATTTCACAAATTTCAGGTAAAAATTCGATGTTAGGCTGAATTTTGTCAGGATGTGCAATTAAACTGTCTACTAGACCTATTTGTCAAATTAAAATGTTCTTATGTGCAACATATTAGCATTACTTAACGTAATATAATATAAGAATATAAGAATAATAATATAAGAATAATAATATCAATGTTGATACAAATAATAAGTAAATAAAAATAATAAACATGAATCTGAATTGACTACAAAAGACCTGCTTCTATAACTCTTGAGGAATTACAATGTGCAAATGAAATTGAATTACATTGAAAACAAAATTTATGCATTTCAACATACGTAGTCATAGGTCCTGACTTGTAAAAGTTATTGGGGGTTCTCACTCTTAAAATGATAATCATATTAAAGTTTATTTTAATGCATAAATTATATTAAACAGCATTATCAACTGATCAATATAAATGTTCATAGTGTGTTTAATAATTAATTATTGCATTATTAACACAACCATTTTTCTTGAAGATTAATAAAATGTTAACATGTTGTGCCACAGAAGGGTGCCCTTTTTTTGTTTTCTATGTCAGAGTTTGTACCACAGACCTTTTCTTTGTATGCCCATCATTAGTTTGGATAATTATTGTGGGAACTAGGAAGAATGCCGAGCACCGCAATAATTATTTTGTGTTATCGGTCATAATCTGGCCTATGACAGTGACTTATTCCTTTCTTAATATTTAAGATTAACATTTCTGTACCTATGTCATGTTATGTACAGAGGAAATTTAATTTTCAACCCTGGAATTCGATGTCGAGTTTTCAGCACTAATAGGCCTACAAGTTTTGAGTCCAAATATACAATGTTCGAAAATATTAAATTTGTATATCTGTATGTGAATTGCTCGAACATGAAAAATTGTATCCAAACAAAATTTTACCACTATTTTTCGCGAATTTCTCAACAGCATATATTTTAAAAATTTTATATAGCCTACTAACTGCTTAATTATACAAAGACTTAAGATTTGAAGCATTATAAATTCTCTGAAGGATAGTAAGAAGCTAGTCACCTGTTCCAACGAAGTCTTGCCTCATAAGTAAAATGATTTTGCGTGAAGCTGAGCCAACTCCATGAGGAAACTTAAATACAAAAAAATCGCGAACTTTAGGACAGCGAAAAGTTATGTGAGTCCTGTACATTACATCAGATTTTTTTTTTATGTACGAATCACCCCGGTTGGAAGTTGGACTAGTTTCGGCTGGGGAGAACATTCAGTCACTCTAAATATTTGGGGGAGGGGGAACGCTCCAATTCATATTGGCGGTAGTGTCAACATTATAGTTATGTAATTACTTGTAATTGTAAGTTATTTTGAAGTGCCTCTGGATTTGGTTTGGAATTATCCTGAAGTACTTGCGTAAGGTAAACATCCATACTAGTTTTCTTTTAATTGCTAGCTTACAGTGTTTTATCATTAATTTGATAAACAAGATGACATTCTATAGCTTGAACTTTGTTATTTTAAATGTGTATTTGCAACATAAGTTACCTAAAATTTTAGTTCGTTGAAAAATGGCCTTGTAATCAATCATACGTCACGCAGCGAAACTGACAATGTGCACATGCGTCTTGGTACATGACAGTACAAGATATGGCTATAGGAACAGATTTGATAATATATTTTATTCTGTTTTATAGATTGAAAACAATTAATGGGAACTATATTCGGATGTGAACGAAAATACAATGGGAGCAATTTAGAGATCTGAATTTGATACAGAACGTTAGTCCATTAATTATTTAGCATCATAAATTAATCGATTGTTTAGAGTTGTAATCCATATCGATAAAATAATGTTCGATATCATCGATAAGATCAGTATACGAAACTGAAAGCGATCGTGTGGAACGCTAGGATGTGCTAGTTAAATTAGTGTATTAATTTATTGCGTTTTGTTGCGTTTGTTGAATTAATTTATTCCATTACTTATTTAAAACAAAGGAGTCCTGTTTCTTTTGTGTAGTGCTGTAGTGAACGAGAAGACAAGTGCACATGTTTTCCGGCTCTCAATTAGACGGGACATCGAGGGGTAAGTGAAACAATAATACTTTTGTACTACCTTACATAAGTGAATGACGTATTTTGATGTCTATATATTTGAACAAGAGACGGCCAAGAAATGAACAAATACCTCTAAACATTTTCATAACTGAAATACTGTTGCAAATCGTAAGAGCAATGACACCATTTCCGATCTTAATGCCACAAAGAAGCTATGTCGTATGCCTTTTACATTAACCTAACTTTTTAATATACCGGTAGACTGCTGTATATACAGGAGGTTGGATTCACATTGAAACTACAAATTGCTAATATAGCAACCAGGAATATTCAAAGATACAGTAAATAGAGACACTGGGAAAATATTGTTGAAGTAACTAAGTTACATAATATTGCGAAAGTTCCGCATGCCATTATAAGCCTACTTCTCTCCGAGCAGAGTTTGAACATAGCCATACCAGACGCTACCGTACTAAGGGTTCATTCTCATAGGCCTACTGTATGCAGTTTAAATTCGAAATCTTGACTTATGGTAGCCTATAAACTAGAACTGCAGTTGTGGATCATTTCTTGCTCGTAAGGCGATATTATATCAGTACCACCGCAGGGAGTCAATGATAACCCTAGGATAGTGGTAGGTACATTAACAACAGTGGCAATTAGTTAAGCAATTGCATTCCTTAAATTAGAGTCAAACCCTAGAAGCCCAATGGACAGAAAGTAAAATATATATATTTGAAAAGTCACTCTGGGGCGAGCGCACCCGTACACACACAGAGAGAAAGAAGTAAAGAACGTTGCCTAACCTACGTTGTGTTTCACACAAGACAGAACTAAGTTGGTATAATTTGTCCCACTCTAGTTTGATCCTGTTCAAAACAAAGGGGAGGAGAACTCACAGAGAGTTCGCGGAAAATTCGCATCATGTTACAAAACGTGATTGGTTAAAGTCATTAGCATGCGCCATTACCAGGGAGTGGCTTGCTAGTACAGAAGTAGTGTTCGTAAGTTCATGCAACAATAATATCAATATTTACACTTGAAATAACAAACTCTCGCATCGTCATCATTATACTATATCAAGTAGCAAACAAAACAAAGGATTCATTGTTCACGACGAATCTGCGGTTAGTTGTACTGAGAATAAACAAACTACCACTAACACGGTGATGTCATGCGTTCTCACGTGCGGACTATGACAGCCACGCCTCTTTGTTTTGAACAGGATCGTTCTTAAATGGGATATAGAATAGCAAGTCGACTTGATGCACGGACTGATGTTACTGAATAGGGGGAAGGGGTAAATCTGGAGACAGGCGAGAGTCATGTGACGTTCGGGAAGTAAACAAAGATAGTGAAGATCCCTTGAAGCTACAAAGTAGTCAGCCAGTGTTGAATTGAAGGGATCGGCGGAAGATAGTACTAACCCTTTTTTGTAAAAGTTGAGATTGTTGTACTAGGCCTATTTATATTTTTTATTGCTTCTGAACATAGACTGGTTCTGTCAATAAGTCTTGTAGGTAACATATTACTTATCAACAGAAAGCTAAAAACAAGATTTGCAGATTTGAGCTAACTTTAAAGTTGTTTATAGGTTAGCTATATCTTCCGCCGACCCCTTCAATTCAAACCTATTCTCTTCCTGCAATTCAAACACATTAACTGTAATATACATTCTCAGAAAACAACAGATACACACCTAACCCTATGTGACAATTAAATAGTTGATTTAAATTTTGAACTTGCAATAGGAATCAGTAAGTTGTACAATTCTTCAAAAAAATAGTTTAGCATTGATATGATTATTCTGTTCAAGATTATGTTCATTGCATAAACTAATGTATATGTAAGCACAGCAAAGCCACTCCTCTGCTGCGATGGAGATGGAATCGAGCTTGTCTTTCATATGCACTTCTGGGTTCAGTTATGCGTTTAATAATAATAATAGTAATAATAATAATAAAGTTATTTGTATAATATTTTCTTACTGGTGAGCCAAATAAAATGAAGCCATTCTGGCAGGTGTATGTTGCTGTAGAGCCGGCTCGTCTTCCAGATGTTTGCACTGTACCTCCGTGAACAGCTGGAGGTTCAGGACACCAGTCGACTGAAATAAATAATAAAGCATTCGTTGTAAAGTTACATCTTAATGTTTAACATTTTTACTTTCGTATGCATTGCACTATGTTATTTTCATACTAATATTGTTGGTTTGTAGTTTACTATATATCAAACTTTATCCTTCCCACTCTTTTCCTACCTTCTTTTTTGAAAGATTCAAATAATATGGTGGGGAAAAGAACTTTATAAATTCCTAGCTAAATCTTTCCGGTCGTTGATGTAGTATGTTTTGGAGCTGTTTAGACGAAAAGGGTTGTTTATTAGTATTATGAAATAATTATTGTCCTCTGTGCCTAAGTTCAAACTTCGGATTATTTTTGGCGAAAATATCATTGCTTTCCTCTTTACATTGTTTAATACGCTAGCTTCATAATAGTGAGTAAAAAACGCATTCAGGACTTCCCATCTGAGTATACTTCAGGTATACCATCTGAGTTTTATTACTCACTGGTAACATTTTAATGTAAAATGAAGGACAATGTGGTGGGTTCTATTAATATGATTTAACATACTCGTCTGTAATTGTGAAGCGGCCTTTTACTTCCTATAGCATTGCAAGTAGGCCTAAGAGATACTGTAATTGATAAAATATTTGTCTTCTCAGTAACCTACAATAAAAGCCACCAAAATAATTTTAAAACAAAATTTTGCTGTTTGACAATTTCTGGAAAGAAAAAATGTTTATATGATAACTTTTAAAAAATATATATGTTCTGCCTCTTAAGAGATTTTAAAGTAACCCACGTATAGTCAGTGCGGAAATATTTTAGACAGTGGGATGTGTAGGTATTTTCCCCTCAAGAAACGGTCCTAAAGTTAACCAGTGTATCTATCTCACTCTAACTAGATGCTAGTAATGTGCTGGAGTGAGATAGACAAAATGAATGAAATTGTTACACAGTGGTCACATGGACCGCTATGGTCCGATGAATATTTCTCGTGGGGCCTCTATAGCGATCAACATATTAAACTGTTAATTCATTTGTGTCATATAGTTACTTTCAAAGAAATTTAAATACGAAATATCTTACACAGACACTGAGGCTGTTCACCACTCCATTTGCCATCGTCTCCACAAATACGTTTCTCCCGTCCGATGAGTGTGTAGTTCTCATGACAAGTATACTGTGCTTTGGCTCCATGTGTCGTTCTCTTGTCTTCCAGGATCACGTATCCATGCTCCAGACCCGGTAGAGTTCCACAGTCCACATCTAAACAGAATATAACATATAAATACAAAAGTTTAACTTAGGATTGACCAAGCAAAAAGTCAATGAGAAATTAATAGAAATCAAAGAGGTAGAGACTGTTAGAGGTCTCTGTAACAATATGCTATGTGAGGATTATTTGGCTTATATTGAATAAAGCATACATTTGTAATGTCTTTCTTGCTGTCGTACTTTTCATATTTTCATTTATTAAATCTTCATATCACTACTGTTCTTCAAATAAACCAAGACGGGCAGAACAGATCTTACGATTGATTACAATCATGATCTTGATTGTATTCATGATACCCCTACTTTCTCTGCAACTCTTTCGTAACACCCTTCCCTTTACAATTAAGAACCTTCCTCTTCCGGAATTCTGATAAGTGATAAACTGATAAGGTTTGAGAATATAGGCCTACTGTACCAAGCCTTTGACTCAGAGCTGAAGCACTTAAAAAATATATATATACTACATATATATAGACACACACATATGTGTGTGATATCAAGTATCAAGTTGGTATTATCGAGGAAACTTATTTAATCACTAGCGGTTACGGAATTTTCTATTTGGATAATTTCTGACGTTATATCCGGCTATGTATGTCACTATTGGTTCACTTCAGCTATAAATGAAGATTTGGAACACGATCTAAAATTGACTTCAGGTCGTTATACAGACAGCTCAGCCTTAATTCTTTTTCCATTCTACTTAGTAATTTTTCCATGTCCATAGTATGAAAGTACAGTGAGTCCCAGACAAGAGTTGGCCAATGACGCGAGTTTCTGCGTCGCGGCGGGCACAGCTCCTACTCTCGAGCGATCGGGTGAAATATGTACGCAAATAAAGCCGCGATCGGTATAATGGTCCAGGTTCTCACAGTTACCGTTGGAATTACAATGAAAATAACCACATCACTTCATCACAAGATATGTTGGAAATGTCCTCCTCTTGCATTCACACAACACTGGCACCTTTTTAGGATATTTTCTTTCACGCGCCTCAGTTTCCAAGACAGAGTTCATTCCTCTTGTGATATTGTTTTTAAGTTCTTCTAATGTTTGGGAAATTAACCTATACACTTTATTTTTCAAGTTTTCCCATAAATAATAGTCATGTACTGTTAGAAGAACTTAAATACAATATCACAAGAGACAATTAACTCTGTCTCGGAAGCTCAACTTATGAGCGTGAACGAAAATTTCCTAAAAAGGTGTCAGTGTTGTGTGGATGCAAGAGGAGGACATTTCCAACATCTCTTGTGATGAGGTACGTGGTTATTTTCATTGTAATTCCAACTGTAACTGTGAGAACCTGGACCATTACACCGTTCGCGGCTTTATTTACGTAGATATTTCACCCGATCGCTCGGGAGTTGAAGCCGTGCCCGCCGCGACTCAGAAACCCGCGTCATTGGCCAACTCTTGCGTGGGACTCACTATACACCCCTTTCGATAACAATATTAGTAATAGTAATAATAATAATAATTATTATTATTATTATTATTATTATAATATGGTATCTTACTCTCCAGGAAAAATGTAATCTGACAGTGTTCGAAAACAGGGTGCTTAGGAAAATATTTGGCCAAAGAGAGATGAAAATGGGAACTGGAGAAAGTTGCATAACGACGAGCTTCATAACCTGTACTTTTCACCCGATATAGTAAGGGTAATTAAATCACGGAGGATGAAATGGGCAGGTCATGTTGCGTGCATGGGGGAGGAAATATATCTTACCTAAAAAATAATGACTGGGAGACACGAAGGGAAAAGACCACTTGGAAGACCTAGACATAGGTGGCAGAACAATATTAGGATAGATATAAGAGAAATAGGATTTGCGAGGGAATAGGAGGCTCAGGTCAGCGTGGCAATGAACCTCTGGGTTCCATAAAATATATAATATTCTTTCAGCTTGCTTAGGAATTGTCTATTGCCATTGAGTAAGTAAGTAAGTAAGTAAGTAATAATGATGATGATGATGTAGTGTTGAGTGAAATGATCAGGTATTAGATCTAAACACATTTCTTTATGACCTGGCACCCTCAGTATTAACGACAGTTCCAAATGCATGTCTCAAACAAGAAAGGCTGGACAAGACTGCTTTCGACAGTCGCTTGTACATGTATGCTATCAAAGGCTCACAAAACAAAGTCTTTTCATTACGATATCTGAATAATTTCTTCATAAATACTAATTCCCATATATTTAATAACATTAAAAAGATTATGGATGGAATCATTTCTTTAGTCAGAAGTTCATACGTCAAAAAAAGATGTTCTAGTGTTATATAGAATTATATTGAAATATTAAAACTGGCTAGCAGAAAAATATCTATCAAATTATCATGCTCCGACCTTTTGTGTCAAAACAAGATGGAAATTACCGATCGAGGTGGCCGAGATGGGAACGTCTTGGACTCGCATTCGGGAGTTCCCAGGTTCCAATCCCAAATGAAAATGCCGAACTAGATATGTACATACCATGAATCATCCTCATCGTTTCATCCTGTACCACCATATCCATTAAAACCAATATCAGTTGAAATTTACTCCAAAAAATACACTAACAATGGACACAATTAATAACTAATAGTTTCATGGCCTACCCTACTATATATACACAGTTCCCGAACTCCTGATATGGCCTCGTAGCTAAAAAGAGTATAAACACAGCTGAAATTTAAAAAAAAATCAAAATTCTTGTTTAGCGGTAAACATTGTTGTAGTAACTTGTATGTTTAAAAATATTAAGTATCGTAGATAACATTATGATATTTCGACTACTACTGGCTCACTGTTCCTGATATCTCGAGATATCAATTTTCATTCTGGCTAGACGTAATATAATAATATTTATGTTAACGGAAGAAATAAGAAATAAAGTAACATTTGCCTTATGCCGACTAGTTTGTCACAGGTAATCCCACGAGAGATTACGAGTTTACCGATATAGGCTAATTGTAAGAACGATGTTACACGGAAAAAAGGTTTATCTCATAAAAGTCTTCTCGTTACCGAACTTACATAAATATGCAATGATTAATACCTTTCTGGATTGTTGGCGGTGAACAGACTAAATCGCATTTTTACAGCATAACTTATTGAAATTTTCAAAATGTACAACACAGTTTGTTTCCGTGCAAGCCACTTCGTGTCATCAAGTTACCTCCTTGGAAAGTTTTAGATAATAATATAGGATAGAAGGCAGTTCTTCCAGTTGGTTTTGCATCGTTAACTACTTCTTGGTAAAACGTAATCTGATTTTAAACAACTCAAGAAAGAAAGTAATGAGTATTTATATAAATAATAATGTGTTTCACGACGGAGCAGGCCGTGGTTACATCCTCGAATATATCGATAACCTCCATAAAAATCTGTGAGGGTCCTCAGCTATTCACTCCCATAGTAAATATTTAAACTGTGCAACTTACATTTGCACCCAGGAGCCTGGCCGGACCAAAAACCATTCTTGGTACAGGTACGATTAGCATCACCCACCAGCATGTGGCCATCAGGACAGTGATATGAGATAGTTGAGCCCACGTCATAGTTTGAGCCCATGATGGTAGTGTTGACTAGTTTATCGGGGCTGCCACACGATGATGGTGCTGTAAATATAATAACTTGTTACATGTTCATTGAATTATTATACCAATATCATAAACTTTAAAATTGCATATGAATAAAATGCACGATAACTTTCTTTAACCCTTTCAGAGGTAAATTTACAAGTTCCTATAAGGAATCAAGGGGGTACGCCGTAGCGTAGTGGTTGAGGCGCTGCGCTACAAACTGGAAGGTCGCGGGTTCGATTCCCGATGAGGTCGTTGGAGTTTTTCAATTGGCCTAATCCTTCTGGTGGCGCTATGGCCCTGGGGTCAACTCAGCCTCTAACAGAAGTGAGTTCCAGGAGGAATCCTGGGGTAAAGGCGGCCAGTGCGTAATGCTGACAACCTTACCACCTTCATGTGCCTTAACCTCCTGGAACCCTCTGGGCCTCCATGGCCTGTAATAGGGAACACTTATAAGAAATCAAGTGAAAGTATCATTGGGCTCTAAGTTTAAAATCAGTTATTAAAATTTTAGTGGAACAGCTGGGCTCCATGAATGATAATCGTAACACGTGGATAAAAATTCTCATATATTACATAAAGCTTTACTGTACTATTGTTATATCTCTGCTTTTATACATTTTTATATGACGTATATATATATATAGTAGTGAAAATGTTAAAAGCAATCTAGCCTATAGGCCAAGTTAAGCATTTTATATTCAAGTATAATAATAATAATAATAATAATAATAATAATAATAGTAATAGCCTAGTAGTAGTGGTAGTGCTAGTTATTCAACCTGATGAAAGTTATGACCATAAGCTGCCATACATTATCACTGGAACAGCCATAATTTTATAGAGCTTAATACTTGTTTCTTTTCTTGTTTTGATTATGTTATTTAATTGTGTTTATTATAACACTTTTTTTTCAATTTATTGGTCTTGTTTTGTATATCCCGATCTATATCGAGTAGTATGTCCATTCTAAAAATACTGACAATAAAATACAAGAATAGGCCTCAAATATTAATTATTTAGACTATAGACAATATAGGCCTAATGTTTGGAATAAAAACCATGAATTGTAGGTAGAGGAAAACGATCACTACTACCACTTAACTAGTGCATGACTGTTCTAAGAAGGAAACCTGAAGTAAACAGAAACCAGTCCATCTGCCTCACTCGTCTCGGCTATAGATGAACCTAAGAGGATTTATCAACATTTTGAAGAAACATAGTGGAAGAAATAACAATCATGATATCGATGACGAAGCGAGATGGAACTTATGGTCACAGGATAATTACTGTTATTTCTGCATTTATTATTATTATTATTATTATTATTACAAGTAGGCCTATGATTTAATTGTTGCTACATATGCTACATTTTGGTTCACTGAACTAATAATACAATTTTTAATAACATTCGGAAAAACAAGAGGATAGAAAGTAAACGGAAGAAAAAATCCTTTAACAGAAAGTCTACGGTCATGATGGGATTATAAAGACGATTATTTCTGAGTAGATCAGTAACGCTACCAAAGAAGCTACAGTACATCGTCAGATTTATATGTTGGGGCAACGTACTGGCATCGGTCCACTGAACCGAAACAGAAAAGGAAGAGGTATAAGGAGTTTATAATGATTAGCTGCTATTTTGAAATTTAGCAAACCTAGAAGTGCGTCTTCCGGCTGGGCGTATCTTGACGGTATAATTTTGTAACATGGCAGGTAACTTCAAATGTGAATGACTGCTCTTGGAGTGCGTAGGAAAGTCGCTCTTCTAGCTTCGACGACACAATATAGTTGAAGGTTAGGGAGTGTTTGTAGGTGTGGTTTTGCAAAAAAATGTTCAAACTCAGTGCTTACAAAAGGTGCCTCGGGGTGAGGCGTATGCACTTGTTTTATATAAAGATTTGTTCGAAATCGTGAGCAACTAAAATAGTGAAAGTTCAAGCCATGCATAAAACAAAGAAGAAAAACTTAAAATGAGGCATGCTTTGGAGGCAACAAAATCCAGCAGGTGTGACCATTCAATGGAGAGTTATTAATGTAGGTCTCCTTACACTCTCTGTATATGATACCACTGGCCGGAGACTTAATAATAGCAGAATTTGATTAGCATATGCGAGTTAATGCGGACAGGGTTACCTTATATATTTGAAAACTCGGGTAAAATGGACAACTGCTATTTTCTTAAATTTTTTGTCATATACCATTTATATGGTACATGGTATTTTCGGAAAATAATTCTTGCACCTCTGTTGGATAGTTGTCCTTTGTAAGGTGTTATGTTAAAATCATAATTTTATTATTTCTTCCATTTTATAGCCTATGCCAAGTAATAATCAATTAATTAATTAATTTGTGTTTTACACAGATATAGATTTTATCATATTATCATTTTGATTGATTTATAGGCTGAATAATAATGGTACCTTTAGAAAAGGACTCCGTAATTATGGTTGGTTTTAAAATATAACCGAAGAAGCATAGGCCTACAGAAACACTATGCTTCTAATACCTACTAAAATAGTTTTATTTCATGTAACATGGACTAAATTCAGTACTGTATATGTATGTATCTAGTGTATTATTATTACTTATAGAACTATGTTAGTGTATTTGTTTGTTTCTTCTTTTCTGTCTCTGGTTGAGTGTAAGAGAAGGCCCTAAGGTCTTAACTCTACCAGATTAAATACAGATTTATTATGATTATTATTATTACATCACCTTGGACTTTCTTAAAAAAATACACGCTCATAATACGTAACAATACTACATATTACAAATTATTATATATAGGCCTTCATATTTCTTGGACAATACCACTACCTTCTTTATTTCTTACAAGCCATGATGTTAAATCTGGCAACATCGCATCGGTAGTCCTATCGGCTATGAACATGTTGTAAATAAAGCAATGAACTCCATCAGAATCATCGAAAAATTAAGCATATTTCAAGCTTAAAGTAATCCCAGTCATCGCAGGCCTATTGTTTAGAGAACATCTGGATAGACCTGAAGAGCAACTGGAGAGCATAGGGAAGGTAAAAACCGTGTACATAATGAGAGATTTATATAAACCGTCACCTCGAATTGAGTACACCAGAGAACAGTTTTACACAGAAGAATTTTTCGTGATTATCAGCTACAAACGAATACCAGAGTGAGGTACGGTATGATATTAGTGTCCTTAAGGAAGAATTGGCTGGTATTAAAGAAGAATTGAAGAGAAATGGAGTCACTTTTACTGGTATGAGTTTTTATCAAGCTGCTCACAGTAGGCCTAATTCATCTTAATGTGGCAGACGCCAAATCGTAGTATATGCAATCTCCTATCCTCCCAATATACTACCAGCGTTTTCCTACAGTTTGGTGAAGGTAATGAACGGGATTCAAACCTTAACCTCAAAAGTGCTGGCGAATCAACACAGTTCACCACCGGAGGATGAACGAATGAATGACATGACAGCAAATAACGGAAAGCTTAGTGTTCCCAAGGAATTAGGCAGAGTTATTCTTTTCAGTGACAGTCATGGGCGTAGTCTTCCACAAAGTGCATGTGACAAGAAAAAGAGATATCAGTGTTCTAGGTTATATTAAACCTGGGACAACTAGCTCAGTGGTGGTACAAAATGACCCAGGGAAGTGTAGCAGCTTAATAAAATATGACTCTGTTGTGGGTCAAATAACAGAGCTCGTAGGCCTAACAGGATAAGTGAGGTTATTACTAATAAAATAAGAAAAAACGCAACATCATAACGTATAATGAGGAGACACTCAAAACTACGAATTCCTTCAGATATGTGGAGTCACCACACGTTACGTTATTGTGCACATCACAAGTATAGGCTATGTAATATAGGCCTACTGATTTGGCCTAAATAAAGTCAGTGTTTGTGATGAAGAAAATTATCTGCAATGAAAACGTATTCAAATGCTTCCCACAGACCACCACAGATAGGACTACCTCCTGTGTTGCCAGATTTCAAGCAGCATGGCTTGTAAGATATAGAAGGCAGTGACAATACCGTCAGTTAATCCAGCTTGATGAAAGGGTTTCTGCTGTAATAGTATTTGCGAATTACTATTTGTTGAAAACATAAAAAAAGGTTCCGTTATTTATACGCACTAAAAATTTTGTACAGGTAGGGGGAAAAAAAGCGGACCGACTAAAATATCTAAGTTGCCGATATGAACTACTGCGCATGCCTAGCGGCATTCACAGGATATGGAATATATTGAAATTTGTTCTAGTGTCGACTGTTGACTTATTTCACGTAATTTGCATTGCTTGTGAAAACATACGTTTCCGTTACATCTCTTACATTTATTTACGTATCACAAGGTTCTGAAATCAGCTACAAGAGTCGGTCCGCTTTTTTTCCCCATACCTGTAGTGAGACTTCGCCGTAGTGCAGTTGGTTCATGTAATGCGCCACAAACTCGAAGATGCAGGTTTTATATTCCGATAAAACCAAGTGATATGTCTCAATTGGCTTTTACCTTCTAGTGGACCTGGGATCGATTCAGACTCTTAATGAAACGAAACTCAGGACCAATCCTGGCTAAAGGCGACAGACAACTTACACCTTCAAGTGCTGAATTTAGAAATATGGGAGCTCAAATTCCTGGAACCTTAAGTACCTTAACGGTCTACAAAGGGATGTTTATTGTTTTTACACTGTTTGTTCTAATTATTTTATTATTTTTATAATTTTGTTTTATTATTCTATTACTGTAAAAAATACTGTATGAGATTTTGAGTTACATGATATAAACCTTTCTCCTAATCATCTACATTATTTGCATAAAAATTCCTTTTTTCCGTTATTTCATTAAATTGCATGTATCAGTCACTTAATCTATTCTATTTACCACTTCCGATTTTAAATCCAGGAGATAAATAATATTTTTTCAACATAGTTATTTAAGAATTTTTTGGTAATTTGATAATTTTTTGGCTAATCGCAAGATGTTAAACATATTAAATAATTTTTCATAGGTTGAGTAGTTCAGGCACCCTATACGCGTAGTAAATCATACATTTTCTTGATTATGACATAATTTGTAGATATTGATTACACGAGGTGGAACTGTCATTTTACCTGCAATAGTAGGCCTATTATGTTCTCAATAAAAGGAGTTATCAACAAATATATAGTAATTATTGTTCTTTACAATGAGAATTCATTGTAGACCCCGCCCCCTAGAAATATATACCTTTTCATAGCACAGTAGAGCTCAACTTGCAGGTATTACATGACATTAACAACCATCGAGGAGGCGGGTATGACCTTAATCTGACACTGGCAGTGGCGGCTAATTTATGTAAAGAATGTGATGAACGTCACACAAAACAGTAATATATTGAAGTAACTCACTATGCTGACATATCCAGTGGAGATAATCTAGGTTGCATCCCACGTCATTCCACAACCAGCTGCGTCCTCCGTCCAGCACTACGCAGTTTTGTTCCCCGTTGTAGTTGTTGGGTTGGTCTTTACCCCAAGCTGGCTTTCCTATTACTTCACCTATAAAATAAAGGACTATTAGTTACGCAATACAACAAACTGCAAAAACTGACAGCGGAATCACTATTCCATAGGATTACGGTTACCAGGCGTATTCTTTCAGGGGTCCTAATTTTGTACTCTTTACTTTTTTGCCAAATTCTTGAAATGTACTCTATTCGGTAAATCTGTCATTTTTCTCAAACCACTGTGAATTCGTCTTTGCAATTCCTGGACACAATGCGAACAAGGAAAGGATTTTCAGTCTCATGAGGACACAAGAACAAAATCGTCTCTATTGAATTAGTGAAAAATATCCTACTAACTTAGTAAAACTTCAAACCACTCAGCTAAGTGCATTTTTATGTTCTCTGTCTAAAGGACAAGGATTTGCTTTATCAAGTCAGAAATTCTTCTAATACAGCAAGTGCGGATCCAGTCACAAGAGACAATTAAAGTAAGCCTTATAAATTCAAATGTGGGTTTAGTATTCATTAAGATTTATGCAATGATGTTTGTGAAACTGTTAAGAGTTGAAGTGAGCCTTCAGCTAAAGTTATGTTTGTGCAATAATGTGCAATATTAATAATTATTATTATTTTTTTTTTATTTCTTTCTGTCACCACAGATTGCAAAACACAAAGAATACCATTCAATTAAACAAACAGGGAAAAACAAACCACAGTAGAAAGATATGTAGTACAACAAACTCAACGAACTGAAACAAAATAAAACAGTATGCAAACTATGAAACATGAAAACATTAATCCTAGAAACACACTCTATTAGAAAATGAAATAAAGTACTTGTATGTAGTTTCAGTATAACCTACATTACGTACGAGAGTGACCATATAGATGGTTACGCATCATCTGCACAGAGTCCCTCAATACGAGCAGACTTATTTCAGAATACAGATGTTTGTGTAGGCAGAACGATCTGCAGAAGTCCATGAACATCTTGGTGATTGTTCCACGACTACCAATCATGAGTCCAATTACAGATATTTCTTGTATACGGTACTTTTCTTTCAAGTATTGGACCGTGGGTTCATAAATTTCCTTTTTTTCGCAGTCTACTTCTTGTGGCTGCTCGGAATCCCGTTCAAATCGAACAGTTGGATCAATTATATAGCCCAGGTCTTTCTTTCTGTCAAGAGCAATGATGTCTACTCTTCTGTTGCTTCCATTATCAGCAACGCAATGGACTTCTTCGTAGACTTCGAGCCCTTTTTGTGTCAGGGAGGTAGCTATTTTGCTCCTAATGCGATGGTGACGAGTGTTCCGCAGGAGTTCGCCATGTGGACAGCAGCCTAGAACATGAGCTAATGTTTCTATCTCGCTACAGTGTCTGCAGCGGTTTCCGTCCAGACTGCGTCCATGGATTGCCCTTACGGGAGCAACATTACCTTGTAGTTTGATGGCATCTCTCCATTCGGAGCTGGTAAGGCCTTTTCTAGTTTCAAGCCATCTGTTGGCCAAAGGACACTCTCCATACAGTACAACGCCTTTTCCGTGAGTTCTTAATTGACACCATTTCTTAAATTCCTGATTTCGCAGATAGCCTCTTATGTCAGGTGTTTTATCTTTCACCATTTCTTTATCGATTTCTAGTACCTCCAAACATCGCAACTTGTCAGCACACAGATCTCTGGTGGCATCGACATACTCATTGTTGGCACTTTTCAGGATTCTACATGCGTTAAATTGCTGAAGTGGGGCCTCCCATTGAGCACGGAAGACGCCAAGTCCTTTTACCTTCCTAGATGAATAAACCATGGCATCCGGTGTGTCAGTTGGCAATTGTAGTATCTCCTTGATCGTGCTCTTTATGATTTTATCTGCTGTTATTAGAAATGTTTTAGACAACTGCAATTCATGGAGATTCTGAAAACGATAAATCAGTGAAGGCAATATAAATTGATTAACAACTGAAAACTTCTGCTCAGGTTTTAGGAGAGGACTACCAGCTAGTAGATTTAAATGT
This sequence comes from Ectobius pallidus, assembly GCA_964059195.1. Lineage (NCBI taxonomy): Eukaryota > Metazoa > Arthropoda > Insecta > Blattodea > Ectobiidae > Ectobius > Ectobius pallidus. The sequence continues at coordinate 18,997,414 of CAXKWD010000010.1, forward strand.
GTTTTGAGTTCATTGATTGTCTTATTCGTATCAAAAATCAGCTGGTCCGAAAAATTTATCCCAAGATATTTAATTTCCTCTGATTTGCCAATTGAACTAATTAGACAATCAGAAGTAAGGGAAAGTGGGGGATTGTCAAGCTTTCCCTTGACAATATTAATAGCAGTGGATTTATTATTTAGTAATAAGCCAATTTCCTTAAAACGATCCACAACCATGTTCGTTAGTGTGATGGCATCTTCTTTATTTTTAGCTATTATTAGTGTATCGTCTGCAAAGGCGAGAACTGTTAACTTAGGCAGCCCTTTTACTAGTTCATAGCCATATCTTTCGGAAATTGTTGTCTCTGACAGTTCGTCTAAGATAAAGTCAGTCACCATGTTGTATAAAGCTGGTGACAATGGAGCTTCTTGCATAACCCCTCGCTCTGTCGTGCTTTCGGGATGTAGAATTTACTTTAAAACCTCAACTCAACTATTAAGAAAAATAGTACTATTTTTTTTCTTGCTCAGCCATCTGGTAATCCTAGATAAGCTTAATATTAATTGGTGATTACTGATTAGTAATCAAATATTAAAACTAACAAAGCTGTGAATAAATTTGTTTATGAATTCCAATGAATTTTATGAATATTTTATGAATACCGTGTGTTTGATTCTGTTCTCGAAATTTGACTGCTTATTGCAAACGAAATACATATTACACATTTTTGTTTACACTATCATGCACACTACTAAGTTACTGTCTTTCGTGGTGTTACATCCTATGCAGGTACAGTGCCTACCAACCAATCGGTGCTAAAGTACCTTTCTATTTCTATTCATTGGTAAAAGGCATAATTTTTGGACATTGTCTACATGCAGACTCTCATGCTTTAAGGATGAGTTTTGTGGTCGGCGCCGTTACTTCATCAAGTAGCTTCTTAATTGTGCTTATGAAATTTAGAACTCCCCTTCCACCCATACCTATCTCAGAAGAATTCTAAAAGATATCTGATTTTTCGTTAATACCCAGTATCAAAGACAAAGATTGGCACACCTCCAGCTCTTTATAAACTGTTTTTCGCCCGCTACATGCACTTATAACTCTGTACGATTGGCTAAAATTGTTGGCTGTAATTATATTTTTTTTACGACGGGGTGTACTGCAACTTCTTTGCCGGAATTTTACTCCTGGGCTATTCTTTCATTTAATTGAGAAATATACTTAAATTCAGCAGAAAATAATACCGATACCACCTTTCCTATTTCCAATAGCTGTTAAAACTGCCTATTTACTTGACATCCAAGTTCGCCGCTGTTCATACCGCTTAGCGGGCTACGTACATACAAACTGAAGGAGATTCTTAAGTGAGCGGTGTGAAGCAGTGAGTACAGTGGAACTGTTCTTTCGAAGTGCCGATTTCGCAGTCTTGATTGACGACAGTGTTGGGTAATGAATGGCCCGCGGGCCAGATGCGACCCTCGGACAGATTCAATACGGCTCGCAACAGGAATGGAGGAGAAAAATATATTGTTATTCCTACTAGAGTGCTTTCATTTTATTGCATGACTCCAAGGTGAATTTTAACAGAGTTTCAAAATTTTTAGCATTGAACAAGCCTAGGATATTTTTATTGTTCCGTTTATTATGGACTGCAAACAGAAAAACCGGGCATTCAGCACAAATTAGTTGAGTTGCACAGTAACACGAAATTTGAGTTCTCTAGCCCAGAAGGTTATCACCATATTTGCATCTCCATATGTGGGTGAGAAACTGTTTAATTCTTTGAAGCTTCGAAAAAGTTGTGTCAGAAACAGACTGGGACTACTTTTGACTTCAGTCCTGAGGTTCATCACTCCTTCCAGTTGCAACCGGATAATGAAAACTTATCGGAAGTACGTCACAGTTCCACTCGTTTTATACTTTTTCGTAATTATATAATGAACTAACAAAAATTCGAGGCCACTTTCAGTTCATCTATGTTTAAAAACTCTGCGTGCAGTAGATTTGGCTGGGTAACGCGCACAGACAAACACTTCCTCTTATTATATAGATACGTGTAATTTGTCTAATAACATATGGATATTAAAAAGAACGTTACAACAGTGTAATATTCTAGATAAGATGATATAGGCTAAGCTAAGCTATGGTAAGGATTCAGAGTGAATTATAAACCTGGAAAATAAGTACTGGTAAAAAATTAACAGGAAGTAAACGAAATTAACAGCATTGCCTTTAAAAACATTACTTTATTTTGGAGATAACTTAAATGAGTTGCACTATTTGAATTAGTAGTTCAGGTGATGAATAGTAACTTGAGGTATTAGCAAAGTTTCTACTTTGACTGCGACTTCGGAAAAGCAATGAGATACAGTCCAAAGTAGATCTGAACTCTCGTCATTAAGCAACTTCTCGAGATCTTCCAAGATTAAACTCAGTAAGTGTTCTTACGTTTCTCTAATCCAATACACATGTTCCTTCACACTGAAGTGATGTTAACAGAAAGTAGAATTTTTATAACAATAGTGCAAGGAAATTATAGCGTAGAAACGCAGTATCAAATTACACATTCATGGAACAAGGGGTTGCAGATGCATTGAAATTTGCCTTTATGAAACACCTTCATATGCCAGTCAAAATGAAATGTAACTCACACGACAAGTGTGTATGTATCGTCTCCACTAATTAGTACCGGTACATAATGAGACACCAAACATTATATGCCCGTACTTTGAATAGTACTTTACATCACGTCTTAAAAAATGGTGAATGGAGAAACTTAAATGTTTGTGCATAGTGGACCTCACGTTACAAGTCCAAAATAGTTTCGGAGTGAAAAATCAAATGCCCTTGCTTCTTATACACAGTTACACAGATATGTAATAGCTGTAAACAAACATAAATAATTATTACTTAATTAATGTCAAAATGCCGTAACAATTATTGTTCGATGTGACCAAGATTTTTATGCTGGGATACAACATAGCGATATAACTAGGATAAACATGTTCACTGCAGTACATCAAGAGTGATCTGCCGTAATGCTGTACGTCTTGTGGACCCCAAACTAGTGTGACATAAATTGTGCTGTTCATGGTACCCCATAAGGAAAAAATTCAGCAGTGTCAAGTCAGGCGACATTGGAGGCGACCGCATTGGTCTCTAACATGGCAATATCACGATGGATTTAATATTGACGCATGCAGCACAGTGAAGCAATTTCTCCGACCAAATGTTCTTAGGGTGTAAATACGAGTAAACCGAAAGGATTTTTGTAACTATAGAAATGCCTAACCTATTTCATGAAAACACTTTACTTGAAATACTTATAAACCAAGCATATTTATTTAAAACCAAGCATATTTATTTAAGTCAATATTGGTTTCTATAGCGTACGTAGATTAACTTTTTATACTATTTTTACTGTTCTTAAGAATTTCTCAATGTTTGTTATATTTAAGTTTCTAAAACAATTTTGTTTCCTCTTTTTTACATTTTTTCGCTCTTTCCTTTTTTATTTATTTATTTCTTTGTTTCTTCGCTAGTTAATTTTTTATTTATTAGTTATGTAATAATATGAGGACCACCTGCGTAGTCTTGCGGTTAGCGTCCGTAGGTCCCTGGTACCTCCTCGAATTTTTATGAGATAGGGAGTATGTTCGGAGTTCGGAGTTCACCCAGTCTCATTATTCAAACTAAGGAGCGACTTGATTAAGAAGTAGCGAGTTTGGTCTAGGAAACCTTCAATAACGGCCGTGGGTGTAAGAATGCCCTGAATCCAGCCACCTTGCATATGGTAGATTACGCAATGGTCAGATGGTAGGCCTGTCCCCCCAGGGATTCAGTACCGCGGAGTTTAGTTTAGTTTAGTTTAGTATGCAGCACCACGGAGTTTAGTTTAGTTGAGTAATTATGAATGTTTATGCTTTTTTCCAGTCGTATTCTATAAATACGATGCCATGCCATGGAGATGCCATGACAAACATGGCAAGCCTCTCTGGCTGAAAGGGATTTCTTTCAAAAGTATTTTCTTATATATTTATTCCTATTTATTTTATCTTTTTATTCACATTCCAGTAATCACTTTTTTACTCTCTGTTATATTCTATCCATTTCAATTAATATTACTTTGTACATTTTTAAACGTATTTTTTCTTTACCTAAATTATACATGCATACCTTTTACGATTTTCAAGTATCACTGAAGTAGTTATTAACATTCTTTTTGAAGGATTTATATATATATATATATATATATATGTATATATATTTATATATATTTATTTATATATATATACATATATTAATTTCTAGGAGGATGTCGGTAATCGTTTATTGTATAAGTGTATATCGAAGTTCTGCCCTTCTCTCCTGTATTATTGGTTATTGTATAAGTTATTTATGTGTACATTATTTAAAATGTAGTATAATGTTGCCATAAATTTACTTTCTATCAATACAGTTACATTATGAGTAAATAAATAAAGTGCATTATGATTAGAGTTCGTGTTTTATTTGCATTAGCGATAAAGGTGAAATCTTTCTAACATTTATGCTGTGTAATGTATTAATTTTTTCGATTTCTAGATAGATAATTTAGTACTTTTGAATGTGCGACAAAATGCGAAAAGTGTCTGAAAATGATTTTATTTTTACGAAATAAATAAAAAATTGTGAAAAAATAGTTAATTTTAATAAATTTGCTATTTCTTTATTCTTTACAGTAGTTGTGTTTCAGCGTTAAGAGTTTAGAATTCAAATTAACGCTAATCAAAAGTTTTAATGACATGGAATTTTTATAGCAATCTTTATTCAGCGTCTACATCTTATCTACTGCTTGTTTATACGGAGCACGGTTTTAGCTGCTGTCGCAAACACGATTTGGCTCAGCTCATATGTCTTCTAAAATTTCTTCGGGCTGTAAGGTGATCTGATAAGTTACTTCTGAACCTATTGCACTTACTCTTATAAAACTCAGGCTAGTTTTTTTTCGAAAAAAAATATAAGTTGTATGTGTACATGGGAAAGAAAAATTTGCAAATTAGGAATTAAATAATAGGGTACTTCTTTAGCTTGCCCCTTCATTCAAAGTTCAGGAATGGTGTTGACTCGGTAAAATTAAGATGAATAGCAATCTTCAACCGAAAGAAACGTGAAACGTATTCGCGTGAAATCTTAATGAATTTTATGCAATCAGAAAGGACAATAAAAATCCTAATAAAAACATTCAAGCCAAACGAACTGTGATATCATTATTTAATGATGCGGTATTAAAGAGAGGGAGAAGCAGCGCACAACATAAACTTTCATCCATGGCTAACGAAGCTCAGTGAATTTAATCGAATGCTGTTGCGTACTTAACTGCCAGAATGTATACTTAATTAAATTGGGTTGCTATTATAATCCCCTATTGCAACGCTTTCTATTTTCTGAGTCACTTTAACTTCTAATAGGCCTAGTTATGCTTGCAATAAATAGAGTCTACGGTAATGCATTAACTGTTATTAAACGAGTATTAATATAAATTTAAGCATGTTGCCAACATTGTAGAAAATTATAAGAGTTTAGAATTCAAATTAACACCATGCAAAATGTCTTAATGATGACATGGAATTTTGATAGCAATCTTTATTCAGCGTCTACATCTTATCTACTGCTTGTTTATACGGGGCACGGTTTTAGCTGCTGTCGCAAACACACATTGGCTCAGCTCATATACCTTGTAAAATCGTGCGCCACATAATTCTTGGGAAGAACGAGAATGAAAATGAAGTAGCCTAGTACAGTGTTTCAAACAATAAAAAATTGTAGAAACCAAACCACGAAAAGCATTTCAATATAGCCTAGACAAGCTTTCTTTAGAGGCTAGAAGAAGTAAACCGAATCATATATTTTGGTGTCTGATTTAAAACAAATAAAACTACTTCAATAAATTAAAGTACCTGTGAATCGTATTAGCTCGCGACGTTTTAAACGTTTAGGCCTGAAGATTCAGCTGTTCTAGTTAAATTGTAGAGTTATAGACTTTTCCAATTCATACAATCCTTAGTTCTTGGAGCTACCCAGATAACACTTCCCCCTTCTACTTAACTGCTACCCACATTGAAGATGTAGATACTGATGGGTTTATGTCTTCTCTGGAGAGTGTTCAGTCTAGTGACGTGTGTCGTATTGAATAGTTGCACCCGCTGTGTCAGTGTAATTTTTTTTAATTCTAACAATCTTCCTCTACATCCAGAGGCTGCCAGTTTGACAAAGAATATCATAAGTGCATGCAGTATAAATGTGTTGTAGGTTTATCACTAAAGAATAAATCTATTGTTTTGAATACAGATGGTATCTAAGTATTATTATAGAAAACTTTAAAGCCTGTAAGGCAATTTCTTTAAATGTGGATGTGAGACTCCCAGATCTTGAAGTAAAGTGACACACTTCTTGCACCCACCATTATGCCTCGAACTTCGATAACAATATGTCCTTTATCCGATCCAGGTGTAAAAATGGTCTTCGGCGATCGGCGACTCTCTAAATACATTGTTTCTGAGGTTAGCGAGCAATAAGCGAGTCTCATTAGGAAAGGACTCATTATGAAACCATTCCGCAAAGTCAGTTCGGGCGAGTTGAAGCTTTTAAGTTATGGAACAGTCTATACAAATAGCTTCATTTAAATCTGGCGTAGGCTATTATTTTTTTTCAGTTTGTGATTTATTCGGAATTCCTCACAGATTAAATCTATAACCCGCTAGATCTATGTTGTTATTTTCTGTCTTCGAGAAAACAGCTAGGAACGGATATTTTGAAATGTAATTTACAATTATTATTCTATGAATTTGGTTTGGGAAGTACTATTGCTGCAGAACTCTATTAGTCGTTTGAGTTTTTATAAGAAGAAAAGTAATTAATTAAATGTTTTCGTAATAAAGATGAAATTTAATTCAAAGTTTATTTCCCAGCATAAATATAAGAACTAGAAAATCCAGATTCCCGTTCTCAAACTTTGGCACTACATCCCAAGGCGATCCCATTGGCAGACCGCAGAATTGGGAGCATGTGGTGGGCATGACAACACCTACGACCATTACTAGTGGACTTCGTGATTGAAACAGCTTCTTCATCACCAAAGTACGTCCTAAGTTGCCATCACGAGGCTGAGTGTACCTCTTTCCAGGCAACTGTACCTCAGAAAAATCAGACGAGGGATCGAACCCAGACTTAAGAAATCGTAATCTGCTAGTACTAACCACTAGGCCAAGCAAGTGGTCCAGACTTATTTACTATAGGTTAAATAAACTTTCTTTTTCATCGTGTTTTGGAATTAAGATTAGTCTATATCTAATTAGGCCTAAGGTAAAAAAAAAAATTATATGTTGCAAAAGAAAATTCTAAGATTCATTTTATAGTTCTACAGCTGGTTTATGGTTAGATATTTTAAAAAGTCATTAACTGTTATTTTTTATTTGCCCTTAGGCCTACTAATTGTAAGCACTTACCGTCCACCCATTTCCAGGTACGTGAGGTAAATCCAGGCTCGCGTTGAGCCCCAATCCATACAAGCTGAGTCTTGAGATTTGGCTTGCGGCGTTCCAGCTCTTGTAGGAGGAAGTTTGACGTCGCTCCTTTGAATCCATGAACCAGGTCGCCCCCATGCTTTTTGCAATGATTCCTCGCCTCCTCGAATGAGCCACCTCGGCCTACGCTGAACTCATAGCAAGTGCGGTCAAACGCCGACAGTTCTATGTCCTCTGCAGCTCCCGGTGGCACACAACGATCGTTGGAAAATTCTATGTTGCGGACAAATATAAATATACAAATTATCTCTATCACATTGTAGTTGTGTAACATGGTTTACATTTAAAATATATTCAATAACGTGTTTGTATTGTAGACATTACCGTCCGTGGTGAAAACTTCCACCTCGCAGACCGACAAAGATCCTTCCACTCCAACGAGCTGAAGGAACACGTGCTGCCCCACCAGTGTTCGAGCACACGTGAATGTTTTTGTAACACCTTCCTCTGAAACGAAGGAAAATTGGAAATTAGAATAGCTCATTGGTTGAATCAATCATTCAACCAGCCTATGCACTGTGATGATGAACAAAAATCAATATAAAAGTTAGCACATTCCTTAAGTTATGTGATTTATGTTCTTAAAGATCTTTCTGGGAATTCAGTTACCTTGGGCTATTAATGTGTGAAGTGTTCATCAAAAAGGTGTCATGCAAGGATAACACAGAAATGATTAGGCTATTTTGTTTACCTATAGTTCCGGGGAACCAGGCACATAGTGGGTTCCTTTGAAGGTCGGTGCTACTGTTTCCCACCCGGATCTCGATGTCCTTCAGTGGCTGGTGACCTGTGTAAAAGGAGGAATAAGATTTATTTATATAGGCTTATGTAGAGCATTAAAAAGTCTTATAATTAATTATTGCATTGGTACTCTTCCAATGCTATCATATGTCTCACTCCGTTTCATACTAAATATACCCTAATACAGTATGTCAGAAATACATTGGTCAGTGTTAGACATAAATATTTTTTAATGACGATTATGTTTTCATACGTTTTGAGTTTCGACTTTTGTATAACTGCAGAAGGTTTTTCGATTGAATGAAATACATGTTTTAATGCTTAAAGCTAAACTGTTTTAATCGTAACTGGTTTAATTTTTGAAGCAAATAATAGTGCCACTCAAGGACAGAACTTGATTTATAAGAGTAACCTTTTTTTAAAAATAAGTTACTGGTGTGCTTATAGAAATGCTTCTCTCGATTTTTACTGTCCCGTCCTATTCTGCAGGGTACACGTGTAAAAAAAAAAAATTGACATTGGTAAACAAATGTAGATTGGTATAGCGAAAATACTACTCACTGGGTTGTTAATGAGAGAAGGGGTGATTTGTTTGAACTTTAATGTTGTCTGTCACATTTTCCTAGTTAAAGGGAATACGTGTGCAAAATTTCGTACAAAGCAGTCAAAGCATGAAAATTTATATGAAAGACAAGCATATAAACTACTCTTCTTTATATATAAAATGTTATAGATTTATAATTTTAATGTTCAAAATGAAATTTAAAAATTCTAATAAATTAGCAAGCATTACTTTATAGATAAGTAAAATAATAGTTTTCTATATATTCGAGATTACCACAACAGCCGCGTGTGGTAACTCGTACCACTCCCACTGGGTAAGGTCTCAGGAGGTCTACCATCCACCAGGGCGACGCCTCTTTCATAGTTTCCGTGCACCTCTTGCCGTCGTGCACCGACGTGCGCTCTCCATCATTTCCATTCATTGCAGAACCTCCACGCACCGTAGTGGACTGATTGGCCGGCTTGCGAAATGCTATGTTCGTTCCTGTAACAAAATAATATAAATGATGTGATTTTCTTAAACAAGTATAATATACTGTATCTAGATTTAATCCCTGGAGCTTTTCATAGTTCAACATCGTTTTTAGGTTCTGTTAGAAAAAATTAGTACCATACGCTCGTATGACTTTCTCTATCCTAGCATATGGGATACGATTTTACCATCACTCGCATCGAGATCGCATTGCAGGGTGTGCGTATTCGTTGTTTCAGCCTCACACAAAGGTGAACACTGTTCATTATGTAAGACTCTAAGCCTGAGTTTGTGCACATGATGATTGCTTATAACTAGGGCTCGGACTTTTAGGTCCTTATAGAAACGAAAATATTTATTTTTTATGTGGTTAAAAAGTCGAGAATATGTTTTAAAAATATGAAACTATTTTAATTAACTTATTTAACCAATATTTACAGAAGTACACATCTAGTCATTCTAGTCAGCAAGTGTAGAACTGTTGCAGTGAACGACAAAAGTAGATCTTAAGTTGTGCATCTTAAAGCTGTGACAATTTTCACGGAACAGACTTGTATAATGAAAATGTACGTTCAACATCGCAGGATGATAATCTTGCTTATTTGTAACACGCAATGTCTCTGACACTCAGATGTTCCATCTGCTCCAAGTTCTCTCATTAAAATATCTGAAATCTTGCGCAACACTTGTAACCCTTCATTCTTATTTAGGCATGACAGGATTTTCTCTTTAATTTTGTTTGCTTTTGAATCACTGATTTTGTTAAGTTTGTTTTCAATGCGTTTGATTTCTTTCATTGATTCTGTCAACAATTGTTTTGCTGTTTCCAACTTAGTAATGCAGTGTAAGAGGAAACAGAAATTTACACTAATAAAGGCAAAATCAGCCCTGATTTATTGTCGACTCAACATAGCAACGCAACACATAGAAAATATGGCGCAATTTTACAAATACAGCCAAAATATTCATTTCTAAACATGATATGTGGTAAAATATGTAAAAAAGATTAAGTTACCAAAAATACGAGTATTTATTCAAATAAGAAATATCGAAATTTTTTTTATGTGATATGCAACTCAGTATTTTGAATCCAAAGGTCCCAGCCGGAACTTTGACAACGTCCAGAAATCATAAATAATAGCAAAAAAAAAAGTATTTACCTAAAAGTCCAAGCCCTACTTATAACTCTTTAAAGAATTTTTATGAAAACATGTTTCAAATAAAATTTTGGGTCTTAGTGTAAAGCACCTTGTGTACAAAATTTAAGTAAAATCGTTAAAGCCGTCTTTTGAGAAAATACCAAAAAATAAAATGTTCTTAATCTAAAGTGGTAACGGTAGTAAAAGTATAGAAAGTCGTTGCCAATCTTCATTCTTATAGCCTACTTGGAAGATATCCAAATATAAAATTGTTATAAGATTTTTTTTTGTTCTTAAGACTGACACACACAGACATGTTTCTTACAACTGTGTTTTTGGATTCAGAGGTTATCAGAACGTGCATTAATGCCAAAAACTCTACATCGAATTTCAGGGTTGAATACACTTCCACTAGGCTACTTACAGTACTTACAGTACTTACTCATGTGCAAGTAAATCGAGTAGAAATGCTAGAATTTTAAACAGTAAGTGAATAATTTATGTACATACGCTAACAGAATATATAATACATTGTAAAGCTTGTATTATAATATATTATGTATGTTATGCAATTCCTGTAGGGAATAAATAAAATTGTTAGAGCCTTTTCCAGAAAAGAATGTAAAGTGGTTTTAAAAATGAAGAGAAAGTCGTTGCCACGTTTCGAATTACATCCCCGAAGAAAACACAATCCAAATAAAATCTGATGTAATGCACTCACTTAACTTTCATTGCCCTGGCCTAAACCATGGGTAATACACATTTCTCACTTCACATTCTGATATGGAATGAGAGATCGTATCGCAAGGAGTGTGTATTCAGTCGTTTCAAATTTCAACCTGATGCAAATATTTATTATTCGCCAGACAAGACTGGGTTTCTACGAATGGTGGCTGTCTTACAACTATCCCTTAGAGAATTTAAAAAAATGGGCAAAAGTTTCAGCTCTTATTAGGCCTATAACCGTCTTGTGTACAAAATTTATACAAAACTGTTAGAGCAGTTTTAAAGAAAAAGAAATGAAATTTTTTCTTCGCGTAATGTGGCATTAAAAGTGAGAGAAAATCGTCGTCAGTCTACGTGTTACCAATACACTCCTTCAAAATGTACAAATATATAATATTGTTTTTATACGATTTTCCGTTATTGAGCTATGCTAGTCACACACAGTCAAACAGATAAAGATGCAGACAGACATGTTTCTGAATATAGGATTTTTTTTTATTCAGGGGACTTAAAACGTGGATTTATGTTGAAGACGAATCGAACGGATCGAACACAGTACTTCCTCTATCTAAACTAGAACGGTACGGGTAGAAGTAAAAGAGAAAAGTATTACATTTTTTTATTATTTCTAGGGAAAGTACGAAATAGTTATATAGACTTTTATTTATCTCACCAATGAGGCACAAGCTGACAGAAAATCTTAAATTAACTATTTAATTCATTTAAAAATTATGTGATGAATTTTTTAAAATCTTTGCAAGGTACTCTTAGTTAAACTTTATTAAATTTTCTTTTAGAAAATTATTGAACAAAGCCTTTTTACTTTCCATCCATGTCATCCATGTGGGTATCCCTTTTGTCAGGTTACAGGCTTCAGTGCAAGAAGGCGGACATGCTGTTATCAATTTAGATTTGGCTTCATGACACAGACAATAATGTTCAGTTGATTACCTTTCATTAAAAGGAGACTTCAGAGAATTTTAGCTGCTATAAGACATTATAGAGCGTAGGCTACTGTATACCCCCCATCCCCCCCCCCCGTGGGAATTTTCGACACATATATTTTTTTGTTGGTATTGTCATCTAGTTTCAGTTTTCAGTTGTTTGCCCCTTGTCAATTACAGCATTTACCCGGAAACCCCGGAAATCCGGAGAATATGAGTTTGTTTTAATTTTTCTTTGTTCTTTGCTCCTAATATGCCCAGGAAATTTCTGGATCACATATTTTTTGTTGGTATTATCATCTAGTTTAAGTCTTTAGTTGTTTTCCCCTTATCAATTACAGCATTTACCCGGAAACCCCGGAAAACTACGGAAATCTGGAGAAAATGAGTTTTATTTAATTTTTCTTTGTTCTTTGCTCCTAATATGCCCAGGGAATTTCTGACTCACATATTTTTTGTTGGTATTGTCATCTAGTTTAAGTTTTCAGTTGTTTGCCCCTTACAAATTACAACATATCCCCGGAAAACCCGAAAAAACCACTTTTATAAGAGAAAATGACAATGTTTTATTTTTTAAATCTTTGTTCTTTGCTTCTAATATTCAAAGGGAATTTCTGAATCATATGTTCTTTTGTTGGTATTGGCATCCAGATTAAGGTTTCAGTTGTTTGCCCCTTATCAATTACAGCAAATCCCCAGAAAACTCCGAAAACCACGGAAACCCGGAGAAAATTACTTTGTTTTATTTTTTTTAAATCTTAGTTCTTTACTTGTAGTATTCGAAGGGAATTGGTGACTCATATGGTTTTGTGTTCGTATTGCCATGTAGATTAAGGTTTCAGTTGTTTGCCCCTTATCAATTACAGCAAATCCCCAGAAAACTCTGAAAACCACGGAAGCCCGGAGAAAATGACTTTGTTTTAATTTTCTAAATCTTAGTTCTTTGCTCCTAGTATTCAGAGGGAATTCGTGTCTAATATGGTTTTGTGTTGGTATTGCCATCTAGATTAAGGTTTCAGTTGTTTGCCCTTTATCAATCACAGCAAATCCCCAGAAAACTCCGAAAACCACGGAAGCCCGGAGAAAATGACTTTGTTTTAATTTTTTAAAAACCTTTGTTCTTTGATCCTAATATTCCCAGGGAACTTCTGACCTACATTTTTTTGTTGGCATTGTAATCTAGATTAAGGTTTCTGCTGTATGCCCATTATCAATTACAGCATATCCCCGTAAAACCCGGAAAACCACGGAAATTCACAGAATTTCTAGAACTCGGAACTTGTGATCTACGGTCACTGAAACCGTTATTGCGTAGTAATTCTTCTGCTTCAAGTGTGTCCCTTGCAGGTTCAAAAGGGTGAGTATATGGACTACGAGATATCTGCCATAATTGTGATGGTCACATGCAAAGAAAAGGGGAATCATATCTTCTAAACATGCCAAGTGTAAGTCAAAGTTGTTTTCTTTAGTTGCTCGCTGAAATCTCAAAATCAATGACACTTTTTCCATATTACCATTCCAAAATTGTGCTGTTTAACTTCAGTCAAGAAAGTTTGGTAGTGACTGTGGAAGGTTTGGTAAGATAAATTATCATTCACAGACGTCAAATTAGAATATGAAGTGTGTTCTGCCAGGTTTTCCATCGCCTTCATCCCTTCAGCATCAGGATTTTTTCCAGTATTCTTTGTCATGCTGTAATTGGTAAGGGGAAAACAACTGAAACCTTAAACTATATGGCAATAGCAACAAAAATTATGTAATTCAGAAATTCCCTGGGAATATTAGTATCAAAGAGCAAAGATTTTAAAAAAATTAAAACAATCTCATTTTCTGCGGATTTTCGTGGTTTTCAGGGTTTACGTGGATATGCTGTAATTGATAAGGGGAAAACAACTTAAACCTTAAACTAGATGGCAATACCAACAAAAAAACATATGAGTCAGAAATTCCCTGGGAATATTAGGAGCAAAGAACAAAGATTTTAAAGAAATTTTTAAAAAGTAAATTCCTCCGGATTTCCGTGGTTTTCGGAGTTTTTTGGAGATATGCTATAATTCATAAGGGTTAAACAACTGAAACCTTAATCTAGATGGCAATACCAACAAAAAAACATACGAATCATAAATTCCCTTTGAATATTAGGAGCAAAGAACAAAGATTCAAAAAATAATACATAGTAATTTTCTCCGTATATACGTGGTTTTCCGGGGTTTCCGGGGATATGCTGTAATCGGTAAGGGGCAAACAACTGGAACCTTAATCTATATGGGAATACCAACACAAAAACATATGATTCACCAATTCCCTTTGAATACTAGGAGCAAAGAACAAAGATTTTTAAAAAATAAAACGAAGTCCCTTTCTCCGGATTTCCGTGGTTTTCGGTGTTTTCCGGGGATATACTGTAATTGATAAGGGGCAAACAACTGAAACCTTAATCTAGATGGTAATGCCAACAAAAAAACATCTAAGTCAGTAATTCCCTTTGAATATTAGGTGCAAAGAACAAAGATTTAAAAAATAAAACATACGGTAGTAATTTTCTCCGTATATACGTAGTTTTCCGGGTTTTCCGGGGATATGTTGTAATTTGTAAGGGGCAAACAACTGAAACATTAAACTAGATGCCAATACCAACAAAAATGTGTGAGTCAGAAATTCCCTGGGAATAGTAGGAGCAAAAACAATGAAAAATTAAAACAAATTCAATTTCTGCGAATTTCCGGGGTTTTCCGGGGTTTCCGGCTAAATGATGTTATTGATAAGGGGCAAACAACTAAAATCTTAAACTAGATGACAATACCAACAAAAAAATATATGTGTCGGAAATTCCCACGGGGGGGAGGGTTTTATATTGGTAGCCCATGGTCTATTAGCTTATATGTAAACGTGCTATTGTCTGTTCATGTTGACAGCAGAGAAGTTGGACCTGTCTACTGTACTTCACACGACTGTAATGTTGCAATAAGTCATTTGCCACGGCTATTTGTCACACCTTTCCTCACAGGTGCTAGCAGCTTGCATCTAACCTTGCAAGAAGTAACTGTATCGAGCTTTAAGCCAGGGAGCAGTGAAGTGGGTCGCTGATTGAAATTCTAAGTTGAGAGCACTATTTGTGACAAATTAACGGGAATCTAAAATGTTTTTGTTAATAAACCGTTATGGACACTTAAAACCAACGCTTTAAGACGGAACATTTTTTAAATACATTCAATTATGCCTCAGAGTCATCTTACATAGGTTTAAGTATTTATTTCCTTGCATTCGCGTAATACCTGTAAATCTTTACGTTGTAGGTAAATTATGTAGGCCTACATATTCTGGCCAGAGATTCTATAATAGCTTCATTAAACAAAACCCAAAAATTGTCTCACTAAATAATAAACTATTTAAAAGAAAAGCGTATAAAATTAGCCTGGAATATATGGTTGATTTCATCTATAATTTTTTGCTTAAAAATTTGGATCGTCCTGCGTAAAACAATAGGTACGGTAAATCACTGGCGTCCTTTCCCCAAGTTCGCGGTTTTGATCCTGGTGTAGTTCGATATTATGTATGTATAACTTTCTTCATTGAAAACACGGCCTATTGCAGAATAACCAAGTAGCCTGTGCCCATGGTTTCAGCTTGCAATTTGAACAATAGAACACGTATGAATGATTTAAATGTAGGGAGCATAGGCCTCATTTTGTGGATAATGCTTTTGTTTAACCGTGTTTATGAAATAATGATTCATTCTTATCAGGAGATGTCTCTATTGTTATGTATAACCTCCTGAGTGAGGAACACGCAATAAAAATCCCATGCATTAATTAGGCAATAATTTGTCATGCTTCGATATGGTCTTTAACCATTCCTAAGAATTAAAGATTAACATCACTTCTTTTCTAAACGAGCGCTTTAACGAGAAAATATTTTTCTGTTAAATATTGTGATATTTTAATTTTTATAATTTGTGTTAAGTGCATTCCACTGTTAAATTCTGCAGAGTTATAGTACTCCATTCTATACTGATATTGATAGTTAAATCACACATAAGAGATTTACATTACATCCTAGGGAGAAGATACGTCTAAATCGAATCCAATTCATTTTATATATTCCTATAGACCCCTTCAGACCCGTACACAGCGAGGTTATCTTACTTTGATGCAAATTATAGGTACTGCCTGCAGACTGTAGAGGAATATTTGGAAAGGACTGAGTACTGTCCTAGGACCGAGTAATCTTGGCGACAGTGTATCAAGCCAAAAGCTCAGATGCAATTCCGCTCAGAACAAATTGTCCTATATCTTTGATTTATGGCTCATATGGTGCAAAATACTGCATATTTATGCAAAAACACCAAGGGAATTTTAGAACTTTACTTTTGTAGATTTTAACTATTCTTATCAGTTAGATATTAACACTTACCTGCAGCAAGCCTACAGGTAAACCGGTAGAAAACAACTTCTTTGATACATATGGCCTTTGTGATCAACTGGGCAACAAAATACAGCTGTTCGTTGAAAGAAAATATAAAATAAATTCACGAGGATTGGAATTTATTCCTACATTCATATGTGGTATACAGTAGGTCCACAGCAAAAATAAATTTCTATTTGAACTTCTCTACACTTAAGGTTTTTTTAAATTATGCATTTATTTACACTTATATTACACCAACAGTCAACTCAATATTTACTTGGTTTTTTTAATATTTATTAATTCTGTATTTCTTGTATTAATGCGACTTTGAATAAAAGTAAGACTTAAGAAAATTTAATAAAATCCATTTCTGAAACTTTATATTTCCATCGAAAAATAAAATTTCGTTCACCATATGAAAAATATCGTATTAAAAATGAAATTTTGAAAATACACAAACTTTGGAACCCTTCCTCATTTGTAAAACGACAATGTTTTGTTTGGAATGAAAGAGTTAACTTTTTCACTGGTAACATCCACATTTTGTGAATACGTCGTTCATGAAAACTAAGTAATTCTCCTTTGTAAAATACAATGTCGGTATTTACCATCGGAAATGGATGCGTCATTATGGATTATTAGCGTCTATCTATAATAAGGTTTGTAGGGTCTAGGACTCTGGAGAAACTCTAGAAGTCTAGAGGATTAGCCTATTTATAATGGGATGGATACGGTTGGGAGAGAGTATCTCGGCTTCAGTCTACAATGCAAGAGGAAGAAAAAAAATCGATTCAGCTCAGGACAAATTTTCCTCAATAGAATTTAATAGCCCATTGTTTCCCTATATGATTGTGTTCTAACTCTGGTTGTGTAACAGATTAGAGGGGAAGATCTTAAATGATGAAATGCCTGTAATGGTGATAATGCTACAGTCTCCAGGAATCTCATGTTATTTTGTCATGCATTATATTATATCCGCTATTCTAATAATTGCATTCCATATCCAATCATCTATTACTTTCTTTGTCTTTTTTTACCTTACACAGTTTAGTATAAGTAATGTAAATATTCTGTAGTATTATTTCCATGGAAGGAAAATCTTATTCCATGTCTAGTCGGCCTGGATGGGGCTTTCTGTGCCCAAAATTTGCGGGTTCGATCCCGGCCAAGGTCCATGACATTTATGTGTGCATAAATGCGACAGGCCCATGCCTGAGATTTACAGGTATGTCAAGGAACTCCTGCGGAACAACATTACAGCACACGGCGACGGCCACATGCCTAAGTTGCATTACATCCCCACCGTGAAAAAACCATAAAACCGTCATTCCTTGTCTATACTCTAATTCATGGTCCAATACTTGCTTATTATTATGACTTTCAAAATAATATTGGATAGAATTGTACGTTTAGACCACACGCGTTACCTTGAACGTCCATATTTGATAGATATGATCAGCTATGAATACTACTCTATGACTCACAATTGCTGATGCCCATGATTAGAAGATGATAGCATCATTTGTAGCTTATAACAGTCAAATGTGAGAAATTTCCTAATTCTGTTGGAGAAAAATCTCACGGATGATACAGGCAGGAAGTGAAGAACAATAAGCAATGAGATGGTTTCGTGCCGTTCCTCGTGTGAGAGCGAGAGAGAGAGAGAGAGAGAGAGAGAGAGAGAGAGAGAGAGAGAGAGAGAGAGAGAGAGAGAGAGAGAGAGAGGAGAGAGAGAGAGAGAGAAATAGAGAGAGAGTCCTTATGAAGGTGTTTAGCTGAAATAGTGAACATCGCGAATCGTCTGAAAAATACATGATCTGAGAATAATAGAGGTCTTCCGTAGTAAATAATTGTATACTCAGGGCTTCTGGTCTTCCGTAGTAAATAATTATACTGGGCTCTTGGTCTTCCGCAGTAAATAATTTAGGTTTCATTCAATTTTCTTCATTTTAATGAACACATACTAGTACATTACCTGTTACAAGTCGGCGCAAAAATGTTTTAGACAGTGGGGTGAGTAGGTATTGTCGACTCTAGAACTGGACCTAAAATAAATGTCTCTGACTCTTAAGTAGATTCGAGTAGTGCCTTAGAGTGAGTCAGACTTACTTGTTTACTTGGTTACTGATTCATGAGCTCAACAGTCAAAGTAATTTTATTGATTTAGGAAGGTTAGAAAAATAATCCACCCTCTCCAGTGAGATTAATGATATCTGTAACCTCTTCACGTGAAATAACACCCAGTAATTTTCTGAATATGTTATTTTTATTTTATTTCATTTTACTTTATTGGGTCATTGTAATACCATACAGCTAGTAAAATATGTTTCTGCTAGAAAACTAGTCAAACTATTAACGCCTCTGCATAAATGAGATTTTGTTTGTTTCCCTTTTTCGCTAATATTTCAAACCGCCTTCTAATATTTCTGACATATTTCACACAAGCACCAGTACAAAGAACATTTTTGCCAATCTGAATACAGATCATGCATGTAGTATTAAACCATAGGCAGATGGCAGGATTGGGGGACATGTGAACAGCATGCCGACACCCACGGCCGTTGATGTTGGTTTCCGTGACCAGAGTCGCTCCTCAGTTCGTATCACGAGGCTGAGTGCACCCCGTCCCAGATCTCCCTACCTCAGAAATATCCGAGGAGGTACCGGGGATCGAACCCGGACCTGCGGATTCCGTAGCCTGCGACGCTAACCATGAGACCACGCAGGTGCTCGCATATAGTATTACAAAACACAAAATATTATGCAACACTCTTTTTTAACAGTTTTAACAGCAGAAGCTGAGGCGAATTTTCAAACATGAATATTAAACAAATAATGGTAGGACGAGGAATAAAAACAAGATACAATTGAGAAGAATACGACGAACGAGAAGAAGGAAAAGCTGGAGAGCAAGAAGTCTTCCCTAACATTAAAGTTTCGTATTCATATCTCATGGTTACCACCTTTTGTAGAAATGTTCAGTAAAATAAGAGAAGCTAAAGTGACACACTTAATACTGTAGAATTGCAGTAAAGACATCATTACGACCGACTTTTTACTTGCTTCCGGATAGTTCCGGCTGAAATTCCATGGTGACATGGTGAGCTAAGGTACGTAGTGTCATCGTAATTTCATCAAGGTTATTCATTGGTGAGTAGCTTGTGTTTATTTTTACTAAATGATGCTTCCTCACAAGGAAATTGGCATTGTAAGACAGCCTTGTCCATGGCCACAGAGTCACGATTCTGGACCGTTACATATTGCCTATCCCTCGAGGGCTGGCCTCAGGACATGGATCAGTGGGACCAAGGAGAACTGGCATCTCGATAACTTGCGATAAAACAACCCAGTCACGTGTTTTGAGCAGGTGAGTTCGTTACAGTTAGCCCTAGCCGGTATTTCTGAGTGCAAGTTACAATCAGAACGAATTATAAAAGCCGTGACATTTAGGACAACATTTCAATTTTGAACTGGCATTTTATTATAAATATCAATATTAGTCAGTTCATGTTTTTCACATTAATTACAGATGTTTTTGAGAATTGTCACTATGATCATTTAACTCATCCGGCACTCCTTTTATCTGAACCAATAACGCATAAAAATTGATTATAGGTAAACCAGTCATGAGTTTTATTTCGATTAACATGCAAAGTATATTTTTTCGCTGACCTGTTATAATTCCTTTTTGCGTATTCAAGTTATAGCCTATTAATTTCATGCGTTCGTTGTCAATATTCTTTCATAATCAGTAGCATGAAGAAAAGAATAATGCCATTGAATATTGTTCTCAGAAGAGGCTACTAAAAATATCACCAAAAACTACTAAAAATTCAGTTTTCCATTTTTTGCATATAATCTATTTTTAATATTTCTATAATGAAGTTTCCACTGCTTTTGTTATTACATCTGGTTGTGAGCATATTCAACGAATTGCAGCGTAAATCTGTAACAAGACCCCCAGGAATCGTATAGCGCTGGCCACAATGTAACTGCCTATTTTTAAAAGAACTGTTTATATTATATAGTTATACGGGGAATAAGTGTTAGCAGATGCTGGAAGTACATGAGAGAGAGAGAGAGAGAGAGAGAGAGAGAGAGAGAGAGAGAGAGAGAGAGACAGACAGACAGACAGATAGCATAGACGCTGTATAACTTAAAATTCCGCTCACTCAACTTAAGTAAACTTGCAAATTAAAAAGTTCCTTATAAAATAGTTCGTAGTATTGTGAATTCGATTGTATCTTGTTTAATAATATAGTTTATTCTATTTTATTGATTTATTCAGTGGTAGACACTAGTGAAATATCGGTATAATTGCCAAGAAGCAGGTTTATTTCATCATAAAAAATACAGTGCTGATTTAACGTCATGTAAGGCTTTGATCTATATATTATCTTTCATTAAGTAGTAGATTAGACCAGAATATTTCCATACAAGTGTCGAAATCTAAAAACCGATGTGAGCTTAACTAATTTTTATGACAATTCGATATCCGTTCTTCTTGCCCACGGCATCAAAGAAAAATCTGTATTTCTAAATTGTACCAATTTCAAGTAATATGAGACGTGTGTCTGTGAATTATCAATTTGCAGCTAAATTATATTTTCTTCAAATGGAACTTTTTATACTGTTACCAATAATCAGTAGGCATATCCTTCCCGACTTAGTATATCGGAGTAATATAAGGAACAAAATGAACGAAGTACGATTCTTCGTCGTGCGCATACCAAGGAAGTAGCCTACATACTTCACAGGCGCTGATTTATAAATGGGCAGACTGGACATATGCCTAGGATGGCAAACCGAGAGAAGGCGCCAAAATTTTGAAGGGGAAATTTTTTGATGGTATTAAAACAATTGCATTGTATAAAAAAAAAAGTGTATCTAAAGACTTTTAGAGCGCTGTGGTCTTACAACGATCGCGAAACAGTTCTCCTGTGCAGACTGATATAACATGCATTTTACATAAATTAAATGACTATTTCTTCAGCCTGAATGGTTTTTAATAATATCCGTGTAATACATATTTTATGAACATAATTCAATATAATTTAGCATTTGTTTTAAAATTACTTAATATATCAAACTTTTTTAATCGAATGAATGAATGAATAGCCATTTATGTCCCTGAAGGGCTATGGCCTCCTCTTTCGAGGGAAAGCTCGTCATTAGGCTTATGCGGGGAGCTAGTCCGCATAACTGATACTGCTGCCTCGCACTTAGTCACTTCTGTTCTTTCACTAGTCACTATTGGTTATTAGCACTCGATGCTGTTAATTGTCTCTTTCGGATGTCTAATAGTCTAGTAAAATTTGAAAGGTCAAGTGTATTACATATTACAAATATTTTTAGAATGTTTATACAATTTTTGTAAATTAAATTACAATAGTACATAACTTTTCGCCAAACAAGATTCTTTTAGTTTTTGTTGTGTAATTTAGATAGTGATTGGATTACTTGCAATAATAGAATGTTATCGGAATACTACTGGTTGATACTCGGGTAAACCCAAACTTAACACTAAATCAGTAAGATTGGAATAGGGATAGAAGTTTTAAAAATGAAAGGGTCTGCTAAACAAAGTTTTGCTCAGGGTGCTAAGTATACGAAAGCCTGATATTCACGTTGTGTTTTAGTATGATCCTTTCACAGATAAATCCTGTATGATAATATAACGAGTCGATAACCCTGACAACTGTTATATTTTCACGTTTCCTTCCTCGCTCTTAAAAAATTAAGGGCATTTTTTTAAATGTACCTAAGAAGTTCATTGGAACTCGTAATGAACCCTACCGGCTACCGGTGCGAGGTAAAAAGTTATTGCAATTTAAGTATTTTGAAATATAAAGTGGATGAGCGACTGGAAGCCTGAGAGACTCTTCTGTGTTATCAACGTCGGAAATGCCTCAAGTCAAAAAGGAAAGTGATCCTTAAGCAGACCGTGAGGCTCCCATATTTTAAAAATTCGGCACATGTAGATGGTAAGGTCTCAGTCTTACACACCGGTCGCCTTTACCCTTACGATTGCTCCTGGATCTCACTTCTGTTCGAGGCTGCGTCGACCCCATGACCATAGGGCACCTGGACCGGAAATTTCCCATTCGCACCAGCAGAGTACGGAGGCCCAGAGGTTGCAGATGGTGCTGACCTCCCGATAATTTTGGGTTCCCATATTGGCTTATTCATTCTACACATCATTCCCGTTTCAAGTTATTTCCAAACTTCATCACACAATCTGACGCGTACTTTTCCACACAATTTAAGCTGTAATCAGTAGACTTCGGATTTTAGGTAAAAACCTATTTTAATCCTTAAGTGATATATGGACGAAAACTTGTATATGCATGTTTCATAAGTGACTATGCCTAAAACTGATACTTTTATAGGACCTAAAACAGCCTATTTTTACGTTAGAGCCTAATATTGCCTTTTTGCTTGTTTTTCCTCTAAAGTTCAAAATAAGTATTTTTTTTATAAATTCTAGCATTTATTTTCAGTTCGTATTAATTTTTTAGCTCGGAATGTGCAGTACATGACATATTTGTGACGTGGTTAAATAATAAGGAATGTTTTGTCTTCAGTAGAAAAATTCCTTGGAATTCCCAACAAAATGTAGCGTTTTTCTCCCGACTCCCACATCCAATTAAAATTAAACAAAAAAAAAAAAAAAAAAAAAAAGTAGTACTCTGAATTACTGAGGAATACAAGGGGTTGACTATGCTAGTATGATATGCGTAGCTTCTGGGCGCAGGGATTAGGTTTTCACTGTTATGGTAGTAATACAGGCCCTAGTAATAGGTCTATATAATTCTGTGTACCATAGGCCTGTATCTGTGTTTTATCATGATTACTGATTAATGGTGACTTCAATACATATAATATTCTGCATTGCAATTGAGATATTTCAGAAAATTGGTAACTTAACGATTTTATAAGAGACTATTTGACGATTTTTAGAACCTATTTTCCAATTTTTAGAGCCTATTTAGGTACCTAAAACAGCATTTTTAGCTACCTAAAAGTCCGAAGTCTAGTAATCAGGTTCAAGGTAAAGCGTCTTTATTTTTCACTGCGAATTCAATAGTTCTTTTAATAGATTGAGCATGTAAAACCAGTTGTATGGTTCTAATCTTGACTCAATTTTCTGATACATATTCCTCAACATACATAGAACATGTATTAACATATTCATAAAACCTGTAGGTGAGCATATTTGATTTCAACAGATTCTTTACGGACATTGAGTTATAAATGTATAACTTTTTTCTAACATGAGAAATTATATTAATCTTTAAGACGTTGAGAAGATATAAAAGGGTTTTAAAGTAGTATAGGCTACAATAATCATAACATTTATTTATCACTCTTGAAAGAACAGTTTTTAGATCATATTATTATAAATCGTCACAAAAGTGTTCAGGAAAACATTGTATTAAGCTATTTTATTGAAAAAAGTTAATAATTGTCTTAGCAGTGAAAATGAATAGCGGGTATTAGGCCTGCGTTATGGGAAACTAATACGTCCTCCATTTTTTGTGTGCACCTAGCGCATTTTTCAAGGATTGAAAATCTCACCAACGCTGCTGTATCAAATTTGTAAGAATTCTCTAAATTAGTCAGGAATTTTACAGGTTGTTTCCTAAATCTTTGACATGAATTACTCAGCATACGAGAAATAAAGCTCAATACGCTGTTTCCGGAAAATTAAATTTTACGACAACGCATTAAAAAGTAAGTCAGGTAATACGTATGATAATCTAGCGGAAGTATTCTGGAGTGTTTCTACTTGCGAAACGGCTAATTAGAATGTCCAACTTTTACTTAATAATTGTTATGTTGTGTGTGAGTGCGTACTTCCAGTCCCTGGGAAAGCTGCGCATTAGTTGACATCAACATCCAGTCTTGGACCAAGTGTCCGCTATTTCCTCTTAAACTCGTTCGTTTGGAGAAAATCACAGATCTTGACGTAACCACATACAGGCAATGTAAGTGAAACTAAGTCAGGTAAATGCCAAACATTACTGAGGATAAAATATAGATCTTGTAGAAACGATTCATAACAGATGATGAATACATCACATTATAATTTTGCATATATAATAATTATATATGCAATTATTGTTGCCTTCTGGATCCCTTACAAGGGACTCTCTCCATCCCACCCCTCCGATATTATTAGATATAGCATATTTTAAAGTTCTTCTAAATTCGAAAAAGAAATAACGGTCAAAACTGACAAGAGTGATTTAGAAAAACCCAGTGCTTTAGTTAGAAAAACATATTCGGAAAAGCTCACCTTCAATCCAACAGTGCTCATTTCTGTTGATTTTGCACGTTACTTACACTCGATTCCCGGCTATGGCATCACCTTCCTATTCTCAACCATGACTTCACGTAAGGAATTGGGTTACATTTTTCAAGCGGAGATCCAACACTGCTTACTGCTTACTGGTTCGTTCCACATGTAATGAATTCCTTACATCTGATATTATTTTATCAATCCCACTCAACGTTCTCTAACGCTCAGACCTTCATATTGTGATGGCGTAACGTTTGTCTTAAATCAGCAGGAATGTTATAGGTATCGATATATTTTCGAAAAGCATTAATTTTTTTCGGGAAGCTGGAATCGTTCACACAAATTGAACACGCTCATCTCATCTTATCTGATGTCTATTTCGGAGGGCCAGTTTTTCCTGTAAAGAACTTTGAGATCTGAAATCACATTCGTCCTTGGGTATGATGAGCTGAGGTGAAGGTCTAATGAGATGCAAAATTTACATTATTTGCAAGTCTATTCGTAGTTGGAGTTTCTCAACTGGCCTAATCCTTCTGGTGGCACTGTGGTCCTGGGGTCGATTCAGACTTCAACAGAAATGAGTACCAGGAGCAATCATGGGGGTAAAGGCGTACGTAAGGCTGACAACCTTACCATCTTCACTTCCCAAATGTCTAGAATCTAGGTGCCTCAACATCCTGGAACCCTCGGGGCCTCCATGGCCTGCATAGGGAACACTTACAAGTCTATTCTATAGATTATCTCCAAGGCTTCTAAAGATCTCTTTTTGGCTATTGACACTATGGGCAGGTAACCTTTGACTTGTAGTGCAATTCTCATCCTGCCTGAAAATTATGAATCCGAGTATGTATTTTCAAGATTTTCCCCTCTCACAGAAACGAATACCTGAATGAAAATCATTTAGGTGACTGGAAATGGCCCTAATGACTAGTTGTCGCCTGTAACGTTAATAAGCATAAGCACTTCTGCCCTTAGGAACCTCTGTTCTCAGAACTAACCAATTAACTTATCTAGAATATATTTTATTAGCGTGTTTCTAACATTGAAATACCTTCTTCCTGGAGGACGTTGACGTTACTTCTTCAGCAGAGCATCTTTTAGTGTTCATGACTCGCTGTAAAAGGCAACGCTTGGAAGCGTGTAGTATGAAGATACTGTGACAAACACGGTGACGTAATTGCGTTTTCATGAAAAGTTGAATGTCCCGAAATGACATACGTGCATGGTCTTGTAAATCTTATGCCGGCACCCAACAATCATACAAGGGTTACTGGCGAAACTTATAACAATAGTATCGCCATAAGGTTTACTTTTAGCACAGTTAGAGCGAAAATAAAATATATAATGTAGCCATTATACTTCAGCTTCAAATTATGCTCTGGAACGATCATACATTACTTCGCTTCTTGGTATAACAACCCAATAAGGACAATAACAAAATGAATACCTTAAATGTAGGTCAATGTTGGGGATTAGGTCTGCATGAATAGAATAATTTTCTTAATTAGAACGTTTAACGGAGGAAACTTTCAATATTTTTCTTAATTGGAAAGTGTAACGGAGAGAACTTCCTACTCAACAGATGATATCAGATATTACATTCTAGGTACGCATATCTACAGCAAGATTATTCATGATATTCGTTGGATATGCCGATTTTCTCATGGGTGTTTGTCACCTGTGCACTGTTATGATTATTCTTAATTTATACCGTGGTCCAGTGGTTAGCTAGGCCCGACCTGCGGAACCACTTTGCAATTTTCTGACAAAGGAAGGTGTGAAACGGGGTGCACTAACCTACTGAGGACAACAACTGGGAAGGTGCTTGATAAACAAGTAGCGGCTTAGGATAAAGACACACCAGTAACAGCCGTAGAAACAGGCTAGCTGACTACATATCCTTAATCCTACTATCTCCTAGTGTAGCTGGTAGATTGTCGCTAGATGATACGAACTGTTCCTTCGGGATGTAGCTCCATAAAGTTTAATAATAATTAAACTGTGTTTGTATACAGGTATAAAGTGTGATCCGTATAAAACAGAATACTTTTAAGGACTTGTAACTTCTAAACTAATAATAATAACAGACATGTGCAACTATTCTGAATTACAAAGTACCATTGGGAGATTACTTGGGTAAGAACGCATTCGCTTTTCCGCGTCTGGTTCTTTTAATTCATGCACTACATGTAGGCTACTCTGTATGCTCATAAGCCTGCTTTCTTTGCAGCTTTCTGACTTGTGCCCTATGGGTAGCCTGTCTCCTGGCTCAACCGACGCAATGATTTCTTTGGCGAGTTCACTGAACGTTCTCGAACATCATAAATAAGATCTTGACTCATTGCAGGTCTTTCCACCCCCCCCCCCCCCACCAATCTCCAGCTTTCTTGCCATGAACAAAATTGATTCCCTTGTTGAAACATTGCGCACAATGAATTGTCTTCGAAATGCCCATTGTGTTTCAATCTCACTGTATATACATGAGGACCGTTAACAATTCTCACTGAAACGATCCGAAATAGATTCTTTTTCGGAAATAGAACGGGATAAGAAAAAAGTCGTTGCTAGTGATATTAAGACAATATTATTACTAATAAATTCAATGATTGATGTATTATTATTACTGCTGGTCATAAGAAAAGTAACGGGGTCATTCTGTTCATTGCTCACGGAAAGGGAGAGTTCAGTACTTTCGGTTGGCATTTTGTAGGCTAAGAGGTCAGAAGATCATAAACTCAAGCCTTTTATTACGTCATGTGCCTTCTAAAATATGCGTACTTAGTGGGCTTGTCGTTGACCATCTCAAGTTCAGTTGGTTGCTAGAAATGTAATTTCAGACGTTCCAATTCATAACGTTAAACTGGTTTTCCTGGTCAAAAAGTCATTTCAAGAAAACCAAATACTTTTCTATATTCCATTACATTAATTATATTGCATTCATTGGCATTACATCCCATTGCATTTCATATGTTACATTAAGTTATATTAAGCTATATTGTTATGCACACTCGATCTGAACTCTGAAGTTGTTAAGCCAATGGTAAAAAGTTGCTTTTTATTGGAACTTAACTTTACCCGATCAGGCTATATAATTAAAACAAACCAAATTTACTGGGAAGCTGGTGTTAACAGTGGTAAAAATGTCTTTCCACTTAAAATAAAATCGACGTGATAGTTTATTATAATATAATACGAACAAGAAAATGTATCAATTTAACAGCTCACCTTATAATATACTATAATTTAAGTATGCAAATATGCCGCAAAAATTGCATACCTTTAGAAAGAAATACTATTCCTACACTCATAAAACGTTAATACTCGTATATTAACATATTTATTTTATAATAAGCCAAGAGTCTTAAACACTCTGTATATAATAAAAATATGCTGTAACTTATATTAAAATATAATATAAACGTATCCAGAACCATAATAAAATTAAGTTATCTAATTTTTACATTGCACCGGACACGAATCCCGCGACTAATAGCCGTGGGTGTCGGCATGCTGACCACATGCCCCCTATCCTGCCATCTGCCTGATCCCCAGAGGGATGTTGCAACACAGTGTTTTTTACAAATAAATTATATAATATCGTCACAAACCAAGGAATTTGATTCTTTATAAACCGACTTTTGGAAACGTTCACAAGTCAAACTTGATTATCTGGCATCATTTTTGGGGCACTCTTTCGATTCTTTGCTTTTGAATCTGGCAGACTGATCGATGCGGTTTCATTGAAGAGTAAACTAGATATAATCATTGTTGCTTGCTTTGTGACATTCCTGAAGCTAATCGTTTTCCTTCTTTCCACATTTTGTGGCATTATGCAAGGTTTTTAAAAAATATCCTCCTTTTTCATTAAAAGAAAGTGTAGACTTCTTGTGCTGAATTTCGAAATACCGGGAAGTCGTTGATTCAGGCAGGGCGTGTAAAGCAGGTAACATCCAACATGTAGAATACTATTTATAGCTAATGCTAACCATTTGATTGAGTTTGTCCACGCCATTTTTGTTTCTTTATAATAAACAACGAAATCTGGTTTGTTCTTTATTTCTGGAATAATAGTTTTGTAGGGATAGAAGGTGCTCAACTGAAATAATGTTTTATTCACTATCACCATATCCCGACAATCCAAATTCATATTTTACCAGGGACGTAGGAGGATTTTTGTTCGGGAGGGGCCCACCTGGAGGGGTCCGATTTTTTTTCTAAAATGAAGCCTTTAAATTTTATTTTGGCGTCTGTTTTTGAGTTACAAACAAAAGAGCTTTTTAAAATATTTAAAATTTAGCAAAAAAATCATAATCAGTCAACACAATAAACCAATTCCTTTTGTTGACACCACATACAATATTTTTACTGTTCCAAAATAATAACATTTTGAAAAAAGGCATTAAAATTACAATTGCTAATAAGTAGGGCCTACTGTTAGTCTAATATAAAATGCCACAAGGATAATAAAACACTTCATTTAAGAATACTAAATGAGTATATTTTCATTTAGTAAAATTTTCGTAAGATTTTATTTTCATTTCGGGGCTCTCGGCAATTGCAGTATTCTAGAATTAATATGTGAAAACTGAGAAGCACGAATGCCAACACTTAGCCATAGGGAAAAATAAGTTAGCCGGGCTTCCGAGGCACATGCACTGAAGGGTTACTCATCAGGATGTCCCACTAATTCCTTACCAAAGTGAGAATACTTCTGTTGTCCAGGTTACTCTTCGGGCATCTTAGTTCTTGTCCGGCAAGCGTCTTACGGAAAATCTACTTTTCAGAAGAATATTATACCGTTTTATTGCTCATTATGTATGTAGTAACTGGAGTAGCTAGTCCGCAACGAAGACTTAGAAGATTTTGTAAAGTTTGTATTCGCTTTCTATTATTAGCTGGCTGTACAAACATAGATTAAGTTAATGCGTTTAAGATATTATTTGGTGTACCGGTGTTAAGGTGTATGGATTTGTTGCTCATCTACAAATTTCTTTCACACAAATTTTAGCAAAAATTAAGTTGCAGAGATCAATCAAATCATTTCCTGTACAAAATTCAAATATAATAGTTTGGGTTATTCTCAAGTTTAACGAGATTCATCCAAATGAGAAGATAATAAATGTAACGGAACGCTATCAGGATGTGTCTTACCGCATTCTATCGAATTTAACATTTCGTTTCATAAGTTGAGTTCTTGAGGTAACACGCATTCACCACCCATACAGCCACACACAAGAATTTTAATTGCATTTTAGAACTTAGTAGGACATCAAAACGTGCATTTATAGTGAAAACGCGACATCGAATTTCACAGCCCAATGCTTCCGGTATTTATGGTACGGATAGAGAAAGTGCACATTTTATTTACTGTTATGTAAAGGAATTCTGGTACTAGAACTGGTATTGTAAAAAGTATCTAGTGTCCAATTTTAGCAGATAGCATGTCAGTTTTCTAGTATTTTGTTCGATATTGTGGTAAACACCAGGTGTTTTCAATCGCTCCTCATTTAATATTAATGATTTAAAGTTTATATTTTCAGAGCATAGGCACGATTATGAAAACTAAATTTAGCTGTGCACAAGTATTGACAATGCACTTACTGCAATATTTAAACTAGGCAAAAGTTAGAAGATCGCCCAGATCCAGTAATTTTGGAATAGTATTTTTGTTATTTTACTGCACAGGCCTACCTTTCAAGGTTAACGATTCATTACAAAAACCGAAAGTTGCCTAATATTAACTTTTAGCCTATTTAAAAGATACGGTGTTTTCTGCGAATTAATTGAAATCATGTTTCTACAAAGGTAAATTATGTTAAAAAATTAATGAAATTAAGGTAGTCCTATTTTCTTAAATGTGGAGATTTCGGGTATTTTCAAATCGATATTTGGGTAATGTAGCCACGAGTTAACTATCTTGTTATGAATGCTTAACTTTAACTTTAAGATAGCCTACTAGTATGTAAAGGTAAAATTGTAGGAGCCCTTCTATGTCTGCATTGTGGCTGTGTTGCGGCTGTAGTGTATTAGGATGGAGTAAAACCAGAACAACTATTAGTTATTACCAGGCTTTAAAACTTAGTGCCCGAACCCACAGAGGGAGATGATTCCGGTTACCAACAACCTGAGTATAGGGGGTGGGGGCGATTGCGTAGGCTGATAAGACAGTCATTGCTAGTAGTACTGAGAAGTCAATGCGCTCATGGTACGGTGCCTCTCAAATTGGTCAACAGTGTACCTTGTCATTATGCGTGTTTATAAATGTATAATACGTGTTCGGAATACCGAAAGTAAAGTGTTCTAAAACGCAAACATATATTGAAACATTTGGGAGGGACTATTACACACAAACAGGAAAACGTAACGTTTTGCATGCTTGTAATGTGAGTTTAGAGAATGAGAAGTTATTTTGTGGTCTTTCTATACCTGTAATCCGCTTTGTTTACTATCACGTGAACTAGCATATGGTAGCTAGCGCATACGCCGAGCAAAGTCTGTACAGTACAGTTGCTGTTAACATATTCGATCGGGCACTAAGTTTTAAAGCCTGGTTATTACATTTCTCAGAGTACTTGCAGTATAAGGCATCTTTACTGTATATTATCTCTGAATAATAAATAATTACGTTACATATTAACCTTATTATTTCTATACGTATGCTGAGGGTAAACATAACCTGACCCAGTGACAGGGAATCATCAGCTTTCGCAAAGGTGAACAGCACGAATTGCACGTTATTGGGTGCATTCACACTATACTTATAATTTTCAGGGTATCATCACGTGGTAATTACAATGTTACATAAGGAACAGTTCATGTACGCTATGTAATTACAACCATGCATGCCTTCCAGACTCAAGATGTCGTGAGGAAACAATTTATATCCCTTAAGGGGAAGGAACTTCTTGCGTACAATTGTAATTTGGTTAAGACCTGACTACCTTAAAGAAAGGTACTGATATTATAAGTATTTTGTGACAAGCAAATATCATGGTTTTGAGTGTCAAGTAGGGTTATGATTAAAATAGGTCAGTAACCATAAACTGCGATAGGAGGACAATCTCTCTGTATAAATTCCTTATTAAGTAAGGAATTGTCATAATAATATAAGCTAATTTTCAAAGTTTGAAATCCGTCACTGGTTTAAAGAACAATTATTTAAAAATCACCTTTAAAGTAGGAATGAGATTCAAACAGTCTGACACATTCCTTTGAAACAAAGTGTGATACTGGAAATAGATCTAAGGCATAGCTCTAATACTGGCCCAAGATTGTATATTAGTGTTTTAGGTAACACCCAAAATTATTACCATTAAGACAAAATTATTGAAGAAGGTAGTACATAAAGTCATTAAAAACTCATGACGGAATTCTATGAACATGTGAAACAAAATATCAAATAATCTCCAATAGTTTACAAAATTTGCATTAATATTTTTAATAAAGAATATTTAGGTATTATTTTTTATAACTATTCCCGGCCATAAACAGTAGCTTAAATGGGAGTGTTGCTATTAGGATACAACCATTCAGAATTGTCTTATAGGCTACTCACTATACGATTACTCAGTTCATTTTATTGTTATGTACTATATAAATTTTATTGTATTAATTATTTAATTAAAAAATAAAACATGAATTATTCAACGCTTTCGTTCTTCACTGTGTGTGAATTTCAACAGTTGGCACTAGGCATATCGCTTACACGTGAAGGGCAGCATAAAAAAAAAGATAGCTGAATTGTTTTAGCTAAAGAATGTATTTTTAATTAATATTTAATTTGTAACATTACGTTATAAAAGTTCTACATAATTCATCATAGTTTACATAGGCCTACCACAAAGAAAGAAGACAGGCGCTTTTACATCCGTAGACATGAACGAAATCGTTTAGCGTGCGGTGTGATAAAATGGCTGAGAAGACTGATAATATTTAGAAGTAGACCTATTTTTAAACCCGGCCCTATTTTGAGATGAGTGTTCAGGACTCAGTAACTCATGAACTATAAGAAAGGAAGTACTAACATTTCTTGTAGTACCATTATAATTAGGAATAAATAGAGTTGAAGGATTCTATGAGTATTATTAACATTTAAGTAGTTTTAAAAATAATATAAGATTAACCAATAATATTAAGGCTCATATTTCATGTTCTTATAGCTTAGATTATACAAACCGTACTTAGTCATTAGATAAAGAATGTTACACTTACCACAAAAAGGAATATCTCCTTGCCAGCTACCTGAGGATGAACAGACTATAGTTGGATTTCTGAAAAACAGAGAATTCATTGTTAAAATATATCTTAAATTCAAGTGCATATTTTATTCTCCAGATGAGTAATAACTCTTAATGGCTATTAAACTTTAATGTTAAAAATGTGCTGAAAGCTAAAATATGTACAAGAAAACTATCATCTTAACAAAAAATTGATTGCATGTGTATGTTTATTTCATTTATCCTTATAAATTAATGTTAACATTACTCTGTTCGTCGATTTATAGTCCAAAAATAATCATCTGGCAAGAAATTTTCAAGCAACCTGGTTTAAAATTTTTAACACATTCACTAATAAGATTAGGCTACTTAAAAGAGTGCAGCAGGGACGTAACCTGTGGGAAAATTAATTAATATAATTAATTTCATGTTAAGAAGACAGGTCAATTTAGAAAATTAGTGCAACAGTCTATAGAAATAAACAAAGATGAAATTTACATTTCGTGAAAATACGTTAACACTATATTGTAAACATGTGTACTAGTTTGACTTCCGTCTTAACTGTCCTTGCGTGCAGAAAATAAGCAAATATCCGTTCTTAATAGCCTACTCTTTCCCCACCACCGCGAAAACAGATGCACAGAAATACACTCTGTAAAACTCGTCGATTAGAATTTAGACTTTAGTAATGTTAGCTTGTTTTTTACTTATATGCTTTGATTTTGACTTGTCCTTTTTTCAAAACTAATAAATTTATATCTCTGTCTTAAGTATTGTATGAAATTCCCGAAAAACTTCTTGACTGGAATTTAGACTTTGCTAAAGTAAGCTTATTTTTTATTTTGGCTTAATCGATTTTTCAAAACTAATAAAATTATGTATTTTTCTTACTGTAAATAAATCAACACAGGAGTAATAGATTATGTTTAACATGTAAACTATGTATCTATGGTTCCATACTCTTGAAAGCACTTAGGTGGACTGACCACCTAACCCCCTCTTTATTAATCCTAGTTACGCCCCTGGAAGGCACGTAACTTAAATAAATAAAGTGTTGAATCTGTACAATAGGAAGATTTAAATGATAGCTATCCTTCTCACAGACTTCATCGTTCACAGAATGCAGATACTAAAATGTTGTGACAGGTCACAAAATCTATACCGGTAGGTTTGTTTCTGTAGTGGTTTCCGTTTGTTTAGAACAGCCACAAGAAGTCAACGTGTATTCGCATAGCTAATTTAGGCCTAGTCCTTTGCGTACAAAGCTTTTTGTGTGATAGTACGAGGAGCGGCCATAAAGTCAGTTTCTCTGAAGCCGTTTCCAGAAACAAAACACAATTTCAAGGAAATACACACCGCCAGTGTTCAGCTATTTTTCAACATATTCGCGACCGGAATTGAAACATTTGTCTTACCGTGGCACCAACTTTTGAATACCTGTGTCGTAGAAGTATGTCGCGTGGGATTTAACCACCGTGTGACAACCAACTTCGCCTCTTTGTCATTCTCTGTCATTCTTTGTTATTTAGTGAGGTGTAGGAAAAGATGGAAATCACTGGGAGCGAGGTCCAGGCTTTAGGGTGAATGTTTGAACACCTCCCAGTCGAACTTCTGCAGGAGAGTTGCTAGGAGGTGTTTAAACATCCACCCTACAGCCCGGACTTCGCTCCCAGTGATTTCCAACTAGTCCTACATCTAAAGAAATTACAGGGAATGACTGAGAATGACAAGAGAGGCAGAGATGTTTATCACACAGTAGTTCAAATCCCTGGCGGCAAACTTCTACGACACAGGTGTTCAAAAGTTGGTTCCACAGTAAGACAAATGTTTCAATTCCGGTGGCGATATGTTGAAAAATATCTGAACACTTGCTGTATCTGTTGGAATATATATGCCCATTAAATTGTGTTTTGTAGGCCTAAACGTCCTCAGGGAAACTTACTTTATGGATGCGCCTCGTATCTAATTGCCATGATTTCCGCTATGATAAAATTCAAACAACATCCATTAATGTTTTCTAATTGAAATCTCTATCTTGATAAGAATCGGAAATCGTACTGTGCATCTGATTGTTATGGTTCTTGTGGCGAAAAGTGAAAGCATAATATATTCTGACACAAACTGGTGTTGGATGGGAAACCGCATAGTGAGAAGTAAGATTGCACAAACAAATACGGGCAGAGTAATATTACTGAAGCATGTCTGGGCTCATATATTTTAATAATAGTAGTAATAATAGTAGTACTAGTATTAGTAGTATTTATTTCTCATAAATTCCGTAGGCCAAGGCCTACATATAGACCATATTAACGTTAGTCAGCTCACATGTTTCGTAGGCCTATACCAGGGGCGTATCCAAGATTTATTTTCGGGAGGGGCTGTGATAATCCTAACTTTATTGTCACTAGGGTTCAGAAGTTGATGATCTAAAAACGCCTAAAAATGACCTATAAATTACCTTAAATTTATGAAAATATGACATGAAAAATTTTAAATATGGCAATATTTCTAAATATATATCTAGAAAAGGGAATATACAGTAGCATATTAATATAATAATAAACAAAGGACAATATTTTAAGTATGTTATTTGACTACTTTAATATTATGTAGCATATTAATATAATAATAAACAAAGGACAATATTTTAAGCATGTTATTTGACTACTTTAATATTATGTTTACTATATTAATGAATTACGAGATTGCTTTGTGTACAATGGTGGAAAAGTTCATTATGAAGACAAAATAGGAAAAAATGTAATGAACGAATGAAAATTTCCTAAAAATGACTGGTAGAAAATAAAATGCAAAATATGAGTAAGGTATTATTGTTCGTTTTGACAGATGTCGAACTTATACTACATCCTGCATTGTCTGTGATGTCTCAGAAAAGAGATGACATATCATCAACCTCTGAGCCCTAATTATCACACACAATTATACTGAACACGTAAGAATAACGCATTTCATCTTTTATAAGTCAAAATGTGCAATTGAACTATCTACTTTCTGAGATATTAAAGTGCCCTTATGTGCAACATATTAGCATGACGTAAGGGTATATGTACGTGAATTATTTTGAAATGTATGTTTTTTTGTTTATAGCACTAAAAAATTGTGCTGAATTTTCTGCATCCATTGATATAGGTTTATATAAGTATATAAATTATTTGTGGCATTTAAATGGACATTTAAATATGTTTACATGCTCTGAGCCACGCCCTTAGAAAGGTCAAATGAGAAATTCACTATTAACTTAAAATTGAATTTCCCAGTAACTCTTATTTTACACACATATTGTTAGGTAGCTCCACATAGGCGTAACCAGGTCGACCATATGGGGGGTATAAGATCCGCGGGGTCTGGGGGGTACGAATACCCCCCAGGGAGAGGGTGGTCCGGGGGTCCTCCCCCGGAAAATTTTAAAAATTAAGACGCAAAATAACGAGTTTTAAGCTTCGCACGCTTTATACTTGTATTAAGTAATTTATGAGCAGACTTAAAAAAATTATACAATTTTCCTTTTTTAATCAATGGGGGAGGGGTTCAAACCCCCCAAAACCCCCCTCGGTACGCCTATGTAGCTCCACAACCATTAAAGATAGAAGACTGAAATTTTTACACTAATTTTACATGCATATGTGCATAAAGTAGACTACAATGATGCCCATAGGTATAAAATTAAAGAAAATGTGTCATGAAATATTGATCAAATTTAAAGATATTTTATATGCGATATATAAAAATTAATTGCATTACAAATAATAACTTTAGCTGTATAAAAGTAGTCTACTTTGTAGAAAAATATGTTCATTATATGCATTAAAAAATAAAAGGCGTCAGAGAAACCAGAAAAATGTTATGCCTATAAGGAAGTGATAAGTGCATCTGAATTAATTTTTTCCATGCTCCTATAAAACGTGTAATTTAAAATAAACTTGGTAAATTTTTTATACTTTTATCTGCTAGTTGTATTGATGAATTTCATCTTTCTTAGTTGTGCTAGTTGTGTTCTAGTAAGCCTTGTTATAGGATCCTGAAATTTTTGTCCACTTCTGAGTTCATTTTCTTGTAAAATTTTAATATTTTAGAACTTGTATTTTTTTTTTTTTTTATCTTTTTGTGGTTGTTCACGTATATATACCCTTAACGTTTCGGGGGGCTGCAGCCCCCTCAGCCCCCCCCCTGAATACGCCCCTGGCCTATACTGTAGTACTTACATTATTAACAAAAAATTCACAACTTCAAAAACCTATATTCAATTATTATATACTTAAGAAAATTAACAGACATAACCCCCTTCAAAGTATAATAAAGTTATCAGCGCTAAAAAAATAGCATTTAGATTTCCCTAATTCTCTAGACAGGTTATCTCTCACGCATCTAATTTTGCAAGTACAGTACAGTATAATTTCCCAAATTTCTTGTAAATTTAATCATTAATCATTATGATTTATCGAAGGTTATCTACTGCTATTAAAGTAGACCCCTAACCACCGCCGTAATTCAGTCTCACAGGAGTTCTTTTACATGCCAGTAAATGTACAGACATGAAACTGTCACATTTACGCACACAAAAATTCATTGACCTGAGCAGATCGAACCTGCGAACCTGGGAACAGCAAGTCAGTACCTTACCAATGATTTCTATTAAATTTATTTCTTTTTTGTGAATATTTTCCTCAGATTAACTATAATCTACGAAAGTGAACTATTACTGATTAGAATTTCCAAGCGTTTAATTAATTGATTATTGTTGAAATAAGACCATCTACGACTACGTGTTCTACGTTGCTGTCTACAGATCCGCAGGTCCGTATTCTATCCTCGGCATCTCTTCAGATTTTTCTGACTTAAGGGAGTCAGGAAAAGGGTGCATTCAGCTCCTGAGAACAAAGGAAAAGGGTGCATTCAACTCCTGAGAACAACCGAGGAGCTATTTTATAAAGAAGTGGTGTTTAATGAAAAGCAACCATTAATGGCAGTGGGAGACGGCATGCTAACCATTTGCCCCATTCCTGTCATTTACTCATGGTAGATGACGCAGAAGTCGGATGGCAGGCTTTGACCCACAAGGGATGTAGTGCCATGGTGTTCAGTAGTACCGGTAATTTTATGAACTAATTCAGTAGGCCATATTGCAATTAATTTGTTGGCACTCCTGATATTAAGACCATAGTAGACCTAAAGACCTAATATTGTGTAAATTATTTTTCTGTGGTAGTGTTTTATTATCCAATTTCTCATTCATGCTATTATGGTGGAAGCTTGAACTTCCTATACCCAGTGCCGGTATCCATAGGCGTAACCAGGCCGACCATATGGGGGGTTATAACATCTGGAGAGGGGAGTTCAGGGGTCCTCCCCCCGGAAAATTTTATCAAATCAAGGTGCACAATAACGAGTTTTAAGCTTCCCACGATTTAAACTCATATTAAGTAATTTATAAGCATATTAAAAAAAAAAAAAAAGGTGATATATCACAATAATGAAATAAATAGTACTATTTTCCCTTTTTTTCAATGGGGGGGGGTTCAAACCCCCAAACCCCCCCCCCTCGTTACGCCTATGCCGGTATCATAAGCAACCTACGTCTTTTGACTACTTACCGCACTATTGTACTGCACATGCGCGTTGTTATATCAATTGCCTGTAACTGTTATCTACTGTATTATTCCAGACATATACATGGAATATAATATTACATTAATTTACTAGTTGAAATTCACAGTTTCAGCCGTACCTGGCGCAACTTCCGTTTTGCTTCTTAATATTAACTTACAATAGTTCATCAAGCAGTTGGGTGTGGTGCAAAATCTTCGACATTCTATGGAACGACTACGTGTGCATGCCCTCAAGAAATCGATGTATCGAGCGTTACCATTATTAAAAGGATTAAAAAAATAAGAGGAAATTAATCTACATAGCAAACTAAACTAAGCATACATCTCATAAAGTAAGAAGACCTATCGTTTTGGCGCTGCATCATATATCGTACACGATAGAGTCAATACCTACGCAGACCATTCCAGTCCATTCCAGTCCATTACTATGGATGAACATAAAAGCCAATAATTTCTATTCCTCGTCAAATCATCATGTTGGCCACTCATTTGTCCTTAATCTCCTTGGTAATATAGGACTGTGCTGTATGTCCATTTTCTCGGAACCTTATCACCTTCTCCTTATTTCCACTGAATTTCCTATTTCAGTTTAAAGTACGTTTTCATTTTCCATTTTTATATTCTATTAACCTAAGCCCCTGATTGTCATAACCTTAAAGTTCTGACCTATGTCCAACCATCTCGCTTATTCCTTCTGAAGAGGAGCAAAAATGTGGTCTTGAATCGCCTTACAAGCCTATCTTTTGTGACAGGTCATTAACTTAAGTTTGTATAATAAAATGAAAATGACAGCTCAAGGTTGGATAGAAACACGAATAACATGGAGTGCAAGTGGATCAATTCCAGCCTGTGAGAAAGATCGTGACTACCATAATCGTGATGACATTTACAAACAATACCCCCTCCATTAATAACATGCCGTAACTTAAACGTTCATCTTTCAGTAACGGTTAGGTGGCTCTTGGAGACCACTGCTCTGAAAGGTTTCAATTTAAATAAATGACTGCTATAAAAGTTGTGGTTTAATGGAATATTATATTAGTATGCTCCTACTGTGTTCAGTTATTAAGTGCCAGTATGGTACTTTATGCGATTGTGTGGGGGACGAAAAAATGTCTGTCCGTCTGTCTGTCCGTCCGTCCGTGTGTCTGTACGCACCATAACTCAAATACGCTTTTTCGGATTTTCATGAAACTTGGAAAACACATTTATAATGTCCATGGGAAGAACCCTATTGATATTGAACCAAATCGGTTCACCGGTACCGGAGTAATGCCCAATTTAGTGCCTATTTTAATAGATTATGGCGCCTTTCTATTAGAAATACGCTGTAACTCAAAAACGCTGCATCGGACATCCTTTCAACTTGGTATACGCATTTACGACATCCATGAAAAGTGCCCTATTGAATTTGAACCTAATGTGTTGACCGGTACCGGAGTAAAACCCAATGTAGTGTCTATTTTAAAGGCGCAATAACTCAAATACGCTGTATCGGATATTTATGAAATTTCGTATACTCATTTATAATGTCCATGGGAAGACGTCTATTGATATTCAATCAAATCGGTTGGCCGGTACCGGAATAATGCCCAATTTAGTGCCTTTTATGTTAATATATGAGAAGTCGCGATAACTCAAATATGCTTTATTGGATTTTCCTGAAACTTTGTATACACATTTATAATGTACATGGGAAGACGTATACTGATATTGGACCAAATCGGTAGACCGGTACCAGAGTAAAACCCAATTTAGTGTCTATTTTAAAGACGTGGTAACTCAAATAGGCTTTACCGGATTTTTATGAAACTTGGTATACACATTTATAATGTCCATGGGAAGACGTCTGTTGATATTGGATGAAATCGGTTGAACTGTTTCGGAGTAATGCTCTATTTAGTTTCTATTTTATGATAATATACGTATTCGAAAGAATTTATAAAAGAAAAGCAAATCAGTTATCTTGACAACATAGTCAATTGTTTTACTGTGATATTATAAGGCTTTGGAAATTAAAATACAGTTACCTATGACCAAAAACACTATTGTTTTACATGCGCTGATCCAACTAGACCGTTAAACTGACCCAAGTGGCCGAGATGGTAACGTCTTGGCCTCACATTCTGGAGTTCCATGGTTCAAATCTCGAAACCGGCCAATTTCCCTTTTTTTTTTTTTTTTTTTTTTTTAAATGAGAGTGTGCGATTGTCAAGATATCACAAATATGTACAGTTCAGATGATGCTGGAAGATTTTAATCTGATTAAAAAAAAAACCAGACCTTTGTTCTTCCGTAGGCCTAAGCCCTGCTTAATGAATAAATCTGGAGCTTAACTTGGAAATCAATTTAAAAAAAATATATTCTGCATATCATAATTGCAGTCATAACTGATTAAACAAAAACACACTGGCACTTTTTTACATCAGTTTACCTGATTTTATTTATGACGACTTCGTTTTTACGTGTGATATCTTTATTTTCAATACTTTCTTTCTTCATTTATTTTAGTATTACCCTCTCTTTTAGGGACATTTAAGCGACCCATGCCGCCCGGGTCTTACAGGGCCGCGATCTGTCGGGAGAGAGATTATCTGTGGATAATATAGGCCTAACAATTTTTTATTGTCATATTATTCGAATATAAACATATTTTCTGGAGAATGATTAATCATTTTTGTAAATTATTGACAAAAATTATTGACGTTACATTTATGCAAATGATGCAACACGCTATAGAAAATTTAAAAAAATGTGATTATTTAACATCTTCATAATTTACGAAGAATCACTTACTTGTAGAATACTATTCGGTAGGTAGTAGATTTTGACGTAAATACGTCTTACAATAATTACAGTAAATTTGCTTTAGTTTATAGATTATTGTGGGGGTGTTGATGAGTTACCGGTACATCGCA
This sequence comes from Ectobius pallidus, assembly GCA_964059195.1. Lineage (NCBI taxonomy): Eukaryota > Metazoa > Arthropoda > Insecta > Blattodea > Ectobiidae > Ectobius > Ectobius pallidus. Next base: position 19,039,020 of record CAXKWD010000010.1, read on the forward strand.
TAATTTTTAGGAATATTAGTGGGGACTTTCACAGAAAAATTCTACCCAGTGAACTTAGTCGCCACGAGATTAAATTTTTTAATTCAGAACAATGACGTATTTTAAATTCGATGCTTTATTATTCGTAAAAATTAACTCGTTGGTACATATTTATTATTGTAATTATAACATGTTCTGTCTTTACTAAAAATATTATTAATTCATATTTAAACACGTAAATTAAGTTACTGAGCAACAGTAGGATCATTTCTCACACCTATTATTGTAGTCAAGAAACAGCATTGCCAAATATTAGTCGTCTTTTCGTGAGGATTTGCCCGGATAATTTCCCTCCCTCATTTGGATTCGAGTAACTAGCCTTCAGCTTCGTTTAAGTTGTGAAAAATGTTGTTTGGTGGACAGTAATATTTTATCTTCCTCTATTCTATGCTACATATCACTTATACATGTTAATGTTATAAAAGAAGGAATCGATATATTCATACAGTTTTAAAACCATTAGGAATTTACCATCTGGGCTCTCAAAAATGCAACATTGGGTCTTCGTATGAAAATCCATTTACTGTGGACTCTGTCATGTAGACCATTCCGATTTCTCGAACCTTTTAAGTGCATCAAATTACTATGTCGGTTATCGAGAACACACATGTTCTTACCAGCGAATCATGCAACTCTCACTGCTATGGATCAAAGGCCAAGGTTTTAATAATGGTGGTTTGTTCTGAAAGAGTTTTTAGGTTGTGCGTAAATAATAATCCTTGCTTAGGCTACTATAAAGAGATTTGGGAAATATTGTGTGCGGACATAAATGTACTAAATGTTTCAATTTGGTGGGTGGAAGCTCCTAAGTAGAACATGTGCCATCCTCAAGTTGTACATGGTCATTCCTGCTAATTAACTGCAAAATAGTTGTCCACTTTTTTGAAATTTTACTAATTATTTTAAAAATAATTATAAACGGGGGATAGTAAGCTAAAAAATAGCTTGTCGGAATTTTAAATTACAGAACTTCAGTGTGCAAGGTGTAAACATTTTTAAAAATGTAATAATTAAGTAAACATCCCACAGGTTCTACGATACAATTTTTACAAAATCACGGCACACAAAATTCATTATCATTATTTTGCTTAAGGTACTATTTATACTTTCGCTTTGCTTTCTCCCTGTTTTACTTCCCCCGTTGTAAGGACGTTTGTGTTGCCCAAGCCACCCGGGCTTTACAGGATTACGACCTGTCGGGAGGGGACTACCTTTGGATCAAGTAGTTACTTTTGACCAGACAAGGACATGGAAGGCCTCCCCGTATGGATATTACTTAGACCTACTAAAATAAATATCCAAATGCATATTCATTTATTTAGTAATAGAATCTACATACATGATAGTTGCTGCCTGGATGAACGTGTGGGAGACACGTAAAGAGAGGTGGAACTTCAGGAAAATTGTCCTAATCATTCACTGGAAATGTAAATACTTAAGTTCCACATGGGTTGGCTGAGGTTTGTCTACTAGGTGGACAATAAATATAGCTGCGATATAGAAGGAACCGGAAACGAACAGTGGATAAAAAAAGTTTTGTATAGAAATCGTTATATAACAATGGGGGTTGCCTACTTATTTCCAAATTCTTAAAATTGATTAACTTTGGTACACAATGTGTAATGAAGGCAAAAAAACTTTTTGTTCGACCATACTATAATATACCTATTGCGTGTGACGTAACGGTATCAAAATGGTAAAGTTCCCGCACGATATCTGTGGCGATGGCCTAAGTCATTGCATTACGTTTTCGTGGGGACTGTTGCGTCGATTGGCCTGCTAACTATCTCTCTCGCACAACAATACCTTCCTTTTTATTTGTAAAGGCCAAGCTACCTCTCTCTCTCTTTCGCACAATAGCATGTCTCTCTCTAGCGAATAACTGTCTCATCGGCACAGATATCGTGCGAGAACTTTAATCATTACGAATCTGTTCTTCATTATGACATCGGTGTGATATCGGTTATTATCGAACACGGAACGATCTTGAGACCTTGAGAGTAGCAGCTGAAAACTGCGTAATAATCAACCTTTATTTAAAATGAAATCAATTTTGTTCGTGTTAATTTTAATACCATATTAGAATGAATTTATTGCATGCTGTCAAAATCCGTTGATTTCAAAAACAGACCAAGGAAACTGCGATTTGATCGACGCTATGAGCTGCCATGTGTCATAAAAGACAAGAACTACTACAACCAGCACCCTGGTTTTGCGTAGGACAGCGCGGGCGTTTGGGTGAATCTAAATTTTCAAATTTTAAGCATTTAGACTAATTATGATCTTTCAAAAACAGTCGTATGCAACTTGCCTATAATAGCAATTAAGACACGTTCTCTAATTACTTAATTAACGGACTCGAAAAGTTATTCCACAATGTAGACCAAGGACGATTAATATCAAGTTACATTAATAAGTGCACTGCAGCCTCGTTTAAATACACAATATGTATGTACGCTATATCTATTAATAATATTATGGGACTTCTTGATGATCCAATGAGCTACTTTTTTCAGTATCTTAGACATAATTTACTTAATTTACTCCCTTAAATATAAGGTGAAGTTAATACTTGTTTACTTCAGGACCGGTTCTAGCGGACGGTAGGCCTACCTACTCATCCCACTGCCTAAAGCCCTACAACATTTGCGCCGACTATATGTTACAACGATATATTAAACGAAACACTTTCATATGAAAAGCAGGTATAAAGATCCGGAAATGTTATTTGTCAGTCTAATGTGATTTGAAAGATGCCTGAGATATTTTGGATAGCGCACCAGAATTTTCTTAGAAAATGTACCTCCTGTGTGTGAAAATGAAATTTATCATTTCGAAAATGTTGTGCTGTAATATAATATACAGTGTTTTGCAGATGACAAACAGTTTGTCCTTCTTCTTGCTTAAATACGCGGTCCAATCAGAGACGGCGAGACGGAGGGAAGACTCTGACTGCTAGCGGCGCTTCGTAAGCTCGTACACGTTATTGGCGGTGAAGGAATCTGCTTCTCATTTGAAAAATAGTGTAGGCTATTGTTCAATATTAAGCCTAATTGTTATGCATTGATGTAAAATCTATTTGCCTACTTTGCCACAAATTATTTCGATTTTTTAAAATAATTTATTTCAGGATTAGCCTACCTCTCAGATCATGAGCTATTTGATAGCGTGTAATTGTAACTAAGCGACAGTCAAGACGCACGTCCATCATGAAAAAACAAACACTCCCTAGGAGTAGCTCACCTAAGGAGTGCTCCTCAGCTACCCTTCCAGCTGGCAGGTGGCCTTAGCCCTTAGCCCTTAAGGGATGATATAAGCTAATTCCTAATTTCTAAATTGAAATTATGTTTATGTTCGGGCGCATCTTCTTTTGATCGTTCTGTACTTGAAATTAATAATCACGGCCAGTGACGATGCTAAGCAAAACACCACTGGTCGAAATTTGAAAAGAAATAAGCCCTCCCTCCTTTTACCATTAACTCTACAGTAAAACAATGAAACACAGATGCCAATATGAGAATGAACCAGATTGATTATCCTTACACAGCGCTGTTGCGGCAAAAAACTCGTTTGGTTTCCGTTATTGAGTAAACCGTTATAACAACCTCAACATAATGGTTTAATAAATTCATGTTAAATGTTAATCCCTTTCTGTTTTAAAATCATTGACAGTCATGCCATATATGGCAAACGAAAGTCGACCAGTTTAAATAATAGGTTGTGATGTATTATGTTGATTATATTAATGTTTTATTATTATAGTATTTATTACTATTCGTAAGATTTTACTGCATTTCTATTATTAAATCTGTCGATCCGAAGTCGTACATCTACATATTATGCTCTTTTGGATTCGATCGCCTACGCCCTAAGAGCTTCGTCCCTGCAAAAAGCAGCATGCCGTAGCTCATAAGGGATTTAAATAGGATATTGTAATTTATTATAAATAAAGGGTAGATTAAGAATTCATACTTTCCAAAATGGTCCTTACAATAAATTATTGGCTATGTAACGTTTAAATTACTTCTGTCTTTCTTTCTGGTTCCTATACAGTTCCACATAGTTCAGTCGGAATATGAAACTCATCATCTCGAAGTATGATGAAGTTTTGAAGTAAAATTTATCTCAATTGAAGAAAAACTATGGTAGAATCGTTGTTTGAAGTGACGAATGGCTAAATAAATTTAAAATCTCAAGCAACTGAGTTGTTGGTGCTTTGTGACGATGAACAGGTTAAGTGCCTTCTCAAACGTAAAGATCCTTTGTTAAGTATTCTATGGAGATAACTTACAACTGTAAAACTTTTACCAATTACTATTATGAACTGATAGAAATGTATTTCATTATCTTTAATTATAAAACCAGTCTGAAAAATGTTTAAGTTTACCTCAATGATACCTGAAAAATCAGCAAATTCTATGAATGGAGTACTTGCAAATTTCGCTCATCAGCGACATAAGGACACTTTATTATATTAGTTATTTATAGGCCAGTCAAATTAGACATTAAAATCACAAAGTCTGATGTAGTTCAGATCTTTTATATGTTGTTAGGACTAGTTAGGGTAGTTGTGAACCCACGTTTGCAGCGTCAAAAAGCCTGTGCTCGCTGCGTAATACTTGAAAAATTGCATTTATTTACTTTTTTCAGTTTTTGCATTATAAATAATAAACTATAAGTTTTTTATATTGCTTGTTATTTTCAAGTAGGCTACAGTACATTATATTTTCAAAAATGTAACGTCAGCTCTGCATGTCTAATAATGTTTTTACGATTGCAAGAGAACTATTAGGTCTACAGACTTCGTTTTGTGCTTAAATGGAAGCCAATAAAATTTACTACAACTTCATTTCCCCGTGACGTTTCTCGTAAGATGAGCGGTTATGCCTATATTCAGCCCGAAACGAAAAGAAAATTTAAAATTCTTATATATTTTTTTAATGGCAATTTTTTTAAACTCTCGGAAACTATTGGACGTACGGAGTTGCGGTTGGGCTTAAATTGTTGAAAATGTATTATGCTTTAAAAATAGTACAACGATTGATATCGAAAAACGCACAGTTTGAGTTAGTTAATTGAAAAAGTCTAAAAATGTTGCAGTTTTCACATATTACTGTACGCAGCGAGTACAGGGTTTTCAAAGCTGCACACTACCCTAGCTGATTCTAACAACATATAAACAAAATCAGAACTACATCACGCTTTGCGATTGTAGCCTTTCTTAATGTACGGTTTGACTGGCCTACTAAGTTATTGAGAATCAAATGAGAAATTTCACTAGTGAAGTAAATTTAGCGTTTGGGTTATAATTACTTGTATAAGGAAAGACTTTAAATAAAATAGTTTATACAATGATTGCCCAGTAGAATATTTATTGCACAAAATATTCTGTAATTTTACATCAAATTTCGAATTTCCTTGGCAATTTTTGGTTTGTTTGTTTGTTTGTTTGTTTGTTTGTTTGTTTTTTTTTTTTTTTTTTTTTTTTTTTTTTTTTTTTTTTTTTACAGGTACAAATTAAACAGGATACATAAGGGTAAATTTCTGAGAAGGGCAATGCTATTCTTTAATGATTTTTTGTCAAATAACTCGTGGGTAAGCCTAATGGGCCGATCCATCATTACTTTTGGACATGAGGGACTGATGGAACTATAGATTCACTCTGATTAGAATCCTTGCAGGAAGCGAGGTAAACTCTAAACCTCACGACGTACATACATAATATTATTAACATTATTAAAATATGTTAAAATATAAAATAGTTACTGTTTTATTATTAACATAGTTGATGTGCTATTTAAATTGTATCCTTTTTTATTCAGTTAGTTGTGTGGTTATTTTTGTGAGATACTAACCTTTCTTTACGAGCATAATCAATATAAGAGTTTCTCAAACTTCTGCATGCTGAAATTACCTGATATAAACTCGAAACAAGTCCTATAAGAGTCCTATATCTAAAATTCTATAAAGATAACAAGCTTACAATCAACAAACTTCTTTACATTTAAACAATGTTAGGATGTAGGATTTTTGTATCCGCTAAACATAAAACTCTTTGGACATTAGAAAGCTGTAATTGGCCTTGTTAGAATGCACTTTATCTGACGTGAAATGGTTAAAAATCTATATGGAAAGCGATGGAATTTCTTACCCGAAGAGCTCGTATCCCTCGTCGCACGTGTAGGTGGCAGCTGTGCCCGTTGACAGGTCGTGGTTTGACAGCGACACGCGGGCGTTCATGGGCACCGCCGGGTGTCCACATTTCGCCGCTGAAACAAAACATTTAAATTAATTATATGCTAATTATTTCAACAGAGTAATTTCCATTATCCTTCCTATAGGTTATTAAAACATATACTATTTTCTTAAGTGGATGAATCGCCCTGAGATTGGGCCTTGTGCTTAATATCCAGCTGCGATACTGTATGTTGGATAGAAACAGTTCGAAATTGAGCTTTGAATAATCGGGATTTTTTTTCTAGTATATGGTTTCTACGGATTGAGTTTGTTTCGTTCTCCTGTGTATTAGCCCATAATCAGGAAACTATTCGTTAGCCTGTTTTGCAGAATGTGACATTCACTTTTGCACTATGATTGTAGTAAATTATTTTCTCTTGAAGTTACTTATTTTTTCTTACGCCATGGCCTTATTGACATGGATGCATTGTAATACGCAATGCTTCGCTCGATGTCTATCATAGGTAATTCCACGAGAGTTGAAGGAATTTATCTGATGAAGCTCGTCAACTCGAGTTGGATTTATTGAGACTATTTCATGAATAAAAATGTAACGGAATATACAAATAATAATTACTTTCGTGCTTTGTTGTATAAAAACAAAACTAACAGCTGCGAGATCACGGCATACTATGAATCAGCCAACCATGAATCGATTTGAGTTACCACGTTGTGACCAGTGCTACCAATATAAGACATAGTTAACTTCGTTCAGGTAAGCTAACAGTAGAACAGAATAAAAGCACACCAACTGGCTTGCACCGAATCGAAATTGTGTGTTTAATCAATATTCATTTCTATTATTTCAGTTTCCAAACTAGTTATGTTGTATAGAATAATCTGTTTTCGTGTTGCTTAATGGCAGCATATGACGTATTAATCACTGCACATTGATGCTTACGTGTCCAGTAACAAGCAGACGTTTTACCCGATAAAACGTCATCCTCGCGATTCCTACAAGAATATTGTAAGATAAACTGCCGTGATTGGTCTATATCCGAGGAAGTATCAAACACGCGGCGTATGAGTAAAATAGCATAAATATCGAAAGTAATTCTTCCTCGTCGCTACGTCCTTATTACAAAGTTCTGTCTTCCTCCAGCTTATTAAATATAGGCTACATGTATGATAGGAGTTGCTAGGGTTTGCTAATGTAGCAGCGCACATATTCTGCTATTCCTTGAGTCCTGTTGTGATATGCAGAATGTAATATGCGCAATCTGATAGCCTAAAACTACTTAATGCAACCTTTTATCTTGTTCATTTATTGGTAATATCATATCAAGTTCGCATTTATTATTTTCATTGCTTCAATAACTTTAAAATGCATACATGAACGCATTCAGAATATTATATCACAGCCTAATAACCATCATTAGATGCGGTATTTGAATAAGAAAACTCACCATTTAGAAATCGTTTGCAAAAAGCTGTGAAACAGGTACTTGATGACAAGTGAAATCAGTTTTCCTTGCGACTTCTTTTACGTCAGTGTTTATATCTCGATTATTCAACGTAGAAACCCATTTAATTGAAATAATTATTCCTTCAATTTCCCCTTGTTGTTCATCATAATCACTAAGCTGTTTGAAGCAAATTGCTAAAATCGTCATGGAAGATCACTATGGTATGTATAACATTACTACATTGGTGTTGTAATCTGCGCCACGGTTGACACCTAATTTGAAATAGAATAAAAATTAGATATGTAAACTGCAGCACATAGATATGTAAACTGCGCCACGGAAATATGTAGGTCATTTCACGCAAAATATAATTCGATGTTCTACCACGCTTCTCCCAACATCTTCCTTGTGTTAGATGCACTTCTCCAGTTCCAAACAAGTGCCTACATAAAACTGAGAAATATTGAATAAGGGATACCTGTAAGAAAAACAGCTAAAATAATTGACAAGTATTCTCGTCTAATCAAGTGGAGAGAACAATATATAAACAATGAAATATCCCGTTTTGATTTTATTAAGAAGGCGTCATATGAGAACAAAGTGCTCATGTAAAAAAATTAGGGTAGTGTTTTTAACAATATTTTATAAGTGACGAAGCGTTCATGCAAAAGAAATTAGGTTACAGAATGCACCAAAGCTTTTTTGATTATATCCAGATTGTGCTGTGAACTTTCACTGTTAATTTCTTGTATCAAGTGGGGCCTACTTCCTATACCAGAACGCAAATTTCCATTAACATTTTTTTATATCACTGCCATAAACAGTTGATATGACGCTGAATTATATTTTACATTAGATGTTTCTTCACTTGCACATTTTCGTCATCAATAGATAAACAATGTCAAGATATTTGTGACTACGAAGAGAATATTAGCTGTTTTTGCGTTAGTTCTATCTGTGTATTTACCATAATAATAGCGAAATACACTAGTGATGTGATAGTCATAACCGTGAATTTCTTATATTTGTAAATTATATTTTTATACCATGTAACACACTCTTGAAAGCTTTTATAGTCTCCATAGCTCAACGCCTGGAAAACTTTAAGTAAAGTTTGTCCTTTTCGAGTATGTGAACTCTTCGGTAGCTGTCTCTTGCCCCAACGATTATTTTTATTAAAACGTATAAGGTCATTCAATTTTCTCGAAAGTAGTTCCAAGGATTCTATCCTTTGAATACATAGTATTGGTTTTGTTTAAACTTTAAAATAAAATCTTCCGAAAGTGGTTCTCAAAGTTTGTTTTGCCCAAAACATGTATTAGTATTATTCTAGCTTTCCCTATTAAACAGAAGGCCCGGAGGTTGAGACTCAAACCTTGCGTACCGGCCGACCCCTTTACCATCAAGATTGCTCCCGGTACTAATTTCCGATTAAGAGGTCTAGTTGATCTCAGAGCTTCGGCGCCACAAGAAGTTTAAGGTAAAATAAAAATTCGCTGTGACTTCATAGGGGATTAAACTAAGTGTCTTCCGGTTTGTAGCGCATTACCCAATCAACAGCACAAGAGCGTACTCCTTATCTATCTAGTAAGATTTAATCATTTCTGTATGCAATTTTATATTTCTTTCACTCGTTGCTCTCCTCCTCTCGATCGCTTTCTCCCTTTTATTCACTCTCTCTTCCAGCCCACGAGTGTGAAGGCAGAACGAAGTAGGGAAAATACATTAAGCATTTTTCTCTAAGATGCAAGGCATTACTGGCAGACAGGGTTCACATTAAATCCCAAATTTTAAGGTTTTGGTTTTGGTTTTATTATTTAACGACAAGGATGACCTGCAACTTAGATCTGTGACGGTCGCCGGTGTGCCGAATTTTTTTCCCGCAGGAGTTCTTTTACGTGGCTATCTTCAGACGTGCTTGTCAGCATTTATGTACACAAAAATGTCATTGATCTGGACCAGGATAGAACCCACAAACTTGGGCATAGAAAGCCTGCGCGATACTGGCTGTTCGACCAGCTCGACAGTATAATGGCGGAAAAAATTGTTACCCTAGGTACCAAGGTTTACAGAGTTTTGCTATAATATACCAGAGTGGTTTCATAAAATGCGATAAAAGGTGAATGAATATGAAATAATATTTTGGTTGTAAAATAGTTATTTCAGTTTTGAAAATTTGCAATGAGTTTGAACAGTTCAGTTAGTGTATTTTTTCAATTCAGAAATATCCGCGAAAGAGTCGGAATTTAATAAATTAAAAAAAAAAACTTTAAACATGTTTAAATCGAAGGCTGTGATACTCTAACAAGCTGCTTATGATATTATGATTAATAATCTTTCCAAATGTTACAAAAAGGACATGGTTTTAGGCCTGAAATACATAAATGGCGACATGAGTGACAAGAAGAAAATTAAACAATTCCAAACTTATTGCACGCTATACAGGCAAACAATAATGGCTGATAAATGGATATATTTTCAAAGCATTTTTTGTTTGAAATCCTCACGGTATTATCAGTCAAGTAAAGCAGTTCCAGGAGATTGATGCTCTAGCCTTTTTTAATATTTGGCTCATGGATATAAGATTGCAGCCTTATAGGCCTACTGCCTTTACTCTCAAATCGCTCCTGGTACTCATTTCTGTTGGAGGCTAAAATTATTCAATGCCACAGTGCCCCAAGGGTTAGGCAATTTGAAAAATCCCAATGACTTCAATGATCTCCCCTATTGGTTTTATTTTTCGTTTATTTGACTTTTTTATTCGTCGAAAGTACGAGTAATTACCTAATAAAACAAAATTCAAATTTAATTGAATACAAAACAAAATAAAATAAAATAAAAGCATGTGTTCATTCGTTCCATTTCAACCTAAGGATTATAAAATGCAAGTAGAATAATACATGTATTTATATTTTAGACGCTTCATGTAGAATTTTTAGACAGGCCGTCACAACACACAAGACAACAGCTTTCAAGTTCCTTATCTTTACTTTGTTGTTATGACATAAATGATTGATTTCTTTACATTAAGTTAAAGGTAAAAAGTTTGATATTTGATTTATGATTTTAATTTTATGCAATGTGTAAAACCGACAAATTTCTCTACAGAACTAAAACTAGAAACTGAGAGTATGTTGAGAAATTTAAAAGAATTACCCACAAGACCTAAAAACTCATCATTTTGCACTTCATTTTTAATTTCCGAGGGATTTTCCTGTATTTTGGGGGGATATATCATACCCCCATATCCCCTGTAATATCAAACTTTCCTTGTGTTGGCCCCTCCCTTCAGTAAGTTCTATATCCGCCCCTGTTAATCAAAGAGATTAGTTTCATGCCATGAAATAATTGGTCACCATGATATATGATAGAATAGCAGAATAGCTATAGAATGTTTCCCAGTGAATTATAAGACACACCTATCATTTAAATAAAAAGTACAACAAAAATAAACAAATATAAATAGTGCTTCCTTCTTATCTGAATAGCTACTATTGTTTTAACGGCTTACCTGTACTTGACTGACTTGGTCTAGTAGCATCTAGTAGCGTTTCAGATAATGACTACATTACGTTTCAATTATAAATTAAACGCAACAGTAATGAAACGGCATAGAGATAGGTGAGTAAAGTTCATTTACATTTCGTCACGTTTTATTAGGTAAAATTTGAAGGATGATTGGATTACTGATCTTAAGAAAATTCTTACATTTCTACAGATGCAACTAACAAGTAGCAAATGTAACTTACTTCCATAAGAACTCTTACCATCCAACAAAGCAACAGATTTCGTAATACTTAGCTCCTCCGATCATTACTTCCTAAACATTACTTGAAAGGTCACTTAGCCGATGTCAGAACCACTGAAGTGGCATTTTACTTGTTGATTTCATCATATCAGTGAGTGCATATGTATCTGAGCTATCAAAGAAGTGAAACCGAAATACTGTAAATTTTTGCCGTCTAGTAACTGTCTTACAGGAGAATGTTCTTGTACAGCTGGGGAGTAGCAGTGGCGGCTCGTGGCCGGAAAATTAGGTGAAGAGAAAAAAAATGCCACATGGTTATGTTAAAAACGGAATTCACCCAATAGCGGCTCGTGGCTCAAAACGAGGGCGTGCTGCAAATACCATTTCATACAGCAAACTTAAAATATTTTTAGAAATTATGAGTAGGCCTATCTAAACTGCTCGTCTCTTAATCCATCTCTGGGAACTCTCACGTGATTTTCTCTGCCCTAATTATTTTTTTGCTAATTTCTCTCGTCTCGTCGAACATTGTGTGAGTTGTGTGACGAGAGAAAATAGGGGAAAAAATAATAAAAACAATAATAATGATAATAATAATAGTAATAATAACAACAGCAATAATAATAATAATAATAATAATGACAGGGAAAATCGCGTGAGAGTTCCCCGAAATGGAATAAGAGACGAGAAAATAGTATTTTTAATGATCGAGGTAGAGGAAGTCGCTTAGTGTTCCCAGTGCGACAGAATATTTAATCGGGGTTGTGGAATCCGGGTTTTTCTGAATTTAACACATTCAAATTTGGCGGCGTCAGACGGTGGAAGATCTAACGTGCCCACCTCTTTCTCCGAGCTGACAGTATGAGGTGCTGGCGAAGAAAATGGCTGAACAAGAGGGACGGCTTCGTGGGTAGTCTGTTCGCGTCGGTATGGGGACGTGGGATAAGCGAGAAAACAGCTTGCATATCCTCAGTTTTAGTTGACCAGACTACCCATGCAACGGAGGGCGTGGTTTCCAGTTCACCATCACACGGCCGACTTGAAGCAAGTTGCGCACTCAGGATTTCAGTGTCTCCTAGCTTTGACACCAGGTGGTGGTGTGGCGGGCAATTCAAAAATACAGATATATTTATAGTAAAAACCAACATTCATGGTATGGAAAATAAACTTTAAAAATACGCATTTTAAAGGGAAAATACTGGTGAAGTGCTACTTCACCTATTTGCCCTGAATAGCCGCCACTGGGGAGTAGGACTATAAAAGAGCAAGCAGACGGGTAACTCGTTTTTATGTAGCACATGTCCTGAATGATTCGAATTCTATCTTGAAGTTAGTTCACTCTTCAGTTCTTAAGGTAAAGTCCCGTTCCGTTCATTGCTGCATACTGTATTTAATTTTAATGAAGCTTACGCTAAGGCTAATATGTTATTTCAACATCATTTATTTATTTATTTTATTCTGCCAACTACAGGAATAAATCCCAATTATAGTTGGCGTAGTTTCGCCAATACATGTTGTACAGATAAAAATACAATACAATAAATGAACGAATGTGTGAGGATAAAGAAAAAAAATACATAAATGATTTATAATAACTACAATTAATTTAACTAGACAATCTAAAAATTAAGCCAAATCATATGGCACATATAACAGTTTATGAAGAAGTCCTATGTCCTGATTCAATGACAATTCAAAATCCAGAAGAGCATTTTGAAGTGATAGAGAATTATATCGTTTACACATTTGAATGAAAGATGAACATTCTAATATTTTTGACATAATGACAGGAATATATAACAATTCCCTATTCCTTAAATTTAATTGCATTAGATTAAATTTAATACGTTTTAAAAGTTCATTACTATCAATTTTACCATTGATAATTTTATATAAGAATAACTGTTGCGCTACCAACCTTCTGCCAATTAAAGTAACAAATTTAAATTAATATAATAAAGTATTATAAGAAATTCTATCAATTAAAGCAGATCTATCATATTTTTTAAAATACATATATCGAAGAAAACTCTTCTGAATTTTTTCTATGTCATTAATATGAGTTTTATACAATGGTGACCATATAACTGATGCATATTGTAACTTACTGCGTACAAAACTATTATAAAGTAATTGTAAAACATGTTCGTCTTTAATATTTTTGGAATTACGAAAAATAAATCCTAACTGTCCATAAGCTTCATCTATTATTTTATCAATATGCTTTCGAAAATTTAAATTATACGTAATACTTAATCCTAAATCTTTAATGGTAAATATTCTTGTTAACGTTTCCGAATTCATACTGTATTGAATAATCGGGTGAAGTGAAAATCTGTGAAAACTCATGAAATAGCATTTTCTAACATTAAACGCCAAATTGTTTTGGATACTCCATTCAAAAATCTTGTCTATTGTTAATTGTAATTCCAATTCATCTGATAATAAACGTATCTCTTTATTATGTACTTTGGTAGCAATAGTCTTCAGATAGCCATATATTAGAAAAGGAGTAATTACGTAGTATGGCATATGAACGCATCAAGAACAATGATGGTTCGCCCAGTTCTGAATTTTATTGCCGTATATATTTAACTCAGGTCAGATACTTACTTACTCAATGGCAACAGATAATTCCTAAGCAAGCTAAAAGAATATTATTTATTTTATGAAATCCGAAGCTTCATTGGTTCATTGGTTCATTGAACCCTATTTTGTGCTACCTCCATCTAACTATCCCTCGCAAACCCTACTACCCTTAAATCTATCCTAATATTGTTCTCCCACCGACGTCTAGGTCTTTCAAGAGTGTAGGTTATGAAGCTCATCGTTATGCAGTTTTCTCCTGTCCCCATTTTCATCTCCCTTAGGCCCAAATTTTAACCTTAAGCACCCTGTTTTGGAACACTCTCAGATTATGTTTGACTCAGGTCAGATACAAAATAAAATTTTAATATAGTAGTGGACTTTGCAAATGGGGAAAACCCTGAAAAACTCTCACTCAGTTGACCACTCATAGGATCTGAATCCACGATGTGAATAAAGTCCTTTTCGGTCAACCCACCCGAATTATTGGAGAAGGTTATAAGCGTCATTATGTTCGTAACAGTACTACAGATCACCCTTTACAGCAGTAGGAATACATGGAATCTTTTCAATTTAGGAAAAGGTTCTTAGCTCACAGGTTTTTCGACAGATCTTCCTTTGCATGTGATGTTCACATATGACGAAGACCGAACCATTTTTTTAAAATATTGTGGATATTATCTTTTGTATCAATCCTTAACCATATGACATTATGTCGACTTACGTCAGTATTATTGTTGTTATTATTATTACAAATATTATTATTGTTATTATTACCATTATTATTATTATTATTATTATTATTATTATTATTATTATTATTATTATTATTAATCTCGCCGTTCATCTGTATGCATAAGCTCTATTTTATGGATCTCGGTGGTTAACCTCATTTTAGTACGATGATAATTTGATTAAACTACTTAATGTATATATCACTCAAGAATGCACGTGAAAAAAGGAATTCAATGATTTGACGTTAGACAAGCAATAGCAGAGGGTGGAAGGGGAAGGAAGATAAGAGGAGGAGGAGGAGGAGGAGGAGGAAGAGGAAGAGGAAGAAGAAGAGGAAGAAGAAGAAGAAGAAGACGAAGAAAAAGAAGAAAAAGAAGAAAACGAATTACTCAAGAAATACATTTAACAAGTTAAGTGTATGATGTCACTTAGACTTTAATGTTAATGGCGTATCAGAAACTGAATTTAGTGTAACTGCTTGCACGGTCTAGTAGCTGACTTAATAGCGGACCTACTTTAGCATCTGCTTCAGTTTTGCCAACTGAAGTATTTGTAGAAAAATAGAAGCTCTTGTTTCATAGTGAACTGTCGTGCAGGAGGACCTTAGCACCTCTGCTCACTAGTTGAAATATGGAACTGTGCTTTGTTGTTTGTAAACTCGTTTGCATGCTGAAAGGTCCTGACCCAGTTCAACTCAACTTCCCACCCACCCACTCTCACGTTCAAGCCGACCGACGGCACCTCAATCACAATTTGTAATTACTGTATATCTCTCTAATTCACCAAATACCATTTCTGTTGTCTCTGCCAGCCATGTTCAATATTACATGCTCGTATATTTTCGTAACCTGTATCTTGCCTTTCAAACCAGTTTAGCTTTACTTCTGCTACTGCCTTCAAATCATTCTTAAACAGCCGTAAACTTTTATTATTTTTTTTATTAATTTAATCGGGCGTAGTTAAGGCCAGAAAGCATTCTCTACCAGTAGCCAGGGGGAAATACATGAGTTACAATAATAAATTAAATTATTATGGAAATACAATTGTACTAAAATACGAAAAATTAAAAATTAAAACTAAATAATATATGAATTTAAAGTAAATGAATACAATGAAATGCTTAAAAAAGATTATAAAATATTTCCTTTAGGATAAAAAACCAGCTAAATGCTCCTATGTACTAACTTGATTAAATTGGGATTGAAGTGTGATATCAGTTGGCAGCTTCTGAGATAACTAGAAAGAGTTCCACAAGTGAATAAATGTTGCTGTAAAAGAATACAAATAGTGTGAAGCTCTATACAGGAGCATGGATAGTAAGGGAACAAGTTATATCGTCATTATTACATTTATTAAGTCTTAATCTCGATTTCCGATCACTTAAGACGAATAATTTGTATATAATTTTCTAGTATTTTCACTTTACGGAATGGAAGTGTAAAATCTTCCGCATGTTTGCGAAAGACCTTTTTATGCGTTCTAGTTTGGCAACGTTGAATTAAAACTTCAATGTTCGAGTTACACTTAAGGATATTAAGGGTAAGGAAAGTAAAGTCATCGACATGTTTCATGATGCATCCGATTTTTCGTTTTTAATTATGCAGACACACAGAGAGCCACGAATGCATAAACACACACAGTGAAACACATAGTTTCTTTTTTGAACGTGATCTTTCAGGATTCATGGAATTTCAAAACATTAATTTCTTTGAAAACCTGCCATAGAATTTCGCAGTGATAGGCTCTATAGCCCAATGTGAATCCTCCATGTATATGGTACGAATATAGAAAGTACATCCAATATACAACTGTAAAGTGCATAGCTATCTATTAAATGGCTCCAGTTTATTATTAATTTTATTTCGATTTCAGTTTTTTTTTCACATAATACATGTAGGAAATCTTTGCGATATTTGAAAGATAACTCTGATTTATTTCAGAATATTAAGTATCTTAGTTCCCATAATGTTATTGTTTATCACATTTCATTGACCCAATTTTTATTTTTATCAGGCAACGTATAAGTTACTTATTCTAACTGAGGAGACTCTTCTCATACCGACAAAGAGGTGTTTGTCACTTCCTGAATCTGGCAATATAAGTAGGCCAAGCACATTTAATAAATATGTATTATTATATTACGTGAATGATTGTGATTGAAGTAAACTACTGTCATTTATGATTTATTATTAATATTTCTTAAAGGCACACCCGAAAGCAATATAACATTTTCATCGGGGAGGTGTGGATGTAATCAAATTAATATTACTAGCTTAAAGTATTTTGTAAAGACTTGGCACGAAAATTTGTATCACGAAATGCTGCAGATAACACACGATTGTAAAGCGGAAAAGTTGCTGCAGAGATTGCACTCGTGCTTTAGCATCTATTCGTTTCGTGCTCTATCTTTCGTTAGGGTTACGAAATAGCAAGCAATTTTCAAAGCTAATTGCAGTAAACTCATATAATATAATGCTTAAAGGCATATTTCTCACTGTTTCATAAAAATGAGTTTAATGTCTTAAAGTTAAAGTGATCCCTATACAGGCCATGAAGGCCCAGAGGGTTCCAGGAGGTTGAAGCTCCTAGATTTTGGACATTCGGCACGTGAAGGTGGTAAGGTTGTCAGCCTTACGCACCGGTCGCCTTTACCCCCAGGATTGCTCCTGGTACTCATTTCCGTTAGAGGCTGAGTCGACCCCAGGACCATAGTGCCACCAGAAGGATTAGGCCAATTGAAAAACTTCAACGACCTCATCGGGAATCGAACCCGCGACCTTCCGGTTTGTAGCGCAGCGCCGCAACTTAATGTCTTAAAAGTATTTTAAATTATTAAACACACACTATTAATTATTCGTCATAGCCAGGATTATCCAAGATAATTAAATAACCTGAAATACTGGTTTATCGAGCCAATTTTAACCCAAACAAATTCTGTTTTTCCTCAACCAGTCACATTACAAATCTTTATAAATATATGCCTATTCAATTACTGTATGGATGGGTGGCGTCCTGTCCAATCCGGAGTTCACGGTCCTCCGACTAAAGATTTCATTATGAAGACTAAGTTAGGTACGCTCAGAGGACAGAGGGACAGATGGTATGCTTATCACCTCGACGAAAAGCTAGGTGGAACTAAGGTATTACTAGCCATGCCCAATGTTATACGTTTGTGTTTTAAATTACAATATACGTGTTGTATATTTCCTTGGAAAAGAATAATAAAGAAGTTGGATATTATTATTTTACCTAGAAGGAACTGCATGACTACGTTTCCATTACAGAATACTTCATTTTCAACGTAATAACAGTTATTTTGAATTCACGTTTTAAAACCGTACGCATAGGACGAACCTGCGGCTTCATAATTATACAAACTAACTTTCTATCTCTACTCATTTTAACTGTTTTCTGTAATGGTTTGTCCTTCCGCGTACAAATCGCCTATGAGCGCGCTTGTCGGCATGTTCTTCGTATTGGAGTGGGATTCCTGATGCTGTCTTTAAGTTTTTCTAAGTTTGGGGGTTTGACCTATACACTTCATTTTTCAAGTTTCCCCATAAATAATAGTCTCAAGAGAAATAAACTCTACCTCGGAAGCTGAATTTATGCGCGTGAAAGAAAATTTCCTAAAAAAGGTGCCAGTGTTGAGTGATGCAAGAGGAAGACATTTCCAACATCTCTTGTGATAAAGTACGTGGTTATTTTCGTTGTAATTTTAACCATATTTGTGATAACCTGAATCATTACGCTGTTAGCGGCTTTATTTGCGTAGGCCTACATACTTCACCCGATCGCTCGGGAGTTAGAGCTGTGGCCGCGCGACGCAGAAACCTGCATGATTGGCCAACACGTACGTGGACACACTGTATAATACAACAAGAGTTAAGTCATACTCGTAGCTTAGGTTTTACTCCCGATAAGCCATCTTGTCCGTGAAGAATTCTATTTCCCTCTCTGATCTCGTTGTTTCCAAGGAAACGCTCAGCTTCAGTTCATGAGCAAGACAAGTTACTTTCACTGCACGATTGAACAAGCCGTGATTGCTATCAAGCTGCTTGCTTGCTCTGTGGCTTTACAGTTCATTAATAACACCACCTCACCGATTATTTGGTTACCATTTTTAAAACAACATAATATGTATTATTTAAACCATCGGCTCAATAACCTATTCAAAACAATTTCATGTCTTCAAAACTGCTGTCTAAGAACTTCATCTTAAGAACATATGAAAAATTAGCGTTCCCGATGTAATCTTTTATGGATGGGAAACAAAACCTTTAGCATTTCACAGGATAATAGTTTTAGAGCATTTGAAAACGAAGAGTTGAGATTTTGATAAAAACATTGAGCTCATTGGGCAGTGGAGAATCCCCCATAATGATATTATTTAATTGTTTTGTTACTGTTTATAACATATTACATTAGTTAGCCTATAAGTAATAAGGTAAAGGAACTGTATAAATTACTAACTCTCTTAGGTTTACAGTCAGTGAACAATATAACAAATATCAATGGAAGAACGCTAGATTTAGTATTAACAAATATGAGTTTAAATATTACAGAAGACGATCATAATTTAGTGTCTAAAGACACATATCACCCACCTTTAAGTTTACTCCTTAGAACAACCCGGAGAAACAAAAGTAATACAGAATCAATAAATAGATACAATTATTATAGAGCTGATTTTAATAGGTTATATTTACTCTTAAGAGATTGCGCATGGGATGATTTAAATAACTACCATGATATAAACCAAGTTGTTACTATGTTTTACAATAAGCTATATTCAGTTATAGATCAATGTGTTCCTAAAACAAGAGGTTATAAACAGAAGTATCCCATTTGGTTCACAAAACAAATTATAAACAATATCAAACTTAAGGAAAAGTACAGAAAGAAGAAAGATGATTCAGAGTACTATCTGTTTCTATATAAGGCTTGTAGGGCCCGAATTAAAAATGATATTGAATTAGCTTACAGGTCTTACCTACAGAATATAGAGGAGAATATATCGCAAAATACCAACCAATTTTGGAATTTTATAAAAAGTAAAAGAAAACAACTCAAATCTAATGTAGAGATGGTATTTAATGGCCAATCTTTAAAAACAAATGTTGAAATTGCAAATGGATATGCAGACTATTTTAGATCAATATATTCACAAACCAAATCTACATACAATCCAATGTTTAATGCGAACAATAGCGAATTGGACTGTCTTGATTTGGAAAATATAACTATTACAGAAGTGAAACAGACCATAAAACAGTTAAAATCAACAAAATCTTCTGGGCCAGACAAAATACCCACCTATATTTTTAAAGGCTGTGGAGAAGCATTGGCATATCCACTAACCCTGATATACAATAAAATACTTGAAATGAGTATTTTTCCAGATGCGTGGAAATTTACCAAAGTTACACCCATTTATAAATCAGGAAATTCAAAATTAGTCCAAAACTATAGACCCATTGCAATTCTATCAACACCAGCCAAAATATTTGAAAGCATTTTACATAAACATGTTTTCAATCATGTTAAACTATCAATCTCATCAAAACAACACGGTTTTATGCCTAAGAGATCAACAATTACCAATCTATGTAACTTCACAGAATACATATCATCTGAATTAGATAAGTACAAACAAGTTGATACTATATATACTGATTTTCAGAAAGCTTTTGATAAAGTAGATCATGACCTCCTATTAAAAAAATTAATTTTTTATGGACTTTCCCCGAAATTACTTAAACTGTTCAGTTCATATTTAAACAGTAGAACCCAAATAGTCAATTATAAAGGCCATTTTTCATATAAATTTACTGTCAATTCAGGTGTACCTCAAGGATCAAACCTGGGTCCTCTATTATTTTTATTATTTGTAAACGATTTGCCTGATATAATTCTGTATTCAAATGTGGTAATGTTTGCTGATGATGTCAAATTATATAAATCTATAAATTCAGCAGAAGACTGTTACAATCTTCAAACTGACATTAATTCAGTATCAAAGTGGAGTAAAGATAACAAATTACCACTTAATATTAAAAAATGTGATAAAATGTCATTTGCAAGACGCAAAGAAACCATTAGATTTGACTATAGCATTGACGACATTCTATTACTTCAAGTAAGAAGTAAAAAAGATCTAGGTATTGTTTTTACTTCTGATCTAAGATTTAATGAACATATAGAATTAACAGTTAGGAAAGCTTTGGGAATCCTTGGTTTCATAATAAGAAATTCATACATGCTAAGCCAGGAAACATTAATTCGACTATATTATTCTCTCGTTAGACAAAATTTGGAATATGGATCAATCATTTGGGATCCGTTTACTGTAAAGAACAAAAAAATGATCGAAAAAGTACAAAACAAGTTCCTCAAGTTTTTAATGTTTAAAGTTTGTGGCTTTTATCCATTGTATATGAATTATGATAAACTCCTGGAAAATTTTGAATTCCAAGCTTTGTCACATAGAAGAGCATGTCAGTCATTAAGTTTTTTGTATAAAATAATTAATTCCCATATTGATGATACAAACCTTATAGAAAAAATTTATATATATGTACCCAGTAAAAATAGTAGATTAAGAAAACTATTTTTTACTCCCAGAGTAAACACAGACTTACACAAAAATTCACCAATAAACAGAACTTTGAATAGGTACAATCAAATCCACCCACTTAATATAGATATATTTGGAATGAATCTTAAACAATTTAATTTTGCTGCAAGCCAATTGTTAAAACTTGTCCAAAATGGTAATTCATAGGAATCTGTGTGTGAATAGTAACATCGTTGTCAACTAACATATTTTTCACTGTTTTATTATACTAGTTTTACTCTTATTTCCTTTTTTCTTTTTTCTTTTTTCTTTTCTTTTTTCTCTACATCCTTCATGCTTGCTTTCTCCTTATCTATCTTATTCCCTTTACTCTCTTCTACTCTCTTTACTTCTTACCTTACATTGTCATTATCCTAACTTTTCTACTTTTTACTATATCTACTTCATATTTGTGTTATTGTAAGTACACAATGTATTGTTATTATAGTCATGAACATTGTAATTGGGTGTATACCTGTAATGTTCATTCTTGATTAAATAAATAAATAAATAAATGAAATGACTAAAATCATGTAGGCCTATCTCGATTGGGACGCAACAGATTACCGCATAACGTAGCCTTCGGAAAATCAGATAGGAGACATGTAGGAAGACTTAAAGACATAGTTTTGAGGACAATGCTAAGAGGTTCTGAAAGTACAATGTTTAAAATCCTCTTTTTTTCTTCTTTAATTTGGCGACATAATGTAATGTACATATAATACTTACTAAATATGATCATAAACTTGACCTTATTTCCTTTCAATTGACTAGTTTGCCGCTTCCTTTCCGTAACTTGCAATTTTACAAAGCGTTTACTACCTGACTTGAGAACTATTCAAAATATTGAAATTGAATCTTGCAAGCATGTTTAATTGAGCAATTTCAAAACATATGCTATCATTTTGTTTATAACACAAGTGGTTTCTTTTCTAAATATTTGTTTCTTAGAAAATTCAGATTTTCATTATCTTCCATAAAAGTTTAGAAAGATAAATTTCTTGAAGAGATATTGATTCAGGTCGAAGATACTAGTGTATGATATAGAAGTGGGGATTCCTAATAATTCAAAGTACGCTTTGATACATAATTGAACATGTTAAAAATGCTGTATTTAAAATGTTTCGGAATGAAAAAATTCTTGTGATATGTAAATAATTCCTACATTGTTATTTAAAAATAATAGTGATGATCTAGATAAAAACGCCCAATTTCATACAAATAGAACAGATTTGTCCTGAATTATAAAATATAAAATTATTTGATTATACACTAGCCCTAAGTTAATCTTTGGGAGACCGGAATGAGGCGATCGGCTTGAAATAAAGAAACTGAGACAGGAAAAGAAAGATAATATTGTTGCTGCGGCGTTGAACAATCGAGTTCTTGATTCTCAATGAGTTAGGTAATTAATTTATTATAATTTTAATTATATTTTATAATTATTATAATTTTTTATTAGAGTTATTTGTTATGCCCTGCGTTTGCCCCAACTTGAAGATAACATTTGGCAGTTCGATGACTTTACCTACGCACGAAATATTTATAAATTTGATATATTTCTCACACGAATAGAAATTATGTTGATTTATGCATTTTTATAAAATCTACATAGCTGGCTAATATTGCAACCCCCTCCCCACCCCCAAAGGAGTACTAATCACTGATATCTTTGAAAGACTGGTAAGAAAAATTGTTCTGTAACTGCAATGATTCTATTTTCGTATATCATCATTAGTGTTAAACGCAGACGTCATGAGCCCAATTACAGTGTTTTCTTGCATAATTACAACTAATTATCTTTAAACCCACCCACTGAGCTTGGGAAGGGAAAGTTTTGGATGTCATTTATTCAGTGTCTGTACAATGCTACGTAAGCTATCTTAATCCATTTCCACCGGAATGCAGGGTACATAACGTTTATTTAATTTTAGAGCTTGATCTACGTTACTTTTGTAAAAACTTAAGCGATATTAGTTAGATTATTTATTTACTTGTCTGTCTTGTCAATATAACAGGCGCATTACTCATTTACAATGTTCTCTCATATTACAATTTTCTTAAAATACTAATACTAAATAAACATACTAATAATAAAGCCTACTATTACACGGTAATATCAATTATGCAAGTAGTACAACAAACAGTAGCAGCAGTAATAATACTAATAATAATAATAATAATAATAACAACAACAACAATAATAATAATAATAATAATAATAATAATAATAATAATAATAATAACAATAATAATACTGAATTTGCTAATTTTTCATCCATATCCCCAACATTTAGAACAAAAAATGAAGCTATCATACCTGTTGTTATTTCATCCTTTGTACAATATTCAATATTTCACCAATGCCTATTTTCGGCTTCCGAGAGTTACATTAACATTCTTGTAACAATTTTCTTTAGTGGGCCTACTAACGAGTTTTATTTAATTAATTCTGCGCTTTCTTTAAATGCCGATTTCGTCGTACACTTACTTACTGAATGGCAATAAACAATTCCTAAGCAAGTTAAATGAATATTATCTATTTTATGAAACCCAGAGCTTCATTGCCGCGCTTTCATGGCCCGCCATTCAACCCTATTCTGAGCTAATACTATCCAACCATCCCTCGCAAATCCTACTTCCCTTAAATCTATTCTGATTTAGTCTTCCCAATTACGTCTAGGTCTCATCCCTTCGGATCTCCCAGTCAGTATTTTTATATATGTCTCTCCTCCCCATGCGCGCAACATGTCCAACTCATTTCATCCTCCGTCGTGTAACGAAATCAAAATAATATGTTGGGAATAATACTTTTTTTTAATAATCTTACTGTATATAAACATTTAGTTATAATAATAATTTTTCAATTATTTCAATTATTTATTTAGATAAGCTACAGACAATTTTTACAAATTTTAAACAGTAGGCTTCTTAGATAATAATAAAATTATTTATGATTTATGATTATGATGACGATGATGATGTACAATGATAATAGATGACATATACAACAGGAATTACATAATAATACATAATTAGACATCTGACTTGTGAGTATGTCAAGTCTGCAGTTTTAACCTCATTGATCAATTAGGTATATTGTGTAGTCAGCATAATATTCTTAAGTTGAAACATCTGACATTTCTGGTTGACTTGTATGTTAAGTCAGCTATGTCAATAGCATGAACATTGTGTGGTCAGCACATTCCTGAGTTGTTAATTTATTGCAGACACAAAGTGTAGTTTGTTTGTATTTGAGGAAAGCAGGTCACATTCTTTAATTATATAATAATAATAATAATCACTGATCACTGCTTGTGGAATATATCAGAATTTTTGTATAAGGCGTTACAAGCAATGGCCAATCTATTACTAGGAATTGAATAAGGCTGTTGTACAACAAAAATTGTTTGATTTCTTGTTCCTCTTGTATGAGGGACAGAAAGTCCTATGTTATTTAAAATTGATTTGCAGTGTATTTCCCCACGAAAGACTTTAGCTATGAAATTAGCATCTGCTGAAATACGCCTATTATATAATGTTTCCAGATTTAATAACTTAAGTATTTCATAGTAGTCCAGATTTCTGCAAAACTTACTACGTATAAGGGAAACAAATTTTCTTTGTATCCGTTCCAGCTTATTACTGTCAGAGACGGTAATACTATATGCAACAATGCAATATTCTAAGCCACTGCGAATTAGAGATCTGTAAAGAGTAATTAGTGACTTTTTGCTTTTTAAATTATGAGAAATTAAGCGAACTAATCCAAGAGTTTTTAGAGCCTTTGTGAAAATATGGTCGATATGGACATGGAAGTATAGTTTCGAGTCTAAGTAAACACCCAGGTATTTTATATTTTCTGAGCGTGCTATTATATTTTGGCCTAGACGATTGTTGTATATAATTTGGTTAGTTTTTCTACTAAATATCATACTCTGGGTCTTACTGCTGTTAATTAGCATAAGATTTGAGCTGCACCATTGTTTTATGCGATCGATATTCCTTTGCAATAGTTTACAGTCAGAGACTATAGATATTTTATTCCATATACATAGGTCGTCAGCATATGCTATTCTATTACATGTAAGTATGTTGGATAAGTCGTTAATGAAGACTAAGAACAAGAAGGGACCCAATACTGACCCCTGGGGTACTCCTTGAGGTATGTGAAAAGGCTCGGAAAGATAGTTAGATATTCTAACCCGAGCAGATCTGTTTCTTAGATAACTTGAGAACCAATTAACATACTTGTTATGTAGACCTAAATTACTCAACTTTTTAACAAGAAGATCGTGATTAACTACATCAAATGCTCTGCTCAGGTAAAAAAATATGGCATCTGATTGCGATTGCGAGCAATTTCCTTTAGATATGTCATTGAGAAGAGTGACAATATTGGTTGCAGTAGACTTGTTCTTGGTAAAACCATGCTGAAAATCATTTAGTTTATTTTTACTAAAGAAAGAAATAAGTTTATGAATGATGGTTTCAAAGATTTTAAAAAATGTTTTAGTATGGCTATGGGCCTAAAGTTCGCTACTTCTTTGCTTTTGCCTTTCTTATGTACCGGCCTGATAGCAGAGATTTTCCATATTGATGGAAAAGTTTCTGTTTCTAGCGATAGATTATACACATATGTAAGAACGGGTGCCAGTATTGGGGCACATCCCTTAACAATAAAGCTTGGTATTTGGTCGAGTCCCGAACTCTTAGATGATTTCAAATGTTGAATAGCTACCAAGACATCAGAATTTATGATAGTTGGACCATGTAGGCATTCAGATATGACAGTTTGAGCATAGGGCCAGTACTGCATTAGTGGGCTTGTTTATAAACTCAAAATGCTCTGCAAAAATATTCACTAGCTTTGTTGGTTCTGAGACAATGGAATTGTTCATTTTAACCTGCAGCACGGGATCATTTTTATTTCGTAGCTTTGAATCATAGCTCCAGAATTTAGTAGGGTTTGACTTTAAATCTTGATCAATTGATTTGTACCATTGTTGTCTATCAATTTTAATAGTTATTTTTACTAATCTTCGATAATTTGAAAAAACATTGATAATAAAAATCAGTCGAGTGCTTTTTAAAAAGTCGATAATAGTGTTTCTTTTTCCTTATATATAATTTAAGCTCCTTTGAAAACCAAGCCGGATATTTTGATTTAACAACAAATGTTTTAGGGATTGACTTATTAATTGCATCATTAACTAGGTATGTAAGATTTTCAACAGCAGTGTCAGGTAATTTTTGATTATAGACTGTGGACCAGTCAGATGAAGCTAATGTGTTGTATAGTTTATAATAGTCACCTTTGTGATAGCATAAACTTTCTGTTGGGAACTGAGTACCTTCACTCAGTTGGCTTATTAGGTTTATAGCAATAGGGGGATGATAATATTATCTGTATTCACCAGTGCATAATCTGATATTGATACAGTGATCTCATCCAGACTACTAAAAACTAGGTCTAATAAGTTATTACTAGGAACAGTGTCATTGATTTGAGACAAATTTAGAAAAGACCATGTTTGGTGTACTATTTCACCTTTAATTTTATGATAATGATATAAATTAGGTGCAACACCTGCCAGCCAATTAAAGCCAGGGATATTAAAATCACCGAGTAAAATGACCTGAAAATTATTACAATCTACATTATTTCCAAGAAAGTTAAAGTATTGCTGAAATACAGCGATACTCGTATTGGGCGCAAAATAATGGCATCCAATAAGAATAGGCTGAGCATTTTTAAGAGTTAACTCAATCCACACACATTCATCTGTCTGTTCAAATTCAGGTCTACGATTATGCCTGACACTGTTGCTGATGGCAATTAGGGACCCTCCTCCGCGAGTTTGGCTAACTAGTGAATATTTTCTGTCAGATCTGTACACCTGATATGTTTCAGGAAAATAATTGTGATCATAATGATCATCATTTAACCAAGTTTCAGTAAGACAAATGATGTTGGGTTCATTTGTGTTTATATTGTCAAAAAGGTCCGTGGATTTAGTTCTTAAACCACGATAATAATAATAATAATAATAATAATAATAATAATAATAATAATAATAAAAGAACAAATAACAACTAGGCCCACATTGATCATACTAGTAGTAAATATATTGGTTTACTTTCTTCCTTTTTCTCCTGTATGTAGTGTTATTAATATTGTATTTATTATTATACGTGATTAGTTCATAAGCACCATACACATCCAATCGCTAATAATTATTTCTGTCAAAGAAACTAGGAAGATACTTCAGATATCCTTATGAAGTTACATAAAATCAAGCGATAAAATTAAAGTGATACAGATAAAAGGACAATATTATGACGACTATTCCACTCATACGCGCCGTGTTTGATATTGACCAATAACGTTTAGCAATTCGGATATAGACCAATCACGGTCGTTTATCTTATCGGATAAAACCGTCTGCTCGTCACTGGACACGAAAGCATCAGTGTGCCGTGATTAATACATCATATATGTTGCCATTATACAGCCAGGCCCGACGAGAGGGAGAGGCAGCCGGGGCTGCAGCCCCGGGGCCCGGGGTCCAAAGGGGGCCCGGCCGACCCGGTTTTATATTTTTACTTTCTAAATTTACTCTAAAATAAAATTGGTTATAAGTCAATAAACAGCTTAAGTTATGTTTATTTTAACTGCATTGTCCTGTCGTATAACAATGACATGGAATTAATCAGTTAATCTGAAAAGGATTATTCTTGAAGAAAAATTTCTATTTTTGAAAAGCAGAAGCAGAAATCCTTTTGGACTCAACAGCAGGTCTCACTAACTTTCGGCATTTAAAATCATAATTTTAAAAAAATTTACTGGTAGCCTACATACAGATAAAATTGTTCTTAAATAAAATATTTTAATGTATTTTTCAGTTTCGTGCCCGGCATCAGTTAATCAATTTGGTCCAAAATCATTAGGCTTCGTCCCATGGGCGTTATAAATGGTATACGAAGTTTCCTGAAAATTGTATTTCAGTCATCTCTTACAGACACACGAACAGTCAGACAGTCCTGTCTGCCAGACAATCTCATGAAGTACCGGTACCATTCTGGCACTTAATAATTATGTAATATCATTACATAATCCTTTTGTTGCATACATTATAAAGGGGGAGTTGGGCAGTGAATTTAATATTTTACGGGGGCCCGGGAAAATTTTTCCCTGGGGCCCTTGCTTTCTTTCCACGGCCCTGTATACAGCATGAAAACAGATTATTTTATACAACGTAACTTGTTTGGAAATTGAAATAATAGAAATGTACATTCGATTCGGTACAAGCCAGTTCTTGTGCTTTTATTCTGTTCTGCTGTTAGCTTACCTGAGTAAGTAAGTTAACTATGCCTTATATCATATGCAACATTGGTAGCAGTGGTTACACCACGGTAACTCGAATCGTTTCATGGATGGTTGATTCATGGTATGCCGTGATAGCGCAGCTGTTAGTTTTTTTGTAATACAACAAAGCACGAAAGTAATTATTATTTGTATAATTCGTTATATTTTTATTCATGGAATAGTCTTAATAAATCCATCTCGAGTTGACGAGTTTCATAAGATAAATTCGCGTCTGCTGCGCAGTCTGCGCAGTCGCGAATCTATCGATAAACTCGTAAACTCTCGTGGGATTACCTGTGATGAACACTGTGATTGGTTGAAATTCCACATATTATACTGGATTGGTCACTGATACATGAGCTAAATAGTCAAAAAAATTTAAATTCTTCGCAAAATTACAAAAGTTTGTACAAATGCTATAGGATTGATCATTATGGAAACTCTATTCTCTATGCAGTCCGACATGATTTTTCATATTGTGTGAGAAAATATGTCTCGCCAAATACACTGTTAAATAAGACATAAGCATGTCTCTTGGAGTACTGGTTCCCTTTTCGTTTTCCCGTAGGTGAACGTAAATTACTATTTTAGGCTAGAGTGTTCATTTGGTGGTATTAATTTACTGTTTAATAATTATTAAACATTAAAATTATTATTATAATTGGGAATGGATACTTTCTCAGAGTGTGTTTCGTCATGACAAGTATGTACACATAGCTCACCATGAGATCTTGTTCCTAGTACACTGACGATCTCTTCGTGTAATTATTCTGTGGGACACACTTCCACGATAACACAGTGGATATTTTATACTAGAAGCAGTAATGTTCTCACACTGCTGTAAAAGTCTGTATATTGTCTTATGTTCAAATGACCTTAATCTTGTTGGCATGTCCACAGAACCAACTTTCCTACTTTCCCAATTTTTTACGCCTTATAAAGATATATCAGAAAATTTTATTTGAATACTGAATAAAACCTTTCTGGTCAAAATTAAGGAAATAATATCAAGCGTTAGGGTTTAATATAAATCAAACTGAGTTATTTTTTATGCATTTCCATTAGTTTTTTATATTATTTTCATGCTAATTGTACAGAATAGTTTAAATAAAGGGTTCCCTGTACAGGATATGGACTCCCTTAGGGTTCTAAGAGGCTGAGGCTCCCATATTTTTAGACTTTCGGGACATGACAATGGTAAGGTTCTCAGCCTTTACCTTAGGATTTATTCAGATTCACTGATTTATTTTTGAGGCTGAGTCAACCCCAGGATCATAGTGCCATCAGAAGGAATAGGCCAAGTGAAAAATCTCAAGGACGTTATCGGAGATCGTACCCGCGGCCTTTGTAGAGCAGTGCCTCAACAAGCTACGTCAAAGCGTACCCTCTAAATATAAATAAGCCACAATGAACTAAATTAGACCTCTCATATAAGCTTGTGTACTTGTACCACAGTATATACTTGCTAGTATATTATCATTTGATAACTATTTTCAATAATATGATAACATGTGGCTTAAATTAAATTATTGAGTTTTTTAATAAATTGGAATACCATCTCTATTGGAAAAAATTTTGGATGACGTGAATTTATGCCAAATCTCATTATTTGCAAAAATAAATGTATCAAGATAAATAGTGAAATGTATGGAGAAGAAATTTTACATTTAGGACGTATCAGAATTATAATTTGTTTTATTTCCTGAAGAATGTAAAAAATGCAGATTCTTATTAGTTTCAATTTTGATGGTATTTCTCACATAAGGTAATGCGAAAAATGATATAATGTACATTTCTAACTCTTAGTTTAATTTTTCATCATATGCGAATACTGCGAAGAAATACCGAAATAATAAACATAGCCTATTCTATGTAGCGTTAAATATGAGTATCCTTAGTATCCATACTTCTCAAACCTTACCTTGATAGACATGGCGCACTCCAATACCAGGCTTAGGTATTTCTCATTCTCAAAGCTTCATTTCTTCCAAATCTATGGATTTACATTGGTGTATGGAAGTTCAAGAAAAATATTAAATATGTGACTAACAAACGTTATAATTTTGAACATTTTTCACCTTTATTAGAAGGCCTGTATTTAATATTTTACGTTTACCATAATTTATAAGTTACCGGAAAACGTGAAATGATACAATTCATATCAATGATAATAAAACAAATCTTATCATTTATATTCATAATTTATGGCCTAATTTCGGTTCATTTCAATGATAATAGGTACCAAATTATTGCATGTACAAATTTTATATTCTTCAATTCCTTTATTAGATATTTCAGCGCAGATCTAGCCGAGGGTTTGCGAAATGGCACCATTGAGTGCCTGAAGCATTCAGCTCCATTACCCTTTCTACCGATGTCTCTAACTCAACCCGCGCACCTCGAAGGAGCATGAAAGTAGTCAGTGGTGTATGTTACCTTTAGCTACCTCCTAAGTATTATTTCCATAAAGATTGGGAATTACATTTTTTTATTCAACAAGATGAAAATGCGTTTTGTTTTATATGTTGTGCAACAATTAGCTTTATTTTGCATTTCAACCTCAGACGACACTTCAATGCGAATCATGGAAAAAGTATAGTTTCAGGTATTGTTTTCTTTTAAGCTGTATGTAATAAATTACGAAATGAACTTAAGCATTAATGTTTAGCTGTGACAAATGATTTTTTAGTAAGAAATGTAACGATCCGCGTAATATAAGTCACTTTGCACCAACATCAGAATTGATCTATTATAGGGGATGAGAAGAAGCAGTTGTTGGAAAGCCTAAAAAGGCAAAACACAGAATCAAACAAAATTATAAAAAAAACTACAGCAAAACAATTGGTCAGCTACCACATTTCTAAATATATTGCGGACAAACGAAACCACAATGGGAAGAATGTTACAGACTGTTTAGTAATGTACAGAAGATGTTTGCCCTAACGTCGTCGAACAATTCAAAGGTATTAGTCTGTTAACTCACACGGTTGCTAACAGAATAGTGGAACTGAGTTCTGATGTAGAGTCGCAATTAATTAATAAAGTACAAACTATAAAGTGGTATTCTTAGCACTGGATGAGAGTACAAATAATGAAGATACTGCTCAATTAGCTATGTTTTTCGGAGGAGCTGATGAACACATGAATGTGACAGAAGAGTTTCTAGATATGGTACCACTTAAAGATCACACACGTGTCATTGATATATTGGAGGAAATTTTCCATGTTACAAAAAAATTTGAACTGTCATGTGGTAAATTGGTTTTAGTAGTCACTGATGAAGCACCTGCAATGATAGGAAATGTGAACGATTTTGCTGGAGGATTGAAAGATTTTTGTAAATGAAACAGGCATGGATATAAAGTAAAAAAAAATGTGTGATCGAGCGTATCTTATGTGCTACGTCTGCAAATATGAAATGTGTACATTGTAAAGACGGTCATTTCCATGAAGACGAATCAAATTAAAATAAACACACGATGCAACATAAGTGATTACCATTAAGTTTTAACTTGATGTTTGGTGAACACTACTTTAAACCCAGACTACTGGAAAACAAAAGGTACCAAAGGTCTACTAATCGTGCCAAGACCCAGTGAAAATTCCTTCAATTTGAAGGTATGTTTTAGTATGGAGAAGGATTATTATACTGATATCACTAAATGTTACAAATTGCATTTTCTTTACTAAATGGTACTTTAAATCTGCAAATTATATTGCTACGCCACTGATGTAGCTTGTTACTGTACGGAACTGACTTCATGTTGTGTACATCAGTGTTTTTCAACCTGTGGGTCGCGACCCCATGGGGGGTCGCGGAGCCTCTGTAGGGGGGTCGTGAGAGGTCGAGAAAACTTCAGTTTTTTTTATACAACATATAATTTGTGAGACTTAAATAAAAAGTCGATAAGAGTTAAAATTATTATATTTAACAAAATTTCCATATAATCAATCATACAAGTCAGAAAAATGCTAGTTTAAAACATGTTATTACAAAAAAAAAAAAAATTAAAAATGTGTTTAAATAGAAAATGATTACATCTGTGCTTGATTATCTTAAATAGCAGTATGTATTGTTAACGCAAAATGATACTCTTTATGTCATTTACACAAACTCATTAACAAGAAATAAAACCTTCGAGTAATCGTTCATTTTAATGTGAAGGTTGCGCTTGAGTTTGTTCAATTAATTTCTCCCATCGTGGATCCGTTTTTGCCACATTAAGTATTAAATCGTTTTCCAAATTTAAGCGATTTCTTAGTTTACATTTTATTCGCGCCATTGAGGAAAATGCCAACTCGCACAAGTACGAGGTAGAAAATGGAATCAAACACTTCAAAGCCTCGGTTGTTAATTCCGGGTATTCTGTTCTTCTTTTTAACCAAAACGTATCCAAATTTTCAGACTTGAATTCCAAGTGTAACATCCCATCGGCAGATAGTTCCAGCAGATTCTCTTTGAGCTTAGTTGCTAAATTTGCCTCGTTTATAGCTGCATTTAAAAACGGATTTAAGATCCATCTTTGCCCAGTGTTATCCGATATCTCTTGCAGTGAGAAGTAATGACACAATTCTTTCTTCAAATTATGTAACACCATTTTCATACCAGATATATATGAGTTGATGTTGATCTCGCTTCCGACTTCTTCAATGAAAGACTGTGTGGACGAAAATGAATCAAATTTGTTTTGATTTATAGATGATGACCACAATTCATTTTTTTTTTATAAAGCCATGGAGTTTGTCTTTTGCTGTAATGACATTTTCATCACGCCCTTGAAGACTTTAATTCAAGTTATTTAAATGTTCAAATAAGTCAGAAAGAAAAGCCAATTTTAAAAGGAATTCCGGGTCAGAAATGAATTCAGAGTAATGTGACTTGGCTTGCTGTAAATATACCAATAGTTCAGCGCGAAGTTCCATAACTCTGGTCAGTACTTTGCCTTTTGATAACCACCTAACCTCTGTATGGTAAAGCAAATTGCGGTGTAGTGTCCCCATATCTTCACAAATGATTCGAAAGAATCGAGTCTGCAACGCTTTTCCTTTAATAGAATTTACAATGTTAATAATAATATTAAGAACTTGACTGTATTCTTGCGGTAAGGATTTGGCTGCAAGAGCTTGGCGATGGAGAAAGCAATGCATCCAACAAGCGTTTGGCATCTGTTCTTTCAGTCTAGCAATAAATCCACTCTTCGCACCAGTCATGGCTTTTGCTCCGTCACTACAAATAGCAATGCATTTTTGTGCCCAATCGATATTCATATCTTGCGTAGCTTCAAGGAACATGTCATGCAAGCATTGACCTGTAGTATTTTTGGGAAGTGCCTTGCAAAATAGTATTTCTTCCATTATTATTTCATTGGATTCAAAACGCACGAAAGCTACAAATTGCGCACAACCCGCAATATCCGTATCCCGCAAGGATACAAAAGAACTTTTCTTTATTTTTTCTATGACTTGATCACGAACATCAGACGCCATATTGCTTATCCTGCGTTGAATGGTATTGTCAGAGAGAGGTATACTTTTGAGCTTTTCGACCTCTTGCTTGCCAAACATAATCTCTGCTATATCTAAAGCCGCTGGTAAAATCAAATTTTCGGCAATACTGTGAGATTTCCCTGCTTTAGCCACACGAAAAGCTACTCGATAACTAGCGAGCAACGCTTTCTCATTTAGGTTGGACATTTGTCCTATAGTAGTTTTTTGATGTTCAAGAGCTTTTAATTTTCGCTCAAAAAATTCCACGGGTTAATTTTTTTCATTAGGATGTTTTGTGTTTAGGTGGCGTACCAACTTCGATGGCTTCATGCTTTCTCTTGACAAAATTTCAAAGCAAATTACGCACTGCGGTTTACTGTCAATCACAGTAAACCCAAATTTTAAATAATTGTCGTCATAAAGACGTTTTTTCTTTATTCCACTACTCCCGCTAGACGTTGATGGTTCTGATGATCTTTTCAGGAATCTATCCATTTTCAATTATAACAACTCAAATAAATACGTACCGTAAAACAAGTGGTTCGCGCTCTTCAAACAACTAAACAGCAGACATGACCACGCGTGACTTACGCTCACAAATCAGTCTATAATTACTCCAACTCCAAGGCACCTTACAGTCCACATAACACCGAATTTACACTTCTGAATCGTTTTCACTTATCGGGATTGCTTCTGATTCGACTTCCTTCGCTGTCTTGCATCAAACTGCCATGGCCGCGGTTGACCGCCGTATTTATAGGCCAGCGCATTCTAGCGAGAATTATCTCGAAGCGTAAAGAAACGTCTCGAAACTTGTGGATCTTTCGTGGACTACCAGCGCCATCTGTTGCTAACATCCGGAACCTGCACTAGTTCCTAGTGTTACCAACAGATGGCGCAAATAACGCAAACGCCTAAAATTGTTGTAAGTATTACATATTTTTAACATACATGGAAAAAGGGGTTGGGGGGTCGCGAAATATTTTTTGATACTAGGGGGGGTCGTGTCATGAAAAAGGTTGAAAAACACTGGTGTACATGAACGGAATGTGGAGTGAGATGATACGACGAAACTCCCTCGCCGTGAGCTCGCCATGAAGACTTTAAAATCCCCCCTGTAAAATTTTATACAGATATTAGTAATATTATGTAAATTTTGGAAATATTAGAATAAAAAGCACAAAAATAATAAATTTACTTAACTTGAAAGCTTTAGTCATTGCTCCAGTCTTGTTATTGTCTTGTTATTGTAGTAGGGTTTGAATTTCTTCTGCGCGACATTATAAGTGTTGATCCACTCTGTTCCTTTTTCTACGTATTCAGACTAATTGTAATGAAAATAGTTATTTATAAACAAGGGATAAAAGAAGGGTTTTATTTTGTGATTAGGCATGTTTGCGGAATGACCCCGTAAGGGCGAGTGAAGCAATCCTACAAGCAATATAAAATAATTTTACCACGTGTATCATATGCTATTTTTTAGGCGGCTGTTAAGATTTGTAAAATAATAAAAATATTATTGCAATGAATTACGCACCGCGCGCAGTCAGCTGACATCTGTTAGGCCGGGCGCAAGTTGAGACGCAGTTTGGTGACGTGAGGTGAGGTGACTCACCTTGAGTTTTGTGAAACACACAGATAAATGCAACAGCGAATGTCCGCACGCAGGGTGAGGTGACGCAATATCAGCGCGTCCGTGAGCTGCGAAGGTTTGTGACCATGCGGGCTGTGCGCAAGTTGAGACGCAGTATGGTGAGGTGAGGTGAGGTGTCTCACCGTGAGTTTCTGTGAAACACAGGATTAAATACAACAGCGAAGGTTCGCACGCAGGGTGAAGTGAAGCAGTTTCATCGCGTCCGTGTGCTGCGGAAGTTTGTGATCGTGCCACAGTTTCTCACTAGTGACTTTTCACTGCGCGTGAGAAGTTGTTTGTCCACCATGGAGGAGAAATTAATTAAGACAGGTCGAGAGAGAAAAAATTGTACGACACGTCAAATTACAATTTCAGATTTGAGAAGAAATTGCGAAGGGCATTGGAAAGAAATGTGATCAGTTGTTTATATATATTTTTTTACTTAAACAAGATTAATTTATTTGAAGGGAACAAGGGAAGAGAGGTAGTAGTCTCAGTTTATACGGACTTGGAGATAATAGTGCCTTCTAGTAGTGAATTTGGAATTTGGTATAGGCAGAAAGCGGTAATATTATAGGGGAAAAAGGATCGTACTCCATGCAGTTTGAAAGATTGATGTCCGCTCTGAAAGTAAACAAACCTCTTCTCTTTATATTTATTGTTTATCAGTTTGTTACTATGCTCTTTTCAGTCAAAAGCGTTTCTTGAATTAATTTCTATACAATGTGTTCAATTTGTTCTCCCATAAATTCCTTTGTGTTTTCCGCTGTACCCTTCATTTGTTTTAAATAACTTTTTATATGCAGTAGATTTTCGACGAAAAGAAAAAGTTGCATAAGAAGGTATAAATGTGTAATTTTCTATACAGATGTATATCATAACTAGTATAAACTATAAGAATATATGACAAGAATTAATTAGTTGGGATGTTTCAGATTTGTAATTAAAAATAAAATGAAGGAGTCATCTTGAAATTTATTTTCAATTTATTTTCATAAATGTTTTATAATTATGTACAGTAAAATTGCTCCATGCTCCGTAACAAACGTTTCTGAAATGAAACATTTTCTCAAAATGATTTTACCAATTAGTTACCTTTCGCTTTATAATATTTTCCCGTTCAGAGTTAAACTTAGTATCTCACCGGAATTTGAAAAGTAACCTTAATTTAAATTGCATTGAATGATTGAGTGTTATAGTGTCATTAAAAATAAGAAACTAAAACGTATTATATTTATTAAAAATGATATATTAATTATGTCTTACAGATGAATTTTCATATCATAATTATTAATTATATATGTATATATGATCACTGATTGTAAATATTCGCAACATAACATTAAAAAATTTAAATTTGTAGGAAATTAATACATTCCTCCCAGTGTCGACTCGTAGCTAAAATTAGTGTGGGTGTTGCTCCAGAAAATGTTTAGCCCTCGTTTTAAATATTGTGCAAAAGGAAACATACATATTTAAAAAGAAAATTTATTCAGCAACTTGAAAAGACCCTAAAAAAACAAAATCAATCGTTTTTACTTACTGTAATTTAAATTGTTACAGCTCAAGCTTGATCTATTCGTTTAAAAATTAAATCGATTATTCTTCTTTTAATTTCCGCGAAATGATCAATAATTTGCTCCTTGATCTGCCATGTTTCAAGTTTTCTGTTTATTTCTGCCGAAATAAATGAATCAAATAGAATAGCCGGAAACAAGATAATTATCTAATTCTACGCTTTATCACATTCAAGAATATGGTACATGGTTTTTAAGCCCAACACAAGGTCACTGTGGAAGTGACAGTGCTCTCTCTCTCGCAGCCTGCGCGCAAGCCCCTTCCTATGTGGGCATGCGCACAACAGTCGAATACCACGCCGCTTGAACTTTGGAGCGCACTGGGGAATGCTACTGTCATTAAGCTGAAGGATTATATATTCTACAACTATAAAGAAGAATTAAAGAAAAAAGGACTCATTTCTTTTCTTTAAACAACGCTTTTCGGAATCTATGTTGAAATTATTTGTCCTTAGAGTTCATCTGACTATGATTCCGAACTTTGTAAAGATTCTACGTACATGGCAGTCATTGTGCACATTGCTCACTACCTCATACACACGCAGTCGTGATAGAACTGCCTCTCAACTTTCGCTCTCCCTGCGCGCAGTTGATTGAATTCTGCTTCCGTGCGTCACTCTGCGTCACCTCACGTCACCAAACTGCGTCTCAACTTGCGCCCGGCCTAAGGCCGGGCGCAAGTTGAGACGCAGTTTGGTGACGTGAGGTGAGGTGACTCACCTTGAGTTTTGTGAAACACACAGATAAATGCAACAGCGAATGTCCGCACGCAGGGTGAGGTGACGCAATATCAGCGCGTCCGTGAGCTGCGAAGGTTTGTGACCATGCGGGCTGTGCGCAAGTTGAGACGCAGTATGGTGAGGTGAGGTGAGGTGTCTCACCGTGAGTTTCTGTGAAACACAGGATTAAATACAACAGCGAAGGTTCGCACGCAGGGTGAAGTGAAGCAGTTTCATCGCGTCCGTGTGCTGCGGAAGTTTGTGATCGTGCCACAGTTTCTCACTAGTGACTTTTCACTGCGCGTGAGAAGTTGTTTGTCCACCATGGAGGAGAAATTAATTAAGACAGGTCGAGAGAGAAAAAATTGTACGACACGTCAAATTACAATTTCAGATTTGAGAAGAAATTGCGAAGGGCATTGGAAAGAAATGTGATCAGTTGTTTATATATATTTTTTTACTTAAAAAAGATTA
Source organism: Ectobius pallidus (assembly GCA_964059195.1). NCBI lineage: Eukaryota > Metazoa > Arthropoda > Insecta > Blattodea > Ectobiidae > Ectobius > Ectobius pallidus. Next base: position 19,077,646 of record CAXKWD010000010.1, read on the forward strand.
ATTTATTTGAAGGGAACAAGGGAAGAGCGGTAGTAGTCTCAGTTTATACGGACTTGGAGATAATAGTGCCTTCTAGTAGTGAATTTGGAATTTGGTATAGGCAGAAAGCGGTAATATTATAGGGGAAAAAGGATCGTACTCCATGCAGTTTGAAAGATTGATGTCCGCTCTGAAAGTAAACAAACCTCTTCTCTTTATATTTATTGTTTATCAGTTTGTTACTATGCTCTTTTCAGTCAAAAGCGTTTCTTGAATTAATTTCTATACAATGTGTTCAATTTGTTCTCCCATAAATTCCTTTATGTTTTCCGCTGTACCCTTCATTTGTTTTAAATAACTTTTTATATGCAGTAGATTTTCGACGAAAAGAAAAAGTTGCATAAGAAGGTATAAATGTGTAATTTTCTATACAGATGTATATCATAACTAGTATAAACTATAAGAATATATGACAAGAATTAATTAGTTGGGATGTTTCAGATTTGTAATTAAAAATAAAATGAAGGAGTCATCTTGAAATTTATTTTCAATTTACTTTCATAAATGTTTTATAATTATGTACAGTAAAATTTCTCCATGCTCCGTAACAAACGTTTCTGAAATGAAACATTTTCGCAAAATGATTTTACCAATTAGTTACCTTTCGCTTTATAATATTTTCCCGTTCAGAGTTAAACTTAGTATCTCACCGGAATTTGAAAAGTAACCTTAATTTAAATTGCATTGAATGATTGAGTGTTATAGTGTCATTAAAAATAAGAAACTAAAACGTATTATATTTATTAAAAATGATATATTAATTATGTCTTACAGATGAATTTTCATATCATAATTATTAATTATATATGTATATATGATCACTGATTGTAAATATTCGCAACATAACATTAAAAAATTTAAATTTGTAGGAAATTAATACATTCCTCCCAGTGTCGACTTGTAGCTAAAATTAGTGTGGGTGTTGCTCCACAAAATGTTTAGCCCTCGTTTTAAATATTGTGCAAAAGGAAACATACATATTTAAAAAGAAAATTTATTCAGCAACTTGAAAAGACCCTAAAAAAACAAAATCAATCGTTTTTACTTACTGTAATTTAAATTGTTACAGCTCAAGCTTGATCTATTCGTTTAAAAATTCAATCGATTATTCTTGTTTTAATTTCCGCGAAATGATCAATAATTTTCTCTTTGATCTGCCATGTTTCAAGTTTTCTGTTTATTTCTGCCGAAATAAATGAATCAAATAGAATAGCCGGAAACAAGATAATTATCTAATTCTACGCTTTATCACATTCAAGAATATGGTACATGGTTTTTAAGCCCAACACAAGGTCACTGTGGAAGTGACAGTGCTCTCTCTCTCGCAGCCTGCGCGCAAGCCCCTTCCTATATGGGCATGCGCACAACAGTCGAATACCACGCCGCTTGAACTTTGGAGCGCACTGGGGAATGCTACTGTCATTAAGCTGAAGGATTATATATTCTACAACTATAAAGAAGAATTAAAGAAAAAAGGACTCATTTCTTTTCTTTAAACAACGCTTTTCGGAATCTATGTTGAAATTATTTGTCCTTAGAGTTCATCTGACTATGATTCCGAACTTTGTAAAGATTCTATGTACATGGCAGTCATTGTGCACATTGCTCACTACCTCATACACACGCAGTCGTGATAGAACTGCCTCTCAACTTTCGCTCTCCCTGCGCGCAGTTGATTGAATTCTGCTTCCGTGCGTCACTCTGCGTCACCTCACGTCACCAAACTGCGTCTCAACTTGCGCCCGGCCTTAGGCCGGGCGCAAGTTGAGACGCAGTTTGGTGAAGTGAGGTGAGGTGACTGACCGTGAATTTTGTGAAACACAGAAATAAATACAACAGCGAATGTTCGCACGCAGGGTGAGGTGACGCAGTTTCAGCGCGTCCGTGAGCTGGGAAGGTCGGTGACCATGCTAAATTTCTCACTAGTGACTACGACCTGCGCGGGCTGAGCGCAAGTTGAGACGCAGTTTGGTGAGGTGAGGTGAGGTGACTCACCGTGAATTTTTGTGAAACACAGAAATAAATACAACAGCGAATGTTCGCACGCAGGGTGAGGTGACGCAATTGCATCGCGTCTGTGAGCTGCGAGGGTTTGTGATCGTACCACAGTTTTTCACTAGTGACTACGACCTGCGCGTGAAAAGTTGTGTTTGTCCACCATGGAGGATAAATTAATCGAAGCAGTGCGAGCAAGAAAGATTTTATATGACACGTCCCATGCTGATTACTTGAAAGCAAAATTAAAATTGCAGATTTGGGACGAAATTTCTAAGGAAATTGGATTGAAATGTGATAAATTTTTATAATTTTGTTTACGTAAACAAGATTAATTAATTATGAGGGTACAAGGGAAATCGGTGGTAGTCCGTGTTATTTGACTTTGAGGTAGTAATGCCTTCTAGTAAATTTGTAATGTTGGAATTAGTTTAGGGATAAAGCGGCAATATTATAGGTAAAATAAATTGTATAAAGGATCGTATTCCATGCAGTTGTAGAGGTGAAATATTGATGTCCGCTCTTCTCTTCAACTCATCATATTTATTGTTTATCAGTTTGTTTTTATGGTCTTTTCAATCAAAAGCGTTTCTTGCACTAATTTCTATACAATGTGTTCAATTTGTTCTTCTATAAATGCCTCTTTTTTTACCACTGCAATTTTCCGCTGTACCCTTTATCTGTTTTAGAAAACATTTTATATACGTATATTCTAAACAGATATATGTCATAAATAGTATGAACTGTAATAATGCATGACAAGAATTAATTAGTTGGGAAGTTTCAGATTTGTAAGTAAAAATAAAGTGAAGACATATTCTTGAAATGTATTTTCAACGTTTATAAATGTTTTATAATTATGTACAGTAAAATAAATACATTTCTCCATGTTAAGGTACAGACGATTTGAAATGATACATTATCTCAGAATGATTTTATTTACTACGAACTACCAATTAGTTCTATCACTTTATCATGATTAACTTTTTCACGATTTTCCGTTCAGAGTTGGGGTTTAAACCTTTCCTTAAAGAAACTTAGTATCGAACCGGAATTTGAAAAGTAACTTTAATTGAAATTTCAATGCTTGAGAAAAGAAATGGTGTTACAGTGACGTTACAAAATAAGAAACATTAGACAACGTAAATTATTACATTTAATAAAAAGTATATATGCATTATGTCTTAAAGATGAATTTTTATATAGTCATTATTATGAGACATAGGATCCGAGGCACCTTATGATTGGAACTAAGTTAGGTTGATGTGGCATGGAGTTGCGATGAGTCATCGTACTGGATAGTGTCTCGTTGAAGACACAAAGAAAAACTTATTACCGCTTTAGGTAAACCCGAGGCTTCTTGTATAACGGTAGCTCAATCCCTGATTTCGAAAGTTATTTGAAACTTTAAAGTTTATAAAGGACAATTTTGGGTGTGTAAACAGAAGTTATGCAGTGTTTTGATAAAAAATAGTGGGCTAAAAGCGATGCGTTAAATCTATATTAATAAAAGGAAGTGTCTGTCTGTCTGTCTGTCTGTCCGCGATGTCCAGCGAAATCTACTGAACGCAGAGATCTGAAATTTTAAACATAGATGGACTAAAGGGTCGCAAAGTGCACCTCGAAGCCGGAATTTTAATTTTAGCTTTCCTTCGCGAGTTATGAGTGAAAAACGGGCAGAAAACGTGCATTTTTTGCGTTTTCGAAGCATCAGTTTTCAGTAATATATTTCAATGTCAAATCAATTACAGTTGGCTTTGGCTATTTTTGTCATACCTTGGAAATGAAACTTTCGCGATCGCTTGAATGTTGTAGCTCACGCTGGTCGATTCATTTGTTTATAATGTCAAGGCACGCAGACATATGAAATTTTCAACCTACACCGAAGAGGATTATTAATATTATTATTATAAGAGGTATAATCAATATAGGCCTAAATATGGTCAAACGTTGTTCGATTTGGACGAAACTCACTATACAGGGGTTTTCTGGGCCAAGGACCTCGAATCTGAGGTCGCTTTTACCAGGCGACGAGGGGTTTTCTGGGCCAAGGACCTCGAATCTGAGGTAGCTTTTACCAGGCGACGCTATCTAATCGTGGTATGTAATTCACGTGATTTAGATGTTAATAAATATAATGATTTTACTATTATGCTCTTAATTTTTAGGCCTAATTTTTAAAATAATTATCGCGGGCGATCGCATGATTTTGTGAATCCATCCTGGACGATCATTTGTTTAGAATGACAAGGCCCGCAGACATAAGTTATGAAATTTTCAACCTACACGGAAGAGGGATACTCAATATAGGCCTAAATATGGTCAAACATTGTCGATTTGGACGAAACTCACTATTCATGGGTTTTCTGGGCCAAGAAATTCGAATCAGAGGTCGCTTTTACTAGGCGACGCTATCTAATCGTGGTATGTAGTCCACGTGATTTAGATTTTAATAAATATAATGATTTAACTATTATGCTCTTGATTTTTACTTTTTAATTTTTTAAATAATTATCGCGGGCGAAGCCGCGGGCACATGGTAGTAGAAATAAATTTAAAAACATACAACAAATATCGTACTAGCAGTCGAATTATTTATATGCACCATTAACATCCTTGGGATGTCGAATTCGTCCTGAAGGATGAATTCCCCGTGTGTCTTTCTTTTCTTTAAATAATTACTTTTTGGAAGCTTTTCGTGTAATGTTGAAATTACTTGTTCTTCGAGTTCATCTGACTCCGATTCTGAACTTAGTAATGATTCTATGTACATCGCAGCCATCGCGCACATTGCTCACTGTCTCGTAAACACGCAGTTGTGATAGAACTGCTTCCCAACTTTCGCTCTCCCTGCGCGCCTTAAGCCGGGCGCAAGTTGAGACGCAGTTTGGTGAGGTGAGGTGAGGTGACTCACCGTGAATTTTGTGAAACACAGAAATAAATACAACAGCGAATGTTCGCACGCAGGGTGAGGTGACGCAGTTGCAGCGCGTCCGTGAGCTGCGAAGGTCTGTGACCATGCTAAATTTCTCACTAGTGACTACGACCTGCGGGAGCTGAGCGCAAGTTGAGACGCAGTTTGGTGAGGTGAGGTGAATTTTTGTGAAACACAGAAATAAATACAACAGCGCAGGCTCGCACGCAGGGTGAGGTGACGCAATTGCATCGCGTCTGTGAGCTGCGAAGGTTTGTGATCGTGCCACAGTTTTTCACTAGTGACTACGACCTGCGCGTGAAAAGTTGTGTTTGTCCACCATGGAGGAGAAATTAATCGAAGCAGTGCGAGCAAGAAAGATTTTATATGACACGTCCCATGCTGATTACTTGAAAGCAAAATTTAAATTGCAGATTTGGGACGAAATTTCTAAGGAAATTGGATTGAAATGTGGTAAATTTTTATAATTTTGTTTACGTAAACAAGATTAATTAATTATTTATTTATTTATTTAACCTGGCGGAGTTAAGGCCATAAGGCCTTCTCTACCACTGAGCCAGGGCAAAAACATGAAATACATAATGATAATAATAATAATAACAATAATAATGATAATAATAATAATAATAATAATAATAATGATTAATAATAAATTAATACAAGAATACATGAATACAAGAAACGTACATTAAATACAAAGAAAAAATTAGAACATAAGTACTTGAATAATATGAATATGTAATACAAGTGACTAAAATAAAAAGATGAAAGAAATGAAATAAAAGAAATAAAAAAGATGAAGTCTAAACAAATACATTCTTAGTTATTACAAAATATAATGAAAATTAAAATATATATTACTAATTAGCATCAATTCCTAAATGTTATTGTTATTATGAGGGTACAAGGGAAATCGGTAGTAGTCCGTGTTATTTGACTTTGACTTCTAGTAAATTTGTAATGTTGGAATTAGTTAAGGGATAAAGGGGCAATATTATAGGTAAAATAAATTATATAAAGGATCGTATTCCATGCAGTTGTAGAGGTGAAATATTGATGTCCGCTCTTCTCTTCAACTCATCATATTTATTGTTTATCAGTTTGTTTTTATGGTCTTTTCAATCAAAAGCGTTTCTTGCACTAATTTCTATACAATGTGTTCAATTTGTTCTTCTATAAATGCCTCTCTTTTTACCACGCCGTTTTCCGTTGTACCCTTTATCTGTTTTAGAAAACATTTTATATACAGTAGACTTCCTGCGAAGATATATATATATATATATATATATATTCTAAACAGATATATGTCATAACTAGTATGAACTGTAATAATGCATGACAAGAATTAATTAGTTGGGAAGTTTCAGATTTGTAAGTAAAAATAAAATGAAGACATATTCTTGAAATGTATTTTCAACGTTTATAAATGTTTTATAATTATGTACAGTAAAATAAATACATTTATCCTTGTTAAGGAACAGACGATTTGAAATGATACATTATCTCAGAATGATTTTATTTACTACGAACTACCAATTAGTTTTATCATGATTAACTTTTTCACGATTTTCCGTTCAGAGTTGGGGTTTAAACCGTTCCTTAAAGAAACTTAGTATCTAACCGGAATTTGAAAAGTAACTTTAATTGAAATTTCAATGCTTGAGAAAAGAAATGGTGTTACAGTGACGTTGCAAAATAAGAAATATTAGACAACGTAAGTTATTACATTTATTAAAAAGTATATATGTATTATGACGTCTTAAAGATGAATTTTTATATCGTCATTATTATGAGACATAGGATCCGAGGCACCTTATGATTGGAACTAAAGCCCCCTGCACACAGGGACAGTACTGGCAGCCAGTAGCACTAGCCAGTACTGGCCACCAGTAAATATCCCTCTACTGTCCCAGTGTGCAGGGGTACTTCCCTTCAACGTCCAGTAGCTACTGGCGGCCAATAAACTTAAGGCAGGTTTAGCCCCCTGCACACAGGGACAGTACTGGCAGCCAGTAGCACTAGCCAGTACTGGCAGCCAGTAATTATCCCACAACGTGCAGCATACTACTGGCTGCCACTAAACTCAAACCTGCTTGAGTTTGAGTTTAGTGGCCGCCAGTAGAGTCATTCCGTGTTAGATCTACACACCCTTTTAACCTCACCGTTCCAGATTTTAATGAAATTTTGTAGAGAGGTAATTTTCATGTATATTAAGAGAAATACAAATTTTTATTTAAATATTTCAATCCGTTTTTAAAATACAGCCATGTAAAGTACTAAAAAAATTACAAAAATCACATGAAAAACATATCTTTCAACTAATATAGCAACTCTTCTAATTAACCTATAAAGGTGAGGAAAGTGTCATTTTTTAGCATTTTTTACGAGCTTTCCAATGACATGTAACACATAATAGTTCTAATGAATTTTGTTTTCAGAATTCAAAGTGAAAAATTTTGATTTTGAATTTTTAAAAAGTAAATTTTCAAATAATCCTAGGAAATAGGTTATACCAATGTTAAATGATGTACCAAGTTTGAAAATGGGATGGGAATGGGTTCATGGTTAAAAAATTAAAAAAGTATCACTTTACAAAAAACAGGTCAAAAATAACTTATATATCCCAATGGAAAGCATAATAAAATAATTTCGACAAATAAATTCAATCAAGGGAAGTAACTCACATACTTGACATCTTGTTGTTCAATAAAAATTCTTGTCTAATGCCTTATTGGTTTGCAAAGTGTTAAGATAGCACATAAATAATTTTGATCGGTGTCGTAGGATTTACTATACATAATAAATCTGTGAGAGGTATTCAATAATACATGAATATGTGTCGAACGTAATAATAATAGCAATAACAAGCAATAACGTAAAAATCTTTAAATATTTTATTCGAGGACTCAGTAATAAAACTTTATTAACTTACTACTTGTACACATAGTGAAAGATTGACCGCTGGGGAAAATGTAAGAATCAAACTTTTCTCTGACTTCGTAAATCTGCACTATTTTTATTTAGATATTTGTTGGAATATTTATTTTATGTTTTGTTCATTTATGTCAAAACCTTCCCCATATAACCGGAAAATAATTAATATTAATATAAGTATATTACTTTTAATACAATATTAATACAAATTATTAGCCTACAATATTCTGCACAATGCAATATTAATATTAGTACCACATTACTATTTAAGTATAAAATATCCCTTAGCTGTTTTCTACCCTTATTATATGGCGTAATTCCTATAAAAGTATACATTCTTTAACAAATTTTCCTCAAAGTATATTAACGTACACTCTAGAATGAGGAATATTTTCTAGGCAACAAAATATTAGATCAAATCACTGACAAATTTTACGCGATTTTACAGACAAATCCTCTAAAAGTCAAAATAACTTTTTAGGCAGCTTGAATAACAGAAGAATCCACATCTTAGCTGTTTTCTACCCATGTGTTGTGATTTCTGCAATATTATTCGAAAGATTTTACAAACGATTCTGTTTTCTACCCCTATTACACAATCTATTTACAAGTCTACAATTTTTATAAAAGTTTGCCTACTTTGACAATATTAATACAAGTTCTATAATATTCTATATTCTATAATATAATATAAATACTGTTTATATTAATCATAATCATACATAATTAAATAATTGACCCTTGTACTGCCTACTGGCTGCCACTAGAACATCCACTGGCTGCCAGTAACTGGCGGCCAGTACTGGCTGCCTCTACTGTCCCTGTGTGCAGGGGGCTAAGTTAGGTTGATGTGGCATGGAGTTGCGATGAGTCATCGTACTGGATACAGTCTCGTTGAAGACACAAAGAAAAACTTATTACCGCTTTAGGTAAAGCCGAGGCTTCTTGTATAACTTAACGGTAGCTCAATCCCTGATTTCGAAAGTTATTTGAAACTTTAAAGTTTATAAAGGACAATTTTGGGTGTGTAAACAGAAGTTATGCTGTGTTTTGATACAATATAGTGGGCTAAAAGCGATGCGTTACATAGTAAATAAATTTAAAAACATACAACAAATATCGTACTAGCAGTCGAAATATTTATGTACACCATTAACATCCTTGCGATGTCGAATTCGTCCTTAAGGATGAATTCTCTTTTCTTTAAATAATTACTATGTGGAAGCTTTTCGTGTAATGTTGAAATTACTTGTTCTTCGAGTTCATTTGACTCTGATTCTGAACTTAGTAATGATTCTATGTACATGGCAGCCATCGCGCACATTGCTCACTGTCTCGTAAACACTCAGTTGTGATAGAACTACTTCCCAACTTTCGCTCTCCCAGCGCGCAGTTGATTGAATCCTGCTTCCCGGCGTCACTCTGCGTCACCTCACCTCACCAAACTGCGTCTCAACTTGCGCCCGGCCTTATTGATTTTTCTCGTACACTGTTGCCAACATGAAAACTCTTTTCACCCACCAAATGTAACGACTTTTGTAATCACCGTGAGAGAGATTTCACATTTAAAAAGGCGTAGTGAATTTAAAATTGTTAAATTTTATCAAGTGAAGCTATTTAATAATAATATGCAAACATTTTTAACTAAATGTGTGTTTTCCATGTAACGGATACCAAAGTTAGTACCAACGAGTGGCATAAAGATTTTATAGCACTAGTGCGATAATGTGCAGCTTAATTTTGTGTATCTTGAACTAGAAAAACTATTTTGAATTCAAGCTGTCTAAAAAACGAATTTAGCGAACATTTTATGGACAAGTACATAATATAGTTTATATTATAACATTGCTTTAGCAATTATTGCAATAACAATGAGCAATAGCATCGAGAGTTATAGTTTTTATCTATGTTCAAAAAACACAACTATATATATATATATATTTTTTTTTTTTTAAGTAATGCTAAGAAAGTTGATTAGAAATATCAAATTATGAAGATGAAGATGAATGGGACGTGAGTTTCTATAGAAAATTCCTGACGTGTGGTAGAATATCCTTGGGATATGGGAAAAGTTCTCACAATCAAGAAATGTTATGCAAGGTAGGCCCTATTAAAAGCGGAAGTAGTACATATATTCATTTTAACTGTACATCCTACTTCCCTATATTTATTTACAATAGTAGGAAGTTAATGTAGCTTATATGTATGCAGCATGCGATCACAAACTTTATGGCAGAATTTGCTATAAAACAGATATGATCTTGCTAGAAATAAAATGGGACATGCATGTAATGGTTTCAGTTTGAATTACCTCTACGTATTATCTCTTTAATATAATATTATCTTTTTATAAAATGGTTATTGCATATTAATAAAGTTCAAATATTACATTATTTCATTTTGAATTTGCGTATATGCCAATCTCTCTGTCTCTGTTTGAACGAACGAGAATCGCGAGAAAATTTCAAAACAGCTGCTGCGAAATACTGGTAGCCTAAAAAGAACACAGGACTAAGATAATCCTTCCTTTTTACAGTAGTAATGTAGCGTAGTATACAAAAAATGTAGGGAAGCTGATTGCAGAAATATGAAAATCGGAAGTAGAGATTAAGTACTTACCTTTTTGTAGGTAACTCCACTCTGGATTAAAAATTAATAGGGCCTATATTTATGACAGTCATATTAAAATATATTTTTTCGCTCCTTATTCTTTGTGCCGTTTTGATATTTAACTTTGCATGTTACTACGGCAGGAAAAATCGCTATATTCTACACAAGACTTTCCTTTAAATAAATAAAAGAACTGCCGATTGAATGGTTTCTGTATTTTCTTAGGACGCAGCATCATATAGTCACTCATTAAAATGTCGTGATATCGTTTCAATCTTATGAAGGCGTAATTTTATGCTATTCGAAAAATAAAACGGATAAGGAAGTTATTGTAATTATTACCTCAGGATGTTAATTCATAGGCCTACACAGAACTGTCGTACTTATTAATATAATAGGCCTAATAGTTATTATAGTTATTATTATTATTATTATTATTATTATTATTATTATTATTATTCAAATACAGTGCACGCCGCTTATTGTGATCACTTCGGGATGCAGCTAATTGAAATAGTAACCGATTGATAACAGTAGCCGAAAGAATTAAATGGTTATTAATTCATATATATATATGTATATATAAAATAATACACTACAAAATACAATTAAAAGTTATTTATTCATAAAATAATACATCTGACGCGTGTCTGTTCAAATCTTTTCATTTTACACTAGTCATCACTGCATGTCGACACTGTTATCTTCATAAATCAAAAGCTACAACTTTACTAACTCTATTGCTTAAAAGAAAAAAGTTAGGTAATGCCTCTAACTGGTCGTCCTGTGAGCTGGGAACAGTACTGCTGCTTTCAATACAACACAATACAGTAGAAGCGATTGATTTTTTAACGAGGCATAATATGTTACGTTGCTGAAAAAATGATAATAATGACGCGTTAATTTCAATTGATGTAATTATATTTAGTTTAATTAATAAACTTTATTATCTTGACCATGTCTTTAAATTTTTTAATTTTTTAATTTTTTGTTTTAAGGAAAATAAACAATCCACTGCAAGCGAAGCTTATAAACGTACACTACTGATACAATCGGCCATTATCTTTGCTTTCTTTACGCAGAATCATTGAAAATGAGTGAAAAACTGAGCTCAGTAGTAAAAGCTATTGTATGCCCCACGTACGAAAAACCTTAGCGGACTCATCCAGTATTTCTAGATTTCGTCCGTTAAAGCCGTTTTGCGTACTTGATACATAAATAGCTATTATAAGTTTACAGTACATAACTCATGTATGGTTATGAATACACAGCATGAAAGTGGATGTGGCTCGCATGTGGGTGGTGAGCTGAATGCGGACAGACAAGCAGGATGGCATTTGAACTCGTGTTCAGAGCTAATAGATTAATTTGTTTAAGGAAAGGGGTCAGGGTTGCCGAGGGAGACCCGGTGTGATACTCCGACTCCGGTCTGTTGTGGAGGATGGGAAGGAGGTCATGGTCCGTCACCGCGTGTTCCTTCTTTTACTTTTATTGTGTATTATCTCTTCCTGTTAGTTGTAAGTTTCTGGTGGTTCTATATTTTATTATATTCGGAAGCTACTTTCATTACCAGTGCACTTTTATTTAGCCTTTTCTTTCAATCTTAAGTTGCTCGCTTTGTTCTTTTCGATTTTTCATTCTTTTTAGAAATCCGTAGATATTCCAAACGGAACCGTGCTGTTCTCGCTCAGTTGTCTGTCTGCTGATTGAGACAAATGGCTCAAACTATAACTGGTGTGTGATTGATTTTTTCATAGAGTAGGCCTATGTAAAATGTTGGCACATTCCCATTGGTGAAAACACGTTGAAAAAAGGGCCTTAACGCGACAACCATTTCCAAAGTATTTTAAACAATGCTGATAAATTTAGTTTTGATAACTCGAACAGTTATTTTAAGTAACAAACTTTTTAGATTTAATTACTTGTATTTTGCCGACCATCTTATGACATTTGAATATTTGCTCAGGTATTAAACTGTTAAGTGGAAGTAAGTTTACTTTTACTCAAATTCCGGAGTGAGATACTGTGTGTTTTCCCCCAAACAAATTCATAGTAATTATGATTTCTACAGCACGAATGACGATGTTTTATTGAAAGTTTAAATTATTCTAGTTACTGATATAAACTGATAGTTCAGTTTATAGAACGTAATGCAAATAATATCTCTCCCTCTTAAATGATAACTGCAATAAAGTAATAAAAATTATCGTTACAACTAAATACAACTTTACTGTATGTATCCAGTGTCTGTTAACATGTAGCTTATATTTCCAGGGTTAGGATTTTTAGGTGCAAATTTTATATGAAAGAAGGAAGGGAAAAGGTGCTAAAATAAGGTAAAAAACGGGACAAAAAGGTGCTATTTTTCTCAAGTAATTCAAAAAAATCTATCTTCTATTAACAGTTATTGAGTTGCGAAAAAACACATCAAATCATCACTCACCAAAAACAGTAAAATACAGGAAGCTGTTGTACTTCAAGACATTGAGCATCTCTACATTTTTAAAAATAAGCCTGTTTCTATTAGGACATAGAATGTCTTTGTACATGCTAAAGCTTCTTTCGACATCCACAGAAACCAGTGGGGCAAACTTTGTATTCACTCGGAATGGCAACTCTACACATGTGGCAAATTCCTCAACATCCGGATTTTTCTGAAGACTAGACTCAAGTTTGTCTTTAGCAAAGCCCTCTAACTGGTCCCTCACTGAAGTGAAAATATCCCATTGTTTTTCCATTTCGAGACCTTGTTCTTCCAATTGTTTGATAGCTGCAGTCAAGTACTTGTAACCATGGACACAAAATAGTTCTGTCTCCAAATTCTGTATTTTTTCCGGTAGCAGAAGTTGTTGGGCCTTGGAAATCGCACCTGCGTCTGCTGGATCCAATGAAAGCACAAAATCCTTAATCTTGTCAAAATTCTCACACAACATAACAGCACACTGAATCCATGAGCTATTTGTTTCGGCAAAGTGAGAGAAAGAGGGTTTTCACGCACACACGTATCATTTTCTGTTGTTGCAGGTGTGCTTTCAGTCCCGCTTTTACTGTAAGTAAAATGGAATGAAACTCACAAGTCATTCATAACGCTTTATAATGATAAAATGCACTCTAGAAGAATATTGATAAGCTACAGTATATGAAAAAGGGGAAGAAAGGGGATTATGGGCACTGTTGAGAAAAAGGGGTGAAAGGTACCAAAAAAGAGAAAAAAGGTGCTACAAAAATGTCTCCATTCTCGACTATAGATAAAATCTCACACTGTGGTATCTTTCCGAGGAGCTTTAATTTACCCTACGAGAAAAGGTGCGTACCTAAAAATCCTAACCCTATTTAGCCTATAACTAATAGTGCATTTCCCTTCGGTTAATCTCACAAGTCCAGCATTATTTTATTACAGAAATTATAATTTGTGCTGTTAGAAAACCATTTATCTTATGGTTTACTTGTTTACAATTGTAAGAGAAACATCACGCAGTTCAATATTAGGATGGAATGGGCTGGATATGTTGCACGCATGGAGACCGAAAGACATATCTGAAAAATAATGACTGGGAGATCCGAAGAGAAGAGACCACTTGGAAGACCTAGACGTAGGTGGGAAGACAACATTTAAATAGATTTAAGTGAAGTGGGATTTGCGAGGGATGGGTGGATGGAGTTAGCGCAGGATAGGATTGAATGGCGGGCTCAGGTAAACGCGACAATAACCTCCGGATTCCATAAAATAGATAATAATACTTTAACTTGCTTAGAAATTGTCTATTGGCGTAGAGTAAGAAAGATTGATACTGCTCAATAGATGATCGGTAGGCTAGACGAGTCTATATTGTCATTTTTTTTATTATTTATTATATTTTCACGTTTTATAATAGAACTGGTATAGTCTCTTTACATACATATTTAATACTAGTAAAAACAAATGAAACCAAACATTCCCCTATATGAGCATCACTCGTGTTTAGGGTATATAATAGATTGATATAAATATAATTACATAACACTGCACAGTGTTATACACGAAAAATTCTAAATTTATGAGCACATGTAAATAAAAATAATAATTAGCTTTAACCAGTGGTGAAAAGAGCATTTACATCAAAAAATAGAATAAATTGGACTGAAACATTGAAAGACCAAACAAGATTCAAGTGTGCTATTAATATTATCTAATAACTTTTTATTTCCCCTCCTAAAATGTTTAAGATTGTAATTTACATATTCAGGGTACTCAGCAATAAAATTGTTATACAATTTCAGACCATAGTTTTGATCATGTAATTGCCCCCTGGTCGTCTTACATTTTGATTCAGCGAAACGAAAGATGGCATTTCTTCTTGTATTTTGACAATGACTGTAGGAAATAAATTTAGATCTGATTTTATGGTAATATATTAATCATTTTAACTTATAAAAACTGTTCGATTTTCATAACATTGAATTCAACATATCATAGTTTTGATGGGTAATCAATAGGTTTATTTAAACAAATTTTTATTATTCTCTTTTGAAGTAAAATTAATTTTGTACAAATGGTTTAGAAACGCTACCCCAGCCAATAATTCCGTATTGGATTAACGATTCAACTAGTGCTAGATATATTGACCGTAATGTAGAAATTGGAAGTAAATTTCGAAGGATAACAAATTTGTAAATAGTCTTGCATATTTTATTTGTGATAAATGCAATATGCTTATCCCATTTGATATGACTATCAGTAATAATTCCTAAGTATTTAAGTTCAGAAGATTCTTTTAAACAAGGGCAATTACACATTTGCTTAGAATTACAAAAGGTTTCGTGCAATTTTATATTTAAAGCTGGGTTGGGTTTGGCGTTTACTATTAAATATAAATAAAATTTTATAAAAGTTAATAATAAAAATAATGTTTAAAAACACTTATGCATCACTTACGTCACGGATAAAATCAGGACATGTTTCGGGAGTGTCCTGATTTTATCTGTGACGTAAGTGGTGCATAAGTGTTTTTAAACTTTATTTTTATTATTCAGTTGTGCCACTTTTTAATAACTTTTAATAACTTTTAATAACTTTAATAACTTCATACTAACTTATAAAAGTTGTTTTTGAGATATTCAAAGATAATAAGTTTGAATCTAACCATTTTTTAATTATTTGAAGTGGCGATTGTCTTGAAGACAAAAAATGTTCAACATAAATACGGATATGGTTATTCCTTATGTGAACAAGTACTGAAGATGAGAATTTACATGTCGAAATGCTTATCCTAAAAAGTATAGGATAATAGGACACAGTATTACTTTTTACGTTTCGAACATCAAGAGTGAAGTTTTATACCATTTGTACCATATTTTATATAAGTAAAACTATTTTTAGTTAATTACAACACTTTCTTATTGTGAATGTTTTATATGGTCTTGATGTACTTTTCTACAAATATATAAATTAATATCATTGACAGAGCTTTTTTAATTTATGACCAATTATACAGATAGGACTTCGGAGAGAGAACTACAAGCAGAGGTTGAAGAATCAACAAATTTCCAAACTTTGGTAATAATGATAATAATAATAACATATTTTACTTACGCTCTATTCAATGAAGAGAGAAAATAACCATCATACCTGAAACAAACAAAACAAGTATAAATAAAGCTTAAATATTTTCCTAGTGTTTTGAAAGCAAACTTAGGCAAAATTGAGTTCATATTCTAATTATAAGCAATTATAATTATAACCGATCAACTACCAAACTAAAATGTTACCTATTATAATTTACCTAAAAATAATTGTTCTAGTGGCAAGGGGATGACTCTATTTTCTACTCATCGATACATGCCTAATATTATGATCAAATTCTGTAAATAAGTCACTAAGGATGCAGTGTAACAGTTTTTAAACTCATAGTAAACTCTTAACTAGGAAAAGGAGAAAAATATATTCCACACAATTTCTCACCTATGCCTGGGGTTGTTAGGTTGCCAGAAATGTAAACTCCAGGTTTCAATAGATCTGGGCATTTTATAAATTATTGGTTTAAGTTAATCCTTATATGCATTTAACTGAATAAAAAGTATATTTATTTAATTATTAATAAAATAGTCCGATTATCCGTTTTGTTTTCCGAAGTCAATAAAATAAATCGTACAAGATAACGAAACAAATTCAATATAATATAGTATTTAGACCCACTTTAAGTTATAGATATTTTTAAGTGGGGGTATTTTTATGCACCCGCACATTACTATATCTTAATACTTTCCATTGTTGCATGCATTCAAATTTTCTCAAGAAAATATAGTAATGTACATTCGAGTTTACTGTTTTCTTTAATTTTTATTTTAAAATTATTAATTATTATTATTACTTAGCTTATTTTGCATGCTTATCTGCATTATCACATGTTTAAGGTGCTTGGGTTTATTAGTAGATTCCTGTAATAAATCATTCATGGTCATATTTTTCTATTGGTCTCTTATGTTTTCGTGACTGGTATTCAGTTTAAAGGATAATGGATCACATATCGGCCCTGAGTTATTGAGATATGAAAACAGGGGCGGCGCCTGGATGGTTCCTAAAAAAATTCTGGCCCACCCTCGTTTTTTTACGAAATTGATTATGAAAGAACAGAGAGCAAAATTTAATAAATAACTAAAAATAAACTAAATAAGTCATGTATTTTTTTTAAAATGTGTGATCTGTGTATTTTTCAAAAGTTACAGCAATCGAGCTGTCTGATATTTCAAAACGAGAAAAAGCCAAGTTCCGGAGTTGGCGTTCAATTGACAACGCTTGACAACATTAAAACTTTGAAGTGGGGGAACAGTAAGTTGTTGGGAAAGTATTTTTATGTGCATTCTTTTTATTCAAATGAAATTATAAGAGAGAACAGAAGAATTTGAAAAATATACATAAAAAATATATCATAAACTAGAAACAGTTAAATAATTTTTACAGAAGAAATTTAAAGTAGGAAATTCAAAATTACAAAACATAAATCAATTTTACGGATATGTTTATGTTTAGAAATATACCCTAAATAATTGGATGAAGATAAAATGACGGAAATGAAAGGCAAATAATGTTAACATTTGTTTGTTAATATTAAATAGTTTTTTTTTTTTTTTTAATTTTTACTTTAAATTGGTTGACACTATTTTTTTATGAAATCATGATTTGGAGCAATGAAAGTATTGCAAAGATTTAAGCCACAGTTTAAAGCATGTCATTGCCCAGTAGTAGCCCTGCATTTTATTTATTTCTTCTTGTATTTTGACAGTGTTTGAAGGAAATAAATTTTGATCGGTTTTTTTTGGTAAGAAGATAGTCTAATAAACTTAAATCTATTCGATTTGCATAACCTTGAATTCTGAGTATAAAGATTTTGAAGGGTAGTCGATAGGCTTTTTAAAACATTTTTATTAACTTTTGAAGTAAAATTGGTTTTAAACAAATGGCCTGAGATACGCTACCCCTGTCAAGAATTCCATATTGGATTATGGGGTCTACTAGAGCTAAATATATTGTACGTAAGGTAGAATTTGGAAGAAAATTACGGAGGATAACAAATTTATAAATACTTTTACTTATTTTGATCGTAGTAAATGCAATATACTATAGCCTATTATTATATTACTACATCTCATGAGAATAATGTAATTACATAATTGAATCCAAGCAGATCTACAGACCAGAGTCTTTATAGTTATTTACGATGTTAGACCGTTATGTAGAACTTAAGAGACAAATACGAAATTAACAAAACGAGCGCTAGTGAGTTATAAGTACTTATAGGCCTAACGGTCGAACATTTTACTATGTTTTTTACTATTTTGCACCACAAATTAAAAAAAAATATTTAACTTTGTTTGTGCTTACAAAGAATAGTAATCAAAATATTTTTTAGTAATTTCGTATGTAGTGGAATTCATACTCTTCTGGTTGGCAACAACTAATGCTATTCGGAACATAAGACATATGAAGACAAATGAACATAGCTTCTACACTTTCTGAGATAGAAATTTATTTATAATACCTCTCTTCAAATTATGTCGTTATAGAATAGACAAATAAAGTGTAGTATAGATAAATAAAGAACTAATCTGGAATAATCCTTCGCTTTGATATGAAAATGCAGACTTTGAATGAATGGGGGAGAAATGTAGGTCGTGAGTATGTTTTGAGCGGGAAAAGGTAATCTGCGTCACTTCTACCTTTTCCCCAACCTACACGATATAAACTGCGCCACCGACATATGTAAACTGCGCCACCGACATTTAATCGGTGTCACCGTCATACTAACGCACTAACATTTTCTTTTCCACTTCTCCAGACTTAGGACTGGCTATGAAATTGCATAGATGTGGTTAAAAATGTTAGGCTTAGAAGCTTTGTCATTTTTAAAAATGTTAAAAACAATACCCTAATTTCTTTTGCATGAACATTTCGTCACTTATGAAATTGTTAAAAACACTACCCTATTTTTTTTACATGAGCACTTTGTTCTCATATGACGCCTTCTTAATAAAATCAAAACTGGATATTTCATTGTTTATATATTGTTCTCTCCACTTGAGTAGACGAGAATACTTGTCATTTATTTTAGCTGTTTTTCTTACAGGTATCTCTTATTCAATATTTCTCAATTTTATGTAGGCACTTGTTTGGAACTGGAGAAGTGCATCTAACACAAGGAAGATGTTGGGAGAAGCGTGGTAGAACATCGAATTATATCTTGCGTGAAATGGCCTACATATTTCCGTGGCGCAGTTTACATATCTGTGTGCCGCAGATTACATATCTCATTTTTATTCTATTTCAAATTAGGTATCAACCGTGGCGCAGATTACATACACCCCTTTCAGCGATACTATTATTATTGTATTGTATTGATTTACGATTGTGTATTGCCAAAAACCATTTTGTATTGCCGAACTAGTTATTTATGTTATGTTGAATATTGTAAATGATTAATACGTATACGATAATAGTAGTAGTGGTAGTGGTGGTAGGAATAATAGTATTTGTAGTGCTTAAAATGAAGGAAATAGATAATTAATAATTTGTACGAAAGGGAAGTGAACGATAGTGACATCTGGTGATATCTTGTATAATCTCTTCGACAGGCTACCCCATAATATTTTACCATATTACGATTCAAAATAACATAAAATATTGTATATACGTACATTCGTTTATCCGATCGTATTTCAATACAAAATATTTTACATAGGCCTACATTAGGATGATACAAATTTAATTCAATTATTTATAAATACAGAGGCATAAATGCATACACTCATGGCACACCTTTAGATTCATCTGGCCAACCTGCAGAACATATTCTGGCGCCGCCTCTGCACAGAAAGTAAGCCTAGCTTACAAGTCTGGCGTTTCTTTGCGAATAAGAAAGGAAACCATGAAAACCCCAATAAAATAAAATAGACTTCATAACAGCAACTCTACAATATTTTATTTTAATATTTTCCTAGGCCTTTCAGTATATTTCCGCCATCTTCAGGGCATCTGAAATTACAATGTTTTTTACTTTATAATAGTATGTTTATACTTTGTTTGAAATATGTTTCCTTATGTTCAGTCATATTCTACAGATATTATGTATCGTCATAAAAATATTTTAACAGATATACAATTAAAAATACACATAACTAATAGAATATCATGGAGTCAGTTAAATGGTAAGATGTTGTAAGGATATATTTACATAATATGTATTGTCATTTTTTAAAATTTAAAACAATGAAGTTATTTAAATAAAATATATAAATGAGTGATTAAAACGTATGTTTGTTCACGTGCTAGGTTACATACTATTGAATCTGTTCTTAAAAGTCCTATTACCTTCTTTTGCTGGCTCGGATGTCTCATTAATTAAAACCAAAACTGCATTGTCTTACATCTTGTCAAATTTGTAAAATCATAATTCCTAAAAGCTCTATAAAACACTTTATTTTATTGATAGAGCTCAACGGTATATATCATGTATTTTAATAGCCTACCTATGAAAAACCTAAGTCAAACTGGCCGTCCACTAGGTTTGAGTTTTGAACCCGGGGACTCTTATCTCTTCCACCTCGCTCGAATTGCTTTAATTGTGTGTTCCTCTAATCAAAATTTTGATCTCACTGGTGTATGCATCACGTCACGGATATATTATATTTCTCAACAAAATAACATTACTGTAGCTTCTTATTATTATGGGTACAAAAGAATAGCATTATTCATATTATTTACTTCCTCTAACCGTACCATAGGTATAGAAATTGTGTGCGGCCTCGAAATACGACGTCGAGTTTTCAATATAAATACACGTTCTGGGATTCTCTGAATCCAGAAATGCTGCGAACAGCATAGCTCAATAGTGAAAAAAAAACGGCTACAACAGTTTTTTATTTTTTATTTTCTACGCAATGTGCTTATATCAAGGGGAAATCTTTTAGTTGAAGGGTAGTTATAATATTTTTATAATAGAATCTAAATTCTGTGGGTGGAAATATTTTAACAGCAAAGTCATTAATTAAAAAAAAAATATATATGGGTGATTCTTCAAATACGGGAAAATTTGGAGTGTGTAAAATCCAAATTTTTTACTTTGTTTAAAAAATCTAAAAAAAAATCACTAAAATACTTCAGGGGTTACTTGATTATAATATGCCACCAGCAGAGCTTAAATGTTTATATTTTAATTTATTTTTATTTTTTATTTTTTTTAAAGCCATGTGAATGACATCCGTGTATATGTGGGTGGCAGAAGGCCACATTATTGACTAACTTTGGCAACAATATGCTTTTCTTTATGTGGTTTCATATTTTTCTCAGTGTGCTTCAGTTGATTTTGCACCAAATTTGCAAATTTGTGTGCATACTCCGGAATTAATGTAATTTTAACTAGACTGCGTTTTTATGGTTTTGGGGGGGGGGAATCAAGCAGAAATTCACTTAATCAGTTTTAAGATTTTAAGTACAGGTCATAGACACCGTAGACACAATAGTACCCTACATTTATCATCTACATGACTTGAGAGTCATCCACATACCCCTTCACGAGGCATGTGGATGACGCAAAAATCAGGCATGTGGATGACAAAAAAGGAGTTTTAGTGGTCTCAGCAAGCCATTTATAAACCTATGTAGGCTCAACTTCAGTCAGGTGCTTTGAATTGGAAGGTTTATCATAGTGCATAATCAAAATTAATAAATATTCACTTTCTGCCTACTTTCTAGAAGCCATGTTAATGACTGGGAATAAAAAAGCTTTCCTTGAAAATGATGCAAAGTCCTTTGTTAATCCCAAACTGTTTGTAAGCAAGCAAAATTCAACCTTACAATTCAACCACAAGCTGCCCTGTTGGCTTTCTAACACTGTTGCCAGTTATACAAATTTCTCATTTCTGCAGAAAAAATTCCATTCTTTTCAGCCATGTGGATGACCAAAAACCCTTGGGACATTCTTTATGTTCATTAGGTGGGGTGACAATTTTATTTCATTTTGTTTTTTAGGGGTTAATATTCTTCACACATTCATACTCATTGACAGGAAAAAAGTTGAAAAGGAAATAACATTTTGTTCTGTGGAAAAATGCATTAGAATATACAAAACCGAGGTTTGGGACAGGGCATGTGGATGACATTTCATTGAATTAAATTCGATTTTGTAATATCAGAATTTAAAGTTAGTGACATTTCAAAGTGATAGTTGTAGTATGGAAGTAGTAGAAACAAACTTTTATTTTAATTTTTTTTTAAAGTTGAATTTGAAGGGAAATATCACTCCGGAACACAAATTTTCCCGTATTTGAAGAATCACCCATATATATATATATATAAGTAAATTGAATGCTCCTTTTACATCGTTTACCCGTTTACCTGTGCAAATCCTGCACAGACAGAGAAGCAGAAATCGTTCCGAAAAGACATTTTTTTCGTCTTCTGTACACTTGAAACGTTTTTCCGGTATTAACCTCCATTTCGATTTTTGTCATGATTTACAATACTTTCTCAATACAAAAATTCCGGGGTGCGCGGGCAAAGAGAGTTAAGTCCACTTTCTTGTTACTAAGAATTAGAGTGACTTAACACACTATACCAGCCCAACATAGCTTTAGAGATGGATAAACCCATGAGGCACATATCCATAACTACCATACAATTTTGATTATGACTTACTGGACTTGACACAAATGTAGAGAACATTTTTATCTATAACTCTATGGACATATCTCAATTTTTTAGGATGGTGGACTTAACTCTCTTTGCCCGCGCACCCCGGAATTATGCGAGAACGTAAAACAAACTATACTTAGGTAGAGTAAGATTGTAATGAGATTTTTAGAACTTCAAGAATATTTACTTTTAAATGAGTAATAACTTTTAGGTAATTGTTAAAATTATTATTTCAATTAGACGCTGTCGGCCTACATGACAGAAATTTAAAGTTTTTGTGCTCATATATTAAATAAATTACGGAAACTTGTTCCGTGGGATTCCTACAAGATAGAAATGGTGATGACCCAGATATGTTACATAGCCTCAAGACTCTGGAACTAACAGCTTAATTATTTTTTCGCACATGAAAAGGTAATCACTAACAGAGGGCAAAAGGTTCAATTAAGAAATTTCCCCTCAGACGTTTTAGTGGGATTTAAAATGGTTATTATAAAGCATATTAACAAAAATCATCTCCAGTTATGCAGTATAATAATAATAATAATAATAATAATAATAATAATAATAATAATAATGAGAATAAGAAGAAGAGTATTAAGAAGAAGAGTATTAAGAAGAAGAAGAAGAAGAAGAAGAAGAAGAAGAAGAAGAAGAAGAAGAAGGTTTTGATTTACCTGGCTGTGAAGCCTTATCTTCCACTAAACTAGGACATGGCGTGTTAAATAATATCGACAAATTTGATACTTATCTGCAAATAAGAATTTATTCATGACTGTTGGGTGTTTTGAAAAATCTTGGAATTGCATCTGTTAAATTTGTTACTGACCTTGAAATTCCTACAAGTCTGTAGAAAATTATAGGAAAAATGTAGTACATTTGTGGCAATTCTCTTATACCTTTGGCAATTTACTTATACCTTTCTGGCAATTCACATATATACTTCTGTGGCTGTTCACTGATTCAACCGCAATTTTGTGGCATTTCATCGACCCCGATTTTGTTTTATTATATGCTATAGATTATTCCTCCAAAACAGTTTTTGTTCACACCTAAATTGTATCATTGAATCCTGAAAGTCTACAACAGTTAACAGATTTTTTATTAATTAGAATAATTACTGCAAACGCTGCCTATAGGCTTTCTTAACACTGTTACTTTTTCTTACTGACCTTTTAAATGTTCTTTGGTCACTTGAAGCTTCACGGTTCTTTAAGTTTCAACTACGTTCACTGAAAACTATAGTTTTCGAAATGTTTAATTAAGAATGACGCAATTTCTACATCATTTTGAAGTTTAAAATCAACAATAACCACATTTTTCAGAATGTAATCAGATGGTAGGCTACCAATAAGACAATTTGGTCGAAGTGGAAGCTAAGGTACCTTTCCCCATGGACTGCCATATAGTTATTTGTTCATTCTTTTATATAGACACATACACTGTTATTATTATTTATTATAATACCTTCTAGGCTCGGTGATGGCCAGCAAACGCGCAGACTCCAAAATATTGTTGGAGGGGAAAAGAATTATAACACAGGGTTGTTAGCAGTTAGCCCACCAACAAACAAAACAAATCAGGTAAACTTATAGGCCTACAATTGATAAAGCAAAGTGCCAGATGGGAATTATGTTAATCACGAATAATAGAACAGCATAAAGCAGCACAACTTTTATTAATTATTTATCATACCTTCGATAAAACGCATTTTACATAGCATTATTTTAATCTCCACATTCAACAAGTGATGTTTGAGAACAGTAATCCCTGTCTCCTGCAAGTAACCACGACCTGTGCACATTCTCAACTTGGAAATTTTCGTGGGAGGGAGGTTTCGAGTGGGTATTAGCATAGACTGTTCCCAATTTCTCACATTTCCGCGTTGCTCAAGTATGGTCCTGAATTTTATTTTATTAAGAGGGTACGCCTTACGCATATGAATGGGGGCACTGCACTACAAACTGGAAGGTCGCAGGTTCAATTATTCCCGATAAAGTTGTTGGGATTTTTCAATTGGCCTTAATCCTCCTGGTGTCACTGTGACCCTGAAAGCCTCCAAAAGAAATGAGTTACCTGAGACTTCTTGGGGTAAGGCTAATAACTTTACCACCTTCACGACCCTAATTTCTAAAAATCTGGGATCCTCAATCTATTACAAGCTGAATGACCTCAATTGGACCTTATAAGCAGACCTCATATGGTCTGCATAAGGATCACTGGCAGAAAAAATAAAATATACATTCTAGCAAGTAGCTCGTATTTTGATGAAAAATGCAAAATTAATATGAAACGCCAGCAAGTAGGAGGGCTTTTCGGAAAATGCATTTATTGTAAAAATGTTTATAACGCAATTGCTTTCCCAATGTACTGACAAGGGAAAATATTTGTACAGGCAATAAATTATTCGATCCTTGTTATAACAAACATGTTATCGTTCTAAAATGAACTGTAAAGTCACAATAAGTATTTATTAGATTCATTGAATTTTCTTCATTATAAAATTTAGGTTTCGCAATGAATTTCTTTCGGAATATAAACTGAAGTATATTTGCTATGATCAGAGTACGTATGGTTAAACTTAATTAAATGATAATACAATAATGTATTAGTATATTTAAATTTCTATCTTTTTATAAATGCCATTAGGCTGTAGGAACATAAGCAATCAAAGAGTTAAATGCGAAAACTTAATTCGAGGATGAATTCAGGGAAAGGAGATTCATATTATTTCCAATTTTCAAATGAAACGAAGATCCCATATTATAAGTTTCCGTAATACTGTGCTAATTAAAACGGAATTCAGCCATAGCCAATTAAATATCGAAGGTAAAAAATCTAATTTACTAACATCTTCCAAATCTTAATGGGGAACAATGAGAAATGATGCAGAACGCATTCTGGTTCTTTATGTTCATTACAAGGAAGGTTACTGCAGTCTTCAATGATCAATATAATGTGATGCAGGACAGTTATGTAAGATACACTTTTAACCTGGATTCGAAATAGTGCTGATGAAATGGAGCATGCCGATGTTGTCGCAAGTTATAGGCTAAATTTGGTCACTGAGTGCACATAAGCGCAGTGCAGATTGTACGAGGCGTGTTTTTAAAGTAAGTACCTATAATTTAGAAAAATAACATTATTTTCCAAATACTTTATTAATATTCATTACCTTACACCTTGCACCATTTCTCCACATAGTCATTGCCGTTATTCAAGCATTTGTAGTAACGGAAAACCAGTTTTTTATGCCTTCGTCAAAGAATGATGCCGCCTGTGATGAAAGCCAAGTATGTACTTCTTGTTTCACGACATCATTGTCTTAATATTCCTCGCATTCAAAAACGAATCACTGATCTGACTTCACAGTCGGCGGGTCGTTAGAGTGTTCTGAACCTTAAGAAATGCTCTAGCAATAGGAAAACACAAAGTAACGATCGCTTACAATGCGTCTGGCTTCCTAACGAATAAAGGAAGTGATTCCGCATGCTCAAAATCGTGACTGCAACGCTGCAGAGGCAAAATATTTAAACGGTACAATATTTCTTCTGTTACAGTCTTCCTGAGATTTTTAAACATGTTTATTATGTTTATTATATTAATATATTAACGGATTAAACTTTACTATTAATATACAGTATAATAATTATATGAAGACTATATTTCATTAGAAGTTAGTTGAATTCAAGAAGGGTCCGCAGTACAAAGGAAAAGAGAATGACAAGAGAAAACTAAATTTTTCAAATGTACTGGATATACGGAACGCTTTTAAAACTTTCTAAAGCTTTCAAAGGATTTACCAAGTTAACATTTGATTCAGACTTACTTTTGGTGTGTCCAAATCCGATCTATTAGCGGTATTATTAGGGTATGATCTGATAGTAGTATTATTAAGGTACCGTAGGTTTTAACGCTGAAAAGGACATTTTTGGTTGAAAATCTGTTCTTATTTCTTTTACTGCATTAAAAAGCCACTTTTGTCTGCTTCATAAATATATTCAGTTCGTACAACTCCAACAGGAAGTCATTAAAAATACGTTTATATGTCTGAGTATGCATTCTTTTAAGTTACAATTTTAATGCAAATTTATCTTGTTATCTTGTTTTTCTTTCAACTCTTCTTTCATCTATTTTCTACTCTTCAAATTTACAAAATATAAACCATAAATTGAGCTAGGAAGTTAAGTTATACATCCGTTGAAAGCTTATGAATGAAGAAATGTTTTGAACTATTGGTTTCCTGTTACTCTGGAAAATACAACTATGATGATGGTTTTATCTAATGTTGTTGATTTCTTTTTCCAGTTTTGAAAAAAATTGTCATTATTTTTAGTAACACTAGCTACCATGTGCATAGTTCACAACAATCTATGCATGAAAAGGAACAAATCAGTGAAAGGGTTTCAAGATTGTATCGTATTTTATGATTCTATTACATTTTGTAAATTAGCATATTTTTTGGGGGACCAAAGACCAAAATTAAATTTCAGTTGTAGCATTATGTTAGTCTTATGCCATAGGTTGTGTGGTAAAAATATCAAAATATTTTGTTTAAAAAATGTGGATATTTCCCTCCAATGTTAATCCATACATTAATACTTTCTGAGAAATAGATCCCTTTTCCTTCAAGGCATAGAATACAAATACAAATTCCATACAGACATGTTACAGAATACTGAAGTAATTCTGTCATTTTGGATCGTTTAAATGGTTGCATAGAATCAGTAAGGATTCCTTCCATTCGGATATGATTATTTATTTTTTGAATTCGGAATTTAAATTAAATTCCCTGCAGAAAGTTGTAAAAAGATTGGGAACGGTGCCTCTTGCACCTATCATAAGTTTAGCCACCTGGATTCACAAAACACTCTTCCTCAGGTTGGAAAGTAAATACAGTTGTTTCTCTTCTTCAATTTCTTAAGGTTGATATTCATCTTCTTCAGACCTAGCTGTGGGATCCAGGATTATAGCCTTATGATGTGTTCTATCAAAGGCTTTGATACCCACTCTTCCAATGCTTCCTTCTTTGACATGATAGAGAACTTACTCGTGGACTTCATAACATTTGTCTCTTATTTATACTTAACTCTTATAAAATAATATTGCTTAATATGTGTAAATTCCACATACTTGCACAATTTAATTATACGAAGCCCAGGAGAAAGGCTTATCTGAATTATTTGCCATTATCAACTAAAATAGGGGGTATTGTAGGAGCAAAACATGGGTACGAAGAAAATGCAATATGCATTACCTATGCAATGATTAACCTATGTTTTAACTCGACGGGTCAGAATTTCTTCTGTTTGTCTTTAAACCTGTGTGTTATGCAGTCACGACCAAACTCGTGGTTCGAATTCTTCCAATTCGGCGTAAATGTTCCTTGAAGTTATTACTCATTACCTATGAGTAAGGAAGTTTATTTCTTTTTATTCAGTTTTAAGATGGTGTCCGATTTAATGGTTTCTTTCATGTGATGTTCAATTTCTTTCAAGGGTTCTAGCCAAACGATTCATGCTATAGAAAATAACTGACAATCAATACTTCCATGGCCTAATGTGTAGACACAGATCCTGAACTACTGAAAGGAGTATAGACCTGAATTTTAAAAATGTCTAAACAACTATGGTTTTTGGGGACAAAATGACAATTTTTCTGTAATTTTATACTTTCGTGGCTGTCTTCTGTACATTATGAAGAACGTTTTGTTCTGGTGAATGTTTAGGTATTTAAAATCCTTAGTCCCAAAATCAAGCCTCAGAAATTCATATTTTGTATTCTTTATTAAGTGCCAGTATGGTACTTTATGAGATTGTGTGTGGGGGACGGAAAAATGTCTGTCCGTCTGTCTGTCTTTCCGTGTGTCTGTACGTGCCATAACTCAAATACGTTTTATCGGATTTTCATGAAACTTGGTATACGCATTTATAATGTCCACGGGAAGAGCCCTGTTATTATTGAACCAAATCGGTTCACCGGTACCGGCGTCAAACTCAATTTAGTGTTTTTATTTAAAAGCGCCATAACTCAAATACGCTTTATCGGATTTTCATGAAACTTAGTATACACATTTATAATATCCATGGGAAAACGTCTGTTGATATTGGACCAAATCGGTTGGCATTTAGTGCATTTTTATGGTATTATGTAACAAAAGGCCCCATAACTCAAATATTCTTTATTGGATTTCCATGAAACTTGGTATAAACATATATAGGCCCTAACGTCCATGGCAAGAAGCCTATTAATTTTGGACCTAATCGGTTGACCGGTACCAGAGTAACAACTAATTAAAGGTCACATTTTTTTTAATTTTTGTCTACCGGTATAATTTCACAGTTAACACTATTCCTTCACATATGCTTATCAAACAACACCGTCAAACTGAATGAGTTAGCCAAATGGTAACGTCTTGAACTCGTATTCTGCAGGTCCCCGGATCGTATCCCGGAGCCGGCCGATTTGACATGGATTTTTTTAATTTTATTTTTTATTTTTATGTGAGTGCGCGATTGTCATGGTATCACAAATCTGTAGTTCTGCTGACGCTGGTCGATTTTAATCTGATTAGAAAAACTTATTTTCTGCATATCATAATTGCAATTATAATTGATTCAACAAAAACCTACTGGCACTTTACTATATCAGTTTACCTGATTTTATTAATATACCATAATGGTACCTACATATGGGGAAATAGCAGTAACATAAAAAGATTCTCATTAAAAAAAAAGAGCTCCTACTTATAATACATTCCCAAGTAATACTCACTGCACATTTTATTTATTCTTGAATAAACTGTCATTGATTTGTACATATTCGAATGTTTAATCAAAATTATAGAAAAAAGCAATTCTTACCATCTTAAAACAGATGTTCACCTATGCAACACAAGAGCCTAGAGTTAGGTTATGTACGTCAAAAATGGTTTAATTATGTAGCTTTTAGCATGCTCAACAGAATACGTTAAGAGATGAATAATGTAAACAAGGAAAAATTAAATACAGTTTTGTTTAACTGGTTAATCAGCCATCCATGTTAAAGAGTAAGTGATTTTTTTTAACAGTGATATATATTTTACTTCTTCCCAAACTTTTAGTCACTACCCTTTGCGTATCACGAGCATCGTACGTGCATTGCATTATAAGCTGTATTGTATTACTGTGTTACTGATTTATGTGTATTTTATTGTATTTAATAACCGTTAATATTTAATAACCGCAACAAACTGTTCCTCATGTCATTAATAAATGATTTGCTTGAAAACGCTTCATCCGAATTTGTTTCAGTGTCAAAGAATAACGTTTTTTTCTAAACATTATTCCATATAAATTATCTAATTGTCTATATGCTAGTCACCTCTTTCACAAACTCTGGCTTTGTTGAGACTATTGAATGCACACTCCCACAGTGCTGCTTTTCATTTAGTTTTTCTGTAAATTCAGCTTTTGCTTTGAGTAGAGAAAGTCATGTGGAGAAAAACATATCTCACTACCCTTCAAAGAGTTAAGCAATGATCACAATGAAGATTATTCTTAATATCATGCATGTATGATGTGTACATATTGAACACACTCGACTAGGCCTCCTGCTTACAGAAGAATATAGATCTGTTACAGATCTATAGATCTATGTAGTACCCTGCTACTACAGTAGTAGAGATTAACTTGTTTCTCCTGGAGCTAAAGGAAGCAGCTGACTAAAATGAAAAGTGAATCAGAAGAAAAAGAATTATAGGTCGAGCTATAAGCATAATGACTTCCATCCTTTGAAAGAAGTTATTAGAAAGAGAATGTCAAGTGAAAAAGTGTAGGAGAAATTTATTATGGCCACTTTTCTTTCGTTATTCTTTTTTAATACCGGTACACTTTAAGTGCCTCGCACTTTCAACCTGGTCCAACTATACATAAGTGCAATGAATGGCAGTTGATGTCTTTTGTACTATGTCAATGTCTCCTCCAGTCTTGGTAAATTTTCCAAAATTTAAGCAACAGTTCTTTCACCTACTTTCAACTGTTTGAAGTTTCCTTACTTCTCTCTTAACAGAGGCAGAATTCATAATTCTCAGTGATAGTGTTAATGATCTGAAAGGACGTCGCAGTCATGAAACTGACAACTTATGAAATAAATTAACTTTTTTGTCTAAAACTTTCAAGTTAAATCTGTGAAATGACGGATAGGAAGTATAACTCTAAGGGGAAAATGTGGCATACTCTCACATTATGGCAGAAACAAATTAAATGTTTTACATGTGGTTTATTAGTTTTTAAAACATCAAAATGACGTAAAAATCACAAATACTAGGTATATAATAAAAATCTGTGAAAATTCAGTTCTATTTATGAAAGATATGATGGTTACACTCTAGCATCACCACCCCTTAAATAATTATTGTTATACAACACGTTGTACCTAGGATTGAAAGTAGACAAGACATGGTTTTTATTTCATGTCTCAAACATTATGGAACACTGCACACAATGCACTTTATTAATTGTGAAAATCACAGCGAAAGATGACATTACCTAATTATGTGACTATAAGCTGTACGCAAGTTGGCGGGAAACACTTACTTACTTAATTACTTACAATTCCTAAGCAAGCTAAAGGAATATTTTCTATTCTGTGGAACTCGAAGGTTCATTGCCGCATTTACATGAGCTCGCTATCAACCTTATTCTGGGCTAACTCCATCCAACCATCCCTCGCAAGACCTACTTTCCTTAAATTTATTATAATACTATCCTACCACCTACGTCTAAGCATTACCAGTGGCCTCTTTCTTTCGGTTCTCCCAGTCAATATTTTTTAGATCTGTCTTTCCTCCCCCATGCGCGCTACATATCCAGCCCATTTCATCCTCTTTGATTAAATCACTCTTATCATATTCGGTGAAGAGTTCAGGCTATGAAGCTCGTCATTATGCAGTTTTCTCTAGTGCCCGTTTTCATGTCTCTTAGGTCCGAATATTTTTTAAGTACACCCTGTTTTCGAACAATTTCAGATTATGTCTAGTCTGTCTAGTGAAACCAATATTCAAAAGGAGAAAATTTCGACTCTAATCTTATATTGTTAATAATGTACGTGGCAGGCATGCAAATAGCATTAACATTAAAAGTATTAAAGCATAAGAAAAATTAGAAATGCCTTTACAATAAAATAGGCCTATATCACACAATATCACTCAGTACCAACAACATAAATTTAACTTTTACTTATAAGTCAATGATACCAACAAAATACTTTGTAATTACTTTATTCCACGTAGAGTAACCGTAAAGGCTTGCTGGAGGTGGTTACCAAGGCAAAGCGGCTGCCCCGGTAAGCGTAAAATAAGAAAATGGTGGTTATATGAAAGTAAAAAGAATAGAAGTAGTGGTAAAATCAATATACAAATACCTTTCAAAAGGTTAATTTCATTTGTATATCAATATCTCTAAATCGAAAATGTAGTTCTGATAATATTTAACATTATATAGTAGATAAATTGGTTACTGAGAAAACAAGACCTCCTTTTCGTTAAATTTAGAACGATTTCCTGTAAGCTGCACGCCGGTATGTGAAACAATAATATGTTTCTTGATGAGAATAAATAATACGGGAATGTAGTAGCTTCACCCGATGCAAGAATAACATGAGATAAAGGGATAAGTAGGTTCAGTCATTTAGTTT
The DNA here is from genome assembly GCA_964059195.1 of Ectobius pallidus. Taxonomy (NCBI): domain Eukaryota; kingdom Metazoa; phylum Arthropoda; class Insecta; order Blattodea; family Ectobiidae; genus Ectobius; species Ectobius pallidus. The sequence continues at coordinate 19,110,000 of CAXKWD010000010.1, forward strand.
GCACCTATTAATGTAATATGTAATGTATTATTATTGTTATTATTGTTATTATCATCATTATTAAAGTTAGGTTCCCAAAACCGGACCCCACTTTGTATTTACTTAATGATGTTACGACTATTTACATTTTACTTTTATAAAATATAATTAAAAGTGTAAAAAAATATTATTTTTGAACACCTCACGTTGGTGATTTGAAAAACACTTACCGAAATCGGACTACTTGTAAAATTAATCAGAATGATACTAAACAAAATTAGAAAAAAGTATTAAATCAGAGAAGAAAACATAATTTAGTTTCAGAAATGTAATATAACAACAGCAGGTTTGAGTTTTTAAAAGAGATATAGAATGTATTCAGAAAAAATATACAGAAAAAGTATAACAGAATTGAATCTTTTAATGATAAAAATCGTAAATGTACAGGAAAGTTTGTAAATTTAGTGCTAAACAGTAATATCCTTACTTTAAACATTATTTTCCTTGAGGAAAGATTCAAATGGAAAAGTTATTCAAAAGGTTTCATTAACTACAGCTATATTAAAAAATCTCTGTAGGCCTATTAGCATCCACAGTTTTATAAGTGATGAAATAGCCAGTGTGATGTATTACTTGTTAATTATAATTTATGACAGAGTTAAATAACTTCAGGGGTTTTCTGTTTTGTAAAGGAAATATTCTGAAGGAAAAGTAGGAAATTAAAGAGGGCGAAAAATTTAAAGTGATCACGTGAAATTAGTCAAGTTCGCTAGATTCAAATGGTGTTCCAGAGTTCTGAAAGTTTATTTTTTGTTTGAAATTAATTTTTTTACTTCATCATATTCGATATTACAGTAATCTTTCTTATTCAAATTTTTAGCATAATATGGCATAATCACAGATCACATCGTTACTTTGCAAAGGAATGCTAAGTTTCTAATAAATAAGAGGCAGGTACGAACTGTCTATAGTGGAAAATGTCTCATAGAAAGCAGAACTTTCAAGTTTCAAGTCGAGCGAGCATGTGACAGGAGTCAATGAGAAGAGTTCGTCTCGCATCTGAGCGTTGAAATCACCATCCACAACAAGAACATCTCGCATTAAACTGTGATTCCTTCCAGACAATGGGAGACGCTGGTGCTAGTCAAGTTCAAGTTCGACCACTTCCATAACAGGGCAAAGCTATTCCAGCATTCAAGCTCTGTGGATAATGCCTAAAAGTTACATAATCTACTTTTTCTATTTGTAAACCCAAGGACACTTTTTGCAATAACGAGGTGTCATTCTCTCAAGTATCCCAAGAACTTTGTATCTATATCTACTAACTACTGTATCTACTGTATAAAATTTTTTTGTCTCAATTATACTTTTTTCCGGACTGCTTGAAACATAAAAAATATACCAGTCAATATATATTTATTTATTTATTTATTTATTTTTATCTAATAGTTATAGTTATAGTTTGCATTTGGAAGTAAAAAATAGCTGATGAGTGCTAACAGTTATTTTAACAGTAGAATAGCAATACTATTTGGGTAATACGAAACTATTTAATATCTAAATGGTATGTGACACTAAACCTTTCTCTTTCTCTGCTTCCCAATGAACTTCCTTCACTGAAAGATGTCATTAGATTACTTGGCATTTGCTACGATGAAATGCATCTTCACCTCAAGGAAATGCTTCTCTGTGATGTTACTCATTCCGACGTTTTGTAAGCACAGCTGTACCGCTGTGGTCATTAGCAATAACTGTACAATGTATTACATAACTTAATAACTTCTCAAATAGAAATGTTTAAATCACATGCCTTATGACGCGTGGTTGTCAAGGTGACTACTATTACTGTACTTCAAGTATATCTGTTTCTATTATCTGTTGTGTACTGTTGTTTTATTTCTATGTTTACATGAAGTTCAAGTAAATAATGCTCCATTTTAAATACTAGTTATCAATTTTTAGAAGTGAATTTTTTCACGCATCTTGTTTCTGCAAGTAATGTTAATTAATGCTAACAGCTCGTTAAATTATGTTAAAACCAGTTCAACTTTTTAGGTGCCAATCTGTCCGAAATGGTCAATTCACTTCATCCAGTGAAGTAATAACTTATTGTGTAGAACATCAGCTTTATGTTTATTAGAAAGATTACCAATTTGGAAATACCCGGATCAGTATATGGGAAATAATGGCTACGGTATCAGGCTCCATCCTAAAATTAAGCTCCAATTTAAGTCATCCCAATAAATAACACGGCATTGAGGCTAGGCTATTATTTAAAAAGCATTGCTCAATTTTCATCTTTAAGAATGCTGATTACAAGTTTACAGTATATACAGTATTAATTAATTTACCTGCGTTGAAAGGTTCATTGAGGAGTTCTTGTTTAAAATTATGAATGCCTTTTAAGTCAATCTTAAACATTGCTTAATGATAATTATTATTATGAACCTTATGTTAACGAAATAGCCAAAAACAGATGTGAAACTCACATAACTTCCTCTGCCCAAATAAAGTTTGCTTCTTAGTATAATATATTATGTATGACATTCTCTCCATGTAATTTGGTTATAAAAATGAAGAGAATGTCGTTACCACATAGATCGCATCTCCGAATGGATACACAACCCAAATAAAATATGATTAATGTACTCATGTGTCTTTTTTTACTCCAAGCATCTCTCTCTCTCTGTCCTATATCCCCAGTGTCGGGGCGAAGGGCCTCCAATTGGAGGTTTCTGATACCTGTGTGAATTTTGTTACGCTTATTTTCCGAGAGAGGGCAGAGGGACTCCAAGCATGGCCAACAATAAATTTTTCTCACTTCACATTCTGATATAGAATAAGAGGCCGTGAAAGAGCGCGTATTCAGTTGATTCAAACCTGACGCAAAGCTTTATTGTTCACCAGGCAAGACCCTATTTCTATAAACAGTGGGTGGCTTATAATTACCCTTCCGATAATTTGTTTAAAGAAATGTTTCAAAAGTTATGTTGGTATAAGAACTCCATGTACAAAATTTAAACCTCAGATTTATTTTTCATACGATTTTCCGTTATGGAGGTAGGCTCTTCACTGACACACAGAAACGCACATAGACATATTTCCGAAAAAAATATTTTTGGATTCAGGTGACCTCAAAACGTGGATTTATATTACAAACTCATTTTCGAATTTGGGGGTCGAAAACAATACTTCCTCTACCTATAGTACTAGTAGGCCTACATCTGGTACGGTTAGAGGAAGTAATAATAACTTCATTCTTGTGTCCGACTTTAGCGTTGTGTAACAAATAGTTGAATAAAAACACTTTCTTAAACGCACTTTATTTTACCTTAGTAAACTTCTGGACGGCCGTTTCGCAGGTGGTGTTCCTGCATCATCAGCAGAGTTGGCACTCTGCTGATGATGCAGGAACACCATCTGCGAAACGGCCGTCCAGAAGTTTACTAAGGTAAAATAAAGTGCGTTTAAGAAAGTGTTTTTATTCAACTAATAATAACTGTTGGTAATCACTTGCTGGACACCTTAATCTGCATATAACGTAGAAATTCGAACTGCATAAAGAGTGTCATTAAGTAAAGATTAAAGTTCATGTGACGACTTGGATGAAAAGATTAAAAAAATAGTGTATATACTTAATGTACAATTTGTATATTAATATAACTTTTGAATACCAAAATGCACAACAAGAATCATATTGATGCTCTCTTGAATTGCTCCCCGGAATTTAGCAATGAAATATAGCTTAGCCTTCTCTCTGCCAATATTTTCAGGATGCTGCCAGTAAAAAAACGTCGTAATTACCTTGGACAAACAAAAAAAATAACAATTAATCTAGTGCTGTATCTCCTCCTATTGCTATGCTTATGAACAGTAAATCTCTTAAGAGATCTCTTGATCTTCATAATTAAATTACAAACATGCGCTCTGTTCTGTTTGATCTTTAATTCTGCTCAGTTAGTATTCATTGGAATGTAACGTTCTCTCTTCTGCATCGTATTCGGTATAATTAATGATTAAATGCTATTAAAACAATAGTAGAAACTAGGGAACAACGTGATGATGTGATGAATAGACTATTCCTAAGTCCCTTTTTGTCTCCTATACCACAGACAGTTAATCCTAAAATAGAAAATGTATATACATGACATCTAAATTGTTTTGATTGGCACTAAATCGTTGTATTTTTTGTGTCATTCTTTAATGAGATGACTCGTGTTCGTTACCACAAAATGTGTTGCTTTTGTTTATAAACGTGATCTCAAAACGATCGTGCCAAGAAACGACTTGCTATAGTAAAGTAAATTATAGAAGAATAACGGAAGCCATGCAGTTGTATCCGACTGTTGCTTTTGAGGTTTTGATGCCATTTGTAAACATCTTACCTGCACGATTTTTATCACTAATACCTAAGTAATTAAAACTTTGAGGAAAAATATGTTTTACAGAGAACTTAAAAACAATAATGCAATCATTTATTATGACTTCTAGGTTTAGTTTTATAAGGACGAATGTAGTTGAATGCATGGTCATTTAACTCTTCACTCGTAAGACCTTAAAATTACCGGTAAACTTACTGCAAATAGAAAACACAGTATATTATATAAATGTAATAAAACGGAATAATGATTTTTTTACCTATTTTCACACATACATCCTCTTGGTGCTGGTTAATATTATAGATTAATTATATTTTTGTATAACTACTCCGAACGCATATTTATCTGTAGACACTTTTCTTGTAAAAAGTGTTACAAGTTTGGTTCTTTAAGGACTAAAACACAACAAAATTAAATTTAACTGGGAGGAACACAATACTCAATGTGCTAAAGGTGAATTACAACAAGAAAAAATATAAATCGAAGTAGATATTACAAGTTATGTTTTGTTTTTATCTTATAATGCATAGTGAGTTTAAAATGGGTTATGAGTTCAAGGTAATATTATTTTCTTTTCTTAATTACATCGATACCCAAAATATTATGCTTTCGTAGAATACGTACCAAATACGTAGAATAAGTTGTATGACATTCCTCCTTGGTATAACATGCAAAGTTACTTTTTATGGTATATCCAATTAAGTAACCAATATACCAATAATAAATGATTATTGATTATTAATAAATAATTAAATTCTTGGATATTAAGATAACTTGCTGAATAGTTACTGGTCCTATATTTAAACCTAGATTATAAATGAATGACGTGAACACATCACCTTTAGCATTCACTTGTTTCAGACAAAAGAAGGCCTATATTTCCTATTCGCCTTGAACCAACCGACCTAGCGTCAGACATCCAACTTGATAAATGTTAAAAGTACATACACACTAAATGACTGAAGGTCTTTACAATTATTATGCTACAGATATGACTACATACCACGCCCATGATCTTACAAGGTCAGGTTCCTTGAAGCTGGCTTACAGATACCGTCTTATTTAGAAAGCTCAACTCTACTTTTCAGCATTTTTTAGAAAGCCAGGATACAGTTCAGAGGCAAAGTGGGCAAATTAATTAGATACTTTTCTTATATTGGAATGCATACATCGAGTCTCGTATGGCACAATTGCCAAGTGATTCCCCTGATTGGATGGGAAAGTTGTCCTTATTCCAGTTTCGTTGTACACTGATGCGCCACTTGTCTGTTCACGTCTGTCTACGTAAAGCAGGTGTTGCAACCCACAACCCTTGTATGCATCTGCTCGACTCGATGCGGTAATCGGTTGCACATGCAACCGCTTTCATAAGGGTGGTGTATAGAATACTGATATAGCTTTCACTGTTTTCTTTTTCTTCAATTTTGTCCAAGACAAAAATGGATTGTAAAAGTAGTGTATAATGCTTTAATCTATTTGTCAATTAAAAATATCTAGAAACTTGAGTCACTTTTCGATTACAGACCATTGTTTTAAAGTATTCGGGTTTTGAAATACTGTAAAATCGTTCCTAAATTTTCAGTAGTTATTAATAATTTCCAATATTATCTTGTTCCAGATCTAAGGCATATACAAACACACACTCATACATACTTACCTCTCCTGATATATTTGTAGCCAGGGTGTATTAAATTACCCTAATTGAATTTGTTTGAAGAAAGTGAAATTAATAATTAAACTTCATCTTGGAAGTAGTTGCCTCAATTTTAACCTCAAAATATATTCCATAAAGGCTTCTCACTATTCAATTAAATTTATCAACCATGTACCTAGGTACTATACAAATTGTATGAAAATCGAAGTAATAAATTCTCCTATGTGTAGTGAAAATTACATTCGGAATATCCAGATACTAGTTCAGATATTCTTATGTATAATTTAATACTCTAAGTTTGATTAATATGCAACAATTTTACAAAAGAATAAAAATTTCATGCACAGAGGATAAGCAAATCAACCACCTGCACCCAGTGCTGGGTGTAGTCTGCGGTAGAATGCACCTTACTCATTGGTTGTTCGAGATAATCCAGCATTTAAACATATTTAATAGTAATTATTGTTTAGCACATTTCTGCAGTGATTTCTAACAGTCACAAGGAGTCACGTGCATGCGCATAACTAATGTAGTGACACGAAATCAACAGTGAGCACACGCGTGACTTCTTGTTACTGTTGAAGAACATTATAGAAATAAAAGTGTATATAACTTTCTCTTGAACCTTGATTTACATATGAGCCTATACTTAGAAATATTATTGTTGCACAAAACAAAAAAGTATTCTGGTACAATCGAGCATTAGGATTAGCATTAGCTTTAAGCAATAAAATAATTTAATAAAATTCGTCACAAACTCGACAGAATAATTCTTATCCTAAGTTACAGAACCATAGCCAGAGGATTGAAAGCCCTGAGGTTTTATGCATTTCTCATACTTTAAATAAGCTCAAAAGAACGGAAATCTGCACATTGTCAGCTCAGAGATTTTATGCTGTAAGCTACAAGATTTGCAATAAAGCACAAAAGTATGGTAACTGCGCATTGGTAGCCTCAATATTTTTACTCTATGCTCTAAGACATGCAATAAAGCTCAAAATAACAGTAACTCTGCAGCTCCGATGCTCCTAAGCTTGCAATAGAGCTAAAAAAGACAATAACATATTATGGAAATACCATATTCCGCTTCATGAATAAATATTGTATTTGCAGGTATTTAAAGATGACTATTGGTTAGAATATTCACAGTAAGTGGCATATTATTATAGTGAAACCAACAATCAATCTTGTCAGGTCTTCAAGTACTGTAATCGAAAGGTATGGATGTACCGCACAGTGCTCATGGAATAATTAAATCTTTATAATTTCTCTTGGGAAATAAGCATGATTTTCGTAATTAACTTGATAAGTAGGAGATATTTGGAATAATGATGCCATTATAAAGGAATAAAATGGACTAGATTTTACAAAATTAATATTAACGTTTAGATTCCAATTTTAATTCACAGCCAAACTTGTACTGTAGCCCATTGTGAGAAAAAATTGTTCCTCCGCTTTCTGTGGGTCTCTTGAATTACGAGAAAAATACACAGAATACTAACTAGTCAGTAATGTGCAATACAATAATTTATTCCTTTATTTCCTCATTTGAATGTTCATAGTTTGTTCTTTCGCTTATAAATTGATTACACTTATTAGTTGCAATGAGAATGGGTGTGTTTATCTTCAGTAAGTGAAATAGACAAGTGAATTGTTTTGTTACGTAGGATTTATGCGCAATTTCCACTACACGAAAACACTTCCTCTGCTGCAATCAGTACAGTAAACCATCAATCGGACCATTGTGTCGAGAAAGTGGGTACTTACATCGTGTCTGGGAATCGTAACTGAAGCAAAACTTACAGAAATACACATACGTAACTTCCTCACTGCGCTATAAGGAAGTGAATCATATTTATATGACTGAACATTTTCCCTATTCTTTACCGATTAATCTGATGCGCAATTATCTTAGATCAATTAAATCTAAATTACACTTGATTTTATTATAACGCAGGCACCCATTTCATGCATACATGGAATAATTCTAAACTAAAGAAATCCTACGGGATATCGATGTATCAAATGTCAAATTCATAATAGTTCAGTGCAACAGCACTTTATTTCTAAATAGATCCAAATCCTCTTTAAGTTGATATTGAATACTATCAGCAATACTTGATATCACCTGAATTTTCTATATTGTGTAACAGTAGATTGTTAATAAATTACTATGTTCCCTCATGACCTTTAACTACGTAATACAACTTTGCGTTGGAGACTGAGTGGGACTTGGGAACTGTTAATAGGTTATGTAGGAGAGACTTCGCCTTTTATGTTTAAATTGATTCCAATGAACTAATGTAGTGCAATAAATTACCGTACTACTTTCCGTAACTAGCTTAACTATTTTGCATGCCTTATTTTCACCTGAACAGAGAGATGATTTTGTAAGACTATGTACAAAGACTGTTTTCAATAATAAAATTAGGCTATATTGAAAATTCACGAAAATAATGTTCAAAATAATAACTAAATTATAAACTCACAATAGGATGTACGAATTCAGTCTCTTTGTGGACGTTTTGACGTCTCAGAATCCTTAATATTTTAGAAAGGAGGTAATCACTTACTACTAGTGTCATGCTTTGCACTCTCAATTTTCTTGCATATGAATAATATGTAACATATTATGACTTCAGATCCATCTGAAATGCCAAGCTCTTTGAAAATATAACATTAGAATCAGTTTTTGTGGAGGCATTGACCTTTATTTGTACTATTATTTTATTCGTTACAGTTAGCGATGCCAGAATATTCTTACAGAATACTGTACCACCGGTTTTGTGTTGTTCTTTGTGTGCGCGGTGTCAGTTTGTGCGGATGTCACGTCTCGCAGACTTTTCATGCTTTGTTACACATGGAAAGTAGAGTTGTGTGTCTACACAATCCACTCTCACTGAAAGTCTGACCACTGTCCTTTCTAACAGTGCTATTTGTACGCCTACTGCATCCAACTTAAAAAGATTTTTTCGGTCTTCGGTATTGTGGAAGATTTGTTCAAATCCATCCGTCTAATCCAGGTATGGGCAACCTTTGGAAAGATGCGGGCTAAACTTTACGATATTTATGAAGTCGCGGGCCGGAGATAATAAATAGTTGTGAAAAATAATCATAATGCGGTTTTTTATATTTATAAAGTATAATGCTAAAGTTACATGAATGAGAACCATATCGAACTGATTAGGTATTTACTTACAATCAGCAGAAATTAATGAGAAGCTTGAGCTTGAGGTTGAATTTGAGAAACATGATAATCAATGTTGGCATCAATCCCTTTAATACACAAGCGCAGAGTGTTTTCCAGATTTTCATCTGTAAGTCTGGGTCGATACTTTGATTTATTAGTTTTCATCTTGGAAAAGAACTGATCAAATTTATAAGTAATTCCAATTGCACAAATCATTTTTCTTGCAAATGCTCTCAGCTGTGGGTACTTTTCTTCGGCAAGGTGTTCAAAATTTTCAAATTTTGACTTCAAAGAGAACCGAAAATATTTACTTTTTCGAGTGCGATTTTAAAATGTTCAGCAGGCCGGATCAAATATCGGGGCGGGCCACATCCGGCCCGCGGGCCGACTGTTGCCCATATATGGTCTAATCCATCTAGAAAAGGCCGACAATATTAACTACAATCATAGAGTGGAGATTCAGGTCATCGTATGAATGTAAAGTTGACATTGGTCTACTGACAGATTAAAAGTATTTATTTGTTAACTCCTTAATTGGATATTAGTATTTTTAAGCAGCCTTCAAGTATGAAAGTCAATGTAATGTTACTTTTAAATATATTGCTACATGTTCTTTTTTCTTTTATGTTACAAAAGAAACACGAGATAAGCACTTTATCTCATTAAATGAACATTTTCCTTTACATATTACCACAAAATTCTTCCTGTACCTTAATTTAAACGATTAGAAATATTTAAAGGTAAACAGATATTATCAGATACTATTACGACAGTAATGGGCCACATTTAGGAGAGTCTAACACGCAAGAAGAGAAAAACTAGTACCATACGTATACACTTAATCGAAACGGTCCATCTCTAGGCAAAAGAGAAAACAATTATTCAACTTACATCACTTGATCGTGTTACAATTTCCCATTAAGCAATTTGTTCAACATCTGGATTAATTTGCCAGAGCAAGATGAGGTACAACCATGCTTTCAAGGAAACGAATCGTACACTACTAGATAAAATGTGTTGATAAATTGACCTGCACGTGACCCAATTTATTAAAATTGTATGAATAAGTGAAATTTCGCCAATTTCATAAAAAGTACACTGTTTCTATTTTCCTCTTAGATACAATATATTGTGGTATGAGCCTATTTGAAACCCTAGATGAGGAAAGATGATGAAATATCTTGAAATGTTTGAGTCATAACTATGATTTTTAAAGTCAGTACATTATGATAATAAATAGTAACTATTGCTGCCAAGATTCCACTATTATCTGCTTTGATTTAGTAAAATATATGTACAGTTTTCCATAGAATGCTTTCATATGATAATGATACATGCTTCGATTTATCTCTACCCTCAGACTATTAAAGGAAGCCGGTTTATTTCGAATTAAATTATGTAGTAGGGTAAGCTTAGCTACCGTAGATTATGGTGGATTATGGTTGGATGTGATCAGGTAATGTAACATTCATGTTTACTGTTATTTTGTGCATAGCAATTTTTAGTTTAATTTCATGGCTTAACAAATTTATAGCATAACTCTTCTGAAATTATTTATATATTTGAGTTGAAATAATATTATAAAACTTAAAAATAAAAGATATTTTGCGGATAATAAAGTCAATATCCTAATAGTAATGCGATCCTTTCCATACAAATGCAAATACTTCATAAGTAACGTTTTCTGAAACAAGATAATCTACAGTCTCTGATATAGCTCTATGAAAATATGTTAATAATAAATTATAAAGGACCAACTGCTATAAGTTGTAAATATACAATGACTCATCAATCATCATACCCTTGTTGTGCATAAGTTTTTTTTTTTTTTTTTTACGTCTTTAACTGTGAAATTGCTGTTCGCTCTAGTGAAATGTGATTCTTTGTACTTGTCATATGGAATTAAGAGATGTGTCTGCTCTATTTTGTTAATAAAATACGGTAATTAGCCAAAAAAAAGTATTTTTCAGAACCGGTTGCGGAAAATTGTTACTTATTTTCGTGATGAGAAAGTGAATTGATAATTGGAAAAATAAATTTACCGCTTGGAGAAATCTGCGAAGTCATTACTTATAACTATGTGAGTACAGCAATGAATCAACAGTCATCGCTTCTAAACAGGGAAACAACACAATTCCACAGTAAAGTCACAATCACGTAACTTGCTCTACATAAAAAGTTGTTACACTGAACTTTTAACTCACGTCATCACGTCACGATGTTCGTGATGGTCAGAATGGGCGTTGTATACATTCGCAATAACCCGTAAAACCGTGTTAATATAATTATTATGAAAATTTAACAAGTTACATAAATATTACAACAGCAAATCCACGAAAACAGCATGCAATTGAGAATAAAGATTCCCGGACCTATAATTTATATAAGTTCAATTGGCATATAACATAGAAGAGAAAAGTATATTAACCACATTGTAATGATTACGTCGGCCAATTTTGTATGATATTCTGGCCGTGGTGGCAAGGGTAGCATGGTTTAGAAAGTTTTGATAAATAATTAATTAAACCACGACATGATCCTTGTAATAATTCATGTATCTAATCAATTGTCTAGCTAAACATGGCGAAAAATAGTATTACATAATTTGTTTGCAATTTTTCTTCTTTCTCTTCTACTTCTAATTATTATTATTTTCATAATTTTTCCTTTATGTAGCCTATTTCATTTCCCGGAACTTTTAATTTTTTCTTATGGTGGAAGGGGTAAGCCATGGACACTTGGTTGAGGCACAGTACTACAACCCGGAATGCCACGGGTTCGATCCCCGATGAGGTGGCACTATGTCCTGGAATCGAACCAGAATCTAACATAAATAAGTACCAGAGGAATCCTGGGGGTAAAGGCGGTCGGTGCTTAAGGCTGACAACCCTATCTGGGAGCCTCAACCTCGTAGAACTTCATGGGACTCCGAGATTTATACATAGATCACATTATTTTACTTTACCGTATGGCAGAATTAAAGTGTTAGTAGGAAGGAGTAAAGAATTTTCGGAACATTGTCATGGGTAAAGGAGAAACTCGAGAAAACTAGGATGGTAATTCATTTATCAATATTACAAATACTATTACTAAAATCCGGATAGTGCTGTATATTAGCAACAACCCTTGCAAATGTTACCGTTAATGAAAATAACTAGTTTTATCATGCAGAAGTACGAGGGAGAATCAAGTGAAAACCAATTTCTTTTTCACTATTTTTCTGCAGGAAGAATGTTTGCTTGTACATTATTTTTCTACATATTCCCCTCCCAGTCCAATGCCCTTATGTCATCAGATAGGAAGTGCTTCGATACCGCATGAGAAAAATTATTCTGGTTGACACTGTAGGCACTCATGCACCGCCGATTGGATGTCTTCATTAGACTTGAACTTCTGTCCTCGAAGGAGCTCCTTTAATGGACTAAAGATGTGGAAATCTGATGGTGACAAGCCTGGCAAGTATGGGAGATGTGGTAGGCTTTTGAAGCATATGTCGTCGATGATTTTCATGGTTGCAGGAGCAGCATGAGGACGGGTGTTATCACGTTGAAGCAAAACAACTGCTCTCAGCAACCCCCTTCGCTTTGTCACCATCAGATTTCCAAATGTTCGATCCGTTACAGCATCTCCTTGGAGGGAAGAAGTTCAAATCTGATGAAGACGTCCAATCAGCGGTGCACGAGTTGCTACAGCGTCAACCAAAAGAATTTTTCTCATTCTCACGCGGTATCGAACTCTTCCTATCAAATGGCGTAAGTGCATTGAACTGGGAGGGGACTATGTAGAAAAATAATGTACAAGCAAACATTCTTCCTGTAGTAAAATAGTGGAAAAAAATTAATTGCTGTTTTCATTTGATTCTCCCTCGTAGATTATTAAATATCTTATACCATGCATACGTAGGCCTGTACTATAACTTAATGGCTATACGTTATTTTGACTTAAAGTTCATGGAAATTTATATTAATGTATGCCATTAATTACTATTGGATTTTCATATAATTGGATGTCGCAAATATATTTTTTTAAGTTCACTTGCCAAGGTGGCGTTTAAAATTTAATGTACAACGATTTAAATACTTGAAGGTGTTCCCATTATGCTTGATTATGCACCGAAGATGAAATATAATGTGCCAATATGTTTATGATTAGTTGAGGATAATCATAGTTGACAATTTTAAATCGAAAAATCTTTCTCATTCTTTCCAAATTTCACTTTTCTAAAGTAAACAATGTAAAGTGCGATAAAAATTAACCATTGTCATTAAAACCAAATATCACCTATCTCAATAAATGGTGCAAAAATACGTTGCACAAACTTTCTCGCATATACGTGTTAAAAGCTAGCACAGAAAAAATTAAATTAAAAAGACAATTAAATTTTATTTATTACATTTTCATAAAACTAAGAAGTATCCAGAACGGAAACCATCAGAGTCTATCTTCATGTTTAATACTTTTACCGTGAAATAATAGGCTAATAATAATAATGAATGACAGTAAAACTGCATATTATTAGTACTACTAGTATTACTACGGGAAAATTCAAATATAAGTCGCACCTTGGGATAAATCGGCCCCACCCAACCCACCCACCAATACAAGGTCAGTTGGTCACTCTGCTTCGCGTAGAAACAAAATACATCACAGTCCATGCAAATGTGAATATCGAATGGACGGAGCTTAAGGGGCGACTTATATTTGAATTTCGCTATAGGCTACTAAAACTAAAACTAAACTCCGTGGCACTACATTCCTTTAGGGATTTGGTCTACCAACCGACCGGTGTGTCATCTACCACAGGCAGATGGCAGGGTTGGGGCATGTGGTCAGCATGCCGACCCCCACGACCGTTAATGGTGGTTTCCATGACCGGAGCCGCTACTTCTCTATCAAGTAGCTCCTCAATTTGAATCACGAGGAAGTGTACCCCTACCAGACCCCTCAACCTCAGAAAAATCCAAGGATGTACCGGGGATCGAACCCGGACCGACGGATCTGACGCTAACCACAAGACCACGCCTGCAGTCCTACTGCTATTACTACTTAGGTTATATTGCACGCTTTAACTGCATTGTAGGTCATGTAATGTGTTTAGTATGTTTGCGTGAACTATTAGTCTATTGTAACAACTCACTCGCGTCATCTGTTTCTATTGTTTAGTGATGTCTTCGTATGTGGCATTCAGTTTAAACGATTATAATATCCAGTGATTTAGCGGCGATGAGTTATGGAAAATAAGCAAGTCCTGCAAACCCGGCGTTTGCTTTTGCGAACGAGGTAACCATGAAAAACCCAAGTCAATTTGGGCGGCCACGAGGTTTGATTTGAACTCAGGACCTCTTCCCTGTTAGCCCATAGGCCTACCACATCGCTGTAATTGGTTTAGTGTGTTCAATGCGACTGAGCTAAACTGATTGCATTTCACAACAATAAGTACATTAGGCCTATAGTTTTCTTGTTGCTAGTGGCAACAAAATGCCATTCATATTTTAATTGATATGTATGTTCTGAAATTCGCATTTAAGCTGTACTTATTTCGTTTTTATCTTGATATCTATTAATTGTATAAAGAAATGTTTTAAACACAAAATGTTCATTTTAATTTTCTCTACAACTTTACTGTGGTAAGTTTTCATGTATCACTTACTGTAATGGATATAATCTAGAAAAACTGAAAATGGATACGAATAAAGTACCCCTTAAGTCATTTTTGCAGAAATACAGATATAGCCATTTTATTACTCATAGATAAGAGTTTCCAATTTTAAATTTTTATTAAAATCGTTAGAGCCATTTTTTCAAAAATCAAAAATTTTGAAAAAGTTTTCATGAAAAGTCCCCTTAATATTTCAGTTGTAAAGTTAAATTTCTGGGCGGTTCGACAAAATTTCGAAAAAGTCCTTATTTCAAAAAATTATGTAAATACGAGCCGTTTACCCGCTGTGCTTGTCCACAGACGGACAGACGGACAGACGGACAGACAGACGGACAGACGTCATTCCAAAAATACTTTTTTCGGTTTCTAGGCATCGTGAAACGTGCTCTCCCGGTGTTAACTCAACTTCGATTTTTTGTCACGATCACAATACTTTCTCTATACTCCGTATAAGCGAGAAAGTAAAAATGCAAGGTAAATGCATCCTAATGCAGCTGAAATAATTTGTATAGTCTATCAATACTACTGAAGGAGGGATTCATCATTGCTGGCAAACCACAATACTTTTTTTTATTTCTTGGCTGCGCCAAGGAAGTGTTCCTTGAATTAAGTAACTTTTTGCATATGAAAAAGTTTCTCACTTCTGTATCTGTGCCCATAAAACATCATGAGCGAATTAATTTTTTGTGGTATATAAGGACTAGTAGATTATTTTCAGTAATTCAAAAAAAATATTATGTTCATATTAATCTTAAAATAGAAGGATTTTCTGCACGAAGAATGAGTAGAATGATCTCGTAGATAGCATGAAAGGTTTTCTTTCTTATGTGCGGATTCGTTATGCATCCATTGCTGCTCCGAAAGTTCGCATCATCATTCCCTGAATTAGGTTTGATCCACTGATATTTCTGTCCGTGTAAAATCAATGCATGAAATAGTTTCAGGTTTTCATTTCTACACAAATTCACAGGTAATTTTAACCTGAATCTGGAAAGTGCATAAAAATTCATATTAAAGGCATAAATTTATGGCTTGACATAATCAAAGTAAAATTATTCTTTTTGTAGTATTTTGTGCAACAGGAAGTTCCTTTAATCTCTAGACAATTTCATACAGATTACGGAAGAATAATCGAAATAATACCTTAATCATATAATAATGTCTGCATTGTTTTAAGTCTTTTATACAGGAAGTCATCCATAAAGAGTAGTAGAGTGAATAGACAATATTGTACAATATATAGCCTGAACTAATTGAAGTTTCCTACTTATGTATTAAGGTGCACAGCAGCATATGAAGTTCCTGGTAGAAAGTACGCGGAAGGTCTTACTTACTTCATATAGTAATCTTATTACTATTTTCTTTCTGCTAAGTATTCACTTTTTTATCATTAATGATCTTATCTTACCTCAATTTTATTTGTAAACTTTTTAAACTTTAATTTTTAATCAAAATAGTTTCCAATATTTCTTACCTTACCTAAGATAAATTTTACAAAGTCATGTTTAAAAAACTTTCGAAAATAGTTCCATAGATTTGCGTATTTAATTGTTACCGTTCAGTATTATTTCCTTATATGTACTTATGGTCTTGTTTTACTTTTCACTGATGAGTCACTCATTACATTTTGAGTAACCATTATGTAGAAATTTAATTAAAATTTGTCAGTTAGCACCATCACTGTTACTTGCATTTTGTGTTTATTTCACTACAATCAGGCATAGCCTACACCTGATGACAATGTGACTATAACTTTACCTTATAACTGTAACTATAAAACTATATAGGCTACTGTAACTAACTATATGCCTGTCATTCCCATTAAACTATTGCCACTTATCTTGTTTTGTCTTGAATTTCCTAATTGTTAGAAAATATTGGTGAAAAATTATCACATCTTCATTTTTACCGTCCACATCTGGTTGCAAGCGAATCAACTAATTTGCAGCAAGAAAGTTGAGTCCTTGATCCTAACCGAACTACAAACATTTATCGTATTTAGATGTAAGTAATTAAGTACAAAAGTAAATAAGTAAATAAGTAAGTAAGTAGACCTAAATAAGCAAGAAAATAAGTCAGCAAGCCCGGTAAATTCTCAATTTAATGCTGCTAAAGGGTATTCTTGTTCAGAAATTAATTCAACCAATCGTAACTAAAAATGCTGCTGCACCACTACACAATACTATACAATACTAACAGTGCTGTACAAAGTACAGTAACTCTATTCATAACTCCTCCAGACTTCTCTATTTAACCTACATGACATTAAATTTACCTTATCTGAGTTTTGAACATAGACTGACTTGTTCATATTTGAAAATCCAAATGAAGTGAAATTTAAAAGTGTTTATCATTCATATTCAGGATCTTGAATTTTGTTAAAACTCTGAAAAACAATATCGCTAAAAATCCGACCAAATTTATTGTTAGCTTCTTTTGCAAAATGTAAACTAGCTCAACAACTGTAGAAATATTATATGAACTACATGAACCACATGGATTGATTCTACATTACTTTACTTTTTTTGCATGAAATGATCACAATAAATTCAACTCGTGCTTTATATTCCACACGTTTTGAGTCCTTCTAATATTTTTTAGTAATTTCATAATAAATCATTACAGTAGCTACGGCTGAGATAACTAAGATCTCTAGAATTCAATTAATTTATTCTACATGCAACAAAGTTTGTTTGAAATAAGAACTACCGTTTATTCGCATTCGATATAACCTGTTATGAACACCACTACAGAATCTAAAATTTTAATGTGTTGACATTTTCTTTTTGCTTTCCCTGACCACCAAACTTGAGAATTGCTTATTTTTATGCAATTCAGAAACTTTTATCTTCTCGTCTTCTGTCCAGAAATCTAAAAATAAAAATTTATACGGCAATTATCCTGCCGGTCGTATTATATGGATGTGAGACATAGCCCATTACTCTTTAGGAAGAACATAATCTGAGAGTGCTCGAAATAAGGAGCGTAAGAAAATATTCTTACCTGAAAAAGAATTCCATAATGACGAGCTTCATAACCTGTATTCTTCACCTAATATAGTAATTAATCATGGAGGATAAAATGAGCTGGACATTTAAAAATCTAATAAATCCCAAAAATATTGAACGGGAGACCCGAAGGGGAGAGACTACTTGGAAGAATTAGACTAAGTGGGAGTACAATTTTAGGATAGATCTGAGGGAAGTAGGATTCGCGAGAGATGGGTGGAAGGAGTTAGCACAGGATAGAGTTGAATGGCAGGCTTATGTAAGCGCGACAATGAACCTCCGAGTTCCATAAAACATATAAACAACCATCAGCGATCATGATATGCTTTTTGCGTTACCGAACAGAGAATTCCGCGTAACGGACAATTTGTTAAACAAATGTACACACAAATGGTACTGTACTCGTATCACCATGAAATACATCATAAAAGGTTCTAGGTTCCATCAATAATTATGTCGAGTTAAAACATAAAGCTTCAAAACACACTATATCTTGGAAATCAATGACTCGTGCAATTCTCAGCTGCTCCGTTACATGGTGACAGGAACTAAACTGGGTGTGAGCCAAGCCTTGGGATCAGAAGACATACCGTTATGAGAACAGTAAATAAATTAAAAATGTGCTACTGTGTGAGTTGGGTGCCCTGGGCGGTATCAGAGAGGAGGTCAGTTCACTCAGTCAAGCGGTCAGCATCATCAAACTGGCCTGGGTGCAGGAGATTCCCTACTCGTCGCTTTATTCTTCAATGGTTTCAGTTCATTGACAATCAAGATTACATCAGCATGTGTGAAGGCTCTTATGCAACATGAATGATGAGTACCAACTGTGTTTTCTTCTTCGGTGACTTGTAATTTCGTGGCGTGGCAGGCCATGGTGCATCTCTGGTTCAATAAATTAATCTCCTGATTACACCAAAGTCCCGGGATTGCAATCAGCGTTCTTCATTTTTTATAGATATCCCATAACGTGTATCGGAATCTAAGATGTTAAATGTACCGTACTTGGCTTATAAGTACCTATTAAACGCACGATAAATCTTTCCTTCCTTCTAGCATCTATTTGATAACTGCACGTTATTTTTTTTTAATTCTGCTACTGTGAGATAAGGTTTTAATACTTAACTGATTATGCTATTTTCATTTATTTCAAATTTAACCGAAATAAATCTTGATGAGTCGTCACTAACGTGTTAGTTAAAGTGTGTTTATTACATTAATTTGCTCTTTACATAGTGAAGTGCAAACAATCGCACGGGTCCGCATGGACCGTAATTAAATAAATAAAATACGAAATAATAACACAAACAAATTAAGTATATTAATTAAGTCTATTAAGTCTATTCATCACCCTCCACATCCACTTCCCAATATGCCGCTTTCTCAAACCTGAGCTGTCTCGCCTTAATTAAAAACTTCCCAATGCTTTCCTCAACATTTTTGTCAGCCAGTAACTCCAAGCATAGAGTTACAGCGTGTTATTCTATGTACTAGTCTCTGCTTGAGTTAGTTGCTATGGTTATTTAACGACGTTTGTGTACTGTTGTTTCCCTATAAAAGGGAGAGTTCATCGAAACAATAACTTGCCAAGCTCAACTTTATGAAAGCCGTATTACAGTTTTTGGGTAGATTAGTGTGAGAGAAGATTTTTGCATTTGCTTTTGTTCGATTGTTATTAGATTATTAATGTTGAGCAGATCCCTCATCTGGAAATCCTTTCATTTCCGTGTCTATTATTTATGAACCAATGATATGTCCCTACATTACGGGTAGTGGATAGTATGTAAATTGAAATGAGAGTTTAAACAAACTGAAAAATATACATTTGTATATGCACTTAGGCTAATGCCTGTTAAGTAATTCAATAGACAACAAAATATGAACTATTAGCCTATAGACTATATGAATTTAAACTTTCTCTCAGATCTTAGACTATTAATCAAATATCGCCCTGGTTGACCCAATAAAACACATCACCGCTTCATTACATGGAAAATAATGTGGAAGCAGAAAATTTATAACGGTATCTTAAGGTTCTGTCGAGTAATATCCCTACATCATCACTAGTTTAGTTTTCTATAACTTCAATCATTATTTCGTGAATGTTCGTTGTTGTTAAATGCGTTGAATTATTTAAAAAAAAAAAACATACTTTCCTAAGTGAAAGTGACATCACTTATTTCCTTCGGATTCATTAATCGAGAAATATAAGAAAACAAAAATTTTACGTTTAAAGTAAGCGGATACAATGACCAGATTCAGTGTCAAGTCACACGCTTCGAATATGAAAATAATTAAAGGTTACTTCGTGATGTAGGAAATGCGTATCCACAGTGAAAGGCTGAGTAAACTTAGTGGAATAATTGTGTAGAAGTTTTATCAGTTAGTGAACAAGACCACTTTCAAGATGACTATAAATGGACGTTATATACGCTCAACCAACTCTTGTTGTCCAAGTTGAGTCATTAGAGGTCAATTTTATCGAAGCTGTTAATTTTTTTCTTCGTATATCCGATGGTGATAAAACAAAAAGCCATACTTATGTACTAACAGGCTTTGGGAAACTCCGCCTTATCAATATATCAATGTTCAAAATACCTGTATATTTATCATAATATATATATTTATATATCATTATAATATATATAACATATATACATATATATATATAACATATATTTGTACCAATGTATGGCCATCAATGGTAATTTAGTTAAAATTAAAATTAAACTATATCAGCCAGTCATATGTGAATATTTCAATGAGGTATGCCATTAAGGGTAATGAGACGGAGACTCCATCTGGCTAGCTCGGTTGGTAGAGTACCGGCACTGAAAGCCGAATCCTGGTGTCAGGAATCTCTCTCCTTAAATTTTCTTATTTAATGTTCAACAGAAACAATATTCTTAAATGTTTATTTACAACCATAAGACTATTTGCTGGTTATAAAGTTATATGGGTCCTGTCAAATTCTATGCTAATGCTTATAGTTAGTTAAGCTAGGGTTTACCTGGGGCTTGTGGGGCATGACAAATTTTTCATTGTTCATCCGAAACTAAGATACACAGCTGGCCTAAGTCTACTCGTTATGTTCTTAGTCTACGGGTCATCAGTAATTCGTCTCGATCACGTAATTCATAATCTATAATATATAATATTAAAATTACATTTTAACTTTTTGCCGTCATTTTAATATATATTTTTTATGTTGTGTATTCTTTTGTTTGCAAATAGGCTTATATTAATTGTATCATAAACCTTGTTTTCCTTCTACTTTCACGATTAAGTTTCATAAATGAAAGTTATAGTGACTTTAGGTAGGCAATACTTAATTTTATCATATGTTTATAGATTACGAGTAGGATTTATGAAGATTATTCAATGAATAAAATGTAACGAATTTTGTAAATAATTATTTTCTTACTTTGTTGACAATATTCTTCCCGCTGTAAGATCACGGCCTACTAAGTGAAAGAACAGTCCATGAATCGATCCGATGACTCGATTCGAATACCCAGTGCTACCAACAGTGCGTACCACAAGATGGAGAGCGTCGTCGTAGTTGCTTACATCAGAACGCTATAAAATCATACGAACTAGCTTGCACCGAATCGAATTTGTGTTTTTAATCAATAGACATTTATATTATTTTAATGTCCAAACGAGTTATGTTGTATAAAGTAATGTGTTTTTATTATATTCACTGGCAGTTTGTGACGTAGTGATCACTGCAGTTTGATGCCTTACGTGCCGAATAACGAGCTGACGAGCTGATAAAATTGCACCCTGGCGATCATAGGAAGCACGTTATAAGTTAAACGTTCGTGATTGGTCTATATCCGAGAAATTGTTAAACGTTTTTGGTCAATATCGAATACACGGCATAGGAATGGAATAGTCGACAATCAAGTATAGACTAGATACTTTATTAGAATAAAGCTTGGAAAAAGTTTATGTTATTTCTGTGCCAAGACGTATGGGATCTATGCAAGAGGTCTATGGTGATCGCTTTGTAGTTTTTTTAATTATGAATATCTCATTCACGTTAAAAATCCCTGCTCACTTCACCTTCACTTACAGTTTTAATAATTTAGAACAAAGAATAAAATGATCTAAGTACGAACTACAACCTTACTCAAACTAATGCAAGAAAAATCAAAGTTTCCGACGAGTGCAGAATACTTTGTCTTCTACGAGAACCCGCTCTAAATGTAAAGTTAAAAATAATTACCGTATTACTTTAAATGACATACTTAACGTATTACTTCAAACGGCAATGTTGTAAACAGGACTATGATCGTGGTAGCTTAAGTAAAATTAATGATTTTCTCACTGCGAGTGCATTGCATGCATGAAGCTAAGACGCAAATTATAAGATATCACGTTTTCTGTCCGTAGCGTTTACAGGTTGCAGCTTGCAAGTAGTTCAGAAAGTCCTCGGAGTTATGGCAAGTTTCACTCCAAACTTTCGAGGTCAAAATAACTATAGTCTATAAGTAAATTAAAGAGAGCCTTGAAGTAAGACTGTAAATACTAATTTCTATATTTAATTTTCTGCAAAATAACTAGGCCTATAGTCCTAGTATAAAACAACATGACCAACTGACTCACCCACTCACTGACATCAATGTTTACCTGCTTCCATATGAGCTACAAAATCGAAATTTCGCACAAGTAACCATTGGGAAAATTCCAAAAGTTTAAAATTTTAACTTTTTACCCCCCCCCCCCCCAAAAAAAACTTCAAAACGGTGAACTTAGCTTTAAAAACGCCGCAGACCTTAGTTTTGAAGCTTATAGTAGCTAAAGTGTAAGTCGTATCATAAAACCTATTATACTTGCAGTAACGAATTTGTGAGATCTACAAGTTGGGCACTATGATTTTTTGTTGTATTTCCATCGGTTATGTTTTACATAGAGTTCAATTTTTTAGTTCAAGTAAATTTCATACATTTTCCACACATTATGAAATTTTTAACTTATTTATTGGAAAGTAAGATCAGAAAATTTGGCATGAATAGGCTATGAACGCATTCAATTGCCATACGCATGAAAAATTTAGTGATTCCATCTTCCTTATAAGTGTGACTGGATAGCCGTGACGTCTATCACATCTACGTCAGTCTAAATTACCCACTCACTGACATTAATGTTTACCCACTTCTGCAGGAGCTACAAACTTGAAATTTAGCAGTTTTATAGCTTTTAGTCTGTACCCGAAGAGAAAATTCCAAAAAATTCAAATTTTTTCATCCCCGAAAAAATCTTACAGCTGTTCCGCTATTTTTTAGGTTTATTATAGCTGGATGGTAATAGGCTTTATGGCAGTCTAAATACACGGACTCTTATCTCCAATACGTCAGTTGGCAAAAAAGATTATTTTCTCAAGAATATCACTGCGAGTTTGGGGGCAGAGCCCAACGAGTGAAGGAGTTTGCTTCTATAGCCTACAGTGAAAACCTTCCCATCGAAGAAACTCAATGACCAATCTACTGAATGAATACGCTATGTTTATTTGAAACTTATTGACAATCTGACACAATTCTTGTGTACCCAGTGAATTTTTCGAGAAGTCATAGTTGAGAATTCACATTCGGAGTGTCGTGGATTCAAATCCCCTGATCAGTCAAACCAAGAGTATGTTTTTCGGAGTTCTACCCATTCACAAAGGCAAATACCGGATTGGAATTTACTTAATAACTACTCCGAATGTTACCTGTCCGTTATTTATGGTTATAATGATTAGAGCTAGGATTTTGATAACCTATAAATTACCAAAAATTCAATTACAAACAGGGCATACAAGAATGACTGCGATACAACTGAATTGACAATGTTTCAAAACACTGTGATTAGAGGTCGGACAGATTCGGAATGTCTATGGGGTGCTAGTCAGCAGACCTAGGAGATGACGCAGTTTGCGCGCGTTCTGTTCTGTCCTGCCCTACCCTGGTTGGTAGTGGTGGGGAAGCGTGACATTGTGTGCGCATAGTCATTCACTGTTTGGACCAGTGCAGTGTGTGAACGTTTGTTGTCAACCAGTGGAATCCGACTAAGGAATATAATTTTTATATTATATTAGCACGTGCCCGCTGCTTCGCTCGCGATTATTTACTCAACTGCTAGATGTTTTATTTAACATTAAAATAATTAAAATATTATATTTATTAACGCTCACGTTGTTTTTACAGAAATGGCAGGAATTTCATAAACTTTATAGAAACAAGCTTAAAAGGCCGGCGTAGCCCGGGTTTTGTATTTTGTAATATGAAATTAACTTATGGAGGACTTTCGATTTTGAAACTCTAGGTCCTTATATAATATGTATGTAGAATTCGAAATGAGGAAGAACGACATATGACAATCAGACTATTCCCTCAGAAAACGCTAGATATAGCTTTTTATGGCTCATAGAGGATGTCGAATGTTGCATTCCATTGCTTCTACACACCATGCCTGGGAGGAGTGCAAATAAGAAAAAAAAAATTCCGGTTACATAATATTGTATTGTCTTGACAGAAAATTGTATTTCTCACTCTCATATTACCATACAACCGTTTCGGGGCTGAAGTAAAAAATAAATTCAATATCACTTTCATACTTTCCTTCCCAAAAACCTGGGACATACTATAACTTACTGCGCGCGTAGGACTGAAAATGTTCCATCCCATTTTGTCTTCTTTTAGTTGCTTAGGGCCACTGATAAACATCCCTAGGTGTATTTCTCAACTAATACAAAGCCTACAGCTATGAGTGACGTATCAGTGGATAGAATTTGTTACCGACTTACGATATAGCATACTCACTGCAACTAAGTTGTCCCTGTAATACGACCGCTTATTCTACATCAAAATGTGAAGTGAAAAAATGATGTTTTCCATGTCGAGGGTAAAGAAAGTTTTGTGACTGCTTTATTTTGGTGGATTTTATTCTTCAAGAATGATTTTCACATTTACATCGATTGTATCAGAATTTGTTAAAGCCCAGTAATATAATATAGTTTCCAAAGTCCTATGCGAACACCGTAAACAAAACTTTCGTTATGTAAACAATTGAAAGCAGAACTTTCTAACTCTGCCTCATTTCACATTTCCGACTTTTCCCGTGGATTTTCCAAAAATTTTCTTTCATACAAACCTTGTCCTGACAATTACGAACACAACAAAAAAGAATCAGCCAAATCGGTCGAGCCGTTCTCAAGTGATATTCATGTTGTGTCATAATTCATATGTTTCTGAAGGATCTGTGTGTAAGATTTCATAAAAACTAACCAAAGAATGTAGACGTGTATAGAGATTATATATTAGCGGTATAAAACAGCTAAGGGAAGGATAGTATTATTGAATAGAATTTTCTCCTGATTCTATAGGATCTGGTTTTGTATAATCCTTCAAAGAATTTAAATTTGTATAGGGATTGGAAAATAGGGGTAGAGAAGAGCTAAGGTATGATCCTTTTCTGTTATTATTGCTGCCTTGAATTGTCTTTTGATTCTGCAGAATCTATTTAAAAATCTGCTAAAAATCTTTCGAAGTATTTAGACTTATATATAGATTATGTAATAGGGTAGAAAACTGTTCGAAGAATGTAGATTTGTACAGAGATCACAACGTATGGGTAGAAAACAGCTAAGATGTGAACTGTTCTGTTATTCAAGTTACTTAAAATGTTCTTCTGATTCTACAGCATTTGTCTTTAAAATCTTGTAAAAATCTCTCAAAGTATCTAGATTTGAATATAAATTATATAACAAAGGTAGGCCTATACAACAACTAAAGGGTGATTTGATCTAATATTTTGTTGATTTTTTCTAACGGCGTTTTCAAACTTGCATATCTGTGCTTCAATGAAGCCAGTTCACTGGATTGATCCGCGCTTCGTAGTGTTCACAGTTTGTCGTTAAGTCATGCTGCTATGATGATATGGCGGATCAGTGCTAATGAAAAGTACAGTGACTCTCTCTTTTTCAATTAAGGGGCACAAAACGAATCCATAAATACACAATAGGCGCACCTCACATTATGTGAACAGCATAAACAGATTTTCCTTCCTTCTCATACTTACTCAGGACGCTATTACTACTTACGTAGGCCTGTATTTACATGAAGCTATCACTAGCAGTATGTGCTGTTGAAAAGACTATATACTTTAGTTGTGGTATAGTTTCCATTATCGGTATTTTCAATTTTGTGACTATTGACTAAGGCCCTGGTTCAAATTGAATCGCGTATATAAAACAAAAAGATTCACTCTTTAGTCATTGCGTGTAGGTAGGGCAAGTTATGTTGATATAAACTTCTTTTCTTTTCATGAGAAAGGTGTAATTGAATTTCCTGAATTCGCGTACCAAACCCATGGATCTCCCTGCATATACATAGTGGGCTAGATCCAAAAGTCGCGAGTTTATATCTGACCGAGGACGGTGAGTTTTTAGGGCGTAATTATTATGGGCACGAAGTCCTCCGGGAAAAATAATATAAAATCCGGGTCTCAAGTCGTATAATTACGGCAGCCAAAAGAGCTCGAAGCCTCTGTGCCAAATTACCTGACCCTTTCAAATCCAAATAATACCTTAGTTTCCTTTAGATGGTCGTTGAGTCTATGAGCTAACTACCTGACGTTCTGCCCTCTATAGGACAATAAGAGTAACTAAATAAATTTTACATAGTGAAATCTCTATTAGGATGCCCTATGCTCCGTACTCTGAATGGATTCCACCCATCCACAAAAACACGCATACAAACACACACACACATATATACACACCGTATAAGTTAGTTTACGTATATAAGTATAAAGATTAGGTTTGACCTTCAAGTTAATCATAGTGAGGGTGTTTGTTAACATCTGAAAGTGGTGCGAGAAATTTGTTTGACCTAGTCGGGGAAATGAATACAGAGTCACCTGCTCACGGAAAACAAGTGACGTTCTTGAGTAGACCTACTTTATGTGTTGTGACGTCACCTGTGTATCGAGGACATCAAAGTATATTCCAAGCTTTATAATCTATTCTTATTCAGAGAAATCCTGGTATTGGACACGTCAGGTTACACAACTTTCACGAAATGAATTATAGAAGATCGATTGCTCAAATCAAGAGGAAGCTTAAGTTATCGTGCATTATATTTTTAAATCACAATGTAACTTATTTATAATTGTTTTAATAATAAAAACATTTATATTCAATTACATTAAAAACTCTATGCCTTGCTTGTTATTCTAGACTCGAAGTTTTCAATGCTAAGCAGGCCCTACAGTTTTATCTTCATAAACATGTAGTTCCACTCATATTCATTCTCCTTCACCAAATTGTCAATAAAGCAAATAAAATCACCAGATCCGTGTATGGATGTAAACAGTAATGAGTAATCGTTAGTGTTGAACTTATGTACTGTTGGGTCATGGAAAGCTTCCAATTGATTACTTTTGATAATAATGTTTTATCTTATCTTAATGTTATCATAATGTTTTATTTTCTTTCATTATATTCTACTTTATTCTTTCCATCACGTTGATGTTACGAATAATTGCGTTTAGTACACTTAGCGCTGCATTTAGGCCCTAATAATACTATGGAAATTTGACGGGTGATAATAATGATAATAATAATAATAATAATAATAATAAGAAGAAGAAGAAGAAGAAGAAGAAGAAGAAGAAGACGATGAAGATTAATAATAATAATAATAATAAGAAGAAGAAGAATAAAGTAATAACAACAAGAACAATAATATTCGTGAACTAAGTGATGAGGAATATCTGGGAACAGATAACGGGAAAAGGTGCACAGATGAATGTAACTTATAAAATATTTTTATTATGAGAAGTATATTTATTTCTTACTAGCTTAAAAGGCCCGGCGTCGCCCGAGTTTTGTATTTTGTAATATGAAATTAACTTATGGAGGGCTTTCTATGTTGAAACTCTAGGTCCTTATATAATATGTATGTAGAATTAGAAATGAGGAAGAACGACATATGACACTCAGACTATTCCCTCAGAAAACGCTAGAATTAGCTTTTTATGGCTCATAGAGGATGTCGAATGTTGCATTTCATTGCTTCTACACACCATGCCTGGGAGGAGTGCAAATAAGAAGAAAAAGAAATTCCGGTTACATAAGATTGTATTGTCTTGACAGAAAATTGTATTTCTCACTCTCATATTACCATACAACCGTTTCGGGGCTAAAGTAAAAAAGAAATTCAATATCACTTTCATACTTTCCTTCCCAAGGGACATAATATACTGCGCGCGTAGGACTGAAAATGTTCCATCCCATTTTGTCTTCTTTTAGATGCTTGGTGCCTCTGATAAACATCCCTAGGCCTATTTCTCAACTAATACAGAGCCTACAGCTATGAGTGATGTATCAGTGGATAGAATTTGTTACCGACTTCCGATATAGCATACTCACTGGCACACACACTTAAGTTGTCCCTGCAATACGACCGCTATTCTACATCAAAATGTGAAGTGAGAAAATGATATTTTCCATGTCGAGGGTAGAGAAAGTCATGTGACTGCTTTATTTTCGTGGATTTTATTCTTCAAGAATTATTTTCACAAATGTATTAATTGCATCGATAGTATCAGAATTTGTATTATAAAACAGTTTCCAATGCCCTATGTGAACACCGTAAACAATACTTTCGTTATGTAAACAATTGACAGCAGAACTTTCTAACTCTGCCTCATTTCACATTTCCGACTTATCCCGTGGATTTTCCAAAAAAATTCTTTCATACAAACCTTGTCCTGACAATTACGAACACAACAAAACAAAAATCAGCCAAATCGGTCGAGCCGTTCTCAAGTGATGCTCCGTCATACATTTTGGAAATTCATTTTTATTAATATAGATTGTTATTCTATTCCTTTAAACTATTGTTACCATTACTGTCTGCAATATTATACTTTCTATTAGTAGGGAGTTTTAGAAACATTATAGGTACGACTGTGGTACTATGAACATTTTATTAGCAGTTAAATATGCTAGTTATGTCATATACCAATTACAGTGCTAGTGCCTAAGATACATTGTTAATAGAGAAAAATCAATATGAGTAGGCCTACATTCTAAAATTAAGTTAAAACCTTACCTACAAACTAGTTACCGATACATATGCTAATTAAGTTGTTCCGATTAAACAATTTTTAATTTTTTTCGTTTATAAATATTAGAAGATTTGCAACAAATAATTGAACGGTGAGGAAATAAAATTACGCTTTCTAGTTGAATGCATCACATGAAGTCTGTAGACGTAGAAATAAACGTAATAAATAGATGGCAGATAAGAAAACCCTTCAGAGATTTTAAGCATTTTAATACTATTCTGAATTTTATTCCCTCGGAGTTTCGGTGGATCAAAGCAATGTACTGGTGACTGGTAACAATAGTCATTGCTTATTCACCTTTAGGTTTGATCCAGTACCTGTTGAATGAGGTAATAACGACCTCTCCATACCTTAACGCCCACAGATCCACCATCCAAATGTGATCGTATGCAACCACTTATAGTTCTTAGAATGATTCAATATTACTTAATAGCAAGAACTGAAAATTTGGTGGAATGTCTTAATATGAACAATGCTCGAATATTCCAGCAGTATTTGGGTAATGCAAGAAATATTTCTTTCTTTTTACATTTTGTTAACTTTATTTCATGGGATTTACAAGAAATTACCCTGTTGGAAGGTTTAAAATTAACGGATAACATACATTTAGGCAGAACATGGAGGCATGTCTGGTGTGTGATCAGACGACCCCGGGTCTCCTAATTCATCTACAGGACTAGGGTCTTGATAAAATTGCAATTTTTTCTAGTAACTCAAAAACATGGATGCTTTTATATTTACATATTAATGTGTAATGAGGCCTTTTTACACTTACTAGTTAGGGCATTTTTTCCTCCTAAAAGCATTTTACATTCAGTGCATATTATTTCAATTTTGAGCAGAAACTCTCAATACTAATATATTTTTGTGTATTTTTTTAGTTTCTTCTTATATTTTCCTTATACATTTTCGTCAATAAAATGCATATTTAGTACCCATTTAAATCTTTTCTTTCTACACTTCAATACGTAGCCTAGATTGTTTCTCCCACTTCTTTATTTTAAAGAATGCTGTAGTATACAATCTTGAATGCTGGTAAGGTATTTGAATTAAAGGTGCAACTAGTAATTAAAATTACCACTCTAAATAATGGCGAAATTTTCAAACCCTTTTTTCCCACAAAGTAAATTTAGAATACAAATCACTTTTGTACAATTTCTAGTTGCATTTTTGAAGATTTTTTAGGTAGTAGGCCAAACTAAAGCTCGTTACAATGGATTTTTTAACGCTAGAGGGATAATGTGTAACTTTTACTTCGTGTGCCTTGTGTTAGAAGTTGTAAATTCAAGCTGTCTGAAAGTTCAATTTAAATAGTCTTTCTTCGTTTGAACTTCAACAAACATTATGCAGTCCTTTCAAACTACCCAGACAGATAGTTTGACTTGAACGTGACTGCAAACTATAGCTGCCTAAATTGACAGTCATAAGTTTAAAAACGTAAAGTTCTTTGGGAATGGTCGCTATGGTGTATTGCAGGTATTGAGCGGATTAACATAACACTAACAGTAACCTTGAAAGTACACATCCGCTTTCGTCATCGCCCACATAAATGGAAACAAGATGCGAATAATATTATTCAATGTAAAATTTAAGAACCTCAATTACATTCATTGCAAGGTCTATATTTACCCAATAAAGTTATGAAACTTCCACACTAAAATGTTTTTTTTCTGGCGGAAACCTGGACTAAATCGCGTGAGAAATCGCTAGCAGCTTTAAATTTATTCCGTTTTACAGCACGGACAGAATTGGCGCAGTTCGGATGTAAGTTGTTTGTAATTGGTTCCTTATTGTGAGATATTATTATATTTTGTTTCGTGTCTGTAAGATTGTTCTTTTGCGTGCAGTATTGTGGGAGGTTAGCTAGGCTATACTGTTGCTACATGGACAGTCTGGTTCACCTTGGCTTGGCACCTCTCACTTGTAGGAATAATAACTCCCATTTCTGAACCTGTCTAACTACTATACAATGTAGTCTTACATTATTATCGTAAAAGAGCAGTATACTAAAGTACTTGTTATGGATATCTTCTACCTGTTACTTAAGCTTCTTGAGTATCCGAATATCAATCGAGGTACATTTCACATCTTAGTGAATATTTTTTTACCTGTGCATAGTTTCATTTGTTTGACTATTTAGCTCATACGTCTTTCTTTAGATTTAGACCAATAACATGTAAAAATTAGTTTGAAATCAGGCAATATCATCTCCTACAGAAATGATCAAGACACGTCCTCTTTTGTTTATATTCTATTCAGGTAGGAGACACTGCAGGCAGTGACTTAGGCCTATGCATGCCACTATCCTCTCGGTATGTTGAGATTTATTCTGTAAATAAAGTTAATATTATACTTATGTCTGGTCAGGAATCAACGCTATAATATTTTACGGAAAAGTATTCCTCAGTTCAGCAACATTGGCACTTAATAACTGTAGCTATTCCTGTAGACATTATAAACACATAACCTCAATAGCATGGATGTTCGCTGCGGGTGAAGGAAAATGCCTGGGAGAGGTGGGAGATGAATTCAGAGAGACAAGCTAAGCATTCTCTCTTATTTGGACGAGTTCAAATCGTCCAGCTGAGCATCTGCATCTGTTGATATGTGCATAATATTATATTTAAATAAACCATTATGCACCGTTAGGAACTATAACAATAATATAAATAATTATGTTTTACTTAAGATCCCTCCCATATTAAATTTCAGTGAACAATTAATTTACTTGAACAAATGAATGTTTATTAACTGATCGTGTTTTGTTCACAGAAAACAGCACATAGGCCTAGATTATAATTATGTCATGACTGACTTTTAATAGTACCGTGGTAATCTAAACTGCTAGTCATTATAAATGCGACCCTTGACTTCAAACTCTCCTAGATAAATCCCTAGATAAATTTCCAAGTCACTCGTGACATTACCTAAGATCATTTTATTACCTAGATATATTCATTTATCCGATAAAGTAACATTATTGGGTGTGTAGAACGTAAATAATATATTATCGTTATTGTTTCACAATATTAATATTGTCATTATTTATTATTATTATTATTATTATTATTATTATTATTATTATTATTAGCTCATTAAATGATCCTATTTTCTTTAAAATGTATTAATTTCTCGGAATGTTAGAACTATAATTTAACTACAATAATATTGATACATAATTCTTATGTAAAATTGATGTTTCTTAATAATATGAGTATGAGGATTAATACAAATAAAGAATAAAAATCAAATATCAAGTGCTAATAATAACATTTATAATTAAAAAACACTTATTGAATTTAATTTAATGATTTAATCAACTATTACGATTAAGCTAATTGAAAGTTAAAATCTAATAAATTAGGAAACTTAATATTAACAAACGTTATGTTAATTAAAAGTTTTATTTAAAAATTCTATTGAAAAGTTTCATTACGATTCATAAATATTCCTTTAACAGCACTTCTGAAGGAGTTCTATTGAAAGGTTAAATTTGTGAATTTCGAAAGTGAATCAACGTCTTCGTACTTCGAAAATAGAACGGTGACGCAAACGAAAATGTAAAACTAATAAGCATTCATTGATCACTATGTCGATGGCTTAGCGCACAAATGTTTTAAGTACAATTTAGGGGTTAAAAGTGTTAGTGCAAATTTGGAAGCTCCTAAGGCATATCTTCACTCTATACAAATACAAGTGAAAAAATAAAAGCTTAATATATTTTCTTTCTTTTTCTTTCTTTATCGTAGTTTCACCTCTCCCATTTAGGATTTAAGCGACCAAAGCCGCCCGGGCCTTACAGGGCCGCGACCTGTCGGGAGAGGGATTATCTTTGGATCACATACATACTTTTTTGACCAGACAAGGACATGGAGGGCCTCCCCGGATGAGTGATCAGCCCAATGCCGGGGCCACCTCCGAGACAACACGAACAGATAGGACGAGACACACCATTCGCACACACATACTCACCCCAAACAAGGCGAGGAT
Source organism: Ectobius pallidus (assembly GCA_964059195.1). Classification (NCBI taxonomy): domain Eukaryota; kingdom Metazoa; phylum Arthropoda; class Insecta; order Blattodea; family Ectobiidae; genus Ectobius; species Ectobius pallidus. Next base: position 19,142,974 of record CAXKWD010000010.1, read on the forward strand.
GGGATGAAGATGATAATGACGGCCAGATGATATCTGGGGACCACAAGGGCCTAACGTTACCCGACATTTGTCTCAAAGGTGAGGAAAAACCCCAGATTAAACCCCACCTAGGTAACTTGTCCCGACCAGGAATCGAACCCGGGCCCGCTGTGTGAGAGGATTGAACGCATCCCCTGAGCCACAGCGGTGTACTAATATATTTTCTGCATGGGCAAAATCTGGTAAGTACTTTTTGTGGGATTACATTCTTGATAATTAGGTAATAAAATGGATTTAGTAATAAAAATAAATAAAAAAATAATTTAAAAACACTTTAGAATTGTTCTCAACATATGTGTGCACTAAGGCAACTATCTCAAATCCGGTTTGTAGCTTGCCTGCTCAGTACTTAAGCGTGATGGGAGCAACGAAAAAGGAGCAAAGTTGTTGACGTCATTTATGCCCTCAGCGCAGCAGCGGGTCAGGTTCAGTCCTGTCGGATAGTGTTCCTTTAACATGGAGGACTGTACATTAAAGCATAGGTCATCAACACCAACAGAAGCCGCCACTGAGTTTTCCAACCGGCCTGCTGCTCAACTTTCCTTGTACTAAACACTAACGGAAGTGTAGCCGTTAAAGCCGGCTCCCTAGAGCTGCATACTATGATAGCTGAACTAAGCTGTCGATGTTAGTATATATTTTATACAGTTTGAAGTACCGGTAGTAAATATACGTAAAATGACCAATTGTAATGTTGTTGATGTGAAATGGCATCTCAAGATATCAGGAATAATCTTTTCATACGCACACATAACGATGCTATGAATTTCGTGCTTTGTTGAGTGGAAGATAAGGCCCTATGGCCTTAACTCTGCCAGGCAAAATAAAACCTTATTATTATTATTATTATTATTATTATTATTATTATTATTATTGTTCTTTGTAACTTTTCAGCCATGGTATTCTTCAAACGTATTACGTCCTTAGAGATACGTTACATAGGCCTATACAATATTGTACATTTTATTTCATATTTCTTCTACGATTATGTAAGATTTTCTTTTGAATTCATTTAACTGAGTAAAAAAATGAAATGTATATTTTAGGAAAAACATATTAGACTTGTCAATTCCTTGTAATTTTCTCTAGGGATGTAGTAATGACTTGATTTATTTAAATCAGATTTAAATGCAAAACTGTCTCTCGGTCATATTCACATGTATCTGAAACAGTCTGTAATGGTAAGATAGATGCATAAGATACTGACATTCTCCCGTTCCAGTTTTGTATAGAGGAAGTATTGAAGCGGTTGGATATATCGATGTTCACCAGTAACACTTTAACTCTGCTTCATGGGATGTATCATATTTCATATTCTACTACAAATACACTTTTTCTATCATGGAACGTATTTTCCGCACTTCCGTAAGTGATATATTCTAGGGAATAGGAAGGAAATGTGCACATGTACCTACAGGCTGAACACCAATGAACTTTATCATTCGTAACTGAGAATATAATTTATTTACTTGAAGTTTTAAGTTGTCCTCAATTATTCACATATCGGAAGTCTTGGTTCCGATTACTGATAACTTTTTATACAGATCTAAATATGACATACAACAAAGTATAAATCAATATAGGGCCTACATTAGTATAACTTTTAATTTCTTATCCTACATTTTACAAATTAAAATTGCAATCGATACCTCTCTGTCTCTTTCACAACTGTCCCGCCTTCTTTCTTTCCTTATTTCTTTCTTTCTTCCCCTCCGTCTTTCTATTTCTTTCCCATCCTTCTCATTGACACTTTCATTTTCAAATTTTTGTTCATTTAATTATAATGCTTATTTCCATAACTGTTTGCAATATGATTTTAAAACTCGTTCTTTAATAACTTCATTTTCGTTAGTCTTTTACTGATATAGACTTCAAAGCAAGACTAAACTAATTAAACAAATCGTTCGCTGGATTGCCGCTAACCAGAAATGATTGAAATGTAAGAAATATAAATATGTTGCATTCATTTCACAGGCCCTAAGACAAGTGTTTATCATAGGTAATGCCATGAGTGACTTGGAATTTGACTGGGAAGTGACTGAATTTGACGAGTTGCGTATATGTAGTATTTAACGAATAATATCTAATAAATAAGCCTAATTAATAAAATATATTGAAACTTACTTTATTAAATTTTAGATCAAGACAATTTTATTAAAACATCCGTTTATTCAAGCATTGTTTGCTTAAATATTAACGCCCATCTTGCGTAAAATATAATTATTTTATTTTATAGTTCCTAGCGATGTTTATTAGAAACCTTGAAAGATATTATACACGTGTTTTAATAATGCTGTTGAGATTATGTCTTTATAATGTTTACTGGAGGTTAATAGGAAATACCAACGTCGCAAGAGACATCTTATTACTAATACAGAGACTAACTTTGAAAGTATATATGTTTACCTGTTGAAATTTTTACGAAACTTTACAATTACAATTTACAATTACAATTTATTTTTCCAAATTACACGAAAAATACAAAAGTTGATACACCACCCGAAGAAGCAGAGCTTGTGTTCGGGGGTGGTTCAGTTCAATATATAGAAAAAAAAAAACTTATACTAAACAATTACTTAAGCAATACATAATTTGGAGAAGTATGACAAAAATGATGTATAATAGGTTAGAACGTGTTCTATTTACAATACAAAGGTACGAGGTAATACAATAATAATACATAACAATTTATTTGTTCAATTTTAGTAAAAAACAAAGAAATTAAGTTCTATTCCAATTTTAAAGTTTAATATGAAAAATGTTTTAACAGTATTAGTAGATAACAGAAGTAATAATTATATAAATTTTCTAATTTTAGACCTAAATTGTTTGTTGTTTAAGCTATTTAGATCAGGATGGTTGGTAATAAATGAATTGAATAGTCTTGGGCCAAAACTTGAACAGTGCTTAGATCCAGCAGTTGTAACATTTTTTGGTTCAAGTAATAAATTAAATTGATTCCTTCGCGTGTTATATACGTGAGATTCTGACTTGTAATTGTCACGATGTTTATGAAAATAATCCAGTATGACGTACTTGTAAATTTGGTCTATGGTGAAAACGTTAAATTCAGAAAATAATAATTTGGAAGAATAGTCAGGAGGCTTAGATAAACAAATCTTTATAATGCGTTTTTGAAGACAAAGCACAGGGCTGAGGATCGTTTTTGCAACTCCTCCCCACCCAATTATGCCATATTGAATAATAGAATAAATTAGTGCTAAATAAATCGTACGTAAAACATGAGCTGGTAAACATGAACGGAGAATAACGAATTTATAAATGACTTTACGTAGCCTATTGCATAAATATTCGATGTACTTGTCCCATCTTAAATGTCGATCAATTATGATGCCTAGATATTTCACTTGGTTTGATTCACTTAAGGAGGGACAAGTGCAGCTATTAATACAGCAACCTGAATTGTGTATTTTTAAGCTTAAATTTTTACTTACTTTTAATTGTTGCATACCGGTAGCTGTTAAAGCGAAAGGAACTAGCGTAGTTTTATCAACATTTAAGGAAAGTAAATTAAAATCCAGCCAAGATTTAACTAGATTTATACCTTTGTTGGCATTTTCGTAAGTTTCACTCCATGAAGAACCACTAAATATTACAACGGTGTCATCAGCATATGAGTAAATAGAGCCATTAAATATATTCAAATTAATCTTTAGTAGTTCATTTATGTATATTAAAAAGAATATGGGACCCAATACTGTACCCTGCGGTACACCGATATTTATTTTCCGGAAATCACTGTGATCATTATCTATTCTTGTAGCCTGAGTTTATTACTTAATTAAACTTTATGTGAATGCGCAACGGTGATGTAGGCCTATGTATAAGTCACTGCCTGTAAATTCTCCGACCTGATTAGAATATAAGGAAAAGAGGTGTCTTGATTATTTTTGTAGAGGGGAAATGAAACAAAGTTCGATAAAGTTTGAGTGAATCAGGTTTGTGATTGGTTAATTTCAGACTCATTCTTATATGTTATTGGTCCAAATCGAAGGAAAGACAAATAAGCTAATTAGTAAGCTAACACAAACCTAATCGAAATCTAGCACATGAAGATAAACCTCTGAAATGCTATGGCAACAGTCTTAACAGATGCGTCGGACGTGTAACCTAGTTGCTGTGGTCCAGGCGCTACATCAGAGTATGTTGCGGTTGTGTGTCAGACAGTGGACCACAGACAGACAGCTTACCACAAGCAGAATGTTCTAATCACAATAGGATTTCAGTTAATGCTGTAATGTACATTTAATATCATCACACTTACATTCTGCATTTTGAAGTGAAAATTAATCATGACTAGGGGGCGGATTTCTATGACATGTCATATTTTTCCCCCTTGCATTATTTCAGGTTTCCGACTAATTTAAACCCGATTCCATGCATTCTGGTGAAAATGGAACGGCTTTTGTTGTGCATATAACTGCATATTTAGGACATTTTCAACTATTGTAGCATTTTTAGTATGAATATGCATATTTAGGTCATAGTTTTGGCATATTTGTTTGCATATTAAAGAAATTTTGAAGTTCCCTATCATATTTTGTAAATGTTGCATTATAATGATACTTTTTGAGAATTTACGACTATTTTAAATAATTAACACTATATTTTAATAAAATGTATTGTAATTAAACTTTTTAAAAAATATATACGGTACACAATGTGTAAGTGGTAAAGTCATATTCAAAATTTTATTGGTCATATTTTAATGTTTTTTAGGTCATAAATGCATGCATATATCCTATTTTTTAGGTCATAGAAATCCGCCCCCTAATCATGACCATGGAAATTGGCAATGGCTAACATTTATTTAACCATAATACAAGTTTGCCAGAGGAAAATGGAAAGGAAGTTACTTAGGCCCAACATCACGCGAAGAGACCGGATAAGAAACGAAGACATACGTAAGACAACGAAGTTGAAAGACGCAGCGAGAACAGCAATAAATTCAAAATGGAGTTGGGCAGGACATGTGCTTAGAATGGACCCCAAAAAGTGGACATATGCTGTAATTGTGTGAGAACCCAGGTTGGGGAGCAGGAAAGTGAGAAGACAAAGGACACGATGGTGTGATATTTTTAAGAATCAACTAGGAGACCAGTAGTCTAGAATAGCAGCAAACAGACAAAAGTGGAAAGAAGTTGCAAGCATTAAAAATTAAAAGTAGAATATCTCGATTTCGTCTCGGCTTTGTAATAATGTCAGTAGTTTTGTTGAAACAAAAACAGATTGTGTCTAAATTATTAAATTACTATGCTATTCACATTAATTTAAAATAAGGAACATTATAAGTAAACTCAAGCAAAAGAAGCTGAGCTTTTATTTTAATAGTCATACTAAATAATTATCATTTCACAGCTTCGTGTTCAATTCCTGCCTACCTGTACAGTTTTGGAAGAACATGTCAACATCGATTCTAAATGCTCTTTATAATCTGTCCAACTGTAAAGGAACCGCTGGTCCAATAGTTGGTAACCATATCGGGGTTTAAGAAAAATTTTCTTTGTGAAATCTGTTGGCACTATTTTCAATAAATGATTAATATTCATTCTTTCTTCATCTAACGAACTTCAGGTGGGTAAATGGCAAATAGTACCTTTGAAGTAACAAAATAAATATTCACTGAAGAATGTTCATAAATTAAATTTAAAACTAACACATTGATTAATAAATTAAAAGTAAAATTTAAATTAGTATCCACTATATTATTGATTGTATACTGTTAAAGGGGAGGTCACACTTTGTCAGATTTCATTTTGCTAAAATCTGTTGCATTGATCTTGTTTTAACAAATAAAATTCTATTTCATATAATTTATAATGCAATTCAGTTAAAAAGAGAACAAAAGACATTAAAATTACCCAAATGTTAACGCATAGGCCTATTTCACTGGTTCTGAAGCATATTTTACAAATTCAAGAGCTTATTTCATGCATATTCTCGTCTTCAGAGCATTAACTTCCGGGCATTAATCAATTAATTAAAAGGTTTTGCTTAATATTATTCAATTGCAAGCTTCTGAAAAGGGAGAACGTATAAGTGCCCTACATTCCCAAATGTAAGCCGTATGTCTGAATAAATTGAACAGAGAAGAAAAAGTACTTATGTCGACAATGTAGATTTTTTATTCAGGTTGCATCATTCTTACTATTCTTACTAAATGATTTCAATAAGTGATCTGTATGTGTAGAAAGTTATAAAGAAATCTTCGAAAGTGTGGATTATTTTTTAATTACTTCAACAAGAATATTTAATAGGTACCATATCAAGACACAATAGCATCGCGTTGCTCGCTATTAATTATTAATTTAGTAGAAGCCCTATTAAGAAGCTATTTGAAATTTCAGCCTTCTATTCCATTGTTTGTTGCTATGAGAACAGCTGTTTTAAGGAAGTAATTTTAACTTTTCAAAGGCGGAACTAGACATCATTGTTCTAACCACAAAGAATGCATAGAATAGTGTGCGAGTTTAATGATAGCCGTTACCTCTTATAACGTAATGATGCACATCTATAAGTTAAATTTTTGATAAATCGCCTGTCACTTCTGAACAGTGTGAATATTATTATTCGCCAGATGTTCAAACTTTAAAGTTACATGGTCTAGAAAACTTTCTATCTTATTATCATTATGTAATCAGGTTCAGCCTTCCCCTGATTTTTCTTCTCTTTCTTCGAACTTTCTTGACGATGCCTGCCTCAAAAACTAAAACTTGGTACATACTGCTTTGATTAAATTGATGGATCTATGAATAAGTGGTATCTAGTTACGTTTCAACTTAACAAATAAACAGTGGAAAACATGGTGCATAGATTTTCAAACATAATACGTGATAAGACTTGCATTAGTTTTCTTTCAGGTAATGTTTCAACTTCAAATAAATGGCGGAAAACGTATACTTTCAAACATAATACATGTTAGTATTTTTTAGATAATGCTTACTGGCTTTCGAGTCGTGCAAAATTTTCGAGAAACCGGTTTGCTACTGTATACAAATTCCAATAACACTTGGAACAGTAGAGAAATAACATGAAAGAGAAAGAGGATTCATAGGCGAAACCTGTGCATAAATAGTTTAATGCACTTTTTTTAGGGCAACAATGATATATGTCTCGACACCAATTTCTAGTTTGTTTCTCTAGATTGATACAGTACTGTGCTACATCTAAAAAATAAAAGGTGCGGAGTGAAGAAGAACTAAATTAATGTTCAATCGTCCTGACTTCGTCATGTAATATTGAAATAACTTATAAATTAATGCACTACCAAATAGAAGATCAACTGACTCTCTTTTAATATAATTTAATGCAATTATGAATCAATCATACTGCATCAGCAATATTGCCAGATGGACAAAGATTTTCCACGGCAGATGGAAATTTACTGCATTGCAATGTATTGCAATGCATTGGAGGAAAAAAGTGGTAAATGGGGAAAAATTATTAACATTTTAAAAATAAATTTCACGGAATTTCTAACCGATTCTACTGTAAGTTTACTGCAAACATAGTTTAAAAGCAAATTTTTAAAAGAAGATTTACATTTTAGTAATTGTTGGCGTGATTCTGCGTTTGTTTATTGGAAAGTGGGTTCTGTATTTATCAATTCTGCATTAACTTGCATATGCTCATGCGTGGTTTCAACAGTGGATAGTTTTAAAGAGTGTGTACCTTTAACTTTCCATAAGTGATAGTTACGTATAGTTTGGAGTACGTCATTTTTGTACTGTCAACTTAATGATGTTTCTTTTTAATCAATTTTCTTGCTCGATAAAAATGTATTGCCATTATGTACTTTATTTATTTAAAAACTAAAGGAAATATAAGTTACAACTGTTTAACAGTACAAAAAGCTTAAAAATAATACAATTTTCAGCCGTTTAAAAATAAATCGAAGGAAAGGATATACCGAGTGAAAGATTAAAAATTTTGCTAGCTCAGAAGGGAAATTAGAGGTGTCGAGCTAAGCAGCACTAAGCATATCGACCGCTGTACGTCATGAGGCCTACTTTATAGTTAGGCAGAAAACAACAAGATGTTACCTACCAACCGAAAATTACCTATTTATTGCTAAAAGACATAAAAGACCACTCCCCTCCTTGTGACTCTTTTTCTTTCATTCCTTTTCTTTTTCCTTTCTTCTCAAGTGTGTTGCAAAGAACCTACGATTCTACAATTATAGGTGGCGTACAGATTCTCAGTAAAGTGTAATATACATCCACAACGAATCCTTACCAAAAAAAATCATCTGAAATTCTGTAATAGATAAAAAAAATGAAACACTGCGGAATTAGAGGTACTTCAAAATTGAGCATGTTTGCTGTATCATACTTGAACTTTGCGACGGGCATTACTTGGGCAAATTCAGTCGGTATATAAAGTTACAACCTCAAAACCTTCATGTGCCGACTGTCTAGAAATCTGTTGTATTCTATTTCCAGAAGCAATAAGGATTTCCACGGCCCACATAAGAGAACTTCTAAAGATTACAGGATTACTTTCATTGTGTACGACTAAAACTGACACGCTGATTAGAAAACCAGAAAGCAAATCATTGCATGATTTGTTTAACGATTTTCGATCTTACCATTCTATTGCTGTAGGTTTAATGACTTTTGTTGGAAGTGTCGGCGCAGTTAAACTCACAGTTAGCAATAACTAATATTACGCATAAGATTTACAGGGATATTAAGTTAACGACTCATTACATGTACCATATACTGGATTATGAAATTGCATGCGAGCAAATTACCGTCATAGTCTAAGGTTTCAGATGTGTGAATAAGAAATCTTAATATGCCTAATGTTATATTTTAAAATCTCTTACGACCTTATAATATAATTCTTATCTCTTTTTCAGAGAGCATTAGTGATCTGACAACTCTGCCAAATGACGGTTTCTTCGCCGAACATATGAGATCCGTGAGTATAGAAAAAATATTCTTCTTTGGTAGTGTTTTCCATTCATTACCCGTTCATATTATCATGGTGGAAACTCAGCTTCTTATACCCAGTGCCCGTAATCTAACCTATCTGAATTATAATGATATTTGGTAATTGAATTTTACGATTTCAACTTTACCTATATATATATGTTTCAATATTAACTTAACGATAATTCATCAGGCAGTTGGTAAGATGCAACTACTTGAGCTTGCGCTCCACTATTCGATGTATCGATCGCTACCCAGATTAAAATAGTATTAGTTTATAGGGTTGGTAACCTTGATACTTTACCACCTTTTCGAAAAGCTCTTTGTGTTTTAATAATTTTTACGTATGTAATTTCATGTATTTTTCCCTATCGTAAAAAAGTGCTAAGCAATAAACAGGGTTAAAAACTTTAGTTAGAATAAGTTAACTGCTACGATGGTATAGAGACTTAGTATAGCATGCGCTCCAAAGATGTTCGTAGAAGTGAGCGGGTCTTTTTGTAGGTATGGCAGCGCCACAACCTGGAATACAGGTAACTTACAGGGATATATAGTCTAGGCTATATTAGACGATTTATGGTGATATTATAGCGCACTACAATAAACATACGCAGGTTTCAAAGGTTTCGTGTTTGTTGTCACATAAAAATTGTATTGTGCTACCGTCCATTCAACGCCACACGAAAATACATTGAAAATACATAAAATGATTAAAGTATGATTTTCTACAGTATTCCTAACACTTAACTTGTCAATAGGAAGTATTTCAGGCAAATTCATTTTCCTAAATAATGTATCATTGTTGTCTCAAAAGGTAAATGTTTGTTTGTATATTTTTCCTATAAGTGTGGAATCGTTTACTTTATTAAACGGGATATTCACAGCAACCATCATTTCACAAAGGTCGATATAAAAGTCAGATTGCTTGTTAGCCAGTGAATTAGACGTTGTTGACACTTCTCTGATCTTGTCCAAAATTCTAAGATGAAAAGTGTGTCATTGGGTTATACAGTGGTTCTTTATAAATTGTATTTTGTCCCTCCGTTATGTTATATTTCACAATTTTGACATACGATTGTTCTTCTATTTGTCCAAAATAATCAGTGCAAAATGTTTCGATATACAACATAATTATAATGTATTTTAGAACACTTTATTTTTAACATTTTGAAACATTAATTTATATGCCCAGTGACAAACTACAATACCTTCTTTAAATATTTTTTAGGCTTCGTACCATGGTCTGTGACACACCAACGTAGTACTAGCTGGATCGTATCAGTGTACGATAACCTCGCCTCCGCAATCACTCCCACCCCCTATACTCCGTTCATTAGTAACTGAAATCGAGTCCTTCCATAGGATCGGGTGCTAAGGTTTTTACCCTGGCAATAATGTGTGTGAAGTGTATAGTATAATCTTGGATAAAAAATCTCTACTTCGTTTCGTCTATTCTAACTTTCGCTCCACACTTCCCATACAACTATCCAAATACACTATTACAGTATTAGGAAGTATGTAGACTTGTAGTTCGACTTAAAGAATTTTTAGCACATTACACACTCACCATTGCTTGGTGTTAAACTATTCTACGTAATAAAGCTATAAATACCGTAGTTGTCATTCACCGAAAGCCAAAATAAGCTGGCAAAATCTTTTCTTGTGTTATATTCTGAACATTTTTATCTTTCAAAAAAAGATGATATGCTTATTAAACTTACTTTGTCTATTCACCATCTTCTGCCATCTCTCACTAAAAACAAGCACGAGAACTTGCTATAGTCCTTTCACATTCGCCAGAGGTTTCAAGGCCAAACGTAGCACGCCTATGATACCCCCACTTACCGTGCTCATATGACATCATACCCCTCCAATGCCAGTCACATTACAAGCCAATAGGGAGTTCCCCCTTGGTGTCGTATGAGTGTGTGCGACAGCGCAGCTCCTCTGCGCAAAGGGGAATACTGTTGACTGCTGATCAGTGGGGGCATATTAGACGTGAGAAGTTGTGGCCTTGAAACCTCTGGCGAATGTGAAAGCACTATATCACTTGATTGCGCGCAGTCAGTAATTCTTTTACGAATCTAAAATTTCAAAAGTTAAACATTTAATTATGGTCGAACAAAAATAGTTCACATAACTTTCCTATAATGGAAATTAAGATACTTGTATGGACATTATGAAATGAGCAAAGTTAATATGAAGAACATACTCGTATCTTAATATATGCCATTATATTCTCTTTGCGTAATGTGCTATTATGTTGCGCTCCCTGCTTTGGCAGTTTGTTGATTTCCAATCCCACATGTTTCCTAATCAGTTTATTTCCAGTAAAAACAAGGAAACACTCTATTTTTTTTATCGTTCGCTTTAAATGATTTGCTCTTCACAATCTAGTATTACAGTAGAGTCCCGCTAATCCGGACTAGATGGAACCGGAACCGGATCACCGAAAGTCCGGATTAAACGGAATTTGTCTTAAAATGCACATACTGTACTGTAATACAAGTTTCAGATGGGTAAAACTATAAAAATCTATGTTTTCCCCGTAAATATGATTTTTCCTACAACTTAATTTTAGTTTTAATACTACTCTATACGTACACCTAAGTTTTTAACCTATGAACTGATGTGGGGAAAAAAATCTTTGCGATTAAATAAAAAATTTATTGATTTTTCAGTACATAAAACCCGTCCGAATTACCCGGGTGTTCGAACGAGAGGAGTTCGGATTAGCGGGACCCTACCGTATTATTATTGCAGGCCTAATTATAATTACACAATTTTATAATGCTTAACCGCACTTAAAATTTACATTATTTTTTTATTTCTCCCTTTGCTCAAATGCTGCTTATATAGCCTATACCAATTCCCTGTGTTCAGTTATTGTTTTTATCAAGGAAGCTACAGGTATGAAGTGTTTAGTTTTTACAAATTTACGAAAAAATGTACATGTAGGTGCGATAAAATGAAAGTGATAAAATGAAACTGTACAATTATGACAATGGACACTTGTGATTGATTGAAATTCCGCATATTCATACGCTGGATTCATTCTCTGAAAACATTATGCATCCTGTTTTCCTTGTAGACATAAGCGCAAGTATTGGAAGATGCATATTCAATTTTTACGCATGACGAGCAACAGAGGCACGTAAAATGCAGTCAGCTCATTGACACTTCGAACACGAAATGAGTGTCCTCAACCTCATGCAAGGGACTACTTTCATTTCCGTGCTGCCGTGTCACCCACTCATTATTATGTTTTGTGCATGACTTAGAAATCTGACATGTTTCATAACTGGAGATTGTAGCAATCTCTAAAGAAGAGTCTGATGCGGTATGCTATATCCTTTTGTCTTTAGTGAAGGGAGCCGTCATTCTATTCTTCAACAAAACTTCCAAATGCAAAAACTTTTAAACTCAATTAAATTGCTTTAAATTTGAAAGGAGTTGAACCACCTACGCTGAAGCAGAAAGTTTAACCTGGGGATACTGACTAACATCCGGTCTAAGTGATTCCAACTTCCTGTCTTTTCTACAAGGGTTGTACAGATATTCCAGTCTTGCCAGTGCAGGTGTCCTTAAATAACCTTCACATTTCAGAACTTGTTATTATTAGATCTACTTACTGCCTTCAATGGCAACTTCGCTGGCAACATTCCATATAAGGTTACTGGACGAGAAATTGGTTCACAGTCGAATGGAAAGTTAAAATGTCCCAAGATGAAATTGGAGAGATGCAATAAATTATATTTGAAATTATTGACACTGTGATTGCTACTTTGAAGATTACTAGGCTACTGGAAGTCACTGTCCTAATCATATTACTTTCGTGAAACGTATTTCCTCTACTTTTATCTTCTAACTCAAAGCTTCAAGGTACAAACATTATAATTATTCGGAATATTAATTCATACTGCCTAAAGTTTTTCACCTTAACTTATAGTTACAAATCGTTCTAACGTTATTTTTGCGTTGAAATTTAGTATCAAATATCAGCACTTTCAGAAAGTTGAAGAAACTAGATTAATCAACTCATGCTTCATTCTTTTGATTTGGACCAATAACACATAAAATTGAATCGGAACTCAGAATATCACAGACGTGTCACACTCAATGTTCATAGAAATTTCATGACCATCATGATAAAAGACTTCGACTGCCTGAATGAAATACGTTTGTACTTACGTGCGTACTTTCAAGAAACTGAACCTACCAATGTGCATCGCGAATTATAACAATGTTAAGATTTAACTTACTCTGCAAAAAAAGAAGCGAATTACGCTTACATTTGTTCAGGAATTAGAATTGTATTTTACACCAAATATCTTCCATATTTCAGCAAACAATGCAGGCGTTTGTGTTGTATTCACAGACAACAGCCATTTTGATTTTGTTAAGAATGCATTTTATTGGTAATGTCTCAGTCTAAAATGGTTTTCAAGTAATTCCATACAAAGTAATCTCTAATAAATGTGTTTTATTGTTATTTATTAAATTTTCTTTGTTAAATAATCATAAATGTAACTCGTGATTTGAACTCCCCTAGTAAAATCCTTCGCGACTACGTCGCTCATGAATTTACCAGTGATTTCAAAGACACTCGTGGCATCACCTATGACAATCATAGGCGATTTCACGATTACAAGTTAATATAAGCTGCACAAGCTACCTTTACATACAGATGTTTAAATTGCTAAATTACACTGCATAGTAAACCCATTTTGTTAGTTGAACAGCTAACTTTCTTTGTACAATACTAGCAGTTGCCCACGGCTTTGCCTGCGATTATTTACTTAATTGCTAGATGCTATATTTAAATCATTTATTTAACAGAAATATAATTAAAACATATTTATGAACCCTGACATCGTTTTTACATAAATTACATGAATTACATAATTTTATTAAGTACATTGTTTTACGTATTAATATGTATATGTATAATATAATTATGCTATTGTTCGTAATTGTAACACTAGTTAAAATTGGTAAATATTAATAAATGTAGGCCTACCATTTACAAGTCATTTGTTTCTAAAATCTCTTGTTTCTATTTCTAGATAAAATGATAAAATTTGTAGAGTTACTTAGTTAAAATATATGTACATCTGCATCTAGTGTATTCCTGCACAAGGTTTGGAAAATTAACTTCACGAATGCAAAACATAATCATCCGTCAACGTGCAAGATCATACTTGTGAACCATATGGACGCAATTCAACAAATTAAAGGCATTCAAGTTTTATAGAAGATTAAAATGAAAATTAGTCAAACATTAAAAACACTTTTTGCTCCACTTGCATTATTTATGTAGAAGAATTTTAGCATGTAAAATGCTCTTTCATCTGTACAAAAATCCAAGCGATCGACAAATTGATGTGTTATATTGCCAAAAATCGATTTCAGCAATGCTATTTTCCCCGGTTGCTATGACACCGAGCAAGGTCATCTTCGATTAATTTCACAATTGAATAACGGTCTTGTTAATAGGTGGCGTTGGGTCTACATGGAAACACAAGCTCAAATATTATATTACATTTTAGGAAATCTAAGCCTCTATGTTGAAAAATAAAGATATTAATTTCCGTTCCAAAGTCTCAATGATATTCCTTTGTAATTGGAAACGTTCCGTACACGGTTGTAATTAAACATACAGGCTACGTAAGAAAAGTTGTCAGTGTTTTATCGATTTGGCAATGCGGACTGATCTATTCTGTTGCCTGTACGGAACACACAAGTAATGACTTTCTCCGTTTGTAGGTACTTCACATATTGCCAATGAAGAGAAAATAAAGTGAACAGACCTGCACGAAGTACTCAATATGTTCTGTACTTTTATTAAAATATTAAATGTATTACACATAAATGACCGACTTAACTCCATGTTAGTTAATTATTATTAATTTTAGCACGGTTTGTAACCTTGAACGATTGTTCCTGGTCGAGGTTGTTTATATAGCTCATCAGGAATCCACAGTCTTGTTAGTCGTTTTGAAGTCCACGGATACGTTTTATACTTCTTTAAATGAAAATACATGTGATATTACGTACTTTTAATTGCTGATTGTTGAAGGAGGTTCATTGTATGATACACATTTCTAAATTCTAAATTCTTTTTAGCTCTTAATAAAAATGGGCTTGATACCAGCAACACAACAATATTTTAATTTTTGCCTAGTTCTTTCGGCGTAGTTTTGCAATTTTCAGGGCATCTTCTTTTGCTGGTTTGGATGCCTCAATAATTAAAAACTAAAACTACTCTGCTTTATATTTTGTCACAATTATAAACTTTAAAGTGTTTAAAAGTTTTACAAAAACATTTTCAGTTACATCTTCTTCTTGTTGTCTCTTCGTTGTGTGTCTCAGAGACAAGCCATAAGAACAAAATGTAGGCTAACTGAAAATGTTTTGGTAAAACTTTTAAACGTTTTAATTTTTATAATTGTAACAATATATAAGGCAATGTAGTTTTAGTTTTTAATTAACATTGTTATATTCTTGTATCAAGTCTATTTTTATTTTATTGATCGACCTCAACGGTTTATAACACGCATTTTAATAATTTTCTGGCACTTGTAAGCTTGTGTAACTCAGCTTTGTCTACCTTCTCTAACCTGACATTTGTGCCAAAAAATATTTTTACATTTTTTTAATAGGGTTATTTCCACAATGTTGTGTTTTTCCTCCACCAAACAATACATGATAATACATTCCATTTTTTTTTTAATTTGCTTCTCCAGTCTCCACTGTTGTCTGTCCAACATATTCTCTTCTTGTTACATTTGGAATTTTGTATTTGTAATTTTTTTCCCATCATTGTGAGCGGATTGTATTCCTAAAAGGAACTTTTAAGCTCTACGCCTACAATCCTTAAAATAAAATCAATTCAATTCAATTCTTGCAGCCATGCTCCCCCTTACACCAACCACCCATTCACCATCGGCCTTCCTTTCCTTCGCCTTCTATCAGGTTCCCAGTTCATCACCAATTGTTACAAATTTCTATCATAAATAACTTTACTGTAAATTATTACAGTATATGTTAACAACGTAACCCATTCTTAGATGTTTCAATTTTTTATATTTCAAGGGTTTCGAATAGATCCTGTGATTTCTTTCATTTCAGCATAGCGACTTTGTTGGAAAAATAGTTTTTGCACGACGTAACTAATTAGTGGTACTTACGAATATTGTTTCCGTGGATCGTAACTTGACATTCCCGCACGCAATCTGGTTGCTATGAAAACAAAAGAAATCTCCGTGCGGTAAAAATTACAAAAAGCACAAGTGCCGTAAGTAAAATCATCATAATACAAGCCTTTATGGAAGACCGGAACCAAGGCCCCCTGGTTTGTGGCGATTTTAACAGGACAAATATTCAGTCCCCATAACAACCAACACATGCGAATCATTTTCTGAAATAAACATCTATCTTCAATAATGTATATACATAATATTTTCAGCTAACATCTCAATTAATATAAATAATCATCGTGTAAAAAATAGCATGCAATACTCGTGCCGTAAGCTCATAACGGATCTCGGAAATTGAAAAAACTCTTTCCTCGATCCGTATGCACCGCTTACGGCACTTGTATCGCAATATACTATTGAATATTACTCACACGATTAATTGTAAAGCTGGAACAAGAATTCGTTTCGAGATTCCTACATTGAAGTTGATTTACAGTTCGATATCACTTTTTCACTTTATATGGTGCATTAGAAACTTCTTACTTCTGCACTTCTGATAACTAATTACTAGGACTTTTGTCCTGAATGATATTTTATGAAAAGAAAAACAACTTAATATCGGGAAATAAACATGGTGTATATTGATTTGGATAACCCCACCTGTACTTGCTCACAGGACATCCCGGCCTTGTCGAATTTCCGTGCTATTCAAACCTTGACACGGGCCCTTCTTTCTCCTCAGTAAAATGGAAATGTCCTTCTCGACGTCCACTCCGGCAGCATCACTAATAGTCTTGATCTTGTAATACATGTCTAGGTGATAGAAAACTTGTCTCCTTGTTTTAATCATGATATCTATCACGCTTCTGTGAGAGAAAGTACAACTACCTTTTGTTGGTCATAGTGGAGAACAAATATTTACAACATTCCCATGTTAATATATTTATCAAGATCTTGGAAAGGATTTAAAAGGCACATGTTCTTTAGGAGAGGGGTAAATGGAAATGAGCATATTAGAAATAGGCCCGCGGGAAAATGATATTAGCTTTTTAATGTTCTTGAACAACCATAATATTAATATGCTTCTGTATATATTAAGACCCTTTTGACTCTTTTTTTTTAACTTTTTTAAATTTAAGATTCTAACATAGGTCAAACTTGTAAAGGAAGCATATTCATTTATTTACTCAAAAAATCCATTTTCTTTCAAATGTAACCCGCATGGGTATTCAACATATGGGATGAATTTTAAATGAGCCTAATTGTATTGCGTCTTCTGGATCTAAACATCTGGAACCTAATTATCTACAATCAGAACTACGCGTAAGAAAATTACTTTTATATAGCAATACATTAATTTGTATATTCGTATAGACCTATTTAAAAACAACTTCAGATCTCTCATTCAAATTGCATAATCAAATATTATTTAATTTATTGATTTGTAGTACAGAAGTCTTTAATTGTATTCTTTTAAGCTTTATTTCTTTCCTTTACTTTCATTAGGTCTACTAGACCCATTTGTTAGTGTGTGTGCTTTAGTTTTTCTTTATTTCAAAGTGAACTGTCTGTACCTAGTTCGAGGGCTGCTCAGACTAGTATCTGCGTGATAGTGATGTGGATGTAATTATGAAGGATTGTATTTTCATGTTTATTTTGCCTTTTATTTGGGCGATCAAGTTTCTAGGAATCAAGGGATATCATCTAGTAACATAAATGTGTTAAACTTCATATTTTGTTCTACGTGAAACTTCTGCCGTAAGGGACAAAAGTAATTTACTTGTATTGTTGATCACCACGGTCAACATCATCTCCTTACCATCATCATCATTATTCTTCAGTATCGGATGCTTAAAAATAGCTGTTTAAGATCTTTTCAGCTTCATAATATTCACTACTGTGTTTTACACTCGTTCCATTTTTCATTATGTCCAATAGAATTTCAAATGCAAATGTATTAATTACATTAATTTCTGTTTACAGTAGGCTATATTATAATTTAAACATTCGCATGGGCCCGTGCTCCTGCATTATACAGGATAAAAAGGCAAAATAATAATAAATTAAACACATACAGAGAATATTTCCTTTATAATGTAGCAAAAACATTACTTACACTCAAATTAGTTATATTCACCCCCTGCTTCAATGCTTATTCCTGGTGTACTTATCCACGTCCCCCCGCTCGTAGATCTACCGCTTTCCGAGCCTTAGCTGTCTCACCTTCATTAAAGATTTTCTAATTTGCTCCTCATCTTTTTTCCTTCCAATAACGCCAAACATGCCCGTTGCTCTTTATTCTACGACGTAAAAATCATCGGTGTTTTCCCTCCATTCTTCTGTGCCTTCCCAGTTTGCTAGAATATGACATCAAGTTTCCTTCCCCTTACATAAAATGCAGAATTTACTATTCACATATGTCTAATTTTACACATAAAGCAAATCTTAATTGAAATGCTCTCTTCAATAACAAGACAAGTACCAAAAAACATGTTTTGACCAAAAGGCTTTTAAAACTTTGTTCACTTCTTATATTCATGGTACTACAATAATAATAATAATAATTTGAGTATTCTTCTATATTGATTTTCTTAATGCAAATCGCATTAAGTATTTACCTGTGGGCCTATTTATAAATGTTGTAAATTACAGTAAACTTATTATTGCAGTGTGTGCCAGTGTACACAATTTGTGGTACCATAAACATAGCATTTTGAATACATTTGGAAGTGTTTATGTTGTAAATTCATATATCACCAAATACAAATTACTTTTTATAAAATCTTCATTCATTTATTAAATTATTTTATTTCTTGTAAAACGGTACAGAAACTAAACATCCTTAACAAGCATGCACAAAATAGGCTTTATGCTATTCGTTGCACATTATATGAACATTTTCATTTGTTCGGCAATAAGGTAAGTATATTTTACATTGATTTACTTAGGTGTAAGCATAACCAAAGTAAGTTGACTTGCCTTATTATTCAGAAAGCCCTTCGTTTTATTTTTTTCTTGTCCAAATTCAGTTAGCAAATGGAAATCGTTTTGAGGGCAATTTTATTTTAAGTCTGTAATTAAATAGTTTACCAACGCATTAAATTAAATTATCATTATCGTGTGACATTCTTCCAAACAGTAGAAACATGTTACAGTTTAAAATGTTTTCCATTACCTCAATTACTGTCTACATTGGTATAACGAATAACAATGTTGCAAAGTTTTTACCTTCTTAATCTTCACTGTAATTCAGTAAAAGAAAATTTTCTTTCACAATCTGCCAGCATTTTGGTCAGTTTAAAAAATTAGAACTGGAAAATCTTACCCAATTGTCCACAGCCGTATACAATATTTAGCTTTTCTGGCCCCATGCCCATTTAATAAAAATCATTGTCACATACAAAACATTTTGATTATTTATGATGAGTAAGGATAAAATAAAAATACAGTATTTATTTGCATCCGAGTGTGAAGAATTTAATGATTAAGTGTTGGCTAGTTTAGTTTCTGACAGGCCAGACAATTGAAATAGAAAGCAAGGGATTGTAGCAATACTTGGTGGAACTACTCATGCATATGGCCTCCAAACCCATATGCAGATGTATACCTGTAATTTCCTTTCTCCGAGAAAAGTTTTATTATTTCACGCATCCTTATTACTCATACATTGTTTTTCGTTACTAACATTATTTTCCATATTCTGATTTTTAAGAGTAATCTTGCCTTTATAATGAAATTTTATATACAATTTTTCAATAATGGTCTTTTCTACATGGGAGAGCAGAAAGCATTGACGCATTTCACATATAAATTTTTGTTATTTATTTATTTGTTGTACTAAGAATATTACAGGCTAATGCCCAATTACAATATTCTCGCTTACATTAATACACCAGATTCTAAAATTAAATATTTAAATTGATATTCAAAATAATTAAGCTAATGCTATAACAATAAGGAAAAGAACACACAGAAAAGAAAACCAGAAACACAAACAATTTATGACAATTACACAAGGGAACATAATATGAAAAACCAAATAATAATATAAATAATAATGTAATAGTTTTGGAGGAAAATATACATATCAGAAAGATTCAAGTAAAGAAAATGACATGGAGCAAAATTTAATAATCATTTTTTTTTAATTTAAAATTTTTTTTCACATATACTTTTAAACCGCTTATTGTTAGTATTAAAAATATCTATATTGTCCATTTTGTGCAACTGATTGTATAGTCGGAGTACATTATAAAGAGAAGAATTATTATGAGAGTCAGTGTTTACTTTTGGGATGAAAAAAAGATTATGCAATGTATGAGATCTATAACGTGGAACATAAAAATATATTTCTTTGGGAATATTAATATAATCTATTTCATTGTTAATTAATTTGTATAAAAACAACAATGCGTGAATATTTCGTCTGTGTGATAATTCAGGGATATTGAAATACTGTAACATAGTTGAATATGATTCAAATTTAGGGTAGTAGTTAAACTGTTTGAAGTACGTATATTTTAGAAATTTATTTTGAATGGACTCTATCAATTTCCTGTATTTAATGGTAGTAGGATTCCAAATTAATGAGCAATATTCTAATTTTGGTCTGACAATGGTTCTGTATAGTCTAAATAGTGTACTTATACTACAATATTTTGAGTTTCTGATAATAAATCCAAGATTTTTAAGAGTTTTACAAATAATATTATTAATATTATTCGAGAAAGTTAAATTATTTTAAATAATATACCTAAATCACTCATAGTGGTAATTTTGTTCAACTGAATACCATTAATACAATATTTTCATGCAATATTGTTTTTAGATCTAGAGAAAGACATAATTTTGCTTTTTTTTATGTTCCCTACTTGTTATACGGCCTATAATACGAAACTAAACTCTCAGTGAAATGTTGAGATTGGAGAATATTACACAAACTCGTTTCCTTAAAAAATACTGTTCTTTAAACAGTTGCTGATTTAATCACCATAATTTTATTCTATCACAATACTACAACTATACAGGGTCAAAACTTCACTTCGTTTCCTCTGCGTAGAGTGCAAACACTTAAATGATATGACGCTAATTTGGTCAATTGTTAAAGGAGGGAAAGTTTCGAAACCCTTTTGGTTTCTTGGTTCCCTACTTGAAATATTAGGTTCGACTACAGCAAATCAACGACCCTTAAATGTTGATATTCCAGACTATATTCATATCCTTCTTGTATCTGTGATATTTCTTACTCAGTTACTCTGTGTGTGTGGGTTTGTGTGTACTAGACATTGAAGTGAGAGGGGAGAGGGAGAAAGAGAGAGATAAACATAGAGTGCATGTATGTGAGATATATAGAAACATACAGAATTAGAGCGAGGGGAAAGAGAGACACAGAACTTTATATTAGAGTGTAATAAAATCAAGGTCTTTTTATCATGCTAAATTTTATTGGGCCTGTTATTCAATGCAGTTTATTGAATTTGAATGTCGTATCAAATGTTGTGAGGCTTATTGAATACCTGTATTATAATTAATCTTTGTGTTAATTATATATGAAATTGAGTTGAAAAAATCTTCCTATAATCAAAGTGTGGGTTAAGGCGCTGTGATAGAAACAGTAAACTCGCGGATTCAATTGCCGCTGATGTAAATGGGACCTTAAAATTTGCCTAATTCTTTTTGTGGTAGGCCTACCACTTTTTCTTGTGGCACCATATTGCTTTTTTTTTTAAGTACAAAAATATAATTGTTGGGGTAAAGGCGGTTGGTGCTAAATGGTGTGACAACCTTACCGCGTTCATGAACCGATTGTCTAAAATTCGGGATCCACACCTCTAGGAACCATAAGGGCTTCTAAGACCTGTATTTAGGGAACACGTTATGAACGTAGAGTAACATTTTATATTACCTAAATAACTGCCGTAGCCTATTACCAGTATTTGACTAGCATATTATGTAACAGTCTCAGAATATCGTGTTCTTAGGGGAATTATAACGTATGAACATGTGATACTCACTATTTGATAGATATTACGGTTTTTCAAATCAGTACACATCAAATGCGTACAAGGTCGATTTTTACGAAGATTTACAATGTTTTAAAAGCTCACAAGAGAGTGCTTACGTTACTAGTGGCATTTCCTTTTTCTCTATACTTTGTGTTATTCGTCTTTATGATATTCTAATCTTTGTACTTCAATTAAATCAGTATTTTAATAAATGCTGTAGTCTATCTTTACGATCAAGTTAGGGGACTTCCATCAATTCAGTTTCGTAAAGACTTACTTATAATTCGAGATTACAAAAATAAATAGTGCAAAAGCAAGCTGAATAAAGCCTAATTCATACGAAGATGTAAGGAAGCATATAGCAGAAAAAGAGATATACAGACCGCAGTTTTTAAAGACTTTCACCGAATTTGTCAAGAAATTAATCACTGAGAATGAATCAATACTTTATTTCAACAAGCAGTATACAATACATAGGCTATTGCTAAATGTTATTCTTCATGTGAACCTAGTATCAGTAAGTACCAGTAAGTGCGGAAGCGGGAAGGAACATTTGTGTGCCCCATTCATTTACTCTGAAGTGCGCGTATAATTAATTATTTATTGATGTATAAGTTATTGCGCGCTTTTAATCGAAGAAAAAAGGCATTTTGCGCTTCTAATAAGTACCAATTTCAAACAAGTTAAAATGTATAAATAACATACAGTAGTCCTATACAATATCATGATAATAATGCAGTAATACTGTGTTGGTGATAAGCGAGGCGGGTCTTCTAGTATTTTCCTTTTCATACTTGCTTTCCATGACTAATTGCTAATAGCGTACATTGCTTCAGTACAAACAAGAATACGACAGCCAATGTTTGTAAATACAATAGTTAAGGTCTTGTATAGTTGTAGTACATTCTGTATTAATGAACAATATCAATATTTTGGAATATTGAAGTTAAAAATTTCAATTATTAATGGCAGGGTAAAGTTGTCATTGCCACCCTTACAGTGGTTGGCATATTTTCCCCTTCCGGTAATTATAATTACAATTACAATTACAATTTATTGTTCCAAATTACACGAAAAATACATACAAAAGTTGATACACCACCCGAAGAAGCAGAGCTTGTGTTCGGGGGTGGTTCAGTTCAATATATTAGAAAAACTTATACTAAATAATTACTTAAAACAATACATAATTTGGAGAAGTATGACAAAATATTATGTATAAAAGGTTAGAACATGTTCTATTTACAATACAAAGGTACGGGGTAATACAATAATAATACATAACAATTTATTTGTTCAAATTTTAGTAAAAAACAAAGAAATTAAGTTCTATCCAAATTTTTAAGTTTAATATGAAAAATGTAATAACATAAAAGTAGAAAACAAAAGTAATAATTATATATATTTTCTAATTTTAGACCTAAATTGTTTGTTGTTTAAGCTATTTAGATCAGGATGGTTGTTAATAAATGAATTGAATAGTCTTGGGTCAAAACTTGAACAGTGCTTAGCTCCAGCAGTTGTAACATTTTTTGGTTCAAGTAATAAATTAAATTGATTCCTTCGCGTGTTATATACGTGAGATTCTGACTTGTAATTGTCACGATGTTTATGAAAATAATCCAGTATGACGTAGCCTACTTGTAAATTTGGTCTATGGTGAAAACGTTAAATTCAGAAAATAATAATTTGGAAGAATAGTCAGGAGGCTTAGATAAACAAATCTTTATGATGCGTTTTTGAAGACAAAGCAAAGGGCTGAGGATCGTTTTTGCAACTCCTCCCCACCCAATTATGCCATGTTGAATAATAGAATGAATTAGGGCTAAATAAATCGTACGTAAAACATGAGCTGGTAAACATGAACGGAGAATAACCAATTTATAAATGACTTTACGTAGCCTATTGCATAAATATTCAATGTACTTGTCCCATCTTAAATGTCGATCAATTATGATGCCTAGATATTTCACTTGATTTGATTCACTTAAGGAGGGACAAGTGCAGCTATTAATACAGCAATCTGAATTGTGTATTTTTAAGCTTAAATTTTTACTTACTTTTAATTGTTGCATACCGGTAGCTGTTAAAGCGAAAGGAACTAGCGTAGTTTTCTCAACATTTAAGGAAAGTAAATTAAAATCCAGCCAAGATTTAACAAGATTTATACCTTTGTTGGCATTTTCGAAAGTTTCACTCCATGAAGAACCACTAAAAATTACAACGGTGTCATCAGCATATGAGTAAATAGAGCCATTAAATATATTTAAATTAATCTTTAGTAGTTCATTTATGTATATTAAAAACAATATGGGACCCAATACTGTACCCTGCGGTACACCGATATTTATTTTCCGGAAATCACTGAGATCATTATCTATTCTTGTAGCCTGAGTTCTATTACTTAAGTACGACCGAAATAAATTTAAAACATTTCCTCTAATGCCTAGAGCATGTAATTTTGTAAATCTAAAAATATGCCTAAACATTTGTTTCCAGTATCTAATTCATTTATGATTTTCGTTGTGACCGTAAAAATGGCATCATCTGTTGACAGGTTAGGACGAAAACCGAATTGATTGTTAGATAAAAGTTTATTATTATTTAAATAATTCATCAGCCTATTCTTTATACATGTTTCTAAAATCTTTGAGATACTTGGTCGAAGGGAAATTGGCCTATAATTATTTAATTGGTTCTTATCCCCTGTCTTATGAATTATTACGATTATAGCATTTTTTAAATCTGTTGGAAATATACCTTGCGAAAAACATAAATTAAAAATGTGAGTCAGCGGTTTAGCTATGAAGTCAACAATTTTCTGTAGAGTTTTATTCGTAATACTATCTATACCAGGAGAAACACTAAGATTTAATTTGTTAACAATATTAATTATCTCACTTTCGCTTATAGGATATAAAAACATAGATGAGGACACTTTATCTGGTAGAAAATTATTCAAGTTCGATGTCCTCTTTACTTTTTCGGCAATTGCAAGTCCCACCTTTGAAAAATAAGTATTAAATTCATTGGCCATTTTTTGCTTACATTTTAATACGACGCCATCATCACTTATAATTTCTTTTATGACTTTATTATTATTTGGTTCCGTGTCAGTAGCTTCATTGATGAGCTGCCAAAATTTTCTGGGATTGTTCATATTTTTATTAAATTGGTCTGCATAGTATCTAGCTTTCGTGTTTTTTATAACCAGAGTTAGCATATTTCTATAAACCTTGTAATTATTCGACAATTCTGTGTTAGATGGGATGCTTTTTAATTTTGTTGCCATTTTATCTCTTATGCGGATTGATTTAATAATACCTATTGTAATCCACGGTTTTATTTTTCTGTATTTGGAAGGAGTGTTTCCGAAATTGTTAGAAGTATGTTTACATAGGCTATATAGTTCTGTAATATGTTATAAAAATTATGAAAGCTTTCATCCGAATTTTTATTGTTAAGTACATTATTCCACGTTTCTTATTTAGTATCTAAGATAAAGTCATTATAATTCAAAATGCCATTTCTACGAGCTAAAAGTTCGTTAGATATAATAGGATATATATTAGATATATTATAGATATATTAGATATGATAAGGTTTTGGTTTAAATGTTACGCCACTGGTTGGTGGCACTTGTTTGGTTAATCTTTTTTTGTTTTTGTTTTCATGTTTCAATATTGGGCACATTCACCTACAGCGCTCTTATTCCTTTCATGGAAGACTTGTATTACTCAGTCTGTTTTACTCCTGGTTTATGTGATATTTCTTAGGGCAAGTGTTAAGGCGCTGCGCTACAAACCGGAAGGTCGCGGGTTCGATTCCCGATGAGGTCGTTGAGATTTTTCAATTGGCCTAATCCTTCTGGTAGCACTTTGGCCCTGGGGTCGACTCAGCTTCTAACAGAAATGAATACCAGGGGCAATCATGGGAGTAAAGGCGGCCGGTGCGTAAGGCTGACAACCTTACCCTCTTCATGTGTCGAATGTCCAAAATCTGTAAGCCTCAACCTCCTGGAACCCTCGGGACCTCCATGGCCTGTATTGGGATCACTTTACCTTTTTAAGTGTTAAGGAGTTGTCATGAGTTTTCATTTCCTGGATTATATTAAAGACAACACATGGCATTTTAATAACCACATATGGTTTAATGAATTTATATGTAACATTTGATACGGTAATAAGAAGCATGTCATCCAACCGTTGTCAATGTGAATGGTGAGGGTGCCAATAACCGTAACATAACAACAGTTTTCAGTTGTTGGCAACCGGTGCCAGTAACTGTATAGAGCTAAATTTTCTGATTTTACCATTCCAGTATACGGTAATCATTCTTATTCATTATAGCAACACAATTTTTTGCATGTATTTTTATTCAGAATTAACAGTTATTGGCACGATTTCCAATGTTACTGCAGTACTTTGCCAATGAGAGGATAAACCAGTTATTGGCACTGCCATATATTGCAAATAGATTTTTAATTTTTGCTAATCTGATCACCCAACTATGAATAAAGGCACCAAAATTCAAATATGCCTAGAACAAAAAAAGAAGAAGAAATAATGAGGCTATAGTACAGTTGACCTTCAGGCAACCCTTAACACCATTCATCTCTGAATGAAAAAAAAAAAAACTTCAAAGCAGTAATGTATTCTGAGATCTACATTGCAGTTTCGCCTTGACGGAAAATTTACTGAAGCATCAATGGGACCAGCTTTAATTTTGACTGAAGAAGAGAAGCTACTACCCGTTCTGGAGTGTGCGTGAGGTTTTCCAGTCAGAAAGATAGGCATTAAGAGTTTCTTACAGCACTATCAAAAAGAAGAAAACACCTGGAGAAGGATGGTTTCGGGCCTTCATTGTGTACCAGTGAGGGTGTGACTATAGCTAGTGTTTCACTCCTCCAAGTTGTGCAAAATGTTTCCTTGTGCAGTACTGAAGAAAACGAAAACACAACTAGGAAAAGAACATTAGGACATGAAGAGAACCAAAACACAAGTAATGATGCAGTGGAAAAGAGAAAAGATATTGCTTCATCCCTCCAAGAAGTTTTGCACTGGCCAAGAACCCGTAAAAGAAAGTCCAAAAGAAATATATAAAGAATGCCTTTTTGTAATAACCTATAAGTTATGGAAGGATTTGTTTCAAGCAAAGGAAAAAAAAAGTCAAGAAGAGAAAGCTAATATGGAAAGAAAACGCAAGAGATAAGAAACTGAGTTAACAACAAAAATGACTAAAAACCAGTTGATAAAAAACAATCATGATCTCCAATTTTTCGGGTTACAGATGTCTCTACAACTCAAAAAGGGAATAGCAACTTGGAAGATGAACATCAACAGACGGCAACCTCAAATCACGTTTATGCAAGCTAAGCATTTCAAGACCTAAATCAAATTTTAAGAGAGAAATGTGTTTTGAATGCATGAAACACATTAAAAATACGGATCTGGAATGTTCAATGTGCAGTAGGTTATTCATAAGAGATGTGTTCCTTCCATCGTGAAATGCATTTGCCAGATTATGATTAATCAGATACGTGTGTGTTATACATGTACGAACTATGCAGATAGCTCACCTGATTTTATGTGGGAAGATTCAGATTAGATTTAGAAATATGTAAGAAATAACGATGCATTTATTTAGAAAGAAAAGCCTTACTAATTGTAATAGCCTAGTTTAGTTTTGCCAATTACTGTGATGCCAACAACTATATAAGTTTATGTTGGTGCCAAAAAATTGTTTTTTGTTTTGTTTTATATTTAGATGCATATAATAAATTTAGCTGTTAAGATAACAAGTTTAAAAAACATAATTGTAGTCCCTAAATTATTCCCTACACACTGCTATAACTGAAATGTAAAAATAGTATTAATCAATGAGGACAAAAAATAACATTTTACCGAATGTGTCTGAACGGTCTTATATTGTTAATGTTAAACTTGAACTTCAATAAAATATACAAAATGCACTTTAATTTAATATTGCATATATATTATTGGAAATCTACATTGAATTTCAAGACCGAATACAATACTTCTCCAAGTCATTGTATGTGTGGTGCATGTAGAAAAAGCAAAAATATAAATCAGTCAATAATGTAATATGCAAGATGTGTAATTTGCTACTTTGTATTTTGGGGAAGTGTTCCTAACACAAACTTTCAGAAACTTCAATTATCATAGGCATAAAAATGCTTAACTTCAGAGCTTTGTCATATAGCCTATACATATGTGCACCCCTTAGTATGAAAATAGATTTTATATTTGTATTACATTGAAAACTGGTTCTTTAAAGTTATTCCTATAAAATGGCATAAAGCCCATACCACTCTCTTCTCACTGTATCGAAAAACTTTTAGTCAATTTCTCTAACTTCTTTTTGTCTGCCCATTCTGAAGGAAGAACGTTAAAAGAATGGTAGAAAAAGATAGTAAGGGTCTTCCTTGCAGAAACTAATAGAAGAATACTTTCCGGAAATTCGAAGTTTCTTAATGCTATGAGTCCTGATATATTCTCTCTGGTAGACTGCTGATTATTCCTGATGCAGCTTTTAAAAATTAGTAATAGATAAAATGTTTCTAATGTGGGGAACTGAACAAACGTATTGCAATAAAAGTAAGTTAAAAGCCTATAGAAATTGATGGTTTCTGTGGTGGAGGGGTGAAATAATTCTACGAAAATGTTAATGTGTCATTCGTTAAACTTGGTGGTTCATGGATTTTCTTTTATTGCTCAGCATAGTTAGACAGATTATTCAGAAATTTTCGACATAATTTTGTCATCCGGGAGGACTTTAAACTGCGGACCCGTGTAAAATAACTTTCACGTCCAAATAATAGCTTATTATCCGGGAGGGGTGGTCAGGCGATGGGCTTACCACATGCCACTCTGCCCTCTATTCAAATTGGTAACTGTAACCTCCACTTGGAGGCCCTATGCTTCACCACTGCAAAATTCACAGTCTAATATAGCTTCTGCTCAAGAAAGCATCAGATACTCTGATTACTCTGCCAATAATATGTCTAAATTTATTTTCACATAAGAAATCAATGAAGTTTTTAGAACTAATAACAAAAGAACAGTAGACCAATGCCTACCGATAATTTGGAAGTAATATGTAAATAACGTAAATTGACCCCTATAAAGCATAGAAATCTTAAGGATTTCAGAAGGTTGGACCTTCTAGATTTTACGACGTTCTGCACACGTAGGCGGTAAGGCATCCTTAAGCACTAGTCATCATTACATCCAGAAATTGCTGCTGGTATGAATGTCTGTTATAGACTGAGTCGGTCTGAAGGCCATAGAACATTCAGAAGGATTAGGCCAATTGAAAAATCCCATTGAGTTAATCGGGGGGTCGAACTTGTAACCTTCTGCAGTGCCCAATGTTTGAACGAACTGCACAACAGCTTACCACAAATAACACCGTAGCATGAAATTATAAATAAGATAATATTTTCCTCCTACAACATTCACAACTACGTATGAATAAATTGTGTTCTTTGATTCACTTTATGCATTATTGCATAATATTTAAAATATTTCCTACAGTTTTTAGATGGAGTTCACATCTCCCATCCGCACTTTATAATATTACATGGCAGAGAAGTTGAAAAACTAGTTTTGGAAATGTGCCATGATGCTAAGATAGATGATAGTGGGTGTAAGAATTCTCGCCATAAACTCCATCTTCTGTAGCATTCAAGCCAGGTTTACTTACTGTTTTGAATCCGTTCAAGAACATTAAACTACACACCGCCTTAAAAATAATGAGCAGAAATTTGGTTCAATCTATTTGAGAAAATCGTTTTACCTATAAAAGACATCTCTTGGAAATTGACTAAGTCTTGTCAAAGAGACAACTGACAGATAATTTGCCAAGTAAATTTTTATCAACAAAGCAATGCCACGATATGTTTTAGATTCTATATGCCGAGATACATCGTTTTCACAGTGGAATCAATAATATAAAAATAGTATGTGAAGTATACTTATGTCATTATTGATTTTATATTAATTTTTCAAAAATAAACACATTCGATGCATGCTCTCATGATTCAAGGAGAAGACATAAATTTGTGCTTTCAAAATTTCGAACGTAGAAGTCTTTCTGTTCCCATTATGTTTATATGAAATTGAATAACAAAATATCTTTAGGTGTAAGATAAATTGGCAGTTTTGAATGCCTAGACTTAAAAATGTAATTAAGCAACTTATACCGTTTAGAAATATTTGGAGACTGATTTTATTAAATTTTAATGACTAGCTATCGCGACCTATTCCAGTTTAAGCTTAATGGTTAAATAAAATTATTACTATTATTGCCATCATATAAGCTATCAATAACATAATACCTGGTATTTAAGAGTATGGCTCATTTCTGCAGTTTAGGTAAGTTTATTTGGAAGGAAGATTGTGGTCCTTACTATCATACTATTGAGTGTATTTAAAACCCATATTAGATCAGGACCGAAAATGAAATAAGTAGCCTGCGCTTTTCAAGGGGTATTCATTAAGTTGTAGCCTAAGTAACAAAACTCTAATATTTTAGTGGAAAAAATTATGGTTCTCGTATGTCTTTTACACTATTTTTTCTCAATAAATGCCATGCCATGTATACAAATATTCACCTTTTGAAGGTATAATTACAGACGTTAATGAAGAATGATTTACATTTTAAATTGTTATAATAAAGCCTATGGTTTTTAGTAAATTAAGGGTGATAACGCCTTTATCAGATTTAGTAACAAGAAATTTGTCATGTATTTTTAATCTCTTATAGCGACAATTATTTTTAAAACCTGGTAAAGGGAAAAATCATCGCTCTTAGTTTCTCTAATGGTATTTGTTTAAGAAATAGAACTATTTGGATACCGAAAACCATGAAATCTTTAAATGATGTGGTGTCAGACTTATTAAAATGTCATCCAGTTTGTTTGACTATGCTCCACCTTATGATATTGCTGATATTTTGTCACATGGTATTTAGATTGTGATATAGTCAGGGTCCAGATATCCCGGTTTTACCGAAAGAGTACCGGTTTTGAGCATATTGTCCCAGTGACCCAAGAAATATTTTCTGGAATCCCTAAATGTCTCTGTTTTTTAAGAAGATTTTTATGATGTTTTGGTTTCTTTGTTCTATTTTTTTTCACCCCATTGTGATGCTTCTTGCAATAAGTATGTCAATTGTCTACCTGGGATATTCGATTAGAGATTAGGGTTCAAGATTCTTACGAAATGTCTTACTTCCATAGATTAAGTTAGCACCTGGTAATTCGTTTCAGTCAGTAATGTTATCACTGAGTAACTCTCACTTATGCTGGACATTTTTACTTTGTGCCTTTACTGCTTACTAGTTTCAGTATGGCACTGAGTGAAGTTTGATTGTTTTCGGTGAAGATGCGAATAAATTTGTTTATTCAGTGATATACCTACTTTATGAGATTGTTTGGTGGACGGAAAATGTCTGAGTCCGTCTGTCCATGTGGTTGTATGCGCGATAACTCGAATACGCTTTATGGGATTTTTGTGAAACGCATTTATAACGTCCATGGGATGAAGCTTATTGATTTTGGAAAAGTCGGTTGATCGGTACCGGAGTAATGCCCAATTATGGGCCTAATTTGTGAAAATATTCATCAAATGCATTCAGTTCTCATTACTACAATATCGTTTGCAGTGTTCATATACTGCTTTGGAAATTGCAATACACAGAGCTCTGACAAATAACACTACCCACATATTCTTTCACATATGCTTATCAAACTTTAGATCTTTGTTTTTCCGTAAGCCCTGCTTAATAAATCGAACTGGAGCTTAACTCTGATCGATTACAAAAAACAAAACAAACAACAACAAAAAACTCCTTTTTTGTATATCACGGATGGAATTAATGACTGATTAAACAAAAGCATGACATATGAAGTAAAGAATACAAGACTTCATCAAGGCGTTATGAATATAAAATACAAGTTTTCAGATATTGGCTGAATTATTATTATTATAATAATTCAGCAATTTGAATGCTTCATTCGTAAGTGTGTTGAAAAAATAATTTTCTCAAAAAGTTCGAATGCTGAATTGTTCCAAAAAGTGTCCCGGGTTTTTTGTTTTACAATCTGGTTTTTCAAAATATTTCAAAATAATTCATTTTTAAAGATTTTTATTTAAACTAGCACTTGGAGGTAAACTTACCTTGGGCTTTAATCCTATGTGAATATAACACCAAGAAAGTGGAACACACTAGTAACAACTTTGACACCAACACTACCATCGCCACTGAATGTCTGCACGCATTTATAACTTCGTCACTGACACACCGCACATCTGCTCGAGGCTTACCGCGGAAGACCTCACTCACAAGACTGCCTAAACTCCAGGTGAGAGCTGGAGATCTGAACTGCAAGAACTGGTCACGTGGTACACAACGTCACACACGTCTTCTGGTAACGGTACCAGGTCTGCTGCTTTCAAGGATGTGTTGTGGTACCGCTGCTACACTTTTACATTTTTATCAGACATTTGGTCTTTTTTTACAGGGCAAAACACCTCTAATTAGATCACAGACATTCTTTCATGCTTTCGTCAACAGTGCTAACGGTCATGTCTTGAAAGGGTTTCTATTTTTCAAAACTCCAGGGTTATAAGTTCCCCGGGGAAAGAGACTCTGTCTAAAGTATGTGCAATATTTTTAGGGGTTTTTTGCCTATGTGTAGAGACATATTTAGGCGTAGGGGAAATATTTTAAGGGGTGGCTTCTAAGCTGTCATGTTATTGTTAACTAGGTATTTATATTTCGTTTTTCTTTCTGTCATAAACATTATAAGAGTAAATTATGAGAACAGATTACAGTATAATATATGCTACGAAATCACCAAAATCAGAAAATACCCGTGTTTAATGCAAGTCGTAACAAATCGGCCGATATATTCGATATAATGGTATACTACGCCACATGTTGTCCTCTTAAGATAGAGCGGTGCAATCGTAGAGTTTACGTTTTATTTCTAGCTGATATTAAAATTACAAAGACAGATTTCAGAAAGCTTTAAAACTCAGTCATCTTATTTTATTTTGAGTCTGGACAGACAAGTGTCTTAAAAGAATATAAATAATGAATTGTGCCTTTATTATGAACCTAGTAGCCTATTTTAAATAGTGATATCAATAATAAAGAGGAAATCATTACTCTGTATTGATGCCAAACCTATAGGCCTAATCTATATTAATAAAAATGAATTTACAAAAGGGTTGTTGCCGCATCACTTGAGAACGGCTCGACCGATTTGGCTGATTTTTGTTTTGTTGTGATCGTAATTGTCTGGAGAAGGTTCGTATGAAAGAAAATTTTTGGAAAATCCACGGGAAAAGTCGGAAATGTGATGAAATGAGGCAAAGTTAGACAAAGTTAGAGAGTTCTGCTGTCAATTGTTTACATAAAAAAAGATTTAAAAAATCGAAGTGCGACAAAAGAAGTGTGACATTCACAGTTTGAGAGTTCTACTTTCACATGTTTTCATAACAAAACAAACAAAAACAAAAGTGAGTCTTGCAACCAAACCAAATCGAAAGTGTGTTATCCATTCATTTTGAGAATGCAAGTCCGTGTAAACAAATGCACGTGATTTGAACCCCACCACACATCATGCTACAAGACAATATTGTGCTGTATTAGATTTTATTTTTATAACAGTAAAAGCTTATCAAATGTGACGAAAATTTTTAAGATAATATCAACTTATTGCAAATGTTTCAATGTATTGCGAAACGTGGCATTCGTGATATAACCCTCCAGTTTGCGAGAGTCATTGTTGTGAATAATGTAAACATACAAATTTCAGTGAACAGCGAAACGTGGTGTTTATAATTTATAACCCAGTCTGTGAGAAGCATTAAACATAATGACTGAAATTCAACCAGGCCAAAGTGGCATAATTAAAAATAAGAGAGGTAAATCTTTGCGAAGTGGACAGAAGGAAATTATATTGAATGTTTTTAATGGGTTTAAAAAATATATATCCAGCACTTGCAATTGAGGACGTTGTAAAATTGACATCTGAATTCACTGGTATATGTACCAGAAGTATCTGGAAAGTGCGTAGTGAATACAGAGACTCTGGTGTAGTGAAAACTCCCCCAAGAAAGGCTGAAAAGCTGCATAGTGTTTTAGATAACATTGATGACTTTGTGAAAAGTGCTATTCGAGCAAAAGTTCATCAATTCTTTTTTGATAACATACCTCCAACTGTGGATAAACTTCTTTGTGCTGTCAATGAGGACTCCGACCTACCTAATTTTAAAAGAACAACAATTTATAAGTTATTGTTGGACATTGGAATGAAATATGTGAAAAGAAGTGAGGTTAATTTTATAGTAGATCGTGATGATATTGTACTTTGGAGAAAACGATATCTTAGAGCTGTACGGCAATACCGAGCAGAGGGTCGAAAGTTTTATTTCTTAGACGAGACATGGGTAAATGCAGGACACACCACCCCTAAAACTACTGTTGAATCAAAGGAAAAAGCTTTTAGGGCAGGATTAAGTCAAGGTTTAAAAAATCCTATGGGTAAGGGGAAACGCCTAATAGTTACGCATATAGGTAGTGAAACAGGCTTCGTAGATGGGGGTTTGCTCATTTTTTAGTCAAAGAAAACAGGTGAGTACCACGAAGACATAAATGGAGAGGTATTCCGTAACTGGTTTGCTAATGTTTTGCCGAAACTTGAACCCAACAGTTTAATAGTTATGGACAATGCATCATACCACAGTGTGAAACTCTATCGGCGTCCAAATACTTCTTGGCGTAAACAAGATATTGTGGAATGCCTACAAGAAAAGAATGTAACATTTAATGATAAAAGTGTTAAGGCAGAGTTAGTGATCTTAGCACAGGAATTCGCGGACAAAGATGAAAATAAATATGTGGTTGATGATAGGGCAAATAAAGCGGGCCATCAAGTACTGAGGTTGCCCCCTTATCATAGCAATTTGAATCCAATTGAACTGGTATGGAGTTTTATCAAAGGGTTTGTGGCCAGAAATAACAAAACTTTTAAATTATGCGATGTTAGGAAACGGTTTGACAGAGCAGTATTGATGGTGACGCCAGAAATGTGGCAAAAGGAAATCAAGCATGTAGTGGCTATATCTAGCGTTTTCTGAGGAAATTGTTATAAGTCGTTCTTCCTCATTTCAAGTTCTATGTAGGCCTACAAATCGAAAGTCATTCATAAGTTAATTTCAAATTACAAAATAAAAACCCGGGCGACGCCGGGCCTTTTAAGCTAGTGAAATATAATAATGCCTCAATTGTTTTGGTAGTACATTCATCTTGAAGAGACGAACTTATTTTTTACTTCATAGGGACGCTAAATAAGCAAATTCGTCCCTGCTTGTGTGTGTATATAAGGGTCATTCTTCAAATACGGGAAATTTTGGAGTGTCTGAAATCCAAATTTTTTAGAGCTTAAATGTTTATATTTTTTATTTATTTTTATTTTTTAACTTTTTTAAAGCCATGTGAATGACATCCGTGTGCATGTGGATGGCAGAAGGCCACATTAATGACTAGCTTTGGCAACAATCTACTTTTCTTTATGTGGTTTCATATTTTAAGGTTTAAATCTTCAAATTTGTGTGCATACTCCGGAATCAATGTAATTTAACTAGACTGTGTTTTTATGGTTGGGGGGGATCAAGCAGAAATTAATTTAATCAGTTTTAAGATTTTAAGTACAGGTCACAGACACCACAAACACAATAGTAGGCCTACCCTACATTTATCATCTACATGACTTGAGAGTCATCCACATATCCCTTTATGGGGCATGAGGATGACACAAAAATTAGGCATGTGGATGACAAAAAAGGAGTTTTAGTGGTCTCAGCAAGCCATTCCTAAACCTCTGTAGGCTCAACTTCAGTCAGGTACTTTGAATTGGAAGGTTTATCATAGTGCATAATCAAAATTAATTAATATTCACTTTCTGCCTACTTTCAAGAAGTCATGTTAATGACGGGGAATAAAAACGCTTTCCTTGAAAATGATGCAAAGTCCTTTGCTAATCCCAAACTGTTATTTGTAAGCAAGGAAAATTCAACCTTACAATTCAACCACAAGCTGCCCTGTTGGCTTTCTAACACTGTTGCCAGTTATACAAATTTCTCATTCCTGCATAAAAAATTCCATTCTTTTCAGCCATGTGGATGACCAAAAACCCTTGGGACATACTTTATGTTCATTAGGTGGGGTGACAATTTTATTTCATTTTATTTTTTAATGGTTAATATTCTTCACACATACATACTGATTGGCAGGAAAGAAGTTGAAATGGAAATAACATTTTGTTTTGTGGATAAATGCATTAGAATATACAAAACCGGGGTATGGGACAGGGCATGTGGATGACATTTAAGTGAATTAAATTTACTTTTGGAATATCAGAATTTAAAGTTAGTGACATTTCATAGTGATAGTTGTGGTATAGATGTAGTAGAGAAAAACTTTTATTTCAATTTTTTTAAGTTGAATTTGAAGGAAAATATCACTTCGGAACACAAATTTTCCCGTATTTGAATAATCACCCATAAATAATAACAGTGTGGCTTTAATGAGGAAAATAGGCTTGCGTGAATAAATTTTGTTCATGTTCATTGCAATAATAATATATATTTTCAAAAAATGAGCAGCAATCATGAATAAATAACAGAATAAATAGGATACAGTACCGGTATAGTAAAAGTAAAGTTCTAACTACTATACAAGCAGTGGATCTTAGGGTTCCTAGGGGTTGAAATACCGATTTTTTAAAATGTTTGGGATGGAAAGGTGGTAAGGCAGCCTTTACTCCTATAAATTGCTCCTGACACCCACTCCTTGGGTAACAGGAGCCGTTGTGTGCAAACTATATTCCAAATGAGTCATTTTACGTGTTTCTAAACCTACAGATATGTGATTGTCGCATTTAAGCACATATGTCATAAAAGCATCGACTTGGATCAAGATCGAACCCACAAACTAGGAAATAGGAGGCCGACGACAACTGCTCCATCCAGGCCGACTAGGTTCCCTGACTAGATATCGAGGATTGAATCTTCGTTTTTCCTGTGTATAGTGATGGGCCATGTCATCAGAGTGCCAGAAGGAAGGATGATCCAGGAAAGTTAAATGAACTAAGAGGCGACAGAAGGTGATAAATAAAAGCTCGTAGTTTAAATACATATTTATGCCGTTGACTATTGTACCTATGGATGGAATTGTTTGAAGTTAAATTCTTCGATCGACAAGCAACTAATTACAAGGGTAGCAAAAATACCAATAATAATAATAATAATAGTATTAATAATATAATAATAATCTAAAACTCCGTGGGCCTACATTCCAAAGGAGGATAAAGCCTACCGCTCAGCTGCATTATCATATGCATCGTCCCTGTCTTTCGACTTCATTGGTTAAGAGTAGTTCGGAGGCATGTGGTCAGCTTGCTGCTTCCCAAGACAATTAAAGAGGGTTAATCGTGTAAGGTATAGTATTCATTCATCCATGAAATTATAAGGCTGCCGTAAATATTTAAATATATTTTTTCTCGTTTCATTCATCTATACTTATCATCCATCCCACCAAAGTTGTCTATAGAAAGTAAAACTAAAAGTATATTTTTAAATATTTGATACTTTCATATTTGACCTTATCCTCTATTCCTATGAAGGACTTCTATATGAAACATATGTTTAATATTAACCTTATTTGTATAATAATTATGTAATAATCTTCTAACTACTAACAAGGAATTGTAAGTATTAAGTAAAAAGGGAAAAATGAATATGTTTACAATTATGCTATTTTAGGGATTGCAACTTCCAAGTATTAGCAACTGTACTAAGCGTATGAACTACTAAATGCGAAGTAATATTAATAACGTAAAGCTAAAATAAGCTTTCTTCATATTACCGTCTGTTGTTTATATGACTAGTTTCTCTATTATCAAGGCCATGGAGCAAAATTTACACTCTGACTACCTTCACCATAATTACATCCCGAAGAAGAGTGTACATTTTTCGGCTGCTTACCAATCCTCAACGAATAACTTTCGTAAGAAACTAGAGAGGTGCATATTTTTTTCGACACTAGCATTCTTATATATGTTTTTTTACTGACTGGCGATTTAACTCATAGTCCACCGCTGTCTCGTAGGGTATGCGTTCGCTCTCCTCACGCATCAGACCCGAGTTTGATTCCTGGTCGAGACTGTTTTCCTAGGTGGGGGTTTTCCGGGGTTTTTCCTCATGTGAGACGAATTTGGGGAAACTTGAGGCCCTCCTGGTCCCCGGATGTCACCTGCCTGTCATTATCACCCTCATCCAGCCTCGCCTTGTTAGGAATGAGTGTGTGTGACTGGTGTATAACTTATCGTGTTGTCTTGGGTGTGGCCCCGGCTGATCACTCATCCGGGGAGACCTTCCATGTCCTTGTCTGGTCAAAAAGTACTATGTGGTCCTAGATCTCCCGACGGGTTGCGGTCCTGTAAGGCCGGGCGGCATGGATCACGTAAATGTACGTATGCGATAGTTGCATCTGCGCTGAACCTAATCGATGTATCGATCTACCCTTGCAACTTGACGACCATCTTAAACAGCTGTTAATAATTTCGCGTGAGTGATATTTTTATTGTTCGTTATTCCGAAAAATATTATGTACAACACACATTGTTAGGCGCAATGGAGAATCTGTATAATTTCTCTCTATAAAATTAGATAAATTCATTTTAGTTTCGTTTTGTTGTAGATACTTTAATACCCCAGTGCCAGCAACAATGTATAGAAATGTTTAACCATTGTAGGTGGTCGTTCTGCTGTAGGCTTAATGACTATAATAATTTCTATCCCTCACTTCATAACTTTACTGATTTCTCTTCCTGCATGAATCGGATAGTAGGTAGCCTAGTATGGTGAGCACTTTATTGAAGTGATTAAAGTAAACTTACTTGGCTTGTGTTTGTTTGGATAGGTCTGATTGTAAGTCTGATACTGTTGTCTGAAACGTACACTTTGTTCTCATATGTGACATAGTTTCTTCAAGGGTATAATGACATTAATATCAATTATGTATAGCTTCATTGTAAAAGTTATGTATTTAGAACTAATTACTTCCCTTCTTAATGATATCTATAGGCCTACTCCTTGAAATTTTCTTCAAGTGAATGCTAAAAGTGTGTTTAAAAGAAGTGTTCTATTATTAATGCCCGAAAATATTTGAATCTGATAAGTTTTATGTGTATGTATGTATGTGTGTGTGTGTATGTGTATGTGTGTGAATTGTATGTAGTAGAAAACATAATCTTAACTATGCTACTAAGAAAATATCCTTCTTCTGCTACTATCTCTTTGTTTAACTTCAAGGTAGCCTATATGGAATTTTTGCTTACTTCAAAGTATAAAATAAGTGTGATAGGTAGTTATTCTTAGAAATTTATTCTAGTTTAGGTTATAACATCCTTAAAACATTCTCAAGATAGAGCTATGTAATGCAGGACTCTAGAATTTAGATAGTGCAATATTCAATAAAGCTATTTTTACATAATCAGGATCAACAAAACTTTTCAATATGCTTTTGTTATTATGGTTTGTCTCCAAGAGCTAAAAACTACTTCATTAAAGTGTTACTCATGTAAATAAATCTGATTCATTCACGTTGAAAATTTAGTACACCATCTGTTATATTTAGGATGTGAGGATCTTCTCATTATCATGTTCCGAATTTGCAACAATAGCTGTTTAGAGAACAAAAGGAATGTTTACCTAACTGTACTCAAGGGGTTTGAAAACAGTAACAGGAATAAATTAATTATTCTTCCTTGTACTTCCTGATGCCAAATAACTTAGGTTTACTTGGTAGTTATATTCGCTACCTGCATGCATGTAACACAGTACTGTATTCAGTTTTTATATAAAAATCTGGTTGAAACAATCACGTAACTTTCTCTACCCTTCATATTCTTTATAGAGCAAGCGATTGTGTTACAGGAGTTGTTTAAAGCTCATTCCGAGACATACTGTTAGCGTATATGTATAAAATGTTGAAGAATGAACAAAATACGTTTGTAATAAATCCTTTGTAACTTTGCCACCATTAATTCCAGTCAAACCGGTCAATATGGTGGTGCTCATGTTACAAACATTTTTCAGCTACAGTTGAACGTCAGTAATCCGAACGTCAGATATTTGAAACGTCAATTATCTGAACGTATTTTCAATATTTGTTATTATTTATTTTTACGTTTTTAAAGGATGATGGTACAATATTTACATCGTTGCAGAGAAACAACCCATAGATCATCATAGATAAAACAGTTTACGGTCAGCGCAAGTTACGCCATTTAGGCCTACATGCTTCTGATGTTCATATTCACAACGTATCTTGGAGTTCAGCATAGTTCATAATATGTATTTTAATGTTTTAACAAGATACTGCATTCAAGAATGAGATGGAACGGGCAGGAGAAAGCTGTAAAATAGAGGATTGCTCCATAGTGAGTGGGGGTGAGTGTGGTAGCGATTTATTGTATTGTAAATTCCTGTTCTGGTTATATGTCATTCCTGTTCCAGAGCTCTGATCTCTAGCTATAACTGTACAGTCTCTTGTCGAAACATGAATTTCCCTTTGTTTAAAGTTACTGTCCCCCTCAGCAAA
Source organism: Ectobius pallidus (assembly GCA_964059195.1). Lineage (NCBI taxonomy): Eukaryota > Metazoa > Arthropoda > Insecta > Blattodea > Ectobiidae > Ectobius > Ectobius pallidus. The sequence goes on from CAXKWD010000010.1 coordinate 19,183,870, forward strand.
GAAAGTCCCCCGGGAATGAGGCGCAGGGGGGATAATTCCTGTTTTTACAGGGGTCTGTAATGCCTATAATCTGTTTATGGTACACGGGATAGCTCAGCTCACCGGTTTCAGTTTACAGCCCATTCAAAAACATCTGGTCAAAGTCTGGTGTCACACTGAAAATTCCGCACGCAGCGGGAGCATGTTTTTTGAATGATTATTCTGTAGCATGTTTTCTCTATCGCACACGTCCTCTGCCCTTCTCGCACGGGCACCAATCCACACATTTCTGCCACGGTCTTACTCTCTGTTGACGGACAGTATGCATACTATTACTGAGGGGATGATTTTGAAATGGTTAAGGCCTTGTAGCGTATAATGAAACTCTCGGGAGAGTGACCCATTCGCATTCGTTACTGGTATGGACTGCAATCCAAAGCAACAGTCTGCTCTTTGAGGAAACGGCAAGATACGAAGTTCGGAAATGGTGCAGAAAAGAAATCAGTGTAATTATAAATCATATTGTTACTCACTTCCAGTATTATACATTTTTCCAAGCTGTAATGTGTGGTTTTCTGCATATTCGATAATCCGAGAAAAATGAAAATCCGTACCATCCTCAGTTTCAATTACGATAGCTCCGATAATTGACGTTCCACTGTACCAATCAAAATGTAAACAGGTATACTTAGTAGAGAGAACTCAGTGTGACGCAACATTGCAGTAAAAAGTAATATTAATTTTAAATGTAATTATTAATATGCATTGTTGTTAAGCTATTAACATCACTATCATTGTTCTGTAAATTATTAAACGGATATTTAGTACTGATCTCCATAAGTATTAGAATTTGTCCTAATGATGATTTTTACAATATAGCATTTAGTTTGAAAAGTAATTTTTGTTTGCTTCATCGTCTTCTTATGTCATTTCCGTGACTATATATAATATTTCGCAGCATTTGAATGATTGGCATTGCAGTATTTAATTAATTGGTGACACATTTTATGGCTTCGTTGTGTGTTGTGATCGGATTTTCTATTTCTTACCCTGGCATAGTGATTTCAAAATTATCATCTGGTCAACACTATCTTTCCCTCTCTCTTTCTCTCTCTCTCTCTCTCTCTCTCTCTCTCTCTCTCTCTCTCTCTCTCTCTCTCTCTCTCTCTCTCTCTCTCTGTCTTCACTTTACTCAAATTTTTTCAACACTTTCAAATTATCGGTAAGTTACTCTACACAGGAGGGATGGAAGTCTACTTACTATAACTAGCAGGGGAGCCATATAGCCAAATAACCATTTGCGTGTTCAATGAAAATGAAGTCCATTAAGAACGGTGGTCAAGTTACAGAGGTGGTCATCTTCACAAGTTTTACTGTCCATATTATTGAATTTTTAGAAATCCGAGGTATAGGCTTAGTTATTCTTTATCACTCTTTGTTGAAAGCCTTGGATGAAACGGTATGATAGTCGAGGTATGATCCAGCAATGTGGCATTTCTCATCCGTAAACTTTGATCTGCAAAGCTTGTATTTATTTTAGGGAAAGCAATAGAATGAACACACAAGAAGACCTGGAGAAGGAATAAAATACTTTCCATTTTCAGGCAACTATAATCAGTGTGGTTTTAAGCTTTCCCTTTTAGTTTGCATATTATTCCGTTGAAAATTAAATGTTACCTGCTATCATACACAGCACAGGTAGTCTATTATGGTATGAGGTATTGTTAAAAAGCTCGAAATATAATTTTATATCAAAATATTGTAATAAATTGTATTGTTTGCTGACACAAAACCTTCTTACTACAATGTTGTGGTTGCAATGCATTAGCTGTTTAGCTTACTCCTACCAGTGCTGGGGATGAGCCGAGCCGGATTTCATAAACCTATGACTGCATTTTGCAAGGAGTGATACTTTATTTTTATGTAAAATGTTTATCGTTTAGCTCAAGATTGTGTAGTGATTGAGGCATTGCGCGGGTTCCATTTCCGATGAGGGTCGTTGGGATTTTTTATTTTATCCTTCCTTCTAGTTGCACTACGGCCCTGATCATCCTCCAACGGAAATAAGAACCGAGAGTAATCCTAGAGATAAAAGCGGCCGTTGCGTAAGGCTGACAACCTTACCACCTTCACGTAATAACTATAACTCAGTAATTAACCAATAAGTCAATAATATTTTCTTAAATATCTTCTGTGTGAGAGGATGGCCTTATATAGCATATACCGGTATAGCTAAATAAATTATGTGTGTATAGTGTGTGAGAGAGAGATAGAGATATAGAGAGGAAGATAGACTATTTTCTTTAGATTAATTGATTTTTATTTTGTTCCTAAAATTTAAAGTATTAGATTTCATGTAATTGAAGTTGTCACGGTTTCCATCTAACTTTTCATCCTGTTACTGGTAATTAGTTTTTTTTATTTATTTATTAGATCCGAACTTATATATATATATATATATATATGTAGGCTACATATATATATGTGCATGTATGTATTACATCGTATTTATTATATGGGATAAGCCGTGGAGTAGTGGTTGGGGCATTGAGCTACAAAACCGGAAGGTTGCGGATTCAATACCTGATGAGGTCGTTAGGACTTTCAACTGGCCTAATCCTTCTGTTGGCACTATGACCCAGGGGTCGACTCAGCCTCTAACAGAAATGAGTACAGGTGACCGATACATAAAACTGACAACCTTAGCACCTTCACGCCGAATGTCTATAATCTGGGAGCATTAAGCTCCAGAAACCCTTAGGGCCTCCATTACCCATATAGGGAACACTTCACTTTACTTTTTAGGTACCGTAGGCCTACCATATGTATGTATAAGCAAAATATATAATAATTGTTGTGCCATACATCTTAAAGCAGAAAATCGTAAACCTAAATTTGTGTTTATTGTGGTAAGTAACAGAATGGAAATTGGAGCAGCTAAACGTTCGTGAAAGCATTGCTTTTCAATACTTAAGAAATACAAATAACGTTCACTACAAACGAAAGGACAAGTCTCAAGCAACGGTATATGTAAATGCCAGTTGACCACAAAAAGGTCTCGTAAGCACTCTCCCATAATTTTACGAGCATGTTAAAAAGTCATTGTAAGCACTGACATTAAAGAACCCGCAAACAGAGCAGCACCTTTAACATAACCTGCCTAGGCTAAATTTTTGAAAACATGTTTGGTTGGAAAGCGTTGGAAACTTTAACCATAATTTTTTCTAGGTCCTTCTCTGTGACGATACCATCCTCATGCTTCTTGTTTTTTGATGAGTTATTATTTAAAATTAATTAAAATGCTGTTTTTCTAATACTTCTATTTTAGTAAAAGTCACTAAAATCCCTAAAATGTTTATAAAAAACAGTAGGCCTACACTACGTCTGTCGAAGAAGACTATTCAACTCAGAAGAATGAAGCAGTAAATACTTGTAGTAGAATGTAATACTGTAGATACCATAAGCTGTGTGATAAATGACGAAATATCGTTGTATAGTCCAGTTCCTTTATCATTTTTTTTTTTTCACAGAGAGCTTTGTTATGTGCTTCTAAATGATACCTGAAACAGGTGTATGTAATCTGCGCCACGGTTGACACCTAATTTGAAATGGAATGAAAATGAGATATATAAACTGCGGCACACAGATATGTAAACTGCGCCACGGAGATATGTAGGTTGCGCAGTAGTTATAGGCTAACAAAAGTTAGACCTAATATGTGAATGTTCGTTTCTACCTGAAAAAGATAAAGTCACTAAATTCTGTGACTATGTGCTTGATAACTATGTATCTCCGGACGCCCCGTTTCCACCCTCAATATGGGCGAATGAACATTCCATAGAACGCAAAGAAACGACTAATACAGTAGAATCATTTCACGCAAAATATAATTCGATGTTTTACAGCGCTTTTCCCAACATCTTCCTTAAGTTAAATGCACTTCTCCAGTTCCACACAAGTGCCTACGTAAAACTGAGAAGTATTGAACAAGGGATACCTGTAAGAAGAACAGCTAAAATAAATGACAAGTATTCTCGTCTACTCAAGTGGAGAGAACAGTATATAAACAATGAAATATCCCGTTTTGACTTTATTAAGAAGGCGTCATATGAGAGCAAAGTGCGCATGCAAAAAAAAATTAGGGTAGTGTTCTTAACAATTTTATAAGTGACGAAGCGTTCATGCAAAAGAAATTAGGGTATTGTTTTTAACATTTTTTTAAAATGACACAGCTACTAAGCCTAACATTTCTAACCACACCTGTGCAATTTCAAAGCCTGTCCTAAGTCTGGAGAAGTGGGAAGGAAAATGTTAGTGCGTTAGTATGACGGTGACGCCGTTTAAATGTCAGTGGCGCAGTTTACATATGTCGGTGGCGCAGTTTACATATGTCGGTGGCGCAGTTTGCATATGTCGGTGGCGCAGTTTACACATGTCGGTGACGGAGTTTACGTCGTATAGGTTGGGGGAAAAGGTGAAAGCGGCGCAGATTACCTTTTCCCCTGAAACTACCCGACTTTCTATTGTTCAATTTCCCCTTTTTCGGGGTTGAAGGGATGAAATGGGGGTATTACTTCAACTCAGTCTTCTAGGCAACTGGGGTATCGTTTTCTATGTATTTTTACCCTGAAGTAAGTCGATACGATCATTACTTTAGAAGTTACAAGGGTTTTTATTACAAAAAAATTCAAACTTTTACATACCTGGCTGCACATCAGTTAATTACAAGAAATTTCATTGTAATGATGAAACGTGAGTCAATACTTGACATTATATATTTTACTTATTATATATATGATATTATAAAAATAGCCTATTACATAGTAGATCCAAAGTTAGTTTTGTAATGAAATTCTTCCAATAGTGAAGTGTTGGCCGTGCTAATGTAATGCAATACTGAAACCTAATGGCTCCCGTAGGATACATTACTTTACACCGTTATTCTGAAACTGAATAAGTGAAAATTTCAAACAAACAAAAACCCAAAGTTCCACTCAGATCTGAGGAGGCTATAATAATAGTATTTAAATTGAGTTCAGCTAAATTAAAAATCTAGAAATACTGCTATCCTGACAAAAATGTAATGTTAATTTATATCCACGGCAACTTGCTATGGTTCATTATGGAATTATCTAACAAAGATCAATGTGATGTGGAACAAATCACAACGTTTTTTTTTTCTCTTGCAGATGACAGAAGTGCTGCATATGACATAATTTTTATTGTTCTTTTTTTAAGTGGCAGCTGTGGTCCATTTCACTGTTTGCTCTATTGATCGTTACACCGTATTCATGCAGTGTGCTGTCACCTAAAGGCAGTTTCAGCACTCACACCACATCTCTCGGCGGATCAGTCGGTTACATGCATCTCTTACTGTTTGTTATTCATTTTTAATAGGGTTGCCATAGGTCCGGCATCGTTAGTTACTTGGTTTTAGTTATTTATTCACACAGTTCAGTGTTATAGTATTTTATAAAGATATCAACAATATCATATCAATATAGATATTAACATGAACCAAACAAAGGGAAAAGGGAAAAGACAAAGCAACAATAGGGAACCTAGCATACAATATACCGAAGCAACAAAAATATAGGATACTGAAGCATGTGTAAATAAATATATATATATATATATAATTAATTAAAAATCAGGTAAACTGATATAACAAAGGGCCAGAATGCTTTTGTTGATTCAATTATAATTGCAATTATGATATGCAGAAAATAAGTTTTTTAATCCGATTAAAATCGACCAGCGTCAGCAGAACTACAGGTTTGTGATATCTTGAAAATCGCGCACTCACATAAAAATAAAAAATTAAATTAAATAAACCTTGTCAAATCGGCCGGCTCCGCGATTTTTATCCAGTGACCTCCAGAATACGAGTCCAAGACGTTACCATTCGGCCAACTCAGTATGTATGACGGTCTAGTTTGATAAGCATATGTGAAGGAATAGTGTTATTTGTCAAATCTAAATGTATTGCACCTTGAAATTCTTAAAATATGTCAACATTTCACAAAATTAAGTGGCAAATAACTCCGCTATTTTTTCACGGTATTGTACCTTCTGTATATAACAGTATTCATGTATTACTCAATTTCAACTAGATCAACGAAGTAAACAAACATCTGACTGCATTGCATACAAAGTCCTCAGTTTTTAAAAATGCAGCATTGTATCTCAACTGTTTGTTGATAGATAAATACGATATGAATTTGTTTTGATAAATTCAAGTAATTTTCAGAAATTATATAATTTTTCAGGGGAAGGAATGGTTTGTTTGGATTTTTATTGTCCGCGATATTTGCAGAGTTAAACTATCAATATTTTAGAGCTGGTTCCCGCGGCTTCGCCCGCCATTATTAATTGACTCCAGGATTTTTAAGAAATTTACACTGGCAGTTTATTAAAAATGTTTGTGGTTCAGAGCTATGAAAATTGTAAGTAAAAATAAAATTAGAATATTTGTTCATTGTGTTCATTTTACTTAGGCCTTATATAGTAAAGAAACTGTTTTCCTAATTTTGTACTATTCGTGAAAGTTTCGCTGATTGGTTGGCCTCGAGCCTATCAAAAGCTTCGAATTGTCGGAGAACGAAGATTACATTATAATAGATAGATGTTACTGTTAATTACTCGTTATTTCGGTACCGGTCAACTGATTTGGTCCAAATTCAGTAGGCTTCTTTCTATGTACATCAGAAATGCATATAGCCTACCAAGTTTCATCTCACTCCAATAAAGCGTATTTCAGTTATCGCACCTTTTTATATATATTTCCATTAAAATAGGCACTAAATTGAGCATTACTCCGATACCGGTCAACCGATTAGGTCCAATATCAATAGGGTTCTTCCCATGAACGTTATAAATGCGTATATGAAGTTTCATAAAAATCCGATAAAGCTTATTTGAGATATGGCGCGTACAGACACACCGACTGACAGACAGACGGACAGACATTTTCCGTCCCTCACACAATCTCATAAAGTACCATTCTGGCACTTAATAATTAATTAACAGAAAATAAGAAAACTCTGAACTTTTTGGCAAAACAAGAAACTGTAGGCTTACATGTACAATATAGAACCACGAAAGAAGATCTTAGGGATAACAATATTGTCACAACCAATGTTATACATTAAAATGTATTGTGGATTATTTAAACTGTTCAACTTTTATTTGACACTCACTAATATAATTAGACAATAGTCTATTATTTACTTCGGTGGAGCGCTTTCAACTACATTAAGCAGCCATCTTCAGCAACTGACTCCCATAGAGTCAATGTTACGGTCAGGATGATTGTGTATGATTTTGTTGTATAGTGCATGTGATCTTCCTGGTCGTAACGTTGGCGCCAGGGGAGTCAGTTGCTGAAGATGTCTGCTTAATGCAGTTGAAATCTCTCCACCGAAGTAAATAATATTGTCTCATTATACTAGTGAGTGTCAAATAAAAGTTAAAATAGTTAAACTGAGTTCACAATTTATTGCATAACTACAAACTGGACAACATTCAAGAATAAATTATATTGCTGTATAAATGATGTGTTAGTTTATCTAATGGTGGAAATTATCTAGAAAAGTACATAAGTCATAGAGACAATTGTCCACCGGCGTGGTCTTGTGGTTAGCGTCGCTGACTACAGATCCGTCGGCCCGGGTTCGATCGCCGGTCCCTCCTCGGATTTTTCTGAGGTAGGGAGGTCTGGTGGGGGTGCACTCAGCCTCGTGATTCAAATTGATGAGCTACTTGATAGAGAAGTAGCGGCTCCGGTCATGGAAACCACCCTTAACGGCCGTGGGTGTTGGACTGCTGACCACATGCCCCCCAATCCTGCCATCTGCCTATGGTAGATGACGCAGCGTTCGAGTGGTAGGCCTTGTCCCTTCAGGGATGTAGTGCCACGGAGTTCGGAGTCATAGAGACAATTACTTAGTAACATTTGTTTTAACGAGACTACAAAAGTTTGAGGCTTTATGTTCTGAGGGAGAGAGTTGAAGGCTTTTGAGTAGCCTAATGTAGAGATGCCTTAAGTAGTGGCTTCTTGTTCTTAGAGGCAATTTATCTTTTTTTCCTAGTGTATATTGGTGAAAGCCTTGATTTTTCTGAAATAAGCTTTTATTACTGCTCATTTAAAGATGATTAAGCAAGTTAAAGGAAGGATACTACTGGTTTTAAAAAAAGGATTCGCGTTAAAAATTCTAATTATATGTTTTTGGAGAATAAAAATTCTATTAAACACTGATCTGCACCTTCTCTGAAATAATACAGTATTTAACTTGGAAATGTACAGGTACCATGTTGAGTGTATTTCGATTGCAATATGTTAGTAGTTTTGAGAAAAGGCAGGCAAATTTTGATAAATTTTGATAGGCCTATAGGTTATTAAGGTGATTTTGCCAGTTTAAATGAGAATCGATTAATATGACAAGAAATTTGAGATTTTGTACTTCTTTAATTGAAAGATTGTTGAAGGAAAATGTGCTGGACTTGATATGATTAGTTTTGTTTTCGCGGTATTAATACATAATTCATTCCGGAAACACCAGTCACAAAATTCAGTCATTTTTTCGAAGTTAATCATTGTAATGTTTCTGGTTCATCTCCTAGAATCAAGGTGCAGCAATCTGCTAATAAATTGGATTGGGCTTCAGTCACATCTTGTGGATAAATATATAAGTTGAACTACAAGGGACCAAATTCCGAGCCTTGACGCACACCTCTTACTATTCTGCTGAATTTTGATAAATATCCCGTTCCTACTTGGTTTATTTTAACTATTTGATACCTATCTTGCAGATAGAAGTTTAACGACTCATGAGCTGGTTCGCGAATAAAGTAATCATGCAATTTATTGAGTAATATTTAATATCAGAAGCTTTGGAGAGGTTTATGTCAAACGCAATTTGTGTACATATCATTATTTCATTTATTAAATATATATTCTAGGGCGGATAAAACGGCATTTTTGGTACTTTACTTCGAACAAAACTGTGTTGGCTTCCACACATAGTTTTGGAATTGATAAATTTCATGTTTGCCGAAGAGGAAGGATTATTTTAGGCAGTATTTTCCTCCTTATACCCTCTAATAATAACACACAACACACTGTGACACTGATATTAAAATTATATTCATCTTTCCAATTATATATTTGGAGTGTCTTATAGGATCTAAGTAAGATTTGTGTGTAAAGCATTAAAAATAATTAAAAATGTATGTACAGATTAAAATTAAATTTGTAACAGATTACACACAGGTCTATGCTGTAAAACACTAAAATGTATATGTGAAATGAATTTTCCTATTTTTGGGAGTCTTCGCACCATAGTGTCCAAATCTTCATAGGCGCAAAGTGCTCCTCTCTGGATTGTTATACGAAGTTCTTCCAGGATTCACTAGTTGATACTATGTAAATTCCCAGTGTGTTACGGTGTTGTTCTTGTGTTGAAAATGCATTTCGTCGCAAATATTGCTACGCCATCAATCAGTTCCTTGTAGCGAAGAGCCGGAACTTGTAGCGAATGACTATGAAGTCATACGTTTTAGTGTTTTACAGCAAAGACCTGCGTGTAATTTGTGACAAATTTAATTTTAATCTGTACATATATTTTTTTAATTATTTTTAATACTTTACACACAAATCTTACTTAGATCCTATAAGACACTCCAAATATATAATTGGAAATATATAAATATAATTTTAATATCAGTATCACAGTGTGTTGTGTGTTATTATTAGAGGATATAAGGAGGAAAATACTGTCCAAAATAGTTTTGGAATCTTAGAAATTATGTAATGTTATTATACATTAACTTCTCTAAAATTATGGATATGGATGGAAGACGTACAATTGGACGGCAATTCTTTGGATTAATTCCATCGCCACTTTTAAAGAGATGTTTCACCTTGGCTGTTTTAAATACACCGCTTTAGAAGGAAAACATATTTATGAGAGACTGACTAGGTGGAACACATTTTTTGTGATGGTGACGGGGACATTATCTAGCCCATTGAATGGGAGCAAATGATGGGAGTTAATGACTTTGAATGGAAAGTAATTATTAGGCTATAGAAGTGAGATGATTAGACTGAAGAAAGTGTTAATTTAATTTACCTATATCTGTAGTAAAAGAAAATGCTGAATTATTGTGTATTAATTCCGTGATGTCATTGAAGTTTCCTTTCTCGTGTCTGTTGTCGCTTTCTATAATCATTTTCCACTTTTTCTCTTATCGGATTAAACGCATTCTTTAGCCTTCTCTCGCGTGCAAGAATTTTGGCATTTCTTATTACTCTCCGATATATTGCTTTGTAAGTGTGGTAGTGAGTGCGCTTCGTGCGCTTGGCACTATATGCAGGTTTCTGAAGAGTATGATTTGATTTAGTTATGCCGGTAGTTACCCATCTGGTTTTAGTGGGTCGAGTTAAAATCTTTCTCCGGGAGAGTGAAAAGGCGTTATCAAAATGGAATTTAGATATAGCGCATCTTGGAACAAGCCAAATTTTTTTAACATCTTTTTTTTTCATTTAAAAGACAAATATCTATTTTAAATTTAAGTTTAGATTTTTTCGTTTATTTTTCTTAAGAACAAAAGTTTTATTTATTTATATTTATATAAATTTATACATATTTACAAAACTTTCTATTACGGATTGGCTACAAAAGTAAATTAAAATATGTAACACATATTGTAATATCAGGCCTATAAGATAATAATGTGAAATACACTCTAATGAGAAAGACTGCTCGTGCTCAGGTGCAGTTCCACTAAGAGACCATAAGCAGAAGAAAGAAAAAACGAATTGAAGTAATTTATTAAAAAGACAAAAGATAATGTAATTTAATTTATTCTTCTATCATACATTGTTATATCCTTGGTGTTACAAAAGTTTCACCATAGGGTGTACCTCCTACCAATACAAAATAATATTAACATAAAGGACTTGCAGTCTTAAGATTATAACTTCCATGTAGGCTTAATGGCAGCCTTGTCATGCTGTATGTGCCTTATTTACACATGCAAAGATATAGAGCAACACACTTATTCACCTAATTCTTGAATTCGTTTTCCCCATTTTCTGTTAGCAATATATAAAGAGTTCATATATGCTATTTCTACGTTAATCCTAATAATTTTTTATTCATAAATTTTCGTCTTATCGAGTCAGTTTCCGGACATTTTAAAATTACGTGTTCAGAATTATTTTCTATTTAGACATAGAGGACATCGTCCTTTCTCAAACTTCCTTCTTGTTCTCCTAAGTTTCCATACCCCTACCCGCCACTATGCCAAACCCATTCTTTGTTTCTGGAACAACCTGAGACGTTACTTTTCCAATCCCCATATTTCTTTCATTGTAATATAGTGTACTAGGGACCTTTCTCCCCTCATTATAGCTACGTGGTTTTGCCTTTGAGCATCATTGCATCTCTTGCTAAAGACCTTGGTGATCGTTATGTTTTTCTCATCGTTCAGTACTGAGTTCCAAATCCATTTTAGTCCTATCTCATCCAGCAGTTTCGTAATATCATGAACTCTGATCCTATTACGACTGCACTTTAACAGAAATTGAAAACATATTTTAATTATGTCTTTGATATCTTTCTAACAGATGTTTCTATAAAACTTTAAGGTCCTACCTAAGATAATACCCTTGCTGCCGTCATAACCTAGTTCATAATATCTTGCCGCTTCGTATGATGAGTATCTATGGACGCTCAGTACCTGTTTGCAGAACTTGGCCCTTCCCATATCTAGATATTTCGAGGATTGCCTTTCCCTCACACTTCTATTCCATAGAAAATTTTGAATTTCGCTAAAGCTTTGTAAATCCTATTTGACATTTTAACTCTTATTTCGGGTATTTTGGTAAAGCAATTAATTATTTATAGTTCCCAAGGCTATTTTGCCACAGTTCGATGCTCCATTAGTCCGTGAATCCCAAGTTCCTTTATTGTTGAGGGTTGACCCCAGATATTTAGTAATATTCAGGTTACTTATGACTAGGGCTTAGAAGTAGATGACCCAAAATGCCTGAAAAAATGACCTATAAATAGCCTTAAATTTATGAAAATTATTCAAAAATTTAAAAAAATGACAATATTTTTAAATATGGAGGCCTATTTAAAACAGGCAATAAAAAATAATAAGAACAAAAGGACAAGATTTAAGTATTTTATATTGCTACGATTGTTACTGGTTTCTATTATTATTATATTTATTATTATTTTATGTTTACTATATTTATTAGTGAATGTTGTTTCCGTTTTTTTGTCTTACGATAAGGATGCCAAATCAGTATGCATTTTACTGTCTGGAGGTAAGGAATTATGAGATCACTTTGCTTGTAATGTTGGAAAAGTCAATTCTGAAGACAAAATAGGGAAAAATGTTACGAAAAAATGAACATTTCCTTAAAATTGCCACTAGAGAATAAAATACCGAAAATTACAATAAATGCAAAATAAAAATAGGCTATTTTTGTTCGTTTTGAGGCGAGACGACTTTATACTACATCCTGCATTGTCTGTGATGACTCAAAAAATATATATTTCATCAACTTCGGAGCCCTACTTATGATTTTGCCATCTACCCTCCATATTTGTCTTCCAATTTTGTTACCGTTCTTACATACAAAAATGTTTGTTTTCCGAATATTAATTTTTACACGCCATGCATTTCAAAATTTGCCAACGTTAAAAAGATAAAACGTTTAAAAACAAAGACTTAAATGAAATTTAATGAACATTATATACCTTAGAAACAGCTTAACATTAAAAATTATGTACAACTTTTACTAAAAGAACATGATCAGAGTGAACAAAAATTGTGATATAGTATTTAAAAAATAAAATGAAAGTTCAAAATTAAAGACTTAAAAGAAGCAAACATAAATACTTTAGAAACAACAAACATTATAAATTATAAACAATTAGTAGATTTATCAGTAGGACATATTGAGATTTGAGGGTACTTACTGATTATAAAGTTATACAAGCAATACCAAAATTAATCCTGCCAATATGAGACAGTTTGATGCTGTTAGGGGTAGATTAGTATTTCATCTAGTGTTTTATACGTAAGCATTGGATGTGCATTTTATTCGGTGTTCTGAAAATATAAACATGCACTACGATTTCTCTTTAAAACAATCTAGCAGAATATCCTCGGTTTTGCTATATGATTAATCACGTAGCAGTTACTCAAAGCTGATAAAAACAACGTTCCGGGACCAGGCACGATGGCAGAACTTTGGGACTCTTGTAATTCCAATGGATATTGGAAGTGTAATTCAATTCACATAATAATAGTTTTCTAGTCATACTGAACGATGAAGTGTGATATGAAGTAAATAATAAATTGTAATTTTATGGTACAATCCGAATTCCTTGTAATTAATATATACTGCCTAATTCTAGTGTCATCTAGCCAAGAGCCGTACAGATCAGGAACCAGAAATTCACTACATTTTCTGTTATTTCGTTACTAATGAGATACAAATGTTATTAATCATTTCCAGATAGTTATCCCGTACTTTAAATGCGTTGATAGTACAAGATGACTTATTTATCTTCGCGATTGCGAACTTCAAAACTACGAGGGGTATTCCGAAAGTAAGTTTCGTCAGTTTGTCACACGGACACTTTATTGACCCAAAAGTAATACAGCATGGCAGCATGAACTATACACCGTGCACTATTTTTCGACATAGTTGCCAGCGACATTGAGACATTTGTCGTAGCGTGCGATCAGTTTGAAGAACCCACTGTGGTAAAACTCGGTGCCCTGCGATGCAAGGAATTGGCGCACAGCCTGCTCCACCTCAGCTTCCTGACATTACTAAAGGTTCCATACAGACCATTTTGAGTGACAAATTGATGTTCCATAAGGTTTGTGCGAGATGGGTTCGTGGAGGCCGCACTGTGCGGGGACGGAAATCGGGAGATCAATTTCAAACAGCTCTATCTCGGACAATAAAATGTTCAGCGGCTGCAGCAATGGCTCGTTTGAAAGAGGGGAGATAGCGGTACATGGCAGTGGCGCCAAATCTCTCGTGCCATCGTGAGCGGTACACTAATACCCGCGGGCACGCCAGTCTGCTGCGACTCGCTCTTCTACGGCACAGTGCGCCTGCGTCATGCCTCCTCCGCTGACGCCACTTCCGTCGTGGAACCAGCCACGGGTGGGGATTCGTCTGGCGTTTGTTTGGTTCCCCTGGTGAACACGCCGCTCCTGCCATACATTGACGAAACTTACTTTCGGAATACCCCTCGTATCTGGATGTTTGCTTAACCATTGTATTTTAAGCCCTAAGTTTTGAAAAACGGGTAGATATTACTATTATTATTACTATTATTATTATTATTATTATTATTATTATTATTATCTGCCAAAATGTGTCCAACAATAGTATCGTCAATTATTGATAAAAAAGCATACACTAATACACAAGAGCATTACACACAATACAAATTATAGTCACACCAAATATAAATTACACCCAGATATAAATTACATACACACACCAAGTATAAAACCATCACAGTACAGTACGTTCCAACAATTGACACTATTGTATGTCACTTATTATAATACACCATCTCTGAAAACCCTGTTAAATTGAGTTCAGATTAAAATTAAAAAATTCCTCGGTTTTGTACATTGGATTAGATATGAGCCAGATTTTTAGTCTTTTTTTTAAAAAATTCAAATGTAAGTTAATGGTATTTTCGGGCAAAGCATTGAACAGTTTGATGCCCACATATTCAAAATTTGCAGCTGTCTTCCATCCGACATACAAATTTAATCTTAAAAATGTCTAAGCTGTAGTCATTTAAAACATACAGTTGCAGTATTGAATCAAAATAAAATCATTAGATTCATTTTTAAGAAAACGGTGAAAACTAATTTTCAGCCATCTATAGCCGAAGAGATAGCTTTTCAAATGGTAGTAAAATATGAAAGAAAACTGCTCATAATATACCTCTTGTCGCATTCCCGGGACTGGTTTAACTAGAAAGTGAAATTTCGTTTTCATACGGTTCGTATTTTCATGCCAACAGAGGGGTAGTCAAATACAGAGGTAGGCAAGTACACAAGCATACCTTTATTTTTCTGCTATAGGAACGAAGAGTTTATAACATCCATTTTTCGTGCAAATTCGACATGGAATGCTAATAGCGTGTCATGTAGTCTATTATAGGCATGCAGGGAGAATAGTTAATTAATTAATTAATTAGTAATCTGGTTCGTTAACCTATATCTGTATTAAGCTTACCAAATAAATTGGAATAACTCCTTGCCAAAAATGTCTAATTCTTAAGATCGGGTGTAGTGTAAGCAGGACAGAGAACAAAATATATTTAAATAGCCTACAAAACATTCCATAAGTTTGACAAGATTTTCTGCAATACAATTTATTGCCTTACAATTATTAATTGCCGTATGCAACGATTTCGATTCATTTCTTCATTCGATAGGCTATAAGAATGAAAAGACACTTAGTTATAATATATTACTTAATAATTATTAAGTGCCAGTATGGTACTGTTGTGATTGTAAAAATTAAGAATTGGGCCCTCTAAATGGTTTTGGTAGTATAAGCCAGTATTGGGTTCACAACGAGGAAATAGGAAAGTGTCGACGCAGAAGTTTACGCTAAGAAGAATTATCTTTGCTATTTTGCTGACTGAAATTCAAAGGTGATTGACTGGTAGAACAGTTGTGAAATAAGGAAGAATATGTTGTTAAAAGTAAAGAAATAGTATTGAACCGGGAAATTGCAATTAAGGTTTTTTTACGTCACGGATGCCAATCGGAGCAATGACTTGACCACGGAAGTTTATTTAAACAGGTGAAAACTGTTCACCTCGTTCTTGTAAAAGATTCGTGGCTCTTGACTCGACATGGGACGACGTCAAGGCTGGGCGCCTCGGCGCAAGTATATCTTTATAGTGTAAAGACAACCAGAAGTGTAAAAATGTAAGTAACCATGTAATTTCTTTTGTATGTTACTTAATTTTAATAATGTAATAAAATCTAGTCATTTTGGGTTTTTATAAACTGGCATTTTATAATTTTAGTGCAACGCAATACTGTCCTTCTTTTCCTCACCGTGTGTTAATATTTTTATGTAATTCATCAATTCGGGCCATCCTGATAAAGTCGTAATCCCGGGGAAAATGGTGTCAGAATTAGTTAGGACCCCGGGATACGACAAATTGGTGTCAAGAAGTGGGCGAATTCAACGCGGGACGAAATTAGTGTAAAGAAGTGGGCGAACTCACCGCGATGTTAGAAGAAATAAATTACGTATTTTAAGTTTAAATTAATATTTTTTGAAAATTTGTAGAGTAATGTTGTAAATTTTTTTTAGAGTGATATTTGTAAAGAAAATAATTTGTGTTTGTGTAATTATTAATTGAAATACTTTATGAGATTGTGTGGGGGACGAAAAAATGTCTGTCCGTCTGTCTGTCTGACGGCCGTCTGTCTGTCTGTCTGACCGTCCGTCTGTCCGTGTGTCTGTACGCACCATAACTCAAATACGCTTTTTCGGATTTGCATGAAACTTGGGAAACACATTTATAATGTCCATGGGAAGAACCCTATTGATATTGAACCAAATCGGTTCACCGGTACCGGAGTAATGCCCAATTTAGTGCCTATTTTAATAGATTATATTAGAAAGGCGCCATAGCTCAAATACGCTGTATTGGATTTCCATGAAACTTGGTATACGCTTTTACGACGCCCATGAAAAGTACACTATTGAATTTGAACCTAATCTGTTGACCGGTACCGGAGTAAAACCCAATTTAGTGTCTATTTTAAAGGCGCAATAACTCAAATACGCTTTATCGGATTTTTATGAAACTTCGTATAAGCATTTATAATGTCCATGGGAAGACGTCTATTGATATTCGACCAAATCGGTTGGCCAGTACCGGAATAATGCCTAATTTAGTGTCTTTTATGTTAATATATAAGAAGTCGCGATAACTCAAATATGCTTTATTGGATTATCCTGAATCTTTGCATTCCCATTTATAATGTAGGCCTACATGGGAAGACGTCTACTGATATTGGACCAAATCAGTTGACCGGTACCGGAGTAAACCCCAATTTAGTGTCTATTTTAAAGACGCGGTAACTCAAATACGCTTTACCGGATTTTTATGAAACTTAGTATACACATTTATAATGTCTATGGGAAGACGTCTATTGATATTGGATAAAATGGGTTGACCTGTTTCGGAGTAATGCTCAATTTAGTGCATTTTATGGTAATATACTCATTCGAAAGAATTTATGAAATGCACATCAGTTATCATGACATCATAGCCTATTGTTTTACGGTTTGGCTATTAAAATACAGTCAGCTATGACAAATAACACTATTGCTTTACATGCGCTTATCCAACTAGACCGTTAAACTGACCCCGGTGGCCGAGATGGTAACGTCTTGGCCTCACATTTTGGAGTACCGGCCAATTTGACTTTTTTTTTTATTCTGCATATCATAACTGCAATCATAATTGATTAAACAAAAACATACTGGCACTTTGTTACATCAGTTTACCTGATTTTATTATTTATGCATAAGTCTTCGAAATTATTGTATTTTACTTAAGGTTTCTTCGTTTTTTGGTTAGACCTATAGGGGTTTGTGAACATTCTATAACATGAACCAGGACCACGTTTTTGTACAAAGCCCTGTCTTGGGTATGATGTTACTCGTGTAGAATATTCATCGATTCATAGGATCGGAAAGCGAACGAAATATAAATGAAAGGCGGAAACAAGTAATGGAGGTAGCAGCAGGTAAAGAGGATGTTGTTTGTTTCCATAGTCTTTATGAGGAAACCATTACATCATACAAGCTACTTCTGTTTTCTGCATAACCCAACCTGAGGGGAAAGCATCTCTTCAAATTAACGAAACCGAATCTACAGAGCTGCCTGGCATTTGAAGTGGTTTTGCCTTCAATAATGTTTGTAAAGCACATGTGGCCTTCCCTCTATTTTTATCATATGGCAACAGTTTTATATGTGAAATAAATGGTGCAAAATAAATTGCACAAACTTCTCATATACCTACGTGTTAAAAGCTAGCGTAGAAAAACGTATATGGGAGAAAGTAGAAATTACAGAATAGAGAATAGCACAAACTCCATATATAGGAAACTAATCTCAGCGCATAGCCTATTATTCGTTCTGATAGTAGACCTAATCGCTTTAAAATGGGATAGAAATAAAAAAAGTGTACGGTACAGGAATTCAATCCAATTAATATATGTTCTCTACAAATAAGAAAATTTTCTTCTATCTTTATTAAAGGAATCTGAAAACTTTTATTGTTTATTCCTAACTCGTAGATGAAGTCTCGCATTTTTTAATATAATAGATGCTTTCGTTAAATCGGCTAGTGAAGTCCTATGAAAACATCGTTAGCGTAAGCAAATTGAAGTTATAGGAAAAAAACCCGTTTTCATTTCCAGCAATGCATTTCGTATGCAGGTATGGAATCGGAGTCTTGGTAATTTAGCTTATTTGGTCTGGTCTGGTAATAGGCTATGCATATGACACACATCTAAAACAGATCAATTTTTGTAATCGATGTCCGAGCTAAGCACTAGATCCTTCCGTTATTTTAGCGCAAGTCAACCGCCTTGGGTGGGTCGGTTTCTCTCCTATTAATATCTTCCGGCCCGGCCAGGTTGGGGGACTTTTTAGTAGTGAAAGGAGTGGGTGTTTAGGGTTAAGTATTAGGTCCCAATGTCACGAATGTTCTTTAATTTCCGGTAATCTGGTGTAAGACAGCGTGACACATTCTCAAAGTTTAAAAAACTTCTACTTTCTAAAATAGTTATTTATGATCCAAGTGTTATTAAAAGGGGGATTTTATTTTGGGAGTAAGTTATGTTTGCGAAACGAGCCCGTTAAGGCGAGTTTGTCAATCCTACGAGTAAAATAAAATCATTTTACCACGTGTATCATACACTATTTTTTAGACAGCCGTTAATATTAGTGAAATAATAATATATATTACATTTATTTTGTCCTAGTGGTCATAGAATTAACAGGTCATATTATAAGAATCAACATTATTCTACAATGCTCCACTACGGCTTCCGCCTCCTCTCCGCGTGCTTAACTATGTGGATATTATTATTATGCATTATTTAGACTATCTGTACAAAATTTGTTAAATAAGAAAGTGAGTTGTTGAATTAATTTTTTCGTAATACGTCCCATTGTGGTACAAGCCGCAGTCAATATAACATGGCAGTGTAACAGTGATCTGCATTGCCGGCATAATGTACAAATAACGGTGTTGGCAGCATCGTACGAACGTTCGTAGACAACCGACAGACCGCATATCCACACGGAGGAGCAATTGCAAAACCCCAGTACCAGCTGTAGCTGTAACATGTAAAATTATGGCTAAAACGAAGTAAATATAGAAGATTGGAAATAATCAAATAAGTAGGATTAAAATAAATGCATATAAACCAATGAATTTATCCTCTGATTATACAAACTATTATTGGATATATTTTAAATTAATATAAAAAATACTACTACTATACCGGTACTATTAATTGAAATGCATATGAATACATCATTAAGTTAACAATGAAAAAGAATAAAACAGTTACAACCACTAAATTTACAGAACAGTGTTTTTTTTTATTTACATAAGTAATACAACCCGTGTTTCACCTCAGGGTATACCACGGGATATTTATTAATTATTTACAACTCATAATTTTTTTTAACTGTTGACATTCTTTGAGATAATAAAAGTTGGTATTCAGGAAGCTGGTAACGTTGACTATGTTGAAACTTGCTTTCCGCTTAAAAGAATTGTAAATAAGTCTACTCTTCCTAGGCCTAAAAGAGTATGGAGTAAGGATATTGTCCAACTTAAAAATGAATGTAAATTTTATTTTGAATGGTATATCAATACTGGTTCTGACAATATAAAGAAAATATATAAGGGATGTAAAAAGAATCTATATAGGTTAGTAAAGGAGACCAGAATCAAATTAAATGATAGTATCATAAAGAATGCTACAAATAAGCCAAAAACCATGTGGAATATTATAAAAAAAGAAAGTAAATTGTCATCTGATGACAAGAATTTTAATAGTCAAGTAAGTCCTTTTAAATTTAATGACTTTTTTATAGATAAAGTTGAAGAACTTTTAAATGTAGTTTTAACAATGCCTAAAGATAATGACTTTAGATTCTATTTAAATAGGTTACCTAAACCAAAAACTTCCTTTAATTTTCGGTTGGTTGAAGTAAAGGATATTGAAAAAGCTATAACAAGAATGAAACCCAGCAGGTGTGAAGATATTTATAATTTAAGCTCAATGATTTTAAAATATGGTGTAGAATTTATAAAAGAAGCATTGACTCACATTATTAATTCTTGTATACTTGATTCTATTGTTCCTGAAAATTTTAAATTAGTTAAAGTAGTACCAGTTTACAAAAAAGGAGACCATTCTCTTGTAGAGAGTTATAGACCAATATCATTGGTTCCTGTAGTATCAAAGGTAATGGAGATTGTCCTGAATAGCCAGATTGTAGATTATTTTGAACAGAATGAGTTATTTGATTCTTCACAATTTGGCTATAGATCTGGATTGGGCACTGTTAAAGCAGCAATTTCATTCCTATCTAAGTGTATTTCGGGGATTGACAACAAGGACATTGTCAGTGTAAAATTGTATGATTTATCCAAGGCATTCGACACTGTGTCCCATTCACTTTTACTTGTGAAGTTAAGGTATTATGGCTTTGAGGAAAGTGCTGTATCTCTCATGCAATCTTATTTAAGTGGGAGACATCAAAAGGTAGTGATAAATGGAACAGAATCTGGTCTTCTGCCAGTTGTGCATGGTGTTCCACATGGATCCATCCTTGGTCCTATCTTGTTTATAATTTATATTAATGACTTACCAATTAACATCTCAGCACCTACAGTTAATAGCTATTTATTTGCAGATGATCTTAGTAATTGTTTTAATGGAAAGGATCGCAAGACGTTAGATTTACAAATAAAATCAACATCAAAAGTAGTACAAAACTGGTGCAATGCAAACTTACTGTGTATTAATACTGGTAAAATACAAGAATCAGTTCTTACATACAGCACTAACGCCACAGATGATATAAATAGTTCACTAAATGTTTTGGGTTTCCTCATTGATAAAAATATGAATTGGAAAGATCATATATCAAAAGTGTGCTCTAGAGTGTCGAAAGGGATATTTCTAATACGTAGATTAAGGCAAGGTCTGAGCTTAGAAGTTTTAAAGACAGTTTACTATGCACAAATTTATAGTCACTTGAGTTACGGTACTTTGCTTTGGGGCAATCAGACAACAGTTTTCAAATTATTAAAATTACAAAAAACATGTATACGGTTAATGTGTGGACTTCCTGCTAGAGGACATTGTAGATCAAACTTTGTTAGGTTAGGAATTATGACAGTCAGGGCACTTTTCATTTTTCAATGCTTATTATATATTAAGGAAAACATTCATCTGTATGAAGAAGTGGGATCTACACATAACTACCAGACAAGAAATAGGAATGATTTAGGGTCTCTTAGGTGTAGTTATAGTAAGACTCAGAAAACTTTTTATTACATGTCAACTAGATTTTATAATTTTCTTTCTTTGTCATTAAAACAGTTGCCCTTTAATAAGTTTAAAAAACAAATACATAATGTACTGACAGTGAATTGTATATATAATATTGATGAATTTTTTGATATAAGTTTCACCAGTTGAAATTGATTTGTACAATATGGACAGAGTGGAATCAAAGTGATTACTAGGAACGAGAATCAAAAATGGTAATGCTAATTAGTTACATATAATAATATATTTTTATTGCAGCCAAACTGGCAGTTATAGTTTTTGACGATTGTAATACATTTGATGTTCTCATCTGTTCTTACAATAAAAAAAATATTTCTATTTCTATTTCTATTTCTATGACATTGAAGCACCTGATGCAGTGGTAGCCTTCGAAGTACTGCAGGTCTTGCTTTGGAGAATAAGGTACAGTCTGTGAGAAGGTGAATTGCTGTTTGTACTGCTTTTTCAGGACAGTCGCATAGTGGTGAAGGAGCTTTGTTAATTAATTATAGCCCTATAAAGGTAAGGTCTGAAATTTCCGTGGATTGTTAGAAACTGTGTGAGTATATAGTTTGGTCAGAGTTGTAAAGAAAGTCTATGGAAAATAGTGGGTATTAATATTTTGGTGTGGGCCGCTACATTTGAATTTACATATGTTGAGTTCCAGATGTTTATATAGTATTTCTTTAGTAACTATTTTTCTCTGATCAATGGAACTTTGTTGTAGTCTATAGTGGTTCTATAGCTTGCTACTATTTTGGCATTTCCTGTAGTCCAGTATGCCCTTTGAACCAATGGAAAGAGATTGATGTTTGCTTTTTTATACTTATTACTTTCATTCTAATGTCTAAGGCTATTGGTTGTCTGGTGTTTTTATCTGCTATTGTTAGTAGGGCTGCTGCTGAGTCTACATTTATAGCGTAAGATGAGGTACTAACTTTGTTGTGATGTTCTATCCAATCTATTGCCAATTTATACATTGAGTTCTGCTTGGAATACGGTACACTCCTTGTTTAATCTTATTACTAGGGACCGGATTTTTAGGTTTTTGAAAACACTGTTTTAGGTTATGCATTAGGTGAAATAGTTTTTTTTTAGGTTTTTTGTCCAAAATATCGTTTTCGGGTAGAATAATTGGTTTAATGAATTCGATTGAGCTACATAGGATTTAATACATAGTACTTGTAAAGTTTAACTTAACAAAACTGACTTAAATTTTTATAAACTTGCTTTAAGACAAATTGAAGAGAGAAAGCATAAACAATCAAAAGAAGCAGTGAAAATAAGATTGCCTCACATCTCCTCGTTACAGTATATCATTAAATATGTTTCAAGATTCTCAACTGTGAAGTTCTTCCTGTTATCTCTTAGTTAATAGTTAATACTGTATCTAGACACTACCCTTCTCAGGATTCGAATCCGATGCTTCTAATTTAGTGAGTAAAATACTTTACGGTTGGATGTGGATAATGTGAAACTGATTATTTTCCTTTTTTCGGTTGTTACGCATGCTAACCGTACAACAGATCAACTAAGGACGAAAACTTCCCCCTTTTCTAGAAAGGTAAATAATAGTGTTTCTGGCAGGCTTGACAAAATATTACTTTGCCATCTGTAGTAAAATTCAGATCGTCGCCAATCCACTGCCGTAATAAACTCGATTTCATTGTTTCGGCATAATAAATTAACACGTCTTCTTAAAACTCACAGTGTGAGCGCTCAGTATGAATAACAGGGAAGTACTAAATGCAAACAAAAAACAAGCGCTTTAAAACACAGAAATCTATATCCTTGTTCATACAAGGCAACAATGGTTGTTCGTACGAATATTTTAAAAGGAATACGCCGGTACTCTTTTCCTCTCTTGATACTGTCCCTCCTAGACGACATTGGGTTGAATGAAATGCTGGTGGTATTAATTTCTATCCGACAATAATTATTCTCTCCCCGCAAAATATCGATTTCTCAACTGACAAACAAAAAAGAAAATAAGAGCCTAAATTAGATATTATAGGTTTTATATCCCGTTTAGGTATATTTCTGTTTTTATACCCCATTTAGGTACTTTTAGGTGCCACAGAATTAATGTGGGTGAATCCTATGGACATGATTCAAAAAAGTGTATGAGGGCGTTTTGTTTTGGAAGTAAGGAAAAAAATAGGTAAAAACCTAAGAATCCGGTCCCTACTTATTACATCAATGTGTATTTCTCTTGTGTTTTCCATAGCGACTATTGCCGCCCCAACGTGGTTCTCAGTTTTCGAGCCATCCGTGAAAATTCGAACTAGCTTTTCCTTCCATACCAGTAAGGTCTATGTTTATTGAATCATCCTTTGGGTGGATTCCGCTTGTTCTGTTAGGAGTCTCAATCTTCTTTAGTTAAGGTATAACTGCATTTGTAGAGCTGCCTTTTGAGATTGCTCTAAAGTCTTTGTGGATTTGCAGCGTTAGGTCTATTGGCATTAATCCTGCGATGGCTTGGAGGGTCTCGTTTGATACTGTGTTTTAAAAAAGTCTTTCGTAAAACGAAAGGCGGGGAAATTATCACAGGAAGGAAAGAGGAAGAAAATAATGAAAGACCTATTGATGAAATAAAACTCCCTTAATTGACTTAATGGAAAAGGTGCATCATGTTGAAAAATCAAAGAAATACACCTATCGGTAGCTTCTCACTTGACCTTGCCTTGCCTCTCCTAAATGTAGTTTCAGTCTTTGATAAACTGTAACTTAGCAGTAGCAAACCCGTTCCTGGCAAGTCTCGAAATTCATCCGACAGTCAATTCAAACCGAGAAGTTCGCGGAAAGGGTGGCGTCGCGCGTTCGCATTTTGGTTCAAAACACTTGGCCTGCCAATTTTACTTGGGTTTTTGGTTTCCGCAACCGGAAATGCAAAATAGAAAACACATCTAAACAATAGAAAGAGATCCACATAGTAACAACGGCTTAGTGGTAGGCTTATACCAAAACATTATAAATACATCAAAGGAGAATAGAGACCTATATGCTGTTAACACTTCTATAAATAATGCTAGATTCAAGCTTTTCCTGATGTCACATTTAGTTTGCCACCACTTGATAGCACTAGGGTCAAACACCTATG
Source organism: Ectobius pallidus (assembly GCA_964059195.1). NCBI lineage: Eukaryota > Metazoa > Arthropoda > Insecta > Blattodea > Ectobiidae > Ectobius > Ectobius pallidus. Next base: position 19,208,625 of record CAXKWD010000010.1, read on the forward strand.
TTAATGTATGTGAGAGAGAAAAAATACATCATCGAAGTGTAGAAACTACAAAATAATTATCCTAAGAAGTAACACATGAAGTGGAATTGTCAGTTGAGTTAGTTTAATATGGCATAACCAGTAAGAAGAAATTGCTTACGTTTTGTTCTAGTCGAACATATTTATAAAATACATAAAATAAATATTCCTTGCTCCAGATTGGTATAAATAAATTTCGTGCTATTCATGTTACGATCGTATTGTGATTTATAAATAACTGATGAATGTATATAGGTCTATTACAGATTGTGTAACTCCCTGACTAGGAACTGGGGTACGCCGTAGTGCAATTGATTCATTTATAGCTTTAAAATGCAGTACAATTGAGTTATTACAAGAGCACACTGGAAAAATTGAGCGGTCACAAGGTTTGATTTGAACCCAAGGACCCCTTACCTATTAGCCTATACCACCTCGCTTTAATAGATTTTGGTCTGTTCACTACGACTGAGGTAAACTGACTACATTTCACAATTAAGTTACAGTATTCTTGTTATTATGAACAATATAAGAATATCATTCATATTTTAATCAAAATGTATGTTCTAAAATTCGCATATTATTTTGTTTTTATCTTGATACCTATTAATTTATAAAGATATGTAGGCCTATTGAATAAAAATGTTCATTTTAATTTTCTCTACAACTTAAATCCGCTAAGTTTTCATGTATCACCCACTGTAATGGAGATAGCCTAGAAAAATTGAAAATGAAGACGAGTAAAGTGTCCCCTAAGTCACATTTAGAGAAAAACATATATAGACACTTCATTGGTCGTAGGTAGAAGTTTCGGATTTTACATTTTTATTAAAATCGTTAGAGCCATTTTTTAAAAATACAAAATTTCGAAAAAGTTGTCTTATGAAACGTCTCTTTAAAATTTCAGTTATAAAAACCAAATTTTGGGCGGTTCGGTAAAATTTTGAAAATTTTTTTAGTACAAAAGTAAATACATTGAACCGTTTACTCGCAGTAGGCCTGCTTGTCCACAGATAGACGGACAGACGTCATTCTAAAAACACTTTTTCGGTTTCTACGAATCGTGAAACTTTTTTCCCGGTGTTGTCTCTGTTTCGATTTTTGTCACGATCACAGTACTTTCTCTATGCTACGTATATGCGAGAAAGTAAAAGCTGCTTTCGATAACAATTGAAAGATATACACTATATTCAAAATGTCGTACCTCCAATAATTAAAATTTTGGGTTTGAGGTAACAGGTGAGTTAGAACAAAGTCCTTGAGTCCTTGAGCAATAATGAATATTAAACCTATATTGTAGAGAAATAGAATGTTGATGTTATTGTATTCTACATCCAAGCTATGATTATACCTGAAGAGCTTTTCTCCATAAAATCCGTAAGTGAAACGTATAAAACAAAATATTACATTTGGGTTAGATATGACACGAAGATTGGCGACGGCAGATACTATAGGTACAGTAGAGGAAGTATTGTGTCCGACTCCGAAATTTGAAAAAGGTACAGTAGAGGAAGTGTCCGACTCCGAAATTTGAAAAAGAGTTTTTACGTAAGTACACTTTTGAGGTTCCTGAATCAAAAATACTTTTCAGAAACATGTATATGTAGCCTATGTATCTGTGGATCTGTGAACAGCTAGCTGCAGAACAACAACAAAATGCAAACAAAGTTTTATATATTGGTTAAGTACCTTCTGGGGATGTGACACGAAGAGTGGTGACGACTTTCCCTTACTTTTACTACCACTAACATGAAGAAAATTTCGTATTTCTTTAAAACGGCTCAATCGATTTTGTTTAAATTGTGTACTTGAGGTGCTTTATACTAAGAGCTAAAACTTCTATTTGAAACAAAAAGATTCGCTGTAGGTTAGTTAAAAGCCACCCACTATTTGTATGAATGATTGAATGATTGAATGAAGTGTTTTTATTGTTAACAAGAATAACTATCTTTTTACATTATTCGTTGCATGGGCCCTTACGCTGTCCAAGCTTTAACTGTGCACAAGCCCAACACACAGACGAACAGTTAAAACTAACAAACACACAAACGAAATTCCCCACAAACACTCCCCACAAAAATATAAAATACACCAACGATACCCTTAAACACACCAACAGCATTACAAAAACAAATATATTTTACACACTATCGTGTATACATCTCTATAGCCCCGCGGAATACTCCACTTACTCCGTTGGTCCCACACCCTCGGTCAGTTCCATCCTAAGCTGTCTCACTTTGGACATAAATTTACCCACCCCCTCAAAAAATCTAGTGTTAAGCAGAAGATCATATGTGAACAGCTGACCTCTACAAGAAGCAGTGAAAGACTCTGGTGGATGCCATTGCCTCAGTGTTTCCTTGACTCTGCCAGAATATGGTGTGAAGTTTCTCCTGCCCCACAAGGAGGGCATGTTCTCACCCCCACTATTTGTAGAAGTTCGTTCTTCTCTGGTGAACAATTTATAAATTTTTTCATCAGGTTGAAACAACTGCACATTTTGCAATACGATCTCTTGTTCTATATCAGAATGTTAAGTGAGGAAGGTGTATTTTCCCATGATTAGAGTAAAGGAAGTTACGCTGGTGCATTAATCATATTTTATTTGAGTTGTGTATCCTTCGGGGAATCACTGCCGTAACGACGTTCTCTTCACTTTTATAATCAATTTACATGAAGAGAATGTCATACATACTAGGAGGTAAAGCTTTTTTGGGCAGAGGAAGTTATGTTATCAATGGGATTTCTTTTTGTCCATTGAAATTGTAGAGTGTATTCGAAAAAAATATTATATGAAACGCGTAACTTCTTCTACCCTTCAAGAAAATTGGCAAAAATTAAATTTTATTCATGTAGAGCTGTTGTAAAAATGAAGAGAAAGACGTTACTTGGAATCAAATCACGTCCCCGAAAAATAAGTTATAGGCTACACAACCCAAATAAAATCTGCTATAATACACTCATATAATATTCCTTACAAAAATCATGGGCCAAACAAATTTCTCACATCACATTTTGATATAGAATAAACGGCTGTATTGCAAGGAGTGGTATTCAGTTATTTGAACCTTATGCAAAGCTTTATTGTTCCGACAGGTAAAGCTGAGGGTGGCTTAAACTACCATTCAGGGAATTTTTATGAAGAAATGTTTCTCTTAGTATAAGCACCTCATGTACAAAATTTAAACAAAATTCTCAAAGCCGTTTTCGAGAAAACGCGAAATATATATATATATATATATTTTCTTTTTCGTGTGAAGAGACCTAATAATAAAAACTTATGTAAGGAAGTAAGTGAAACTCGTCGCCAATCTTCGTGCCGTACCTGACCCAAATATAAAATTTTTATAGGTTTTTTCGTTCTCGAGCTAGGCTGTTCACAGACACATATACATACACAGTCACACACCCACACACCGACATGTTTCTAGAAATAGTATTTTTGCATTCAGCGTACCTCAAACCGTGTATTTATGTTAAAAACCCGACATTAAATTTGGAGGTGAGAACACAGTAGCCTACTTCCTCTACAGTATCTAAGGTAAAAAGTGTAAAGTGTTCCTTATACAGGCCATTGAGGCCCAGAAGGTTCCAGGAGATTGAGACTCCCAGATTTTAGACATTCGGCACATGAAGGTGGTATGGTTGTCAGCCTTACGTACTGGCCGCTTTTACCCCCAGGATTGATCCTGGTACTCATTTCTGTTAGAAACTGAATCGACCCCAGGGCCATAGTGTCACCAGAAGGATTAGACCAATTGAAAAACTCCAACGGCTTCATCGCGGGATCGAACCCGCGACCTTCCTGTTTGTAGCGCAACGCCTCAACCACTATGCTACGGCGTATTTAAGGTACGGATGCAGAAATAAAAAAAATACAAGCCATAGAATTAGTAGAACTATGACACGTGACTAGAATTATACGCGAGAATACCCGGTGAACGCCCAAGGTGAAATCAGCTAACAAGTCACTCGTACGATCGCAAGGATTAAATTTTATCTGATAAACGTCAGCTCGTTACTGGATAGCCTATGTAAAGGTATCAATATGCAGTGATTAATAAGTTACATATGCGTATTGCTGACAGTGGAAGGATAAAAAAAAAAACATTATTTTATACAATATAACTTATTTGGAAATTGAAATAATTTAAATGTTGCGTTGATTAAAAACACAAGTTCAATTCATTGCAGCCAGATCATGTGTTTTTTATTCTTATTTTAGCTTATCTTCATTAGGTTAATTGTTTCTCATTCCCATATTGGCAGGATTGGTTTGTATCTGGTAATGTATACGATTGTTCATTCTTTTAGTATACCTTGATTTGACAGATGACACAATGATGATGTATCAACGTAAGGAAATAATATTTATTCATTTATTTTATTTTTAATGTATTATAGATTCAACCTGGCAAGTTAGGGCCACAAGACCTCTACCATCTAGTCAGGGGAAGGCCTACGCATAAATTCCAAGAATTATGCAACTTAATTAAAATAGAAAAAACAATTTATCTAAAATACAAAAAGAAGAAAAACTAAATAATAAATAAAATTAACATAAATTAATACAATGTTGGCTATACGTGCTTAAAAATTCTAAAATATTTACTTATTAGTATCACTCGTAACCTGCTAAGTGTTTCTATATAGGCTAACTTGATTAAGTTGAGCTTGAACTGTTGATATCGTTGGCAGCTCCTGAGATACCTGGGCAACGAGTTTCAGAAGCAAATAGCTGTTTCTGTAAAAGAATACGAATAGTGTGAAGTTCTGTGCAGAAGGATGGATTGCAAAGGATCAAGCTGAGAGCGCGTCCCAATTTATGGTAGGACGATAGGTAATGAAAACCGGAAAGGTAGCTCGATGTTGAGATATGCAGGATTCTGTACAGCAGAATGAGACAGTGGAAATATCTCCACCTAGGCGTACTCATTGAAAGGATTCTAGTAACAGTAACAGAGGCGCCAACTTATATCGGCCCGTGGGGATGAAGCCCACCCAATAATTTTGTTAAATAATTATTTATTGCCATTACTAAAAATATTTTCGTCGTTGAATCGCTGGAAAGCTAAAATCAGGCTATTGTTGACATCAGGCTCTTGTTACAATTCACTCACGATTGTTAGAAGTCGTTTCTCAGTTTATTAAATTTTACGTCTTAATCTGTTAACGCAGTTTCCGCATCCACCGCCATATTTCTTTTGCTTTTTATGCGTCCAAAAAAAACTTAAATCCCATTGCGGTTCAAAATATATATAAGGAGAGTGCAGAAAAGTACAATTCAAAATTTAGATTATGCTTGTAGTTAATAAATATCACCGGAAGGATATTAGTTTAATGTGCAAAGCAAAGAATTGTGATACAAGACAAGAGTGTGGAGCACAAGACAATTATAACAAAGTTTGTCTTCAGAAACAGAAATCCTTTCATGTAGGCTTACAGTACTACATCCGGTCATGAAAACCACCATTAACGTCAGTGGGTGTCGGCATCTGCCTAGGGTAGTTGACGCAGCGGTCGGGTGGTAGGCCAAGTCCTTCCAGGGATGTAGCGCCACGGAGTTTAGTTTAGTTTTACAGTACTATATTTATACCATAGTCATACCAATATTATGTAAGTCAACTAGCAGGTGCCCGTGGCTTCCCCCGCGATAATTCAAAAATAAAAAAATTAAGAGCAAAATAATTAAAACACAATTATTAAGCCTAACACTCACACACGAATCATTCATAAACTAAACGATTAATAAAACGATTAATGAAACAGCTAAATATCCGTCTTTGGAGTGCATTCCACGAAAAATAAATGATTTAAATAAAACATCTAATAGTTAAGTAAAAAATCGGGGGCACCTGCTAGTCTGATTTATGGAATACGGAGGTTCATTGCCGTGGTTATAGCCCGCCATTCAACCCTATTCTGTGTCAACTCCATCCAACCATCCCTCGCAAGTACCGCTTCCCTTAAATCTTAAATCTGTTCTACTATTGTCCTGCCACCTACGTCTAGGTCTTCCAAGTAGCATTTTTCCTTCGGGTCTCTATTCAATATAGTTTTGAGATAAATGTCTTTCCTCCCCCACGTTCAGCCTATTTTATCCTCTGTGATTTAATTCCCTTTACTATATTCGGTGAGGAGTATAGGTTATAAAGCTCGTCATTATGCAGTTTTCTCCAGTCCCCGTCTGAATATTTTCCTAACTCCCTGTTTTCGAACACTCAGATTATGTTCTTCCCGAAGAGTAAGCGACCATGTCTCACGTCCATATAAAGTTACAGTTCTCTTTCTTGTATTATTTACACGTTCTCTCTTAATTTTAGTTTTACATTTAAATGTATTATTCGCGGTTCTTTTGTTCTGGTTCTAGTGATGAGTATGTGAATTTGTTAATTTCCGTTTTTATCTCAAGTTGTTTTGTAAAATAAACATAATTTTTCTTATTAATTACTTACCATATCACTGACTGTCGGCAGCGGTGGTCTAGAGGTAGCGTGCCCGCCTCTAGATCCGCAGGGCGCGGGATCAAACTCGGCCGCGGTCGATGGATTTTTCAGGACGTAAAAATCCTGGGCACGGAGTCCTCCGGGAGGGACTTTAAGCTGGGGGTGTCGTAGATTTACGGCACGTAAAAGAACTCCAAGCCTAAATTAAAGCCTCTGGACAAAATTTATCGGCCCTCTTACGTCCAAGAAATACTTAGTTTCCAGAGGGGGGTTGCGAGGCGATGGGCTTACTTTTGTCCCTCTACCCTCTCTCGGAAAATAAGCATATCAAAATTAGTATAGGTAATGAAACCTCCACTTGGAGGCCCCTTCGCCCCAAGATCAGTAAACTATACAAGCCTTGCCTTCGCCCCACCTGGGGATCATAGGGTACCAGATACAGATACAGATATCACTGACTGTTAATGGTATTTATTTACAATTAATACTGAACGGTGATATTGGTGATGGGATTGGGAACTGGATTCGTTGTGGAAATGTACTTACTTTGATTCTCCGTTGGGCTCCTTCAGTTCTGCACCTATATCTTTTCCACGGCTTTTGTAGCTCAGGGTATCACACGAATCATCTGAGGGATTGGTTTATAGCTAGTTATGTCTTTATAAATGATAACTGCACTATAAACGTTTTATATATCGGAATTTATTCAAATTAACTGTGTTCTGCGTAGCTGTTTGTGTAGATTCACCACTTCAATTGCATTTATCAAGTACTTACGTGTATTTCTGTCTTCTTATTTCTCACAAAGTAAATAAAACTCACACGCTATTTTTATAATATGTAGTCGTGTTTAATAAGTGGCTTTAGTGAGAATCGCCATTAGGCTAGGTAATATTCCCGCGACTTTCCACAAGAGCAACGTACGCAGGTCTGCTCTCCTCGGCGAATATGGTGGAAGTGAGCTCTTGACCACGCTATGTTCGCGGCTTATGGATACTTCTCTCTCATTGGTTGTACTTTTCATTACGTAAAACATTTCTATTGGTTAAATCAATTCGCGGGCCGAAACTATGAATTTAGTACGTTGTATTTTCAAAATATACGTTTCTTTTACAGTTAAGATTTCAAATTTGGAATTAATAAATAATAATAATAATCGAAACGAGAATTTTGATACCGAAATAATAATAATAATAATTTGAATGATTTGAATAAATATGAATTAACTATTGTTTATAATAAATCAAAAGGGGTGGAATAATTACAGCTTCAAAATGCCCCTGTGTTAATTTAATTATGTCCGAAAAGGTAAATAATTAAATTAACACATCATACCCCAGAATATTTATTCTTAACAAATTTAAATTACGCTTGGATTAGTAAAAATTCAAAATTAATCATTGAAATGGTGAATGATGATAAATATTGGTGTAACATATGTGTATGTGTTTAACATTACAACTTGAATTAAATGAATCTCACCAAAATTATTTGGATATACACAAATCAAATCAAATCAGGTTTGTCTTACCCTGACATTCCTTTAACACAATATTTTTTTTTTTTTTTTTTTTTTTAAATGACAAACATTTGAACAATAAATGAAAAATACTATCTAAACATTCTTAACTCTGAAAATTATTTCTTGAAAAACAAACATGTTTAGTATATGACAGCACTTCTTGTTAGTTATATATATTGAGAATTCTTAAACATTTTGAAAATATATTTATATGTCGAGATTGTCTCATCGTCCATATTTGAAAATTTATTTACATCGAGGCACTCATCGTCTGTAAAATATCACTTTCTTATTCCTTTGCACGAATTCTCTTTCCTTGAATCACTGTTATAATATGTTTGCATACAGCATACAAATATAACTCACTTTTTACAAACAAATAAATATATACAGTATCACACTATGTTGCATTACATCAAAATATTACCCTTGCATAATAAACAATTTATATACAAACATAACCCTCTTAAATAATAAACATTTTATATACATCAACATTAATGTTCAATCCATCTTATTTTTCTACTATATACAACATCTTAAACTTTTATATTTAAATCATAGGTATGTATATATGTATTTTATTTACAACATTTCTACATTCTCGGGTTCGGTCTCGGATCGCGTTCGCACAGTTTAGCCATTCATTCATTATATTTAACTTCAGCTCGTCTTTCTTTGCTTAATCAATCTTAAATTAGAACCACATATTTAATATTAATTATTTATCAAGCAATTTTTATTTAATCACATTCTTTTGTATTCAATCTCTCAACTTATTAATCCCTTACTTTTCGACACAATAACGCTGCATAATACTTCTTTAATTATTTATTTTATTTTTGACACAACTATCTTTTACTATAGCCAAGTGATTAATTCTTCTTGGATGTTCAATGCAAAGGGTTTATGTATTCTGAGGTTGAAATTTCGATTTACTCCTGAGTCTAACATCTTCTGAATTGTCATATCAGCTTCCTTCTTCAATGCAATCGGAATTGGCCTACTCTTATATGTGAATTCATCAACTGGTTCGATGTCAAATTTATGCTCGTAGATGTTACAGAGTCCCACATTTTCTGAAAATACTTCTTTGTTCTTTATTAATATCGATAACAACCTATCACGTTGATCTTCATTTAAGTTGTGAGCCATATCAACTTTCTCCTTCAAAATATTCATTGTCGCAGAGTTCGCGCTAGGGTCGGCTTCTTTTACATTCCTCGTACAGACATAACCTATCTCTACTTGCCCTATGTTGACATCTCCGTCAACATTATTTTCATACCTATCAGCGCAGTCATCGCAATTCAATGTCATACATCTACATACTTCTACCTCATTATTTATATCATCGCAGCAAGGGCCTACTTTATGAATCATCATATCATTTATCTGAATATTTTCTGCAATAAACGTCTCATACGGGATATCGTTGTCACCTAACTCACTAGACGCATCTCTTCTACTCAGCTCATTGTCGAAGGGAATGCTCATCTTGTTTCCTTGTAAATTTAATATTAAGTTGTTATCCTCAAAGCTTATGATACTGTTGTATTCTGTAAAAACATCAACTCCAATAATAATATCTGTAACTAATTTTGGGACTACTAAGAAAAATATTTCAAATTTTGAATCACCAATTTTGACATCCAACATGCATTGAAATTTTACTGACTGTTTTGCTCTTTTGATCGCTACTGTGCAAGATAATCCGCAAATAGGAATAGAAATTAACTTGACTTTGTTTTGGATAAGCTTATTGTATAAGGATTCGCTTATTACACTATTTGAACAACCTGTATCTATTAATGCATTCGTCTCATAATTTCCTATCACTACTTTTATTCGAGGAGGATCCATAATAACCTCACTTCTACTTGCATTATTCTTTTCTTCACTAGGCTTATTATCTGAAAAGCTTCTTTGTGTCTGAATGCTATTTATGGGTTCTATACGTTTGCCTGAATTGACTAAACTTGCGCCAACACCATCCGAACCCTCGAGATATTGGCTTGTTAGTTTAACTGTTGTGCATTACCATTATCTTCCTGATCATGAATTTCTACAACGTCATCAGGTACATCTTCACTACGGGTATTACTGTTGAATGGTCTGGCTCTAGGATTAAGCGTGTTTTGCTGAGTCTCAACACCTTTGACTCGCCATTTACCATTATTAATTACTTGTCCTGGCCTAACTTGACTATCATTACTATTGTTATTACCTCTATTATTATAAGTACGGTTCTGGTACCTCCTACGATAGCCTTGATTCCTCATCCATGGCATTTTTCGCCAAGAGTTTGGATTATTACCATTTCCAACATTTTGTCTATTGAAAGTGACATGGTTTATCTGATTTCTCCCATTATTATTTCTGTTATATGGCCTACTTTCTGATCTATTCTGGAAATACCTAGGATTGTTCCTATTTTGATTAGGCATAGGGCCTCTGTAGGTATTCCTAGCATCATAACTTCTGTCACAATTATTTGCATTACCTTCTGCCCCTACCCCAGAATTTGTAAACCTGTTAGTGGGAGGGTACATTCTATCATTTGAATTCATGTAGTTCTGCCTACTTCTGAAAATATTCCTTTGCTCAAAAGCAGCAAGCAATTCTAACATATCAGAGAAAGTTCTGGGTTTTGCTACTATCAGATTTAGTCTCACATTCTCTGGAAAGTGATTTACAACAGTCTCCAGTAACTCGAACTCATTTAGTGGAGGATCTACTTGTCGTCCTAATTCGGCCATTTCTAAAAAATAGTCAATCATCGTCTGACCTGACTCTGGCTCATATACACCATTAGCTAACTGCATCCTAATGTTGTTTCTCTTGGATAAACTCCAATATCTACTGATAAAATTTCTTTTGAATTCTTCGAATGTCGTAGTCTCATTTGTAGTCAAATTGAACCAATTCAAAGATCTACCTTGCAATGCCTTTCTTACTATGATCATGTACATGTTAGGCGGAATGGCTCTCAACCTAAAATAATCGTGAAGTTCAGTTAAGAAATTTTGTGGATTGGTATTATTATTCTCATCAAAAACAGGTAACTTAATTACGTTCATTAAATAGCTGGGAAAATTTGTGCCTAACTGACTAATTCCTGTGGACAAAGGTACATTGATATCCTGCACCTGGGAACCATTATGACTGTTGACCCTTTCCTGACATCTAGGAGATCTACATGGTAACTGTGAGTAAGCTTCTTCAACAACATTCCTACTCATATTGTTTCCCAGTTGAGGTATATTCACATCATTAATTACAGGTGAAGTGACAGGTACACTTAATCTATTTTCCAATACACAAATTCTACTTGTCAGTAACTCTTCATCTTTATGTACTCTCCTACTCAACACTGTCAACTCCTCTTGTGCTTCTACAATCTGTATTTCAATGTCTTTCTGTTTAACTTTTAACAGCTGGTTCTTTTTCTCTAAGTCATTTCTAGCCTCATCATTTATTTTAGCAAAACCTAACAATGTTTCATCGAAAGCATTCATCTGCATTTTCATAAGTGATACACTACTATCTAGTTCTGATACATTAGCTACAATAACTTTCATTTCCTCGCTAGTATTAGAAACATCTGTTTGCATTGTTTGCAAGTTAGTGCTAACATTTGAAATAACCTCTTTGACTTCTGCTATATCATTATTGACAATAGTTTGAATATTCTCTAGAGCTACTGTGACGTCATTATTAACCTGCTCTTTGAAATCACCTAATCTTTCCTGTATCTCGTTTACAACTTCTTGTTTTAGATCATCTTTCAATTTTGTCAAGTTTTCATCCATTTGTACTAACTTCAAACTAATGTTTTCATTTTGTGAATTTACATCAGTTTTAACATCTTCAATTTTACTACTAAGCTTATTGAACATCTGTTGCATAAAATTTTTAATTGAGTTCTCTAACTGGTCATCTGAAGATTCACTGTCTTCGCGCCTAGTCACGTTTACATTTGAAACGGAAACATCTGTTTCGACCTGAACTTCCATATCAGTTACAATCTCATCTACTAACTGTAAACTACTATCAGCACTTATGTTGTCTACAATACCTTCCATCTCAGTACTAGTTAGCAAGTCCTGTCCATTTTCTAACACATCTGAACTTTCCTTCTGTGGCGACATTATTTCGCGGCCTCTGAGTTTCATTTATAATCATAAAAATAACACCTTACTTTATTTGTAGGCTTCGCAGGCTTCACAGGCTTCTTACAATTACTTTCATTCTGGAAGCTGATTGTTGTCGGTTGATGTTGGATGGTCACAGCTGCTGCCTACTGCATGATGTCGAACACCTGGGTTGGCATCGTGATGGCGTGGTGACAATTGTTGCGCGCGTAACCGTACCTAGCTCACGATTCTCACTTAATTCTGTGTATCACAATCTGCTTGCTAATGTCCCGATTAGAATATTTGTTCACAGAGTCTTTACACAGTTCGATTGTTCTTCAAAGCCACGCGTTGGTGCACCAAATTGATATTGTATTGCCACACGATTGGGCGACAAATTGATATTGGTGATGGGATTGGGAACTGGATTCGTTGTGGAAATGTACTTACTTTGATTCTCCGTTGGGCTCCTTCAGTTCTGCACCTATATCTTTTCCACGGCTTTTGTAGCTCAGGGTATCACACGAATCATCTGAGGGATTGGTTTATAGCTAGTTATGTCTTTATAAATGATAACTGCACTATAAACGTTTTATATATCGGAATTTATTCAAATTAACTGTGTTCTGCGTAGCTGTTTGTGTAGATTCACCACTTCAATTGCATTTATCAAGTACTTACGTGTATTTCTGTCTTCTTATTTCTCACAAAGTAAATAAAACTCACACGCTATTTTTATAATATGTAGTCGTGTTTAATAAGTGGCTTTAGTGAGAATCGCCATTAGGCTAGGTAATATTCCCGCGACTTTCCACAAGAGCAACGTACGCAGGTCTGCTCTCCTCGGCGAATATGGTGGAAGTGAGCTCTTGACCACGCTATGTTCGCGGCTTATGGATACTTCTCTCTCATTGGTTGTACTTTTCATTACGTAAAACATTTCTATTGGTTAAATCAATTCGCGGGCCGAAACTATGAATTTAGTACGTTGTATTTTCAAAATATACGTTTCTTTTACAGTTAAGATTTCAAATTTGGAATTAATAAATAATAATAATAATCGAAACGAGAATTTTGATACCGAAATAATAATAATTATAATTTGAATGATTTGAATAAATATGAATTAACTATTGTTTATAATAAATCAAAAGGGGTGGAATAATTACAGCTTCAACGGCACCCACACAAGGGCAAAGCTCATTTGGGTGTTAAACTAAAATTTTGTATTTGTGTATATTCGAATAAAGTAGTTAGAATGCAATACACAGTTTATCCTCAGTGGGTTGTTTAAATATATATATATATATATATATATATATATAAATTTGTATATATATATAATATTTCTAGACATATTTAACATTTTTCCAGCGTTATCTTGGTTTAGAAGTTTATGATTAATCAAGGTATGATTAATATTCTTCCATAGTATTATGTATTTCGGAAAAGTAAGAGGGAAAAAAAAAAGAATATTTTAGTATTGGTTTAACAAATTGTAGAATGACTGGTTGATTTATATATTATTTCGGAAAATTTCGTTCGCGAGTTTTTAGTATTATATTTCTGTAGATAATTTATTGTTCAAGCAAAGAAAGAAGAACTACGATTACCAAACATAATGCAATAATTACCACCAAATATCTGGACCCGTATCAATGGGCCTATAATTAACACATACTTCCAATGACTGTGTTGTTGTGAAATGAGACATCTTGAACTGGATGAATTCGTGAGCTTTTCTTTGCGGTCCCTATTCTGTATATGATTGTGCCATATATTTCAGTAACTTAAAAGGCCCGACTTCGCTCGGGTTTTCTATTTTGTAATTCGAAATTAACTTATGAAGGACTTTCGATTTTCAAACTCTAGGTCTTTATATAGGTATTCAGAATTTGAAATGAGGAAGAACGATTTATCACAATCAAACTATTCCCTCAGAAAACGCTTGATATAGCTTTCTATGACTCATAGAGGAAGCAGAATTTTGCACCCCATTGATTCTACACACGAAGCCTGGTAGAGTGTGAAATAAGAAGAAACAGAAGTTCCGGTAACATAAAATTGTTTTGTCTTGACGGAAAATTTCATTTTTCACTCTCATGTTATACAACCGTTTCAGGGCTGAAATAAAAAAATAATTCAATATCCTTTAATACTTTCTTCCTCCAAAACCTCGGACATACTAATATACTAAGCGTATAGGACTAAAAATATTTCGCCTCCTTTTCATGCATAGTGGATATAATTTTTTACCGACTCGTTGGCACACCCAGGCTGAGACAACTGAAAATGCTGTCCCTGCAATACGAACTCTTTTCTACATCAAAATATGAAGTGAGAAAATTACATTCTCTATGTCCAGGGTAGAGAAAGTTACCTGATTAGGCCTACATCATCTTGTGCATTATTTTCGTGGATTTCATTTTTCATTAATTATAAACATCAATGAATTATATCCATAGCTTCTCTAATTTGTCATGGTTCCGTATGATGCACTTCCAAATCTAGCCCACCTGTGGACACTGCCAACAATACACTGTTGTCATGAGAACTGTACATGCAATGTGATTTGTATTTGAAAACATTTGATTTTTGGCATTTAAAATCGAAATTATGCAAAATCCTTTCTTAGTGTTCACTTACATCCAAGTCTCTTACCTATTATAGTTTAGGCTCAACGTTGATTCTCTGTCAGTCAGTCAATCATTCATTCATTCTTTCATCCATTCAGTCAGTCAGTCAGGACAAACCCGCTTATATATATTTATAAGGGTTGGATCTCTGTCACCACGGCATGGCGCGTCCTCAGGTTGCGGATAAAGGATACAGCCTCCAGATATGGTCGGTAGCTGCGAATATGTTAAATAAGCAGTCGCGGACAGACGACTTGAGGTGGTCCTCCAGCTTGGGGATTTGGCGTGAGGTTAACAACCTCTCCCAGTAAAAAGTATTGTTAAGTAACGCTGCCTGATTTATGGATCCTATCACTGTAAAATTTTCCGGAAGTAAAATAGTTCCTCGTTCGGATCTTCGGATAGGGACTACACTGAGGGAGTCTAAAAATCGTAGGAACTACATATTGGGAACGTGGAACGTTATGAGCTTATATAGGCCTGGGGCGCTTAAATCGTTAACTAGAGAATTAGACAAATACAGGTTAGATGTAGTAGCAGTACAGGAAGTTAGATGGGAGGGGGAAGGTTCAATGCAGACAGACGCGTACACCTTTTACTACGGGAAAGGGAATGATAACCATCAATTAGGGACCGGGTTCTTCATACATAGGAGAATTAATCCAGCCATTAGGAAAGTAGAGTTAATTAATGATAAACTTTCTTGTTATTCTAAGAAGACGGTGGTGTGACATCATAGTTATGAATAGGGACCGGATTTTTAGGTTTTTAAAAACACTGTTTTAGGTTTTCCATTAGGTGAAATAGTTTTCTTTTAGGTTTTTTGTCCAAAATATTGTTTTTGGGTAGAATAATTGGTTTATTGAATTTGAATATGCTACATAGGATTCTATAAATAATACTTGTAAAGTTTAACTTAACCAAATTGACTTAAATTTGTGTAAACTTGCTTTAGTACAATCTACTCTTATACAATTCAACGGCCCTAAATAGCGTGCTTGCTCGCTCGCCCGCTTCGTGAGACATCGGGTATACTCGGCGATGTTCGTCTCTCGCAGTGTAAACTTTCATGACGACTACAAAATTAGGAAATCCGTTTCTTTATTATATAAGGCCTAAGTGAAATGAACACAATGAACAAATATTCTAATTTTATTTTTACTTACAATTTTCATAGCTCTGAACCACAAACATTTTTAATAATCTACCAGTGTAATTTTCTTAAAAATTCTGGAGTCAATGAATAATGGCGGGCGAAGCCGGGGGCAACAGCTGTAAAATATTGATGGTTTTATCTCTTGAAATATCGCTGATAATAATAATCCAAACAAACCATTCCTTCCCTTGAAACATTATATAATTTCTGAAAATTACACTGAATTGATAAAATAAAATTTACATCATATTCATGTCAATAAACAGCTGAGAAACAATACGTATTATGTGTTCACAGGTTCTTTGGAACTGCATAATCGATTCTGATATAGTTTTCCCAGGGGGCGCTTTCATGTCGTGGAATGTACTCTAAAGCAGGAATTTTAGCTGTTTCATTAATTATTAATGGCTTAGTTTATGAATGATTCGCGTGCAAGTGTTAATAAATATAATGCTTTAATAATTATTATACTCTTAATTTTTAATTTTTAAAAGAATTATCGTGGCGAAGCCACGGGCACCTCCTAGTATTACACAATTGAAGAAAGAAAGCATAAACAATCACAAGAAGCAGTGAAAATAAGATTGCCTCACATTTCCTGGTTACAGTAGCCTATATCACTAAATATCTTTCAAGATTCTCAACTGTGAAGTTCTTCCTGTTATCTCTTAGTTAATAGTTAATACTGTATCTAGACACTACCCTTCTCAGGATTCGAATCCGATGCTTCTAATACAGTGAGTAAAATACTCTTCCTTTCTTCGGTTGTTACGCACCGCACAACAGATCAACTAGGGACGAAACTTCCCCCTTTTCTAGAAAGGTAAATAACACATACGTGTTTCTGGCAGGCTTGACAAAATATTACTTTGCCATCGGTAGTGAAATTCAGGTCGTCGCCAATCCACTGCCGGAATAAACTCGATTTCATTTGTTTCGGCATAATAATTAACACGTCTACTTAAAACTCACAGTGTGACCACTCAGTATGAATAACAGGGAAGTACTAAAGGCAAACAAGCGCTTTAAAACACAGGAATCTATATCCTTGTTCATACACGGCAACAATGGTTGTTCGTACGAATATTTTAAAAGGAATACGCCGGTACACTTACACTTCCTCTCTAGATACTGCCCATCCTAGACAACAATGGGTTGAATTAAACGCTGGTGGTATTAATTTCAACCCGACAAAAATTGTCTCTCCGCAAAATACCGATTTCTTAACCGACAAACAAAAAAGACAAAAAAGTAGCCTGAATTAGATATTTTAGGTTTTATATCCCGTTTAGGTATATTTAGGTTTTTATGCCCCATTTAGGTATTTTTAGGTGCTACAGAATTAATGTGGGTGAATCCTATGGACATGATTCGAAAAAGTGTATGAGCGCTTTTTGTTTTGGAAGTAAGGAAAAAAATAGGTAAAAACCTAAGAATCCGGTCCCTAGTTATGAATGTTCATGCACCGACAGAGGAAAAACGAGGTGATGATAAGGACAGTTTTTATGAGGAAATATAACAAACATTTGATCTGTTTCCAGCACATCACATGAAAATTGTGCTTGGAGATTT
Organism: Ectobius pallidus; assembly: GCA_964059195.1. Taxonomy (NCBI): domain Eukaryota; kingdom Metazoa; phylum Arthropoda; class Insecta; order Blattodea; family Ectobiidae; genus Ectobius; species Ectobius pallidus. The sequence continues at coordinate 19,226,114 of CAXKWD010000010.1, forward strand.
CAATGCGAAAGTAGGAAGGGAGGATATTTTCAAGCCCACGATTGGGAACGAAAGTCTTCACTTGCAGAGCAATGACAATGGGGTTAGACTAGTTAATTTTTCCACCGACGTTCGAACCTTTAAGGGCGCTGACTGCGATTCGGATCACTATCTGGTAGTTGCGGCTGTTCGGGAGAAACTTGCATTAAACAAAGGAACTAGGCAACATTTCGATATAGGGAGATTAAATTTGAAAAAGCTAGGTGAAGACCAAATTAGGAATGCTTACCAAGTCGACATTTTAAATATAATAATAATAATAATAATAACATTTATTAGTCATTAAGCATGTTATACATTGCAATAGACGTCGTTATATTAAACAACCTAGAATACTATATTCAGGCTAGTTAAATCCAAAAATTCATTAATATTATAAATTGGTGACTTTACCAGATAATCATATAAAACTGTTTTAAATCTATTAAGATTTACTGTATGTGCTTCACTTGGTAGTTTATTAAACAAGGTCACAGACATAGATTTGCACCAGTGTTTAGATTTACTTAATCTGACATGTGCTTCATTTACTAAGAATCTATTTCTAGTATAATGTTCATGTATTTCACTTCTAACTGTATGATCCTTTAAATTCATTTTAATTTTAAGAATACAGTAATATATATATACATATTGACCACTGTTAAGATAGATTCTTTAATAAAAAGAGGTCTACAGTGCTCATTGTAATTTGCACCCGTCAGTATACGTACAGCTTTCTTCTGTAGACATAAGATTTTATGTATACTATTACCATTGCCCCACAGTCGATTACCATATAGGAGAACACTATTAAAAAAAGCATAATAAGCATTTTTGACATAGTTTCTTGGAATGAGTTTTTTTTAATGCCGTAAGACATATATCACTCTTGACAACCTCACACACAATGCATCTATGTGAGGTGCCCATGTTAGTTTATTATCTAGCGTAATCCCCAGTAATTTTATAGTGTTCAAATCACTAACATTTTTCAGTGTAAACAAAAGTTTTTGTGTTTTATCTACATTCAAGGTTAGCCCAATCCTAGAAAACACTGTTGAATAAGAAGCTAGGGATGATATGAATATCGATAAAGTATGGGAATGCATTAAAGACAATATTAAAGTAGCGGCAAAAGGAAAAAAAATAGTTCCGCTTGAACTGAAACCAAATAAACCGTGGTTTGATGATGAATGCGTGAAATTAGTAAATGCAAAAAAACAGTCAAAACTACAGTGGTTGCAGGATCCGAATGACACTACGGTCGAAAATCTCAGCAATGCTAAACGAGAAACCTCTAGAACCATTAGAACAAAGAAAAGAAACTATTTCAAAGACGTAAATGAATTAGAGGGAAATAGTAACGACAAAAATGTTAGGGATCGTTATAAGGGAATAAACGAGTTCAAGAAAGGTTTTCAACCTAGAATAAACATAATTAAAGACAATGTTGGCACTATACTCGGGGCTTCGAACAATATTTTGAATAGGTGGAAAAATGTATTTAATCAATTATTAAATGTACATGAAGATGTCCAAAGTGTAGAAAGTGAAATATTCACAGCAGAGCCATTGGTTACTGAACCAACTCTAACAGAAGTAGAAACAGCTATAAGTAAACTAAAAACACACAAATCTCCAGGGGTTGACCAATTCCAGCAGAATTAATCAAGGCAGGTGGGGATAGATTAAACTCAGAGATCCATAAACTCATTCTTATGATTTGGAGAAGGGAATAATTGCCGAAGGAATGGAAAGAATCTATCATTATACCGATCCATAAAAAGGGGGATAGGGTCGAATCAAACAACTATCGAGGAATTTCTCTCTTATCAACATCATACAAAATTCTATCTAATATACTATTGTCAAGATTAACCCCATAAGCGAACGAAATCATTGGAGATCACCAATGTGGATTTAGGCGAAATGGATCAACCATTAATAATATATTTTGTATTTGCCAAATCTTCGAGAAAAAGTGGGAATATAACAAGTCTGTTCACCAGCTATACATAGATTTTTAAAAAGCATATGATTCAGTTAGGTGAGGCAAATTGTACAATATCCTGATTGAGTTCCGGATACCAAAGAAGTTAGTTAGACTGATCAAAATGTGTCTAAATGTAACCTACAGCAGAGTCAGTGTAGGGAAATTTACCGTATATCAGATAGGTTTGCCATTAGAAGCGGCATGAAGCAAGAGATGCACTATCACCTTTACTTTTTAATTTCCCTTTGGAATATGCCATTAGGAAAGTTCAGGAAAACAAGGTAGGCCTTTAATTAAATGGCAGTCAACCGATTTTAGCTTACGCTGATGTTTGGTTGTTGGGCGATGACATACACACAACTAAAAGAAATACAGAAAGTCTTTTCGATTCCTGCAGGAATGTTGGATTGGAAATTAATACAGAAAAAAACTAAGTTTATGATCATGGAACGTCAAAAATCGTTCGAACAAGTGGAAAAATTCAAATATGTCGGAGCAATAATTACAGACATAAATAATACTAAGGCAGAAGTTAAGTGCATACTGAAATCAGCAATGGTTGTTTTTGTACAATTCAGAAACTCTTATCTACTCGTCTTCTGTCCAGAAATCTAAACATAAAGATTTATAAGACTATTATCCTATTAAAAGATGTGAGACATGGCCGCTTACTGGTCGGGAAGAACATAATCTGAGAGTGTTCGAAAACAGGGGGCGTAGGAAAAGGTTTGGGCCTAAGAGAGATGAAAGTGGGGACTGGAGAAACTGCACAATGACGAGCTTCATGACCTGTACTCTTCACCAGATCTAGTATGGGTAATTAAATCACGGAGGATGAAATGGGCTGGACATGGGGGAGGAAAGACATATCTCAAAAGTATTGACTGGGAGGCCCGAAGGGAAAAGACCGCCTGGAAGACCTAGACGTAGGTGGGAGGACAATATTAGGAAATATTTAAGGAAGATAGGATTTGCGAGGGATGATTGGATGGAGTTAGCACAGAATAGGGTTGAATGGCGGGCTCAGGTAAGCGCGGCAATGAATCTTCGGGTTCCATAAAATAGATCATATTCCTTCAGCTTTCTGAGGAATTGTCTATTGCCATTGAGTAAGTAAGTATATAGGCCTATATATTTCATGAACCAAGGGACGGGAGTATGAAAATGTTTAGATCTTTGAGCCCACCCAATGTTTTTTTTTTCAAAAGTTGGCGCCACTGAACAGTAATGACGATTTTCTTGACCGGAGTCACACACTTTTTGTTCAGGTACTCTTCACTAGTCCTCACAACCTGAGTACAGCGTGCCCCAGGTACCAAACGTGGGTCTCCTGGTGCTTAGTCAGGAACTATATCCATTAGCGCAAAAGAGGCACTCTTTAAATATATAGGCTTACTACAATCGAAAAATTGAAATCATGTTAAGCGTTCCAGTGAAGAGAAAAATCACACAAAATACAAAATTTAACTAGACTTTAACTTATTTTTGTTACCTATTACTCTGGACTGTCCCAAGCGTCACCCCGCTAAAAATCTAATGCAGTCTTATCTTCATTAGCTATAAATTATTTTACATTTAAGGTCAGGTGGTATCCCTATCTTCGTTATGTTAACTGTATCATTTCAGGTAAATATCACGCATAGAGCAAAAGAGAATGAAACTCGGTACATTTATAGACGAACATAATTGTTGGATATATGTTGTAGTTTTTTTAATCTTTGTCACATCTATCTAAAATTATGGAGAAAGATTTTTTGTATACGTAAATTTGTCATTTTTTCGTTGGTCTGTTTGGCAAAAGCAAAGTTAAATTTCTTGCTGTTTTTGTGTCAAAATTGGTACAATAAATTAATGGTATAAATGTCATGCAGGGATGTCTATTAGCCTAGTTTTAAGATGTTAGTGCTTTTATACTACTCCATTGAAAAGGGTACAAAAGTCCAAAAAAGTAAAAAAGTAAAGTATGAGGTTTCATTCTGATATGTTCGTTGGTCTATGTGTAATGTATACCTAAAAATGTCCTAAGTAAGATTTAGACCTCGGATTGTTAAGCAAATGCCTATCTGGTTCTTTTAGGGAAATATAAAAACAAATCTTATGTTAAAGTCACATAACTTCCTCAGCCCAAGTAAAAGTTCGCAGTATTCACATATCCTTGTACAGAATCGGAAGACACAATTTTACGCTAATTATGCTATACATACCTTTAGTCCCTTCTTTGAATGTTGCGACTAAAAACGCAGGCTATGGACAAACAAAAAAGAATAAGTAAAAGGAGTGACTGGAAATATTTATTGAACTTTCCGCCGTTAAGAATAATTTTCGAAATTTATCGAATATTCCCCTCAGATATTTCTTCACTGTAAGTATGCCCAACAATACATCCTTCTCACTTCACGTAGGCCTACTTCATGTAGAATAAGAGGCCGTGAATGCCCGCGTATTGAGTTGTTCACCAGGCAAGACAGTTTCTACAAACAGTGGGAAGCTTACAACCACCCTTCAGAGAATTAAAAAAAAAAGTTTCAAATAAAAGTTTTAGCTCTTGATATATGCACTCCATGCACAAAATGTAAAAGGAAATCGTCAGAGCCGTTTTCGAGAAAATTGCTAGAAACGACAATTTCTTCATGTAAAGTCCCCTTAAAAATAAAATAAACTTGTCGCCAATCTTCGACTCACATCTTCAGAAGGTACCTGTCCCAAATACGAAATTTTGTTTTAATGCGATTTTCCGTTTTGGACATCGTTAGACATCCACACAGACAGACAGTCACACAGACATACAGACATGTTTCCAAAATAGTATTTTTTGGATTCAGGGTCCTTGAAACGTGTATTTATGCTAAAACCTCAACTTCGAATTTCGGGGTCGAAAACAATACTTCCTCTACTTATAGTAGCTATAGTACCTATGGGACGGTAGAGGAAGTAATAATATTGCATAATATCACAACTTAAGAACCCATTATGAACCGGTTAAAAATTATGGCGTTCAAATACAACTCTTAAATAATGGGTCCGTGGGTAAAGTTACAATTTACTCTGGAGGTATGCTTAAACTGTAGCCTACGTTTTCATTTGTTGATAAATGTATTCTACACACAACTACAAACACGCCACAACTGGTAGACACAGCGTAGGCTACATGCATATCTGTGGCTAGGTTCTAAAAGGGCCAATGTCATAAAACTTGCTTTTGAGATAACTGACTTTGAAGCCTTTGTAGAAGTAACATTTTTTGCTGAGAACTTCCGACATTGGCCTCTAAGGTTTCTGTATTATGTCTATTAATAGCAACAGACATTGGAACTTTTATTATACGAAAGATAAAGACTAACCGAGCTCAATAATGCTTAGATCTCATTTTTGCAAGAAATTGACATTGGCCCTTTTAAACCAAGTACATCTTTTTAAATTATTTTACTGCTAGTAACAGTATTTTTAGAAAAGACAATGCATATTTGTGTTAAACGCCAACCGCAAAAATATTACCAGTAGCGCCTAAAGATTATGTAACTTACATGCCACTTGCGTGGAGCGGGTGTGTGTATGTGACCGGGCTCCATATTAATTTATAGATGGAGTTTGCAAAGTAAGATATAAGCATGCTTTATTTATTGTTCAGTCTATTGCAGGATTTGAGTAAAAGGGAATCTGAATACAAGTATGGCTTTTTTTCCCTCGAAGGACGTCCGCTTGTCTGGTACATTAACTAACCGTCATTAGCGTAAGAAAAATTAAATTTATAAATCATTTAGCATTGATGGCAATCACATTAATTGCCAGGAGTGGATATGAATTTCTTCTCTTGCCGTAATATTATACAGAGTGGTCATAAAACACCTAAGATGCAAGGGATATAGCACTGGAGGAAAATTTCGAACATCCATAGTTAAATATGGTACTAATGGATGGGCAAACATTTGTGAAAAATTCTTATTCCATTAACTTTATTACAAAAACGAATAATCAACTGAATTAATCTATTGCGATTTTTGTGTAACTTATTTATGAATGACAAAATATATAGGTACTCTGTTAGAATTCTACCTTAAAAATAAGAAAAAATTCCTAGCTGTTCCACACATAGGCGTACCGAGGGGGGGGGGGTTTGGGGGTTTGAACCCCCCCCCATTGATTAAAAAAAGGAAAATTATATAATTTTTTAAGTCTGCCCATAAATTACTCAATACAAGTATAAAGCGTGGGAAGCTTAAAACTCGTTATTTTGCGTCTTAATTTTTAAAATTTTCCGGGGGAGGACCCCCGAAAGCTTAAAACTCGTTATTTTGCATCTGAATTTTTAAAATTTTCCGAGGGAGGACCCCCGGAAGCTTAAAACTCGTTATTTTGCATCTTAATTTTTTAATTTTCCGGGGGAGGACCCCCGGAACCCCCTCTCCCTGGGGGGTATCCCATACCCCCCAGACCCCGCGGATGTTATAACCCCCCCATATGGTCGGCCTGGTTACGCCTATGGTTCCACATGATTATAGCACAAGACGTAATAAATATCGTACTTTGAAGAACTCAAATGTTTCAACTCTCCTCATGTAGGCTATCACATAGCTCTAGTTTCAGTACTCATCTGTAAGAATCTAAAATCAAATTATATCCACATTTAGTAATATGTACCTATGGAGTCGTTAAACCTTTAAGCCCCCCCCCAAAAAAAAAATCATATGAACAATTAATTTTTATCCCGTTCTAGCTTCTGTTGCCATTTAGTCTGCTCCGTTTTCCCCGTCAGTTATCATGATTGGGAAGCATCAAAATACTGGTATGATGAAATTAAGGAATAGGTATGAAACATAGCCCTATTTCTCGAAGAGAGGCATTATCTGAAAACTAAAATAATGCTCGTTTCAGCCAGAAGCGTCAACCGTTTGAGTGAACGGTGTCATCCATGCGGTAAAAGGACGAAGATATAATGAGACCTGTCTATACGGTAAATGGTTGTCATCCAATGACCGTGCATTCCCACTAGAATACTCGGGGCCGGTCCATTTAAACTAAGAAAATGTGCTGGTGGGGTAAACAGTTGAATTGCTTCCCTCACACTTGCTGTATTGAATGGCCGGTGCCTTACTTTAGCGACAAACGTAAACTGCCAATATGGGAAATGTTGACATTGATATTTGGCACCGCTTGGATGGTCAAGGGGTTTGAATGAAACGATCCTAAAAATCAATTATTGTATGAAAGTATTAAATTATTTTTACAAAAGAATATAGTACATAAATTAGTGTAAGCTCACAGAGCTTAGAGCTTATTTATTATAATGTATCTAAAATGTAAAGCAAATGTCAAGAAATAAATTGTTAATACTAGCCGTTAGTGGCACTAATGTAAGTCATAGAAACCAGAATTCTTGGCACACTTATGCTTCTTTATTTACACCTAAATAAAGAAAGTAGCTATTATATGCGTTCTTGTATTGAACAAGGAATGTTTCTCAAACATTTATGCTCATTAATATTGGCTATTAGCCTTAAATCTAATGTTAAGACTAACTCGTAACAGAGAAAGCTTCTTTACCGACATCGACCAGGTATCGATTGTCGATCTAAGACTTAAAAAATCATTAAATGCAAAGGTAACTTCTAATAGGCATTCTAAATTTACTAAATGCACTAAAATACTACATGTAAATTAATTCTAATTCAAATTTGCATTTAAAAGCTCTTTTACGCTATAAATTAAGGCCAAAGATGCTTAAATCACACACTCTTTGCTATCGATCACTCAGAATTGGATATCTATAACTTCTACTTAGCCCTACAGACAGAGTAGTGAATGCCTAGATCACTTGACATAGGAAACTTATTAATTTCTCTACATTTGCATATTGCTTAATAAAACAAATTCTTTCATATATTTTTCTGTATGTTTCAGAAGGCTTAGAGCATACTTTTCTACTTAATATTATTCAGCTTTACGATGGAAGCGTCTAGAATGTTCAAGAATGGCTTACCATCAGATTTATGAATACGACTTCTAGTAAGATGTTTATGTGAACGCATTTGCATCCGTTAGACTCTTTTCACTTCTTCAGCAACCTTCGAGTCGTAAGGGCGTAGCCCAAATTTATCAAGCAGACCACAAGTCTGTATATTACAGTACTGTTAAGACAAATAGCATCTACAGCAACGCTTCGATATGGACTTCGCAGCAATCTACAGCACGTAACCAGATTGGAGCATCGAACTTGTAGCAGCCCTGGAATCCCGTGGAGCGTAGTTTGCAGCCGTTGGATGACTCGCTATTGGCCACCATTCCAGAGGATTTTACGCAGGAATCCACAACTACATCATGTACTACTGCATCTATAACTGTACTTTCCCATACTAGCCATAGTCCGGCTAATGTATTCACATATACATCAATGAAGTCTCATTAAAAGTTAAGTAATACTTACATAATTTATTGTTCACTTCACAAAAGCCTAGAATGGCTTAGCAACTTTGCTTATATCCAAGTAATACAGCATTCATAACTATTTGGGAGTTTTGGCAATCATTCAGCTCCTCTTTTCCCTACGTGCAGTGTGAAGGAACTGTCGTAGTATTTTCGAGCAAATTATAGCTCAACTAATCTATATTGTACATTGTTACTTTTTCAATAAAATTACTACAGTTATTTGTTAAGGAAACAATATCTTCTAAGTGAAACGTATAAACCTTAAGTCATATCAGCCTTTTCAAGTGAAAACAAATTAAGATTGAATATTACTAAGTATTGCTACCAGAAGCAAGAGAAGAAGAAAAGTAGAAGATTACCTAGACTACCAGAGAAGAAGAATAAAACTAACAAAATTCCAGCATGCCAACTTCCTACATTAGTCCTTTACATTGCAAAATTCCATTTCCTAAATTCTGTCAGGCACACAAGCCTACATTTCTGGTCCTCACTGGGCCCGGTACCTACATTCTTGTTCTGTTAGGCAATCACGCCTACAATTAGTACCAATTTTAAAAATAATACTTCTTTCAGTCCAGCAAACGCATTACGTCTTAGAAGCACAATCAAGTTCAACTTTCTTCATTTCACACCCGATATGGAGCGCACAACGACAGAGCAGCGCTTGGCTCCTGTTTCATAAAGGAAAGATAGTGTGATAATTTCACCTGCGGCATGAATTAGACCACATACGCCATACACCAACCTAAAGTATGTTGTAGAGAGAAGTGTGATCTGGCGAACATGGTGGCCGAGCCCCAAACACATGCGCCCCAAGTATATACATTGACCGAAAATGTATGGCCTAAATGACCGCTTTTGATTTATTAAGGGGTTGCTATTTTAATATTGATTTATCAAATATCTGTACACATCTCGGTCGCGCTACAGTGACACATAGAAATTTTCGCTCTCCAAATTAGTAGTGTATTAATTCAGATGTTCTCAGCAGTATTAATATCAATAGAAATTGCAGTCATATAGCATAATAAAAATGATAAGTCAGTAGTAATAACAATAAGTAAATATTCGTATTTTAGTTGCTTGCCCCTTTGTAACTTTAAAACCAGCCACAGCTTTTAACTTGCTTGACGAGGGAGCAAGAAAGGAATGAAATGCTGTCGCTATGAGTCAGAAGCTCTTCATAACCTGGTAAGTTTCACGGGGCCTAAAGAAACTGCAAGGCCTGGAGGAAAGAATATGAAACTGGGCATATCAGTACACTGGTAAATCGTGCAGTTACTTAGGCTAGTTGAAGAAAAACTTCAGATGTGTTTAGAGTGCAAGCAAAAGTAGAATGGAGAAGTCTACCCTGAAGGAAGCCGACGAGAAACTAAAATGTGGAGAGTTTGAATTATCAATGAACAAAGGTACTAGTCCGGCATGCGAGAAATTTTCAAACATTTGCGAGAAAACATAAAAAAAACAGTTGGTTTTGCACAATGCAATACATGTAAAGAAGTATTAAATGTTAATTTGGTACAAGTAGTATATTAAGACATGTATGTAAATTTACCTGTCGCTCTACCCTCTCTCGGAAAATAAGCATATCAAAATTAGTATAGGTAATGAAACCTCCATTGGAGGCCCCTTCGCCCCACCTGGGGATCATAGGGTACCAGACCAGATGTAAATTTGACAAGATAATAGACGGCAGAAATATTCTGAAAGAGGATAAATATTTATTATCCGATAAATGCGTAGAAATGTGCGCGAGAGATCTGAGACCATTTACCACCATCGAGGGAGAAGGTTTTTTAAATTTAGGTCAAGAACTAATAAACAACAACAACAATAAAAGTAATAATAATAACTATAACAATAAACAATAATACAAACAATAACAATAACGACAATAATAACTATAACAATAAATAATAATAATTTGAATCACTTTTCAGCAATATGAATATCAACAGATACTGCGGCATTGCAGTATAATAATAACAATAATAATCTTAATAATAATAATAATAATAATAATAATAATAATAATAGGCTACACCCTACACTATACTATTCTACACCCTTGTCAGCAGTATAATATCAAGAGAAATTGCAGTTATATTTCATAATAAAAACGATAGGTGAGTAGTAATAACAATAATAAAAAGAACTGATGTGAAAGTCACATAACTTTATCTGCCCAAATAAAAGTTAGCAGTATTCACATAACTTTGTACAGAATCGCAAGACACAATTTTACGCTAATTATGCTATAAATACCTTGTAGCCCCGTCTTTGAATGTTGTGACTAAAAACGCAGGCTATGGACAAACAGAAAAAGAAGAAAAAACAAATGACTGCAAACGTTTATTGAACTTTCCTCCGTTAAGAATAATTTCCTAAATTTATCGAATATTCCCCTCAGATTTTTCTTTACTGTAAGCATGGCCAACAATAGCCTACATGTTTCTCACTTCACTTGCTTATATAGGACTAGCTTAAAAGACCCGGCGTCGCCCGGGTTTTGTATTTTGTAATTGGAAATTAGCTTATGAAGGATTTTCACTTTTAAATTCTAGGTCCTTATATAGGCATTTATAATTTGAAATAGGAAGAACGACTTATTACACTCAAACTATTCCCTCAGAAAACGCTTGATATAGTTTTTTATGGCTCATAGAGGATCTAGAATGTTGCATCCCATCGCTTGTACAGTGCACAGCAAGCCTGGTAGAGATTTAAATAAGAAGAAACAGAAATTCCTGTAACATAAAATTGTAATATCGAGGCGGGAAATTTCCCACTCTTATGTTACCATAAAGCATTATCACTTTCATACTTTTCTCTCGAAAAACCTGCGATATAATATAATAATATACACATTACCATACCTCGTTTTGTTTTCTCTATGTCCAGGGTAGAGAAAGTTATGTGATTCTATTATTTTAGTGGATTTCATTCTGTAATATTTATTTATAACATGAATTATTTTGATAACTTCTCTTATTTGTCAAAAGTGCATTTCAATTGTTTTTTCCAAGCCCACCTGATACCATTTGGCAACAATATATTCTGTGATTTGGAATTGATAATTCTATGTAAAAAGGGATTAAGTATTTTCAAAAACATTTAATTTTTGGCATTTAGAATCAGAATTTTTCAAAATCCTTTCTTAGTGAGCACCTACATTATGAAACGAAGGTACTGTCAAAATTCCAAGTCTCTACCTGTTATAGTTTAGGCTGTACGTTGATTCCTGTCATTCAGTCAATCAGTCATTCATTCAGTCAGTCAGGACAAAGCCTTTTATATATATAGAGATAAGAGGCTGTGAATGTCCGCGTATTGAGTTGTACACCTGGCGAGACAGCAAGCTTACAACCACCCTTCAGAGAATTTTTTTGAAAAAAAAAATTCAAATAAAAGTTTTAGCACTTGGTATAAGCACTTCATGTACAAAATTTAAAGCCGTTTTTGAGAAAATCGCAAAGAACAAATTTTTCTTCGTACAAAGTCCCCTTAAATATAAGAGAAGGTTGTCGCCAATCTTAGTGCCACAGCCTCAGAAGGCACGTAACCCAAATATAAAATTTTGTTTTTGTACGATTTTCCGTTACAAGAGGCCGTATTGCAAAGAGCGCTTATTCACAGTGGGTGTCTTATAACTACCCTTCAAAAAAAATTTCGAAAAAATGTTTCAAATAAAAGTTTTAGCTTCTGGTATAAGCAACCCATGTACAAAATTTAAAGAAAGTCGGTGGAGCCGTTTTTGAGGAAATCGCGAAAAACGAAAATTTATTCTTGTAAAGTCCCCTTGAAAATTAGATAAATTTGTCGCCAATCGTCGGATCACATCTTCAAAAGGTACCTGACCCAAATACGAAATTTTGTTTTCATACGATTTTCCATTTGGAGCTAGTATGTTCACAGACATCCACACAGACACACAGACATGTTTCCAAAAATAGTATTTCTAGATTCAGGGGACCTTGAAACGTGGATTTATGTTAAAAACTTAACTTCGAATTTGGGGGTCGAAAACAATACTTCCTCTATTTATAGTACCTATGGTATGGGCATAGGAAGTACGGTAATAATAAATGTATTAAAAGACGTTAAAATGATTTTTGCCAAGTATCTACGAAAACATTGTCTATCGAATCAATTATTAGTTTACTAGGTACCTATTTGATTAATTTATTGCTATAGTTGTTTGAACTTGAAGTAGCTACTACTGAGAAACATTGCTTGGACAACATCAAGATTCCGAAATTACTTCATTTTATTACATTATTTATATAGTTCTTGGAGTTCAAATATTTAATTTAATTTTTCATAGTTTAAGAATTTTAAAGAATTTTCGTTTAAAAAATGTTTTATTCATTGTTTATGTACCTAGATTATGATTGTCAAAACTACGGAACTCGAATTCCTTGCAGGTGAACTTATATTTGTTACGAAAACCTACGTAATATATTTAATAGTATTGGTAATATACATTTACCGGAGAGATTCCCATGTTCCTTTTATTATGTAATTTATCCTCTGGGGAGCCCTTCGTTTTTGCGTATTCCACTATATCATGCATCACCTCTACTCAAACGATTTGCTTAACAAAAATCAGTTCGGCTTCAGACCTCAAACAAGCTCGATCGATGCGATAATGACGGCCAAGGATTTTATAGAAGAAAGCTTGATGAACAAAGAAAGTGTCGCAATGATTAGTCTGGACGTGGAAGGTGCCTTCAACAGCGCTTGGTGGCCAGGGATACTGTACTCATTAAAACAATTTAATTGCCCCTAAAATCTATATACTCTAACCAAAAGCTACCTGAACGACAGACTTTGCTTCCTGACAATAAACAGCACGAAAATAGAAAGAAAGCTTACTAAAGGTTGCCCTCAAGGTTCCTGTTGCGGACCCGGTTTGTGGAATGTGCAGTATGACTCTCTACTGAGCGTACGCTACAAGACGGGTACCAAGGTTATCGCCTTTGCAGATGATGTTCTAGTCCCCGTAAAAGGTAAGACCATTCTGGAAATCGAAAACAACGCAAATATTGAGCTCAACAAAATATCTAATTGGGCTAAGCTAAATAAAATATCATTCAACTGAAATAAAACAAAAATACTGTTGATTTCAAGGAAAAAGCCAAGGACACAACAAGGATTACAAATCTACCTCAATAATGGGAGGATAGAACAAACAGATAACATGAAATACCTCGGGATTATAATAGACAAACGATTTAAATTCAATCAACACATAGAGCACATAACAGAGAAGAGTATAAAACTAATTCACGCGCTGGCAAAGTCTGCTAAGATTAACTGGGGACTAAACTCCAGAGTTATGAACATAATTTACAAAGGAGCCATAGTTCCTATACTGTCATATGGAATTCCCGTATGGATTGAATCCCTTAACGCTAAATTCAATGTAATGAAACTTAAACGGGTACAAAGGCTGATCAATATAAAGATCGCTAAAGCTTTTAGAACGACGTCGCACGAAGCATTGTGCATACTAACAAGAACAATCCCGATCAACATTGAACTCTCTGAAATATCCAAGTTCTATTATATAACTAGAGGAATAGTGAAAGGCCCTGCGGGATACACACCCCTGGAAACAGCAACTAATTATAGAGAGTGGCCTCATCCCTCACTAAATGTAAAACTCCATGAGAAAACAAAAGAAGACACATACTCCATCCAAATTTACACAGACGGAAGTAAGACCGAGTCAGGTGTGGGGGCCGGTGTAGCCATCTACAGCCAGGAAGGAGCGTTACAGCAACTAAGATATCGACTGGACAATAGATGTTCGAACAATCAAGCCGAGCAGATAGCGATAATGAAAGCCCTTAAGGAATTACAAAATAATAACGACATAACAGAGAGATCTGTGGCGATCCACACCGACAGCAAAATAACACTTGATCTGCTAAATAATAACTCACAGCACGGAGCTATAATTGAGGAAATAAGAAGGAACTTACGATCCCTAATAGAAAAAAACTGGAAAATACACTTTCAATGGGTGAAAGCTCACGCAGGGACTGAAGGAAATGAACTTGCCGACCAGCTGGCCAAACAAGCAACACGCAGCCTTGAACTAGAGCCGATATACGACTTACTACCTCTCAGCACAGTAAGAAGAGATCTACATGAGGAATCGATTAACGCATGGGAAGATGAGTGGGCAACCACTACCAACGGAACAATCACAAAGTCATATTTTCCTAATGTCCGAAGCAGATTAAAGTCAAACCTCAAGTTAACGCACAATCTCACAGCAATGATTACAGGTCATGGGAAATTTGGAGAATATTTACACCGGTTCAAGATTGTACAGGATCCAACATGCAGGTGCGGGAGAGATTTGCAGTCTACTGACCACGTTCTTTGGGACTGCGAGTACTACAATCAGCCAGAGATGAACTCCGCAGAGAAGTGCTTCAATCGGGTGGACGATGGCCTCCAAATAAAAGCGAACTTGTTATAAAACACTTAAAATGTTTTTCCCAATTTGTAAATAAGATAGATTTTGAAACTTTACAAAATACTAATTAAGTGATTTTTTAAAAAAAAACTGAAAATATGAAATCTAAGTACTGTGACTGTTTTTGAAACTTTACAAAATACCAATTAAGCGATTTACAAAAAACTGAAATGATTTTGAAACTTGACAAAATACTAATTAAGTGATGTAAAAAAACTGAAAATATGACATCTAAGTATTGTGACTGTTTTTGAAACTTTACAAAATACTAATTAAGCGATGTACAAAAAACTGAAAATATGAAATCTAAGTATTGTGACTGTTCTCATAAGCATGTAGTATTACATTATGTAATGGAGCATGTAGCTAAAACTGTGGTGTTAATTTAAAAAAAAAAAAAAAAAAAAAAAAAAAAAAAAAAAAAAAACTATCCATTAGTCATATTTTATTTCATACCGTGAAAAAAGGAAAATAATATTCTACAGTATGAAGAAGAGAAGCCATACATCAAAGTAGTAGAAAACAGCATAGTACACGCTATTCATTAGACCTCGCAGATGGACAACATTTCTTTTGTGGTGTAATTATACTCTTCAACATATCTTGATAATATCATTCCTCGGCCGCGGTAAATATTTTTTTAAACACTCTTTACGTAACATACATATCAGTCTGACAACACAATCGTCATGTATTCATGTGATGAGGACTGAAGTTGTATCGGCCCATTACTTATGTATGTATGCCAACAATAATGTAATGTCTCTTGCGAAAGAAACTAATGTGGATATCTATTAGTATTCATTTCATTCATTTTATAAGAAAACGGAAGGAATATAAACCATTGTGCTACCTATCTATACTGCTATTCACAATGGGTGGTATTGTTGTAACAATTCACAATGGGCAGTATTGGTGTAACAATCGCAATAGTACTCTAACTTACAAGCTAGTGGTGTATTTGATAGATGTAATAATAAAAATTCTTACCTTTTAAATGCCAGCCAGTTGTGTGGTTTCTTTACCATTTTAAGGTAGGTCTATGCATGTATACTCTTTAAAAATGTCTTAAAATTATTAAAATGTTTATTATTAATAACTAGCTTAACTAAACCAATTCACTGTCCAAAAATGTCATGTTCAAATAAATCGATGTGTTAATGCATTAATTCAAACTGATGTAAGTTTTATATCGATGTAAATTGATGTAAAGTTTGTAAGTTTTATTTGATGTAAGTACCTTATTATCACAAAGTACGAAGAAGCGGAGAAGAAAAGTTGAATAGACTTACTAGAATCTAAGATAAATCAGATAAATATAAAATAAATTAGAGCCCCTAAGCAAGATTTCCTGAACCTTGCACGTGTTAGTTATGCTTAGGCTCGTAGTCTACGTCTTGTTGGCGCGAAGATAAAAGCGTCGATAAGTGCAACGAAAGTGAAATAATCTATTTTCTTCACTCTTCTCATTGTTCGAAATGCAAACGTTTCAATGGTATGGTCCCCAAAATGATACAGGAAACAATAAAATAATTAATAATATTCTACCAAAAAAAACAGAGTCACCGTTGAGCTATTTAATTGCCAGGAAAAGGAGTATAGGAAGCTAAATTGTACGTCTCAGCTGCCACAATGAACATAATTGGGTTAAGAAACAAACGTTATGCCCCCTCATAAAACAACACATACTAATGACAACAACTCGATCGATTGATCGAAGCCAAAACGAGTAGGGATGTCCTCAATGAAGATACAATTACACCTAATTAAAAATATAACGCAAGATGGTTATACTGTATATGCATTCATCAACAACAGATTATTGTCTCTGTTGGACATTAGGCTACATGAGAATACTCTCAAGATAACGCAAGTCGTAACTTTTAGACTTACAAAAAGGTTTTTATTTTGTATATCATAAAAACATTTGGTAAAATTAGATGCTTTGGTTATTAAACGAGATGTTTTATATTTGTTCCAATCTTACCTAAATAATAGAACTCAGCCAAAATTGATAATGAAATTAGAGAATTTAGAAATTTAAATATTGGAAAACCGCAAGGGATAATTTTAGATCCTATTTTATTATAGGCCTACATAAATAACTTACTTAAACATAATTTATTCTTAAGATATAACGACTCCACTCATACGCAGGTGAAAAGGTAATCATTTTTAGTGGATCTTCCTTGAATTATACTTGAAATAATTCAAATATTGATATTAAAATGATTAGAACATGGTTAGATTAAAATGTTATTTCTCTAAATAATGATAAAACAAAGCCTGTATTATTTTCAATAATAGTAATTGGATTGAATTATCATAAACTACTTCCTGATTTAGCTAAAATAATTGTTCAAATCCTAAAATCTCGGCGGTGAACCCAAGCTCAACCACTATCTTGGCTCACTATAAGGCACCAGTAAACCGCACAACATCAATCAGGATCTGTTACGGTAACTTCAATAAGCGACTAATTTCATAATTTTTTATTCTAAATTTCGAATCCACCGGTTTAATATAATGAAACCACTTTGCAAAGCTTGCCCTAATTATTATCCTTCAGTATTGGTTTCAGTTATTCTTTAATATTTGTGTTTTTTAGGGCATAAAATCTTAATTTTCCAGTCAACTCAGAAGTACACTTTAGAAAAAACTAGCCTTAATGTGCATAAGAACACCACACTTCATAATAGTATCGTTGTTTAACTGGAATGTTATGATTCATATAGGTACGACATTTTAACAAATTGCACTTGCATTTCACTTTTTGGAATTATATCTAAAATATTGTCAAATTATATACCTAATACGTACAGAAAAATATTCCAGATGTATTATTTCTTCGGAATTTCTAGCTAGATAAATAAATACATAATCATACGTTAATTATTCGATTGAGGTAAATAATACTTTTAATTATACACGGTGGGTGGCCAGATTTTGCCCTCGCCCGGAAGGGGGATAAAGCCAGTCTGAAGAATTGAATTTAACGTACAATAGCTAATTTGCGGAATTGGATATCTTGAATGCGAACGCTGGCAATGTTGATATTAAAATGAAATGCACATTCATCTCTCACATATTTTTTTAGTAATTAACACTCTAATGTATATATTTCACAAATACACTTTACACCAACTTTTTTTCACAAGTAGATGGAAGTTTTATTTTACTTGTGGTACAATGTTTTCAGCATCACCATCATTCTGGTACTCCTCCGTGGAATTGAGCCGCTTCCGATTGAAGGTTCAGTTACCAAAGCGTGAAGCTTATGTTTCTATGGAAAACCTGTATAGGTGGTAAATCTATCGCTTCATTGACCTATGTGAAACTAAGATACTCTATTATTTGGACGTAAAAGTGCGGAAATTTCGTCCAGAGGCTATAATTTAGACTTATATAGTCCCGGTCCATCTCGGAGGACTTTGTGCCCAGAAATTTTCTGTCCTGAAAAATACATCGCGGCCAAGTTTGAACCAGCGGCCTTGGAATCCAGATGCAGTCACGCTACCTCTGCACCCCGCAGCCAACTGAACAACGATGTAACCATTTTAACTTTTGAACTGTTCGTTGCTGAGCAAAAGTCGTACATCAGATCAATTATGACTGACTGACACATGACTAAAATGAGTAATGACACCATGTTCATAAAATTTTGAAATGGGGTGGATTTTTTGTGAGGTGTTGAATTGTCTCATTTACTCATCACCTTTTGGCTTGTCATAAAAAATATATTTTTTATTCACTTAGAATCTATGTGGCAAAACTGTTTACCAGACAAAATCGAGGACAACAAGTCAGTATTGGTCAGCCTAATTACGAAAGTACTGAAATGTCTCTCTTTCCTTGTTCTTTCTGTTGGAGTAAGAGAAATAGCACCCAAGTACCACACAGGTTTTTGCCAATTTTAAAAAAAAGTATCGATATTCCTCAGTCCAATTAGATTCTCTTCTCAGCTAAAATTCTAAAAAAAAAAACTATTGTAGCGCCTGTATGCAGGTAGCTGCTGTAGTATAGAGATTTCTATTAACTTTATATCTGTATGCATGCTCCTCCATTCCTCCCTCCGATGAAGTTAAATATTTAGGTATGATAATCGATCAACATTAAGATGGGACAAACAAATTACATATTTAGTTAACTGGATGCGAAAATACATAATTAAATTTGTTATCCTTCACTCAATTCTAAAAATACAAGTTTCACATCTATAAATCTAAAATACAGCTCTAAGTTTGGTTCGAGATTATTCATTGATAAAAATAACCCTGAATCAATTAACCTGAACAATTACAAATTAAAATCACGAATAAATAATTTATTTTTGATATTTTTTCTCTTAAAAATTTTCTTCCTATTATTGCTGTGAATGGGTATAATAATAAATTGATAGTATTTTCTTTATTGAATAGTTTGTATTTTTGTTCCATGTATTTATCTCCATTTCTGAACTGCCCTTACCCCCCCCCCCCATGTGCTCGTTACGGTGATGTGTTGAAAATAATAATAATAATAATAATAATAATAATAATAATAATAATAATAATAATGTTGAAAAATAGTAAGTGGTAATTGTAAGTTCAAGTGAAATTATAACTGAGAAAAATTGTTCTCAATAAATGTGAATATTGTTTACCCCTAGAGATCCAAAATGCCAAACAGGTGATTGCAAAAAACACTGAATAAGTTGTGCTACATCATTATGATAAAAGGAATAGAGCTCTAGAAAGATTTTCAAATTGCGCATTGTTAATTATTGTTATTATGGTTAATACCATAAACCTTGTCCTGTTTCAGATGTTCCAGATTTCAACGTTGTTGCTTATCTTTGCCCACTCAGTGCACATAAATGCTGAAATAGACGTTGACATATTTGTCGACGTCGTTGTACATACTTGTGAACGTATATTTAATGAGGGAGACACGATACAACTTTGGATATTAGACGAAAAGACATTTGAGTACGAATCAGTTTTAGGAACAATGGAATTTACTGAAACAAATATAAAATACGTAGAAGTTAGTTCACCTGACACATGCTTCTTAAAGGATAACGAACACTCAGAACAGAAGATATTGTCTTGCGGAGTAACGGTAGCGAATTACACTGTTGAATATTATACTTTTGATCCTTTGAATATATCACATAATATCAGAACCCCAGATCATTTAAGTTTTTTCCTTTCTAAACTGCATGGAACAAGCCGCTTCAAAGTTCTGCTACCTCTTCCCTTAACATCGTCTGCATTACTATCTCAAGGATTCATAGCAGTTGTTAAAAAGTACGATGAGGAGAATATCACACGACAGCTGTTCGAAATTTTCGGGGTGGATATGTTTACAGAAAATGGACCTACCACTCTCATTCTGCCGATGTCTCTCGATTTGGAATCAGTGAAAAAAATCATGCAGGAGTTTAAAGGCTATGGATTAATAAAAGTATTTTCTCTTGTGCGTGTGAACGGAGCTTTTAAGTTATTAACATGGACTCTGTCTTCAGTTTGTGGAATAGACAAATTTGAACTTCTAGATGTTTGGTCCAATACTGGGAGAACGTTACATGATAGGATAGGATCTCTGTATAAACCACGTAACAATTATTCTGGTTGTTACTTGGTACCTGATAACATTGGATTGCTAGTTACACCATTGCTTGATAACGTTAAGAAATTCGACGGTGTAGTTGCGAGACTCGTGGGCCTTATAGAGAAAGCAATGGGTACGACCATAACTAATTGCAGTATTGAAAACATGTCAGATGAGTCCATAAGGCAAGGCTGTATTAAACAAATAGATGTAAGAGACACATTCTTGTACGGTTACAGGAGTAGACATAGTATATTCTATTACTATAGCATAACATACAACTTCATCGTCCCTGTCACAGATAAGTATCCTATATGGTCATTGATGACAAGAGTGTTTTCTACTTTAACTTGGATAATAGGCTTCATGGCTATTATTATTGTTCCTGTTGCCTTAGTATTCCTGGCAACTGTTAGCAAAGGAAATGATTACACATTGCTTAAAAGCTATAGTTATATTCTCTTTTATATGCTGGCTGCTATCCTAAATGTTTCAGTTCCATCTATGCCACAGAGTAACGTCCTGAGAATCTTGTTTATCCATTGGGTAGTTTACTCATTAGCTATAGGAACCATTTTCCAGGCTTTCTTCTTTTCTTATTTGGTTGAGCCTGGATATCAGCATCAGATGGACACTTGGGAAGAGTTAGCAGACTTAAATTACACATTAGTCTTTGATTCATTTAAGTTCTATGCTTTAAACCAAAGTATAATAATTCCGGACTCAAAGAAAGCTACATTTTATTTCTTAGGGACTCCGAAAACAGCTCTGGTTATAAGCGCGGACATTTTCACTTATCGTTTGAAAGAACTGTGTACAAACACCAAACGTTTGTATCATGTTTTCTCTTCGGATTCGTTATCTGCTCATGGTCAATTATTTCTGACTAATCCCGCTCTTTCTGAAAGGTTTGGTGAATTGTTTGGACGTCTAGTTCAGGCAGGATTTCCAGATAAAATAGTACGGGATATAAGCAACCCTACAGGGGTTAGGAATTGGGATAACATGGATCATGAACTGGTGGATGATTATGTAGCATTATCGGTTATACATCTGCAGTCAGTTTTTTTGCTAATATTGTACTGCTTCGGGATAAGTTCCTTGGTATTCTTGGTAGAATGTGTAAAATGGTTTATATAAATTGATATAGAGAATTCCATAATAATCCGATTAATTATTGACAGTAATATTTATAAAGAATGTTCAATCGGTTGAATGTTAATTTTTTTAATTAAATGAGTAAGTAAGCAAGCAATCAAAGAAGCAATCACGCAAGCAAGAAAGCTAGGAAGCAAGTAAGGAAGGAAGCAAGGTTATTAGCAGGGCCCGGATTCTAATGACATGTCATCTTTTTATTGGTGCTGCTCTGCTGCATAGACATTGCCAACTTGTAGATAAATCCTAATCATGGCCTCTAGATTATAGAAATACATTTTTATTAGGTCATTTTTTGTCATTTTATGCCTTTTTATATTCTTAGAGCATTTTTTTCAGTTTTAGGTCATTATTTTGTCATTTTCGTGTCATTTGCTTCCTTATTTAGTCATTTTCATGTATTTACATTGAGTGTATTAACTTTTTCTCGTCGCTAGGGGTGCTGTCTTTGAAGTGTTGTTTGTTTAATGCAAGAAGGAAAAATTCGGCGTTAAAATGTTGACATGTCTCAGTCGAAAATGAGAATTAAAGAAACGCCAAAATTTTGTATTATATTATTACTATTGTTATTAGATTGACTTGGCACCTGCATGGATTTGAGAGTGCAAACTACTATTTACCTGAATTAAACAACAATATAATCCGGCAGACCACAAAAGGAAATTCCGAAATTTTACTGACTAGTGCCTTAGTGCCAGTATAAAGAAAGAACATTCACAACATTACAGTTATTTACAGTTTTTGCAATTATGTACAAACTAGTCTGTAACTTTGTGTGTACAATAATAATTTCTTATAAATAAAATATCAGTTTTTAGGTCATTTTTTATAATTATTAAGTCATTTTCTTTACAATTTAGGGTCCTTTTATATGTCATTTTTCAAACAAATTTAGGTCATCAGAATCCGGGCCCTGGTTATTAGTAAGCACGTTGGTAAGCCCATGGGATCTCGAAAGGGCTACTAACGCTTCCTGCTTGAGCAGAACGAGCCCAATTTAATACTCATCAGGGGCAAGCAACGATAATGCAATTTAAGTGGAATCTACAATCGACTTGCCAATATCGAATAGATAGAGAGGAGGGATAAGTAACAGTGAGTGAAACAGCGAAGAAGAAAAACCACGGTTGAGTACATTCACTGTTATTCAGAAAGATCAGAAAGATAAGGTTTGTGTAATAAATGATTTGGAATACCGGTACCGGAATATTCGAACCAAACCATAACAAAATACGAGGGTCGTTCAGAAAGTAAAGAACGATTTGACATAACTAAATACGGGTAATAAAAAAAAGACATCAACACAATTTTTTTACAGAGTTTCAATACCTTCCTCCATTTCTCGACGTAATCTCCATTGCAGTAACGTGGTACCAGTTTTTCAAAGCCGATGTTATACTCTTCTACCGCCATAGACCTGAGCCTGAACTTCCTTCCAAGTAGATGAGGAATAAACGAAGAGACATCCAAAAAACAAGAAAGAAAAAAAAAAGATATGTGGAAACTTGTCTGAAAGATGTTTTTGATTCACGATATCACTCGGCCTCATCCGATTGGTCAAACGCAGGCACAATTTAAATATTTTAGTGGGAAATTTTTTAGACACCTCCTTATAGCTCTGACCTGGCACCCAACGATTTTTACTTATTTCCGAAACTAAAGGATTTTTTTTAAAGAGTTCCCAACTGATGAATACCTCAAAACGGCAGTGACTTTGACGGTAGAAGAGTATAACATCGGTAGTTACATTAAATGCCTTGACAATGAAGATTACGTTGAGAAATAGTGTCAGGTACTGTGTATTTTTAAATAAAGTTTTGTGTTGATATCTTTCTTTATTATTTAGTTATGCCAAGGCGTTCTTTACTTTCTGGAGGACCCTCGTACACACCGATTTCTACTCCATCAGATCTTGTAGATGAAAACACTTCTTACAGAATGCCCAAGAACACTAGAATATGTGAATATTTTGCAATATTTTGTATTCTACGAATTATCCTTTCTGTACACAACGATCTAGTGTGTTGGTAGCAACAATCAGGCTACGGCTCCACTAGCTGTGTTTGAATGCTGCCGCGAGCAGCATTCTACTGCCTGAAAATGGAACACACGCAAACAAGTCTAGGTGGCTATATGGGTAGTCATTGTACTGCCCTTAACACAATTATTGCGGCAGTAAAAATTTCTACTGCCGCGAAATAGGACATGATCCATTTTGGAGCGGTAATCTGTCGCGGCAATCTGCTGGCAGCGGCAGTAACTCATCTCGACGAATGTCTCGAGCACCTTAGGCAATTATCCCACCAATATGTCAGATGTTGCTTTTCACATGTCTTCATCAAGTTACACATCCAGTTTATACCTATCCCCACAGTCAGTATTATCAGTGGAAGACAGTGAGGAATCTATGCTGTCATTTCTTGATTTGTAAAGTTGTCATTGAAGAAAATTGTATCCTATTTGAAATAAACTTCCCTTAATGTAACAGACAGCTTTTCTTCTACGCCTATACTTTCGCTCATCTTGGTGTTCCTTCTCTTCAGACTGCCTGAGACCACCGATAGAAGATAATCAAAGGAATAGAAGATAATCAAAGGAACCCTCCGACATCCGGTAGAATTAAAAAAAAAAAATTCTGGATATTCCCTAAGTTGTAAACACGCCTTCACGTTTCATGTTACTTAATATTGGATGAATCTATCATTTTCTTTTATGCAATCTCCAGTTTTCAAAGCTGTAAGGAAGTGGTTAGATTCAGCTGGTTCCGATTTTTACAAGCGCGGCATGCAGGCTCTGGTTCATCGTTGGCAAAAGTGCATAACGAATGGTGGTAACTATGTGGAAAAATGACAGTCTGTAGCTGAAATATTGTTCTGTTTAGCTGTGCTGTTGTGTTTTATGTATCTCCTGTAGTTTCCATGTAAAAAAAATAGGAGGCATTACTTTCGGAACGACCCTCGTACCTCTATAATTAAAAACAGAATGTGTGTGCATGCGTTTATTTAGTTGGAAATATATTTGGTAAACTCGCCTTTACTAAGATAGCTTCCATAAAGAAAGGCACTACAGAGAATGAAAATTTGGGAGGCATTGTCAAAATAGTTTTTGTAAATTATAGGGAAATTTAATTATTTTTTAAATAAACTTAGGCCTATAACTTAAAACTTCATACATTTAAAGCCTAGTTAGTATACTGTATAAGTTACATATATAATGTACAAATTGGAATAAAATAACGTAACATATTACTATATAGCCTACAAGAGAGAAAAGAATCCATGGTAAAATTAAAGGTGATTTTAATCGTAATTATGATACATCCTCTCTGAGGGCCTTCAAAAAGCGATGATCCTACACTTGACTTATGTGGTCTCGGTGTAAATTTGACGACTCACACTGTAACTAACCCGCTCATAAACATGTTAAAATTATGTGCAGGCCTATTCATATTCCCTAATAAAGAGGACAGATTTTGTTATTTTACAAGATTTATGGTGACCCATATATCGAAATCCGTATCCCCGTATTATAGAAATTCCACACCACTTTTCAGCTCTCTATTCCTCATCTTTCGCTGTTGCTACTTCTCGTCACTGGTACTCTCTGCCATCTGAACTCATGGGCTGCCAAACTTTGAATGCGTTTAGGTCTAAATTATTAAGTCTACTTTATGATGAGTTGCCTAACTTAAGATGTTAATTGTATTTGTCTTGTAACTTGATGTAATGTATAAAGAAATAACTAACCTCATATGTTTGTATTCCTAAGAATTTGAGAAATTGTATAAATGAATTGATTGTACATTGTGTGTTGTCTGTTTACCATATTGATATTTTCATTGTAAATTTTTCTATCTTAGTTGCTTTTGTACTTTAATTGTATTTCTAAATAATGTAATTTGCTAAAACTGCTGTTCGAGTGTAAGAGAAGGCCTTAAGGCCTTAACTCTGCTAGTTTAAACAAACCATTATTATTATTATTATTATTATTATTATTATTATTATTATTATTATTATTATTATTATTATTATTATTATTATTATTATTAATCAGATCCCTAACTTTCTTGTCCATACATCAAGGCATAATCTTTATTATGGCCTATGGAACTAATTAATTATCCATATTCTGAATATGAAGATTGGGTCTACTTTAATAATAGTACATGTTGTTAATGCACAGCAATGAAACATAGAACATAATCGCAACTAAAATAAAATCAGGTAAACTGATATAACAAAATTCCAGAAGGAGATAATAGGCCATATTTCACATGCTTCTGATGGCATAGACTTTGTACTATTAATGTAATGTAGGCAAATATAAAACATAAATGTGTATTATTAATAGAGTACCCTATTTAATTATTACAATAATACGTTTAGTAAGCAATTCATTAGCAGTAATGTAAATAAATACCCTTCAGAAACTATAAATCACAATTACTACAACCGTATGGGTTTTAACAAAATACTGACAAATATTTATCATTAACGTGTGTTTACTTACCATGAGTTATCTGGATGTAGGCCTATAAAATTTTCTCTGTGAATTTCAGATATCCATTTAAGCCGTCTGGATTCATTTTTGTAAAATGTAAACACTTGGACATATTCTCCTTTAGCATTGTTATTACTATAGTACAGCCAGGAACACAACGTTTATTAGGCATTTTCTCTATTTCTGATTAAAAAAGACAATTTTCATCCAGCGTAATGTAATGGCTGACTTATGCATTCGGCCGGTTACGAATGATGTGTATATGACGTCTTAACTTAATTTGGAGGCCATGGTTAGGGCTAGCAACGCGCCCTTTTTGGTAGTATACTGATGATTTGCTATTTAAAAAGCTTGTGACCGTTAATTAGTCGTTACTCCGGTAGCCTAAATATGCTTCTTCCCATGGACGTTATAAATCCATATATCAAGTTTCATGAAAGTCCGATGAAGCTTCTTAAAGTATCGCGCGTTCAGATACACGGAGTGACGGGCAGACATTTCCCGTCCACCATACAATCTCATAAAGTACCATTCTGGCACTTAATAAAGGATGGAACTTAAGCTTCACAATGTTTCTCACATGTAAGCTACATACCATGATTCGTATTAATGACATTTAAATAGAAAAAAAGGCATGAATCTAAACCTATCTCTTTATCAAATCTACAGTAAAGTCCCGCTAATCCGGACATCTGGTTAAACCGGACAGATTTTTTGAACAATCAATAACATTTTAATTTTA
This sequence comes from Ectobius pallidus, assembly GCA_964059195.1. Lineage (NCBI taxonomy): Eukaryota > Metazoa > Arthropoda > Insecta > Blattodea > Ectobiidae > Ectobius > Ectobius pallidus. The sequence goes on from CAXKWD010000010.1 coordinate 19,253,030, forward strand.
ATTACAAAGATGTCTTGTTTTGTTAATCCTACATCATTTTGTAGGTTAGGTAAATTAGGCCTACCTAAACAGCGGGGTACCGCAGTAGCGTAGTGGTTGAGGCGCTGCTCCACAAACCGGAAGGTCGCGGGTTCGATCCCCGATGAGGTCGTTGGAGTTTTTCAACTAGCCTAATCCTTCGGGTGGCACTATGGCACTATGGGTCGACTCAGCCTCCAACAGAAATCAGTACCAGGAGCAATCCTGGGGGTAAAGGCGACCGGTGCGTAAGGCTGACAACCTTACCACCTTCACGTGCCGAATTTCTAAAATCTGGGAGTCTCAACCTCTTGGAACCCTCTGGGCGTTCATAGCCTGTAATAGGGAACACACACACTTTACCTATGTAGTAGTATTAAAACTAAAAGTTGTAGGAAAAGTTATATTTATGTAGAAAAACATCGATTTTTATAATTTGGTCCATCTAAAAGTTGTATGTCAGTGCAGTACGTGCATTTTAAGACAAATTCCGTTTAATCCGGACTTTCGGTGATCAGCACAGAGTCCGGTCCCATCTACTCCGTATTAGTGGGACTCTACTGTAATATCAAATCTGACGAATTGTAGAAATAATAATATTTTCTTAGAATCACACATAACTGAGTAAATGGTTGATCAGCTTATAATAATAAGAGAATGCATCCATTGGACAAAACAGAATAAATTTCCGTTATTCCGAGCAGAATCTTGTCAATGTTACTAATGCGCTAGAACACATCACATTTATCCCACTTGTTTTACCGAGCTCCAAAATACTCTCATCCGTTGATTGGCGGTCAATCTGCAAATGCGATGATGATGATGATGTTGACGACGGGGATCACTGTTTGTGGATTAAATATTTAATGTTCCATCTAAATTATTAGTAGAATTTTTATAAACCAAATTTTTAAAAAAATAAAATCATATTTTTCCTTGGGAGTACAAGAAGATACAAACATCCATCATATTTTGGCAAAAGAAACCAAATCCTTGGGGATTCAAGGAGACAGAAGCCACCGTTAACGGGCTTGCACAGGAGAACAGGCAGATCGATAGACAGGCAAACAGATGGATAGAAAGATAGACGTCTTTCTAAAATAACTTTTTTCAGCTTCTAGTTATCGTGAAACTTTTTTTTCTAGTGTTATCTCGAATTCCACCTTTTACACAGTCATTCTACTTTCTCTAAACGGTACTAAGTAAAAAAGGTATTCGTCCAGATGTTTCAAGGAAAATGAGCAGACATGTACAATTATGCTCAGATTTTTTTTTATTTGACATTGAATTCTGTCACTGAATGGAAAATAAAAGCTATGAGTTACTGCATGGGACACGTTATTTATTTATTGCTTTAACCAAATACTTTCACTAAAAAGTTATTGTGCATTATATAATCTGCATAGAGGGACAGAAAGTACCACAACCATAAAAACAATCAACTTTGGTATTATATGCATGGGCAAAAGTGTGCAGGATATTTTCAAAACAATCAATTGTTCCACATTTCCACAGTATCCATATTACCTAATTTTTTTATACACTTATAAGACAGATAGAATCGTAAAAATTGCTAGGAATATTGGAAAATTGCCATAAGGGTGCAAAATATGGAGTTTTTAGCTACCCTACAAGTATGGATATCCGTAACGTAATTCACATCTACGAGCTAGATCATCCAATTAACATTATTGTTTATCCATTTCCAAATGTGTTGAAATTTGGCAAACTTGTAGCTTTTAGCCTGTAACTGATGGAAAAATTCCAAAATGTTCAAATTTTTTATCCCCCCAAAAAAAACTTTGGAAGCGTTTCCCTTACTCACTGCCATTAATATTTACCCTCTTCCAGATGAGCTAGAAATATGAATTTCGCTAACTTTAGCTGTTGGCCTGTGCGTACTTGTTACAAATAGGTTGATGCAAGCAATGGGAAAGTTAAATCATAGTTGAAAGTTGTGCTGCTTTGCGCTGTTCTGTTATGTGACTGATTAATATCATTTCCATGGACACTTTTTTATCAGTTTACTTGATTTTTTAACCTGGCAATCACTTTTCCAAATGGGGAAAACCCCCTAAAAATCACACTCGATTTGAACTGCCCTTAGTTTTGAGCTCTTGGCTTCCCGGATGTGAATCCTCGACGTTACTACCACAAGTATTGGGTATTAGACATTTTAATACTAGAAGTGAAGTGCCATCCAAATTCAACTGCAAATGTATTATGTTTTATAAGAAAATATCTATGTGAGAATTTCATTTTGGACAAATATATGAATATGAGTGCCCAGAATTCCGACCTGTCTTATAAGAAAAGTGAAAAAGCACCCCAGACGTTTTACTGCCTACACAGCAGAATGTAGTTTGTGGGTCACATACTGGTGCCAATAGCCCCTTCCACAGTGTCTACTTCATAACACAATTTCTTAGATATCGACTGGCCAGACAGTCTTCATCTCCTTTCTGTCTATAACCATTTTATTGTACGATGTGTATTAGCTGGATTACGTTAGAATGCTGTCCATAAATACAGCTTGTTTCCAGTTCAATTGTTAATGGAAAACAAGATGAACGTTTAAATTTATTGAACTCCACGAAAAATATGAATGTTTGCAATTATATAAATATGGTATTATTTTTTATGATAATACTAGCTTAAAAGACCCGGCGTCGCCCGGGTTTTTATTTTGTAATTTGAAATTAACTTATGAAGGACTTTCGATTTTCAAACTCTATGGCCTTGTATAATATGTAGGACTACATAGAACTTGAAATGAGGAAGAACGACTTATCACACTCAAACTATTCCATCAGAAAACCTTAGATATAACTTTTTATGGCTCACAGAGTCGAATGTTGCATGCCGTTGCTTCTACACACCATGCCTGGGAGGGGTTGAAATAAGACGAACATAAATTCAGATTACATAAGATTGTATTGTCTTTATGTAAATTTTTATTTCTCACTCTCATGTTACCATACAACCGTTTCGGAGCTGAAATTAAAAAATAATTCAATATCACTTTCATACTTTCCTCCCACAAAACCTGGGACATAATATACTGCGGGCATAGGACTGAAAATGTTCCATCCTATTTTGACTTATTTTAGGTGTTTAGGGCCTATGATAAACATCCCTATGCAAAGCCTACAGCTATGAGTGACGTATCAGTGGATAGGATTTTTTTACCGACTTCTGATAGCCTATAGCGCACTCACTGGCACACACTTAAGCTATCCCTGCAATACGACCGCCTATTCTACATCAAAATGTGAAGTGAGAAAATGATATTTTCCATGTCGAGGGTAGAGAATGTTATGTGACTGCATCAAATTGTGCTTTATTTTCGTGGATTTCATTCTTCAAGAATTATTTTCACAATTCGATAGCATCAGAATTTGTTAAAGCCCAGTATTAATAGTTCTCAAAGCCCTATGTGAACACAGTAAACAGTACACTGTTTTCATGATAATTGAATTGCATTTCATTTTTTCAGTATAATATTTTATGGAATTATATAAATTTTCAAGAGAATTAATGGCTGGTTTGAATTTGAATGTTGATCGCGTTACTTTCCAGGATGAACTGGATGAGTGTGCAAAATTACGTGCAAATTGGTCAAGAAATGTAGATTTGTATAGTGAACATACATACCCACATACATACATACATACATACATACACACTTTCGATTTGGCTTGGTTGCAAGACTCACACTTTTTTTTTTAAGAAAACATGTGCCATAGTTGTCACACTTCTATTTTGTTTTAAAAACATCTGACAGCAGAACTCTCTAACTGTGCCTCTTTTCACATTTCCGACTTTTCCCGTGGATTTTCCAAAAATTTTCTTTCATACAAACCTTGTCCTGACAATTACGGACACAACAAAAAAAGAATCAGCCAAACCGGTCGAGCCGTTCTCAAGTGATGCTCCGTCATACATTTTGGGAATTCATTTTTATTAATATAGATTCTAAATTAATTTCAATATGTTAATATATACGCCACTAAAACACCCTTTCAAGTTATAATTTAGAAATCTGAGTATCGGCCTGAGTAACAGTATTGCGCTGGCTTTCTGTACTCGAGGTCGCTGATTCGATTCCGGGCCATGTCGATTGTATTTATGTGTGCATAAGTGTGGCAGGCTCTGGTCTGTAGATTTACAGGCATGTGAACTAACTCCTGCGGGATAAAATTCTGGCACACCGGCGGCGGTCACTCTCCGTCCATAAATAACTATAAAACCAAACAACCCAGAATACTGAAACCGAGACAATTTTTCTTCGTTCAGAGACAATTCTTTCTTTTAGTTTTACTGCTTTATACATTACCTTATTTCTTTTCGTAGTTATTTCTTTGAAGTGTTTTAAGAACTTGTTTTTACAATTGCCAGTAAATTTCAGGGGTTTCTAATATACTGGTATTATATAATTCTCCACCTTATACCCTCAAATAATAAAATAAAATATAACCGGGAGTACTGCATAATAGCTTACAATAAATTTTATTGTAATACTACAATGAGTCAAGTTGTACAATGTTGTAAAGTATATTCGAACATAATTTTTTGATATGTTTTGTAGTTTCTTAAACTTTGACACATCTATCTTAAATCATAGAAGAAGATTTTTTATATATGTAAATTTGTAATTTTTTTCTATGGTCTGATTGACAAAAGCATAGTTAAATTTCTTGCTGTTTTTGTGTCAAAGTTGTACAATAAAGTAATGGTGTAGTGTTATGCAGCTATGTCCATTACCTTAGTTTTAAGATGTAATTGCCTTTATAATACACCATTGAAAAAGGTAATGAAAACCTTACATTTTAAGAAAAATCAATATCTTCCTCTGGATATTACAAAGTCCAAAAAAGTAAATATTGCACTATGTGTACCTATTGGATGTATGAGGTTTCATTGTGATATGTTCATTGGTCTATGTGTAATATATACCTAAATATGACAGAATTAACAACCTGTCCCAAGTGAGGTTAGACCTCGGATTGTTAAGCAAATGCCTACCAAATGGCGTTAAAATACAACTCTTAAATACTGGGTCTGTGGGTAAAGTTACAGTTAACCCACTACATTAACCTCTAAACTAAACATTTATAACTTACTATAAACTATATATTTATACTAAACTATATATTTTAGTTTGTTGATAAATGTATTCTACACACAACTACATTCACGCCACATCCAGTAGACACAGCGTACATGCATATATCGTACATCTTTTAAAATTCGTTTACTGCTAGTAACAGTATTTTTTTGAAAAGACATAATGCATAATTGAGTTAAACGCCAACCATAAAAATATTACCAGTAGCGCCTATAGATTAGGTAACTTATATGTTACTTGCGTAGAGCGGGTGTACGTATGTGCCCGGGCTCCATATAAATTTATAGCTGGAATTAGCAAACGTAAGATATAAGCTTGCTTTATTTATTGTTCAGTCTATTTAAGGTTTCGAGCCAAAGGCTATCTGATTACTAGTATGATTTCTTTTCTGGATGAACATCCGCTTGTCTGGTACATTAACTAATCGCCATTAACGTAAGAAAATGAAATTTGTAGATCATTCAGCATTGGTGGCAATCATAGTAATAAATTACCAGGAGTGGGTATGAATTTCTTCTCTTGTCGTAATACTATACATAGTGCTCATAACACACGTAGGATGCAAGGGTTATAGCACTGGAGGAATGAATCCATAATTCATTATGGTATTAATGGATGGGCAAACAATTCTGAAAAATTCTTACTCCATTAACATTATTTAAAAAAAAATATGATCAACTAAATTAATCTATTGCGGTTTTAATGTAACTTATTTATGAATGACAATATTAATAGTTACTCTATTAGAATTCTACCTACCATAAAAATAAGACAAAATTCCTAGCGGTTCATGAATATAGGCACAAGACGTAATAAATATCGTAATTTGAAGAACTCAAATGTTTCAACTCTCCTCATGTATCACACAGCTCTAGTTTCGGTACTCACCTGTAAAATTATAAAATCAAATTATATCCACATTTAGTAACATGTAGCTATGGAGTCTTTAAACTTTGAAGTAAAAAAAAAGCATACCGTTGTAGGCCTAATTAGCTTTGCTTTTGTTGCCACTTGGTCAGCTCCGTTTTCTTCTTACAGTACAGTTATCTTGATATTCATTGTTTATTTTTCATTATTATAATAATTATCACTTGAGTCATGCCTTTATTCTCAGCTTTTTCTTTTTCCTCTGCTACTTTTTCATGATATGAATTTGTGTATTGTGTAGCTTTAACAATTAACATTTCATGTACTTCATTTGTAAAGCATAAAAAATGAAAAACTATAACGGCCCCCATGGCACGAGTTCCTGCTCTTTCGGTGTTTCCGGAGCAACTTAAGAATCACTATGTAAATATTTATATATGGGTGATTCTTCAAATACGGGAAAATTTGTGTTCCGGAGTGATATTTCCCTTCAAATTCAACTTTAAAAAAAAAATTAAAATAAAAGTTTGTTTCTACTACTTCCATACTACAACTATCACTTTGAAATGTCACTAACTTTAAATTCTGATATTCCAAAATCAAATTTAATTCAATGAAATGTCATCCACATGCCCTGTCCCAAACCTCGGTTTTGTACATTCTAATGCATTTTTCTACAAAAAAAAAATGTTATTTCCTTTTCAACTTTTTTCCTGTCAATGAGTATGAATGTGTGAAGAATATTAACCCCTAAAAAATAAAATGAAATAAAATTGTCACCCCACCTAATGAACATAAAGAATGCCCCAAGGGTTTTTGGTCATCCACATGGCTGAAAAGAATGGAATTTTTTCTGCAGAAATGAGAAATTTGTATAACTGGCAACAGTGTTAGAAAGCCAACAGGGCAGCTTGTGGTTGAATTGTAAGATTGAATTTTGCTTGATTACAAACAGTTTGGGATTAACAAAGGACTTTGCATCATTTTCAAGGAAAACGTTTTTATTCCCAGTCATTAACATGGCTTCTAGAAAGTAGGCAGAAAGTGAATATTAATTCATCTTGACTAAAGTTGAGCTTACAGAGGTTTAGGAATGGCTTGCTGAGATCACTTAAACTCCTTTTTTGTCATCCACATGCCTGATTTTTGTGTCATCCACATGTCACATGAAGGGGTATGTGGATGACTCTCAATTCATGTAGATGATAAATGTAGGATACTATTGTGTTTGCGGTGTCTGTGACCTGTACTTAAGATCTTAAAACCGATTAAATGAATTTCTGCTTGATTCCCCCCTCCCCCAAAACCATAAAAACACAGTCTCGTTAAAATTACATTAATTCCGGAGTATGCACACAAATTTGCAAATTTGGTGCAAAATCAACTGAAGTATGCTGAGAAAAATATGAAATAACATAAAGAAAAGCAGATTGTTGCCAAAGTTAGTCATTAATGTGGGCTTCTGCCATCCACATGTACACGGATGTCATTCACATGGCCTTAAAAAAATAAAGAAATTAAAATAAATAAGAATGTAAACATTTAAGCTCTGCTGATGTCATATTATAATCAAGTAACCCCTGAAGTATTTTAGTAATTTTTTTGAGATTTTTTAAACAAAGTAAAAAATTTGGATTTTCCACACTCCAAATTTTCCCGTATTTGAATCACCCATATAATATATTAATATATATAGCTTATAAAGTAATAAATTTACATACATACCGGTATATATTAATATACATAAATTAACAAATTTATGTATATTAATATAGGCTACTGTATATATAGACTAATAACCCAGAACCCAGTATTCTCTGATATGTTGTTCTCCCGTTGAGGAGCATCATAATACCGGTGTGATGCAATTCAGGAATTGGTATAAGACATAGACCTGTTTCTCAAAGAAAGTCATTATCTCAAAACAAAAATAATGCTAGTTTCACACATAAGTTGCAACCATTTGCCTGAACGATGCCATCCATATGGTAAAATGACGAAGATTATGTAAGAAACGGTATTCGGTAAACGGTTGTCGTCTAGAATACCCGGGGCCGGTCCATTTAAACGAATAAAATGGGTTGGTGGGGTAAACAGTTTAATTGCTTCCTTCACACTTGCCGTATTGAAAGGCCAGCTACCAACGTAAACTGCCAATATGGGAAATGTTGACTTTGATATTCGGCACCGTTTGGATGGTAAGGGGGGGTAGTATGAAACGATCCTAAGAACCAATATATTGTACGAAGGTGTTACATTCATTTTTACAAAAAAAAATAGTACATTAATTAATACCAATTTTAAAAATAATACTTCTTTCAGTTTAGCAAAAGGATTACGTCTTAGATGAAGCACAGTCAAGTTCAACTTTCTTTACTTCACACCCGATATGGAGCGTACATCGACAGAGCAACGCTTGGCTCCTGTCTTCATAAAGGAAAGATAGTGTGATACTTTCACCTGCGGCATGAATTCGACCACATACGCCATACACCAACCTAAACTATGTTGTAGAGAGAAGTGTGATCTGGTGATCCTGTTGGCCGAGTCCCAAGTATATGCACCAAGAGTATGCACAATGACCGCTTTTGATTTATTCGGGGGTTGCTATTTTATTCATGGTTTATCAAGTATCTGTACACATCTCTGTCGCGCTGCAGTGGCAGAAAGAAATTTTCGCTCTCCAAATTAGTAGTGTATTATTATACAGTATGTATTGAAATGGATTTGACCAATACAAAAAAGTGTGCGTGGAACGCCACGCGACAGAAGTGAAACTTGTTTTAATTTTTATTTTTTCAATTTTTGATTATTGGATTTTTTCAATTTTGCAATGTTGGACTTTTTAATATTGGGTTTTTGGACGTTTTATTTTTTGGATTTTGGATTTTTTAATTTTGGATCTTTGAATTTTTAATTTTGGATTTTAAGTTTTCGATCTTTGATTTTTTTATTTTTTAAATTTTGGATTTTTTTTTATTTTTTTTATTTTTGGAAATTTTTATTTTTTTTTATTTTGGATTTTTTATTTTTTAAATTTTGAATCTTTGATTTTTTTATTGTTTGGATTTTTTAAGCGCGGTAATGAACCTCCGGGTTCCATAAAATAGATAATATACCTTTAGATTGCTTAGGAATTGTCTATTGCCATTGAGAAGTAAGTATTATTATTATTATTATTATTATTATTATTATTATTATTATTATTATCGCTCTTTTTCATCACTTGTTTGTGAGTTCTTCTGTTGCATCGGCGTTTTTCGCAAGATGGAGCATTATATTGGTACATTGAGAAATGCTCTGACTATGGATGTTGTGCCTAGAATTACTGATTTTTGCATTAATTTAAGCTCTTTTGTCCCCATTCCTAGTTTTTTTAGTCCTGTCATCGTCCATTTAGGTACAATTCCATTTGTAGACATTATTAACGGAATTGTTATTTACCTCATCTTGTCACCACAATTCCTTAACTTCTACATACAGTGACGTATATTTATCTATTTTCTCATTGAAATATCTTTCCAAGTTATAACTATTAGGTAGGCCTATACCAATCTCCACCAAATATGTTGTTCTCTTTTCCTTTTCTATTAAAATAATAATAAAAAAAGTGTGCGTGGAACGCCACCCGACAGAAGTAAAACTTGTTTTAATTTTTATTTTTTCAATTTTTGAATTTTGGATTCTTTGATTTTTAAATTTAGGATTTTTTAAATTTGCATTTTTTATTTTTTAAATTTTAAATTTTTAATTTTTTAAATTTTGGATATTTGGATTTTTAATTTATGATTTATTATTTTTTTAATTTTGGATTTTTTGACTTTTTAATTTTGGATCTTTTAATTTTGGAATTTTGGATTGTTTTATTTTGGATCTTTGATTTTTTTATTGTTTGGATTTTTTAAGCGTGGTATTGAACCTCCGGGTTCCATAAAATAGATAATATACCTTTAGATTGCTTAGGAATTGTCTATTGCCATTGAGCAAGTAAGTATTATTATTATTATTATTATTATTATTATTATTATTATTATTATTATTATTATTATTATTATTATTATTATTACTTCTATTACTACTACTATTCCCATTTGCAGATCCCCGTACTAGGTCTGAAAAATTTCCTTTGATTACTCCTAATCATTGAGTAGATTGTTTTCCGTGCAGTCCGCTCCGAAACACACTAGTAATTTCGTGACGGTTTTAGCGTTACAGGGGAGGGCAAATGGGCTTTGCCTAGGTACCCATTTGCCTACTACATAGTAGTGGGCATAAAAGAGGAAGGAGCCACGTATCAAAAGTACGTTGCAGATATTCTCAATTCGATTCCGATTTAGCGTTACACATTTTCCCTATTTACCCTACCGCCGCTAAAGAAGTTTCACTTCAATAATTATCATTATTATTATTATTACGACTACTACTACTACTACTACCACTACTACTACTACTACTACCACTACTACTACTACTACTACTATTTCTTCTACTACTACTACTATTACTACTACCACCACCACCACTACTACTACTACTACTACTACTACTACTACTACTACTACTACTACTACTACTACTACTACTACTACTACTACTACTACTACTTTTCTTCTACTACTACTACTATTCCCATTTGCTGGTCCTCGTACTAGGTCTGAAAAATTTCCTTTGATTACTCCTAATCATTGAGTTGATTGTTTTCTGTGCAGTCCGCTCCGAAACACATTACTGATTTCGTGACCGTTTTCAGCGTTACATTAATTTCGTGACGATTTTTGAGCGTTACACAAGTTCCCGATTTACCCCCCACCGCTAAAGAAGTTTCACTTCAAAAAGTAATTCTCTTCAGCCGAGAATCTCAATACTGTAACGTACGTGTGAATGTTGAGCAATGCAATACAATGATTATATATAACATTATTAAGCATAATTTTGATGGAGTATGAGTGAATTGGATATCAAATTCAGAATGCAGAAATTCATAAATTCATAATTATGAAATTCATCCCAAGAGGACTAATAGCATACCGGAGATACCAAAAATAAATTGAATAATACATATAGGCCCTACACATTGAATTGAATAATTACGCAGAGATAAATTACAATCAACTTGAATAGTTAAATAAGTATTCCATACTGCAGAATTATAGCTGCTAAAGTGAAACCATTGGTGAATTAACTATAATATGGATGAAGGTAAGTCTCGATAGGCGTATTAAGCTATATATAATTTTTGCCAAGTATCTACGTAAACATTGGCTATCCAATCAATCTTTAGTTTCTTAATTACCTATTTGATTAATTTATTGCTATAGTTGTTTGAACTTGAAGTAGCTAACACTGAGAAACATTGCTTGGATAAAATCAAGAATACGTAATTACTTTACTTAAATGCACTATCTGTATAGTTCTCAGAGTTTAAATATTTAATTGCATGCATTTCGAATTTTAAAGAATATTTGTTTAAAGAATGTTTTATTCATTGTAAAGAATATTTATGTACCTTGGTTATGATTGTCAATATGACGGAACTCGAATTCCTTGCAGTTAAACTTATATTTGTTAAGAAAACCTACGTAATACTATTTAACAGTATTGGTAATATGAGATATTTACCGGAGAGACCCCCATGTTCCTTTTATTATGTAATATATCCTCTGGGGAGCCCTTCGATTTTGCACATTCTACTATCCATTAGTCATATTTGATTTAATACCGTGGAAAAAAGGAAAATATACTATGCAATATGATAAGATAAGCCATACATCAAAGTAGTCGAAAACACCATAATAAACGCAACCTTGCAGACGGACAACATTTCTTACGTGATATAAATATACTCTTTAACATATTTTGATAATATCATTCCTCGGCCGTGGTAAATATTTTTTGAAACGCTCTTTACGTAACATACATATCAGTCTGACAACACAATCGTCATGTATTAATTTAATGAGGACTAAAGTTGTATCGGGTCATTACTTATGTATGTATGCCAGCAATAATGTAATGTCTCTTGCCAAAGAAATTAATGTGGATATCTATTAGTATTCATATCATTCATTTTTTAAGAAAACGGAAAGAATACAAAACATTGTGCTACCTATACTGCTATTCACAATGGGCAGTATTGGTGTAACAATCGCAATAACATTCTAAATTACAAGCTAGTGGTGTATTTGATAGATGTAAGGATAAATATTCTTACCTTTTAAATGCCAGCCGGTAGTGTGGTCTGTTTACCATTTTAAGGTAGGTCTATGCATGTCTACTTTTTAAAAATGTCTTAAAATTATTAAAATGTTTATTATTAAGAACTAGCTTGACTAAACCAATTCACTGTCCAACAAATTTCATGCTCACAGAAATCGATGTGTTGATCTGCATTAATAACAATTGATGTAAGTTTTATATCTTTTTAAGTACCGTACTTACATTATCATCCCACTGGACATATAGTAAACAGGAGCGGAGAACAAAAGTTGAATAGACTTAAGAGAATATAAGATAAATCAGATAAATATAAGATAAAATAGAGCCCCTAAGCAACATTTCCTGTACCTTGCACCTGTTAGTTATCCTTAGGCTGGTAGCCTGCGTCTTGTTGGCACGAAGATAAAAGCGTCGATGAATGATGAGCGCAACGAAAGTGAAATAATCCATTTTCTTCGGTCTTCTCACAGTTCGAAATGCAAACAAATCGATGGTATAGTCCCCAGAATGATACAGGAAACCATAAAATCATTAATAATATTCAACAGCAAAAACAGAGTCATCGTTGAGCTATTTAATTGCCAGGAAAAGGAGCATAGGAAGCTAAAATGTACGTCCCGGCTGCAACAGTGAACATAATTTTGTTAAGAAACAAAAGGTTATGCGCCCTCATAAAACAACACATACTAATGACAACTCGTTCGATTTTTCGATGACAAAAAGATTAGGGACGTCCTTAAAAAGATACAATTACACTTAATTAAAAAGATAACGGAAGATGGATACACATGCCTTCATGAACCACAGATTATTGTTTCTGTTGGACATCGCATGAGTATATTCTCAAGATAACTCAAGTCGTAAGTTTTAAACTTACAAAAAGGTTATTATTTTCTAGATCATAAAAAGTTTTGGTAAAATTAGATGCGTCCACCGCCTTGGCTCAGGGGATGCGTCCAATCCTCTCACGCAGCGGGCCCGGGTTCGATTCCTGGTCGGGACAAGTTACCTAGGTGAGGTTTTTTCCGGGGTTTTCCCTCACCTATGAGACAAATGTCAGGTAACTTTAGGCCCTTGTGGTCCCCGGATATCATCTGGCCGTCATTATCATCTTCATCCTCATCCTCGCCTTGTTCTGAGTGAGTGAGTGTCTGTGTGAATGGTGTGTATCGTCCTATGTGTTCGTGTTGTCTCGGAGGTGGCCCCGGCATTGGGCTGATCACTCATCCGGGGAGGCCCTCCATGTCCTTGTCTGGTCAAAAAAGTATGTATGTGATCCAAAGGTAATCCCTCTCCCGACAGGTCGCGGCCCTGTAAGGCCCGGGCGGCTTTGGTCGCTTAAATCCTAAAAGGGAGAGGTAAAACTACGAGAAAGAAAGAAAGAGAAAGAAAATTAGATGCATTGTTATTTAAACGAATTGTTTTATATTTGTTCCAATCTTACCTAAATTATAGAACTCGGTCAAAATCGATCATGAATTTAGGGAATTTAGAAATTTAAATATTAATTTAATTATATTTAAATATTGGAAAGGGATAATTTTAGATCCTATTTATTTCTATTGTAGGCCTACAAAAATAACTTACTTAAACATAATTTATTCTTAATATATAATGACTCCACTCATATGCAGGTGAAAACGTAATAATTTTTAGTGAATCTTCTTGTAATGATACTAGAAATAATGCAAATATTGATATTAAAATATTTAGAACATGGTTAGATTCAAATTTTATTTCTCTAAATAATGATAAAACAAAGCATGTATCACTTTCAATAATTTTAATTGGATTGCATCATCATAAACTACTTCCTGATTTAACTAAAATAATTGTTCAAATTCTAAAAGTTGTGCATTCCCACAGCAACGGGTATCTCGGCGGTGAACCCAAGCTGAGCCGCCATCTTGGCTCACTAAAAGGCACCAGTAAACTGCACGAAATCAGTCAGAAACTGTCCCGATGACTTCAATAAGCGACTAATTTCACAATTTTTTATTCTAAATTTTGAATCCACTGGTTTAATATACTGAAACCACTTTGCAAGCTTGTTTATCTATTATTTTTCAGTATTTGTTTCTGTTACATGTTAAAATTTGTGTTGTTTTAGGGCATAAAATCTTACTTTTACAGTCAACTCAGAAGTACACTTTAGAATAAACTACCCTTAATGTGCAAAATACAGTTTCTTCAATTAAATTAGGCAACACTATCAATTGGAAAGGACTTGAAAGCGAGTGCAATAAGAACTCCACACTTCATAATAGTTTCGTTATTTAGCTGGAATGTTATGATTCATATAGCCTACGTCATTTTAACAAAATGCACTTGAATTTCCCTATTTGGAGTTATATCTAAAATATTATCAAATAATATACATAATACTTACAGAAAAAGCTTCCCGATAAATATTATTTCTTCGTAATTTTTAACTAAATAAATACATAATTATACGTTAAATATTCGACTGAGGTAAATAATACAATTATTTATGCACGATAGGCGATATTTCAGCATGCATATCGTTAAGGTCTACTTGCGATAAGCTGGCCAGAATATTTCCTCGCCCGGAAAGGGGTAAAGCCAGTTTGAAAAATTGAATTTAACGTACAATAGCTAATTTGCGGAAATGGAAATCTTGAATACGGAAAGCTGGCAATGTTGATATTAAAATGAAATGCACATTCATCTCTCACATATTTTTATAGAAATAATTACTCTAATGTATATATTTTACAAATATTTCTTAACGATCTTAAAAAGGTTAAAGGAGGAAAAACTTTACACTAACTTTTTCACAAGAAGATGAAATTTTGATTTTACCTGTGGTACAATGTTTTCTGAATCTCTATTAGTCTTGCGCTATACTCCTCCGAGGAATTTGGCCACTTCCAATTGGAGGTTCCGTTACCAAAGCGTAAAGCTAACATTTGTTTAGACAACCTATATAGGTGGTCATCCTATTGCTTCAATGACTTTCTAATGGAAACTAAAATACGCTATTATTTGGACGTAAAAGTGCCGAAATTTGGTCCAGAGGCTTAGGCTTATAGTCCCGGTCCATCTCGGACTTTGTGCTCAGGATTTTTCCGTCCTGAAAAATACATCGCGGCCAAGTTTGAACCAGCGACCTTGGAATCCAGAGGCAGTCACGCTTCCTCTGCACCCCGCGGCAAACTGAACTAAACTGAACTGATCCATTTTAACTTTTGAACTGTTCGTTGCGGAGCAAAAGTCGTGCATCAGATCAATTATGGCCTAGATGTCACATGACTTATTACTCATCAACTTTTGGCTTGTCATAAAACAATTATTTTATCTTCACATAGAAACTATGTGGCAAAACTGATTTCCAGGAACAAAACCTAGGACAGCAAGTCAGTATTGGTCAGCGTAATTACGAAAGTACTGAAATGTCTCTCTTTCCTTGTTCTTTCTGTTGGAGTAAGAGAAATAGCACCCAAGTACCACACAGGTTTTTGCCAATTTAAAAAAAGTATGGATATTCCTCAGTCCAATTAGATTCTCTTCTCAGCTAAGATTCCAAAAAAGCAAACCATTGTATGCAGGTAGCTGCTTTAGTATAGAGATTTCTATTAATGTTATATCTGTATGCATGCTCCTCCTTTCCTAACTCCGATCAAGTTAAATATTTAGATATTATAATCGATCAACATTAAGATGGGACAAACAAATTACATATTTAGTTAACTGGATGCGAAAATCAATAATTAAATTTGTTATTCTTCACTCAATTCTAAAAATACTAGTTTCACATCTATAAATCTAAAAGCCAGCTCTATGTTTCATTCCAGATTATACATTGTTAAAAATAACCTGTTTCAATTAACCTGAACAATTACAAATTAAAAGCTTGATTACATAATTTATTTTTAAAATTATTCTTTTAAAAATGCTCTTCCCATATTGCTGTGAATGGGTGTAATAATTGATTGTATTTTTATTTAGAATAGTTTGTATTTTTGTTTCATGAATTTATATCCATTTCTGAACTGCTCCAACACCAAGCATGTGCTAGTTCGAGTGATGTGTTGAAAATAATAATAATAATAATAATAATAATAATAATAATAATAATAATAATAATAATAATGTGGAAATAATAGTAAATGGTAACCGTAACGTAACTTGAAATTAAAATATAACTAAAAAAAACTTAAACTAAATAAATGTGAACATTGTTTTCCAATAAAGAACCAGAATGTCAAAGAGGTCATTGCAAAAGGACACAGAATAAGTCGTGCCACATCATTATGATAAAAGGAATATAACTCTATAAAGATTTTCTGTATGTTATGGTTAATTCCATAAACTTGTATTGTTTCAGATGTTCCAGATTTCAACGTTGTTGCTTATCTTCGCACACTCAGTTCACTTAAATGCTGAGATAGATGTGGACATTTCTGTCGACGTCCTTGTACATACTTGTGAACGTATATTTAATGAGGGAGACACAATACAGCTTTGGGCATTAGACGAACAGACATTTGAATACGGATTGGCTTTAGGAACAATGGAATTTACTGATTCAAATCTGAAATATGTAGAAGTGAGTTCACCTGACACATGCTTCTTAAAGGATAACGAACACTCTAAAGTCCAGAAGATATTTTCTTACGGAATATCGGTGGCGAATTATACTGTTGAATATAATACTTTTGATCCTTTGAATATAACACATAATATCAGAACCCCAGATCATTTAAGTTTTTTCCTTTCTAAACTGCATGGAACAAGCCGCTTCAAAATTCTGCTACCTCTTCCCTTAACATCGTCTGTATTACTATCTCAAGGATTCATAGCAGTTGTTAAAAAGTACGATGAGGAGAATGTCACACGACAGCTGTTCGAAATTTTCGGGGAAGATATGTTTACAGAAAATGGACCTACCACTCTCATTCTGCCGATGTCTCTCGATTTGGAATCAGTGAAAAAAATCATGCAGGAGTTTAAAGGCTATGGATTACTAAATGTATTTTCTCTTGTGCATGTGAACGGAGCTTTTAAATTATTAACATGGACTCTGTCTTCAGTTTGTGGAATAGAGAAATTTGAACTTCTAGATGTTTGGTCCAATACTGGGAAAACGTTACATAATAGGATAGAATCTCTGTATAAACCACGTAATAATTATTCAGGTTGTTATTTGGTACCTGATAATATTGGATTGCTAGTTACACCATCCTTTGACAACATTAAGAATTTAGACGGTGTAGCTGCGAGACTCGTGGGCCTAATAGAGAAATCAATGGGTACGACCATAGCTAATTGCAGCATCGGAAATAAGTCAGATGAGTACATAAGGCAAGGCTGTATTAAACGAATTGATGTAAGAGACACATTCTTGGACGGTTACAGGAGTAGACATAGTATATTCTATTACTATAGCATAACATACAACTTCATCGTCCCTGTCACAGATAAGTATCCTATATGGTCTTTGATTACAAGAGTATTTTCTACTTTAACTTGGATACTCGGCATCATGGCTATTATTCTTGTTTCTTTTGCCTTAGTATTCCTGGCAACTGTTAGCAAAGGAAATGATTACATATTGCTTAAAAGCTATAGTTATACTCTCTTTTATATGCTAGCTGCAATCCTAAATGTTTCAGTTCCATCTATGCCACAGAGTAATGTCCTGAGAATCTTGTTTATCCATTGGGTAGTTTACTCATTTGCTATTGGAACCATTTTCCAAGCTTTCTTCTTTTCTTATTTGGTTGAGCCTGGATATCAGCATCAGATGGACACTTGGAAAGAGTTAACAGACTTAAATTACACATTAGTCTTCGATTCATTCAATTTCTTTACTTTTAACCAAAGTATAATAATTTTGGACTCAAAGAAAGCTACATTTTATTTCTTAGGGACTCCGAAAACAGCTCTTGTTTTAAGCGCGGACTTTTTCACTTATCGTTTGAAAGAACTATGTACAGGCACCAAACGTTTGTATCATGTACTTTCTTCGGATACGTTATCTGCTCATGGCCAATTATTTCTCACTAATCCCGCTCTTTCTGAAAGGTTTGGTGAATTGATTGGGCGTATAGTTCAGGCAGGATTTCCAGACAAAATAGTACGGGATATACAGGGGTTAGGAATTGGGATAACATGGATCATGAACTGGTGGATAATAATGTAGCATTATCGATTATACATCTGCAGTCAGTTTTTTTGCTGTTATTGTACTGTTTCGGGTTAAGTTCTTTGGTATTCTTGACAGAATGTTTAAAATGGTTTATATAAATTAATATAGAGGATTCCATAATAATCCGGTTCATTATTGACAGTATTGTTTATAAAGTAGGTTCAATCAATTAACTGTTTTTTTATTAAATGAGTAAGTAAGCAAGCAATCAAAGAAGCAATCATGCAAGCAAGGAACAAGTAAGGAAGAAAGCAAGGTTGTTAGAAACCACGTTAGTAAGCCCATGAAATCTCGAAAGGGCTAGCGCTTTCTGCTTGAGCAGAACGAGTCCAATTTAAAACTCATCAGGGGTAAGCAACGATAATAATAATAATAATAATAATAATAATAATAATAATAATAATTTAAATTAAGTGGAATCTACAATCGACTTGCCAATATCGAATAGATAGAGAGGAGGGATAAGTAACTGTGAGCGAAACAGCGAAGAAGAAAAATCACGGTTAAGAACATTCACTGTTATTCAGAAAGATCAGAAAGATTAGGTTTGTGGTGCAAAGGAGTTTTAAATTTTATTTCAGTATGTTTATTGAGTTTAGTTTTGAGAAAGAGACTAGAAATGATTATGTTTTATATCTAATTAAAACTCAAGGTCTAAATCACTATCAGGAATGTTAATCAAGGCTGAATGAAACACTTTATAAAGGAAGCATGAGGAAAAATGCCCTTGAGGAGTAGGTCTAACATTTCCAGTGCACACCAGAATAAGGGAGGGACAATAGTCATTGAAAGTAAACCCTACAGCAAGAAATTTATTTTAAATAATTGAATTTAATCAATAACAATTGAACAAGAAAATACTCAACAATACAATATTTCATGACTTGGTTAAACACCAAACTGTTACTTATAAAAATGAGTCATTTAACTCGAACCACAATCAAGTGCATATATTTACATATATCTATCATATCATATATATCATATATCATATTGTTAAATAGAACTCTATCTCTGCATATACAATCTATCATAAAAAGGATTCAAAGTCCACTAATTTATTTATTAGAAATTCCGATAATGAATCCTATCCTACCATGAATGCCATAAGTCAGCCTCAAGGTAAAACCCTATACCCTGACCAGGAAGAAAACTTCATTATAAACAAGGCGAACACACTTCACTATCAAGAATTAAATTAAACCAAGAGAGTAGGTATATACAACCAAACAGCTTATCAACAGCTGATAAATAATTTCCAAACTTAAAAAACACCGAAATATCAGATTAGAAATTTTTAAATTTAATCTGACATACTCATCTAGAATGAAAAATGAGTAGCAAATACAAAATGTGACTAAATTTCCAAAAATTAGAAAAACTCAAAAAGGGAATGACAATATTGTACTAACTGAGCAAAATATCTATATATCAGGGAAATATCTGTCTAAACTTCACTGACAAATAGCAAAATTTGAAATATCAAAAAATTACTAATAGAAATATTTAATTTACAAATACTTATATTCAAAGGGAATTCCAAAGATAAAGATGAATATTTAATTTGAAATCTGAAGAACCCAAAAAAAAAACTGAATTATAATTTAATATATATATATATATATATATATATATATATAAAAAGGCTATCAAGGAATTAAAAAGGTTTATTAGAAACCGGAATGTATTTCAAAATCTGAATTTTAAAAAAGTAGAGTACAGAAGGTGAATAGGGATTCAAAAAAAATAACAAAGTACTACTGGCTATATTCAAATACCCCCAAAGGGTATGTACAATAATAAGGTTCTATCGAGAATTCCAGAAATATGAAAATTTGAAAATTTTAAAAAATGTCTATGCGGAATACAGAAGGTCAATTACAAAATTTGAAAATTAGAAAAATTTGGTCTATCCACTTTTCTCAAAGTTTATCTACAATCATAAAAAATTCTATCATGGATTGAAATAACTTCAAAACTTGAATTTGAAAAATATCTATCTGGCCCTCAGTAAATCAATTACCAAATTTGAAAATTAGAAAACTTGGTCTATCCACTTTTCTCAAAGTTTATCTACAATCATAAAAAATTCTATCATGGATTGAACTAACTTCAAAACTTGAATTTGAAAAATATCTGTGGGGCATACAGCAAGTCAATTACAAACTTAAGTTACCAGTTACTATATACAAATTTCCTAAATGGTAATCCTCCATACAAGTGTATCAGAATTAAGGTAAGTATGTCTCAACATTTGTAATATACCAAGCTATATTATGGATCATAAGCTAGAATGAAGAGGGTGATTAAATGAAATGTCTGTTAAATTTCAGTTACTAAATTCCAAAAGTTTAAAACTACAAAACTGGATTAGCAAATGTTATGTAAGGCTTGCTAAAGGCCTATTATCAATAATAAAAAAATCAAAAATTGCTAAATGAACTACCAAAATTTGGATAAATATAAAAAAGCAAATTTATAATAGTTAAACACCATCTGAAAATTACTCGGAAATCAATGTAAAATCAAATCAAGGAATTAACAGATTTTTTTAAAGTAAGAAAATACTACAATATCAAGTTAAACTCATTCCAGCAAGGTATGAAAATTCTAAATCCATAGAAAAGGGCATCCAAAGTACTCCATAGATTTTTGAACCTTATGTAAGAGAAAATGAACCACTTTGAAAATCCACATGAATTTGCATACGCCGAGATTTCAAAAACAGATCAATTATGTGCACTTAATAATTCTTTAAGAGATCCAGAAGAAAATATGCGTCGTCAAATTAGCATCTTAACATCTGACCACGGTAACTTTTACTCTATAAGAACACAGAGAATTACTACTGGGATAGCAAGACATTGAACTTCGCATACTAAGCATTTTAGCAACACGATAGATATATCTGAGACGAAAAAGGTAATCATTACATAAGTACCATGATAGACTTATTTTCTTGAGAGAAAAATGTAGGAAAAATCAATAGGCTTAAGGCAACTAACGAAATTTAGATAAAGCCGTTACGGAAGATATTAAGCTGAACTAGATGTGACGTCACAGGTCACCTCATGCGATACGCAACTGGTTTCATCGAGCAAGTATGACGTCATCATGCAGAAACATGGGATATATGAAACTTCTACATATCAAAGCTTTTCCATTATCCAATGCTTAATATTTAAAACCCTACTCTGATACATGAAAATCATGGCTGAGAACAAACTATTAGGGTAATAAGTACACGCATATATCTGGCGTGAATAGAAAGGGATATCTTTTATGTCTGAGTTTTTCAATTCATAATGACATTCTAATAGATGAGCACTGGTTCTCGGCGCAGAAGGCACCTATGATATGTTAATATTACTAAAATATAGTGGTATGCTTAACTTACAATGTGTCTGGCGCAGGTCCCCTCCTCGGCAATAAGCACTATCAACTTCACAAGGCAATGGCCTGAGACGATCTGGTTAGTGCCTCGCCATAAAGGATAGTACCTCGCCAAGACACGCAGATAGCAGCACCAACAGTAATGGCGACCAAAACAAGTGAGGTGAGAGGAAGCGAGATCGCGGGAACGTTCAACCACGTTACAGTGGAAATTTGGAATACCGGAATATTCAAACCAAACCATAACAAAATACGTCCAGGAAGTAAAGAACGATTTGGGATTACTAAATAGTAAAAAAGATATCAACACATCATTTTATTTACAAAGATTCAGTACCTTCCCGCATTTCTCGACGTAATCGCCATTGCAGTAACGTGGTACCAGTTTTTCAATGCCGATGTTATACTCTTCTACCGCCAAACATCTGAGCCTGGACTTTCTGCCAAGAAGACAAGGGATAAATGCAGAGACCTATTGTGTAACTCTTCAACGTCTGCGACGCGCTATTCAAAACAAGAGACGTGGAAAGTTTTCTGAAAGTATATTTTTGATTCTCAACATCTCCCGGCCTCATTCGGGCCCTCAAACACAGGCACAATTTCTACGTTTGAAGTGGGAAATTTTTAGGCACCTTCTGACCTGGCACCCAGCGATTTTTACTTGTTTCCGAAACTAAAGGACTTTTTGGGTGGAAAAGAGTTCCCAATCGATGAAGACCTCAAAGCAGCAGTGACTTCCCGGCTCAGGACTTTGACGGTAGAAGTTTATAACACCGGCATTGAAAAACTGGTACCACGTTATAATAAATGCCTTGACAGCAGTGGCGATTACGTTGAGAAATATAGTCAAGTACCGTATCTTTGTAAATAAAGTTTTGTGTTGGTATCTTCGTTATTTAGTTATGTCAAATCATTCTTTACTTTCTGGACGACCCTCGTACACACCGATTTCTACTCCATCAGTTTTGTAGATGAAAACACTTCTTAAAGAATGCCCAAGAACATTTTAATATTTTGCAATATTTTGTATTCTATGAATTATCTTTTCTGTACACAACGATCTTGTTGCTATAGTTAGCAGCAACAATCATTATGCTTATTTCATTAATGTTAAAGAACTATGTTAAGGATTGTATATTGTGTATGAAATACCACCTAATACCACCTATTCTATCGTATTAAAACGTGTTCTTGTTAAAATATCAGCTCAATAGCTTTGTCATATGTCAAATCTATACTTGTCAATATTATAAAAAAATTACTAAAATCTGTAGCTGCCAATATTACCTAGGTATAAAACATTAAGGTTTCGAATTTCGTGGGGTGGAGAATATATATCGGCTATTCCGCCATCTTCAGGTCCTAAAAAAGTTACAAAGTGTATTAGCTGGTTGTTAATTAACTATGTATTTACTATCTTATGTATAAAGTTTTTTGACAAGCATTTTACTTTTCCCAGACGATCCTATTGTATTCGTTAACCCATTCCAACTGCTTATGTGGTGTGTGCAATACATGGAGTTTTTATTTGCCCGTAGGGAGAGAGTTCAAAAATGTGATTCTGTTCTTGTATGTTTTCATTGATTATAATCAAATAATTATTCCTTTATTTTTGTTAATACATATCTAATAAGATTCTATTGTATTTAATTTCCTTCTTTCATCAATTGATTTTATTACTGACATAATATTTTCTATATTATTCAGGTCATGATTACGTTCTATTAAATGTTTCGCGAAAGCTGATTCGTTACGGTTATATTTAAAATCTGTGTAGCATGTTCATTAAATCGCGTTTTGATTTTCTCCCTGTCTGGCCTTCATTGAATTTATTACAATCTTTGTAAGTTAATTTGTACACACCACCCTTGTGATAATTGTTTCCATTTTCTTTTATTGTATTGTACAAGTATTATTATTATTATTATTATTATTATTATTATTATTATTATTATTATTATTAACATCATCATTTTCACACATAGCTGAGTAAATGGTTGATCAGGTTATAATAATAATTGAATGCGTCCATTGGACAAAAAATAATAAATTTCCGTTATTCCGAGCAGAATAGTGCTAGTACACATCACATTTCTCCTACATTCGAAAATACTCTCGTCCGTTGATTAATGGTCAATCTTCAAATGCGATGACGACGATGATGATGATGATAATGATGATGATGATGATGTTGATGACGACGATGATCACTGTTTGTTGGTTCAAATTATAATGTCCCATCGAAATTATTAGTACAACTTTTCTAAACCTAAAATTTTGAAAATAACGGCACCGTTAACAGGTTTGCACAGGAGAACAGACAGATCGATAGACAGGAAAACAGGTGGACAGAAAGATGGACGTCATTCTAAAATCACTTTTTTCACCTTCTAGTTATCGTGAAACATGTATTTTTTTAGTGCTATCGCGAATTCCACCTTTATCACGTATTCTTCTTTATCTATACGGCACTAGGTACCAAGTGAAAAAGGTATTTGTCCAGCTGTTTCATGGAAAATGTGCTCAGATTTCTTTTTTATTTGACATTGAATTCTGTTACTGAATGGAAAATAAAAGCTTTGAGTACTACGAGGGTCATTTCAGAAGTCATGACAACTATTATTTATCAGTCAATAAAGCTGCAGGAAAGAAAAATCAGGATATACGGTTGAAAGTCGTTGGAATGTTCTTCGCAATGCTTGTACTAAATTGGGATCCGGATACAAGGCGCTATGGGTAAGGGACATTGATACATGCGTAAATAGAGATCATTGTTTTATTCGTATTACATATGCACAAAACAGTACGCGAAATACTCGTACTCTTACGAGCTAACAACCTTCAAAATAGTCCCCCAAGGCGTCCACAGATCTTTGCTTACGATGAGGAAGCCGCTGAATACCATCAGCGCCTTGTATCCGGATTCCAATTTAGTACAAGCATTGCAAAGAAGATTCCAACGACTTTCAATCGTATATCCCGATTTTTGTTTCCTGCAGCTTTATTGACTGATAAATAATAGTTGCCATGACTTCTGAAATGACCCTCGTATGTGGGGAACGTTATTAAGTGCCAGTATGGTACTTTATGAGATTGTGTGGGGGACGAAAAAATGTCTGTCCGTCTTTCTGTCTGTCCGTGTATCTGTACGCGCCATAACTCAAATACGCTTTTTCGGATTTTCATGAAACTTGGAAAACACATTTATAATGTCCATGGAAAGAGCCCTATTGATATTGAACCACATCGGTTCACCGGTAGCGGAGTAATGCTCAATTTAGTGCCTATTTTAATAGATTATATTAAAAAGGCGCCATAACTCAAACAGGCTGTATAGGATTTCCATGAAACTTGGTATACGCATTTATGACGTCTATGAGAAGTACCCTGTTGAAATTGAACTAATAATCTGTTGACCGGTACCGGAGTAAAACCCAATTCAGTGTCTCTTTTAAAGGCGAATAACTCAAATACGCTTTATCGGATTTTTATGAAACATCGTATATGCATTTATAATGTCCATGTAAAGATGTCTATTGATATTCGACCAAATCGGTTGGCCAGTACCGGAATAATGCCCAATTTAGTGCCTTTTATGTTAATATAAGAATTCGCGATAACTCATGCTTTATTGGATTTTCCTGAAACTTTGAACTTTGTACATGTACATGTACATGTATAATGTACATGGGAAGACGTCTACTGATATTGGACCAAATCGGTAGAACGGTACCGGAGTAAAACCCAATTTAGTGTCTATTTTAAAGGCGCAATAACTCAAATACGCTTTACCGGATTTTTATGAAACTTGGTATACACATTTATAATGTCCATGGGAAGACGTCTATTGATATTGGATAAAATCGGTTGACCTGTTTCGGAGTAATGCTCAATTTAGTGCCTATTTTATGGTAATATACATATTCGAAAGAATTTATTAAAAAATGCAAATCAGTTATCTTGACAAAATAGCTTATTGTCTTACTGTGATCTTATAAGGCTTTGGAAATTAAAATACAGTTAGCTATGACAGAAAAAACATTATTGCTTTACATGAGCTTATCCAACGAGACCGTTAAACTGACCCAGGAGGCCGAGATGGTAACGTCTTGGCCTCACATTCTGGAGTTCCATGGTTCAGATCCCGAAACCGGCCGATTTGACTTTTTTTTGTATTCTTATGTGAGTGTGCGATTGTCAAGATATCACAAATCTGTACAGTTCAGCTGATGCTGGAAGATTTTAATCTGATTAAAAAAAACTAGACCTTTGTTCTTCCGTAAGCCCTGCTTAATGAATAAATCTGGAGCTTAACGTGGAAATCAATTTTAAAAAACATATTCTGCATATCATAATTGCAGTCATAACTGATTAAACAGAAACATGCTAGCACTTTGTTACATCAGTTTACCTGATTTTATTTATTTATTGCTTTAACCACCTACTCTCACTAAAACTTTATTTTGCATTATATAATCTGCATAGAGGGACAGAAAGTAGCACGACCATAAAAACAATCAACTAGAGTATTATATGTATGGGCAAAAGTGTGCAAGTTATTTTCAAAACAATCGATGGTTCCACATTATCCACGTTATTCGCAGTATCCAGATTATGTAATTCTTCATGCACATATAGGACAGCTAAGATCCTAAAATTTGCCAGAAATATTTGGAAAATTGCCATAAGGGTGCAAAATATGGTCGTTCTAGCTACCCTGGATGGATATCCGTAACATCATTCACATCTACGAGATAGATCATTCAATTAACATTAATGTTAATCCATTTCCTAATGTGTTGAAATTTGGCAAACTTATAGCTTTTATCCTGTACCCGATGGAAAAATTCCAAAATGTTCTAATTTTTTATCCCAAAGAAAACTTCGAAAGCTTTTCCCTTACTCACTGCCATTAATGTTTAACCACTTCTAGATGAGCTAGAAATATGAATTTGACTAACTTTAGCTTTTGGTCTGTGCGTACTTGTAACAAATTGGTAAATGCAAGCAATGGAAAAGTTAAATCATAGTTGAAAGTTGTGCCGCTATATGCTGTTCTGTTATATGACTGATTAATATCATTTCCATCGACACTTCATCAGTTTACTTGATACTTTAACTTGGAAATCACTTTTCCGAATGGGGAAAATCCCCTAAAAAGCACACTCGATTTGAACTGCCCTAGGTTTGAGAATGTGGCTTCCCGAATATGAATCCTCGACGTTACTACCTCAGATTTTTAATATTAGACATTTTAATGCTAGAAGCGAAGTGCCATCCAAATACAAACTGCAAATGCATTATGTTTCAAAATATGTATGTGAGAATTTCATTTTGAACAAATATATGAATATGTGTGCTGTAACGTGCTTCAGGGGCTAAATACCCAAGAGGGTGCAACATTCAATTCTGTAGAAAGATGGGTAGCTTAGGAGACAGGGGGTTTCACACAAAATTCAAAATAAGAGCAACAGTAACAATTTATTATTAAAATTTACAAAATCCCAGTTAATGGGGTGGCTGTTAAGAACGAGTTACTTGAGAAATAGGATTTATGCATATACATCCTGTGAAGCAGGCTTTGAGTAAGTTTGGTAATGTTTGGCAGTCTTCCCTTCGTACGAAAATTTACCCGAAAAATAACGAAGCATGAAAACTAATCAAAACAACAAGAACATACCTGCATAATAAATAGAAAAGATGATGAATAAGAGTTACATGGCGTAGAAGTCAGCTCAAGGGGCATCCACCAGTCCTCGCAGGCAGGCCCCCCAACTCCACGGTGTACCGGAGATATCAGATGCAAGGAGGCGATGTACGCTAGGCACTTGCATACAGCTTGGGGAACATTTCCCCACCCGGAGAATGGCAGAGCGCTTCTACCCAAGACAAACCAAACGTAGCTCTTGACAGATCGGACCCAACCCACTGACTCGTTGATCCACGCTCGGAACACGAAAACTCCCCCCCCAGGAAACGCCCTCTCAGATAGTATCCGTTACAGCATAAAGAGAGCGCTGCCGGAGGCAGAGAGAAACAGAAAACCAAAGAAAACACAGGCCAGAAGGGCAAACTACAGAAACGCGCTCAGAAAACA
This sequence comes from Ectobius pallidus, assembly GCA_964059195.1. Classification (NCBI taxonomy): domain Eukaryota; kingdom Metazoa; phylum Arthropoda; class Insecta; order Blattodea; family Ectobiidae; genus Ectobius; species Ectobius pallidus. The sequence continues at coordinate 19,280,921 of CAXKWD010000010.1, forward strand.
AATGAAGGGAGAACTGCACAAACGTAAACAAAGCAAAAATGTGTACGTAGGAGAAGTAACAAGAAATAAGCAATAACCTAACTTTAGCAGAAAAGAACTTAACGTAAGTAAAAGCATACAAATATATTAGAAAAAACACAGTGCCGGGAACAAACGGCACATCCTCGCCGGCCCAGGAGAAAAAAAAAATTTGCAAAAAAATTTTTTTTTGAGCAAAAGTCTTTTCTTGCAAAAATTCGTCCATTTGGGAAAATATAGTTATACCTGCCATAATGAGCATAAAATGTTCACCATCAAAAATAAATAGGGTCCACACCTCACAACTTCAGCAAAATTCATATGAAAAACCAGAGTCTTAATTAGCTTAGCCCAAAACAACTGCACCATAACACTATGTAGTCTGTACATTGTGTAGAAAAAAATTAACCAGTAGTTTGTATTATAGTAGCGTAAATCCAGTAGGTGGTGACGGGGATTTCTTCTGTTGTAGCTGTTGTCATTGTTGTAGACCGGTGAGTAGATTGAACTAATTATTAGAGTTGAGCAGCAGAAGAGTAGATTTCAGCAGCAGTATTGATAATAGGCTTGGCTATATCTGGTTTCAGAAGAACAGCGCTAGGCGTCCCCAGCGTGCCATCAGAACAGCAGAGTAGAGGGTGGCCCAAAACAGTAGGGTGACAAGCTCGGCAGAAACATAGAATCTGGGCCATAGAGGAGGGCCACACACCCAAGCACAGAACAATCTGAAAATACAAAACTAATGTGAAAAACAAGGTACGTACACATTTTAAACTAACAAAATTGTCCCTGAAGGGGAAAAAGCCATTCAAAGATGAAATACAAAGTAATTATGGATTAAAAAAAAATATATATATATATATTAATTGTTATAAAGTATCCTTTCCTCCATTTTTTTTTTCTTCTCTCAGAAATCTATAATAGCAGGCACCCCAAATTTCGAATACAATATATTTTGTAAACATCTATTTAGACATTTTAGAAAAATCTATTAGAAAATAAAACCCTGAAGGGGTAACAGTAATAGTAATAGATTTTACAATATGTTACAAGGCAACTAGGCCTATAAAAATGACTAATAAATGTTTTTTTTTTACAATATTTTAATAAAACCCTATGTTTTTTTTTTTTGACAATTTAGGGCAAAATTTTCATTATTTACAACTTCTCCAAATGGAAGTAAAATCTATATACAATTTTAATACATTAAATAAATAAATAATTTAATAAATAATTTAATCAATAAATATTATCTGTATTGACAAATAATACAAATAGAATTTTGTTATCTCAAGTTTCTAGATTGAGGCATTTTGAGAGTTTTTTTTTTTTTTTTTTTTTATTTATTTAAGGGTATCGATCAAAGTATTCTAGAAATTTCCTTTTTTGATTACCCATTTCTAGAGTTATTTATTTTTTTTTATTCAAATTCATGAAATGAAAAGAAATTTAAGGAGAGAGATGAAAGATAAAGATGAAAGAAAAAAGAGTTAGTAGAGTGAAAATGAAAAAATGATGAGAATGAAAAATGATAGAAAAGGAGTAAATGTAGAAAATGAGAAGGAAGGAGTTAATGGAGGTACCGGTACTTCAGCAAGATGAAAGAAATAGAAAGTATGAAGAATAGAGCGTTTTCGTTGGACAGGAGCTAAAGAGGTAAGAATAAGAGAAGGAAGTAGAGTCAGCTACTTCAAATCTGCTACGACGCCGGCCGCACCTCGGCGAAGCAGGAACAGACTCTCAGGCATAGCCTTGTAGACGACTAGCACGACTACAAGGAAAGAGCATCAAAGAGTAGAGCTGGAGAAGAAGTAGAATCCAGAAGGGCGTTCTAGAATAATTTTTCAAGATACGTCTTGATTTTCTCTTATGTCCCAGATGGTCCATCTAGAAGTGGAGCACACTCACATACAATCTTTCTCGGGCCGTACGGGGGTCTGTAAAAATAAGAAAACCAAAACCTCGGGGTTCAATACCCCGGCAACGAAAACCATTGTCCTCGCCCCGCTAGGGAAAAATTCCCGGTGACTCCTCAGCCGTCCGAGGACAAAGAAGGGAAAAAGCAACCTCCTCCATGGAATTAGCAGAGACCCCCACAAGCCGCGAACCGAAAGCAGGGGCCTCCTCCCATGAAGCAGTCAAAAAACACCCGGCAAAAACAACGGCAAAAGCACCGCCAACGAAAGCAATAGAAAATTGAAAGAACAAAGAAATACCAGTTTATATATATAAAAAAAACTGATAATCAAGAGAAGCATTTGAAAAGACAACATAGATTAGATTTCAACACTGGCATCAGTTTAATACTAATTAAATTAGTTAAGATAACTTGTAAAACCAGTGAAATCTTAAATTTCTTTATTTTGAGTTGACTAGACATAACCAGTCTCTAAAATCTTCTAGTTTTGAGTCATCATCTTCTTTCTCTCTTTTTTTTTTGCACAAGTATAGATTAGCCGCAGAAAACGAACCAGAGAAGGTTCAACAGCAAACTTTGAAAGCGGCAAGAAAAAAATTTTTTTTTTTTTAAAGGCAGGTCGGACAATGCTTTACGTTAGATAGAGGTTTTGGATCATAGAGATTAGTACACTGTAATCAGTAAAACACAATAATGTAACAATTCGCTAAGTAAATGCAAAAATAAACAGAAAAAAATTTTGAAAATGAAAAATCATATCATAAAAAAAGAACTAAGCAAAAAAAATTAAACTGATTTTAATGTTATACTTTATATTTACAGGAAGAAAACTAAACAGCAGGTATGCAGAGACCAAAAAAAAAAAGGAACGAAGAGATACAGCCAAACAAAACCAACTAAGGGACAACAACAGCGCAGAGCCACACTACAAAGGGAAAACCGGCGCTAGCAGGAAAATATGAAAAGAAAATATGTATAATAATGAGAATGATGTAACTAACTTTTCGAAATAAATGTAGCCATAGACATACATAGGCCTATTTGTCCTAAAAGAACAACAATGAAAGACTATATATTTTTACATGCCTAACGGAGAAACCCATATCCAAGACAAGGCAAAAATTTTAAATGGTAACGAGCTAATGACTCTGAACGACAAACACCAAACATGAATACGCGAATGCAAAAAATACTAAGAATATAATAATAGCAACATTTATATATTTATTTATTTTACAAATGAACACCCTTAAAAACGGGACACCAAAAAAAAATTTTAGTCAAGATTCGCTTATTCATGTTTTAGTAGAAACAGAGGGGCTAGATAGGAGGAAGAGAGAAAAGATAAGGGAAGGAAGAAATACAGCAGAGAAGAAAGAAGAGAAGAAACCCCTACCAGATACAAAATATCTATATATATTGTTTTTTTTTTTTCCCCCAGAAAATTTTATACTACTTGAAAAATGCCAAAAACCCCTTTTTTTTTTCCTTTTTTTTTTATACATACCCAAATGTAGAACAAGACAAATTTAGACTCAACGCAAAATATGAGATAGAAAGGTAGACAGAGGACAGAGTAGAAAAGAAAAGACGACAGAGGAAACCCCAAAGAAGAAAAACCCTAAGAAAGAAGATAAAAATCCCCGCCTAACTTGACTCGGGCCACTTGGGAACGTCGGCTCCCATATCTTCATGCCCCTCACATGAAGACCCCTGAGAATATCTTAGTAAGGGCCTATTAGAAGAGTGTTAGGTTAGAAAAGAAAAAATGTTTAGTAAATTCGAAGAATGGGCGCTTTTCCCCAAAACTATGGACTTGTACCACCGATGGTATCTGGAGCATCACAAGTTGCCACACAGGTGAGGTCACAAGGGCTGGACGATGAATCAGCCTTTTGAGTATTGACCGGGAAACTCTCAAGTTCTTTGGCCTCACCCGTACGACATGGACCACGACCTTTCGTAGTCAAAGACCTGGATGTCTGTGATTTAACACGGGAATTACTCTGTAACATAGCACACTTTTTCTCTAATTCTGCAATAGTGTCTCGCATCTTCATAACGTCATTAGTTAAGTCCTCGCGAATAACTGTAAGATCGTTAATGCGTTCTTCGCGCTCAGATAACCTTTCATTAAGAGAACGTATTTTCAGAAGGAGATTACCATTCTCTTTTTTCAAACTTTGGTTGGCAGAACTGAGTTTTTGACTATCTCCTACGGGACCAGAATTAACACGAGCTGACAACTGTTCACAGTGATGTTGTAATTCAGCAATTCTCAATTTCTGCGCGTTGGAGTTGTCGGCCATTTTGGCTATCTCCTTGTTCAAACCTTCCTCGATAGCGAGCAATTCTGCCATACGGTCAGCATCCTCGTGGTTCCGTTCAGTGATAGCTAACAACTTGCTATGCGATTCCTGAATATCTTTACTTAAGCTGCAATTAGCAACTTGCAAATCCTGGTTCCTCAACTGTAAAACCGACAACTGCTTTTCAAGGTCACTTTTCTGTTTACTGACCATGCTTAACTGGTCACGCACGGCTACTAACTGACGGTCCAATTTAATACAGTGATTGCAACCATTACCGCTAGAGGAAGAATTATTACTCAAAACCTTATTCCGACATCCAGAATCTTTAACATTAGGCCTCGGCCCAGAATTATTGGAAGTGGGGGCACGCCGGGAACGTGGAGTCCCACCTCCATTAATTCTCCTTCGCCGCTCCTGAGTATGTCCAATAGCTTTACTATCAAGGCAAGAAAGAACGGGCTGTTTATTCCCCTTTTCCTCCAGGTTAGGCTTGAAGTTAGTGGAAGTAAAAACACGTCGGTTACTGAACCTTTGGTTGTCTGGGTTATCCCAGCACTGGTTTGCCAAATGCCCCAGGCGCCGACACCGAGTACAGAACCGGCGCTTCCCCTTACCATTACTAATCCGGTTAGGCCGGCTGGTATCATCAATAGGGGCAAGCGTGGAGCGTGCCTCCAAAATATTTTGCAACTTGGGAAAAATAGCTCTCAACTGGATCCAACTCCCAGGTGGCTCTAAAGACAGCAACAATGCACGAACTTCTGGCAATTCGGCACCTGCCAGAACAACCTGGACCGAATGTTGCTCAGAAAATGGTACCTGAAGGGCCTCAGCAACTAACTCAATATCTTCCACAAAATCCTGAAAGCTTTCCCCTTTACGTTGCCCACGAAAATAATGCTCCAGAATAAACTGATTGAGAACCGAAGATGGAAAAGTTTCGTGTAATAATAAAGTATGAAATTCTTGCATATTAAGGCCAACGGTCAGCGCATCCAAGATGGCGTCACCTACACGCCCTCGGACGCGCGGGCAAAGGCATTGTAATATGGACGCATAGGGTACGTCATACGCGGAAGCCTGCCTACAGAATTTGATAAATAGCTTAGAGAAAATGAAAACTTCCTGTGGCGACACTGGTTCCATGATTGGAAAATCTTCTAATAAGGTCTGAAAAGGATGGGGAAACTCCGCCATATTAAATTGTGAGTTTTGTTCCGGCATAATGACTACAGTTAGGCTCAAAAGAATTAGTGCAAAACCGCAATCGACTTCGCGCTGCTACCACTTTGTAACGTGGTAGCAGGCGTCCTAAAATACAGCCAGAAAAGCCAAAGAAAATGTTTAAAAACTGCGGCAAAAAGAGGGCCAAAATACTGAAAAATCCTAGATCAACTACGCTCTGCTACCACTTTGTAACGTGCTTCAGGGGCTAAATACCCAAGAGGGTGCAACATTCAATTCTGTAGAAAGATGGGTAGCTTAGGAGACAGGGGGTTTCACACAAAATTCAAAATAAGAGCAACAGTAACAATTTATTATTAAAATTTACAAAATCCCAGTTAATGGGGTGGCTGTTAAGAACGAGTTACTTGAGAAATAGGATTTATGCATATACATCCTGTGAAGCAGGCTTTGAGTAAGTTTGGTAATGTTTGGCAGTCTTCCCTTCGTACGAAAATTTACCCGAAAAATAACGAAGCATGAAAACTAATCAAAACAACAAGAACATACCTGCATAATAAATAGAAAAGATGATGAATAAGAGTTACATGGCGTAGAAGTCAGCTCAAGGGGCATCCACCAGTCCTCGCAGGCAGGCCCCCCAACTCCACGGTGTACCGGAGATATCAGATGCAAGGAGGCGATGTACGCTAGGCACTTGCATACAGCTTGGGGAACATTTCCCCACCCGGAGAATGGCAGAGCGCTTCTACCCAAGACAAACCAAACGTAGCTCTTGACAGATCGGACCCAACCCACTGACTCGTTGATCCACGCTCGGAACACGAAAACTCCCCCCCCCCAGGAAACGCCCTCTCAGATAGTATCCGTTACAGCATAAAGAGAGCGCTGCCGGAGGCAGAGAGAAACAGAAAACCAAAGAAAACACAGGCCAGAAGGGCAAACTACAGAAACGCGCTCAGAAAACAAATGAAGGGAGAACTGCACAAACGTAAACAAAGCAAAAATGTGTACGTAGGAGAAGTAACAAGAAATAAGCAATAACCTAACTTTAGCAGAAAAGAACTTAACGTAAGTAAAAGCATACAAATATATTAGAAAAACACAGTGCCGGGAACAAACGGCACAGTGCCCAGAATTCCGACCTGTCTAAAAAGAAAAGTGAAAAAGCATCCCCAGACGTTTTACTGCTCACACAGCAGAATGTAGTTTGAGGGTCACATACTGGTGCCAATAACCCCTTCCACAGTGTCTACTTCTTAATACAATTTCTTAGATATCGACTGGTCAGACAGTCTTCATCTCCTTTCTGTCTATAACCATTTTATTATATGATGTGTATTAGTTGGATGACGTTAGAAAATTGTCCATATACACAGCATGTTTCCAGTTCAATTGTTAATGAAAAACAAGATGAATGTTTAAATTTGTTGAACTCCATGAAATGCATGAAAGTTTTGCAACTATACAATATTCTAAATTAACTTCAATATTTTAATATATACGCCACTTAAGCACCCTTGCCAGACATATTCAAGTTATAATTTAGAAATCTGAGTGTCGGCCTGGGCAGCACAGTCAGTATTGCGCTAGCTTTCTATAGCCTACTCGAGGTCGCTGGTTCGATTCCGGCCCATGTCGATTGCATTTATGTGTGCATAAGTGTGGCAGGCTGCAGTCTGTAGATTTACAGGCATGTGAACTAACTTCCGCGGGAAAAAATTCTGGCACACCGGTGGCAGTCACTCTTCGTCCATACATAACTATAAAACCAAACAACCCAGAATTTTGAAACCGACACAATTTTTCTTCGTTCAGAGACAATTTTTTCTCTTAGTTTTATTGCTTCATACATTACAACTTATTACTTTTCGTTGTTACTTTCTTGAAGTATTTTAAGAACTTGTTTTTATAATTGTCAATAAGTTTCATGGTCTTCTTTGAGGGATTTCTAATATTCTGGTATTTTATAATTCTCCACCTTATATCCTCATAGGCTATAATTAAATTAAATAAAACCGGGTGTATTACATAATAGCTTACAACAAATTTCATCTTAATAATACAATGAATCAAGTTGTACATTCTTGTAAAGTATATTAAAATTTGGCCTCAGGCTTAAAAGCGTACAGTGGTAAAAGGCTGGATTATTTCTACACTTTTTTTTTAAATAATTAAATAAGTCTAAACGACTTAAGTTAGGTTATAACCTTAAAATGTTAAGATGAGACCCTTGGCTATGCAGTGTAGTTATTAAATAAGTCTAAAAATCTTAAGTCAAGTTAACATTTTAATTGTAAATATGTAATCTTGGTAGTGCAAAGATTTTTTTTTTAAAATAAAAGTGTAGAAAAATTCCAGTCGTTTTACCACTGTAAGCTTTTAAATCTCAGGCCTGATTTTAATATTTTTTACAACATTGTACAACTTAATTCATTGTATTATTATAATAAAATTTATTGTAAGCTATTATGAAATAAGCCTACCCCTGGTATATTTAATGTAATTATTCGACGGTATAAGGTGGAGAGTTATATAATACCAGTATGTTGTTTTTTTTATAAACATTTCATAAGGCCTTTCGGCCTTTCAAGGCATCATTTGAATCGTGATATAAAATTTTCATAATATATCAGTAATAATTCTTGATTAAATCTTCTCGTATGTTATTTCTTGATATCAAGTAACGTTACTTTAACAGGCATATAATAATGTCTCGCGGTTATACAGCTGGCTCATATCAATTGCTGATATTCGACTCAGATTAGCATAAATGTTAAATCCGAAATGGACATTTTTTGTACATAATTATAACAATAATCTGATTATATCTGTACAGCCGAAAGCCTTGCACGATCTCGAATTTAGAACTATCAAATAAGTTGGAGCTAGAATAGCCCCATTCAAATAATAAATTGTTTAATCCTGGAGTGTCTTGGTGGTGCTTTTGGTTACAGACCAAGAAAATAGATAAACAAACTGGCCACCGTCAAGTTTTATTCTTTTAGTTGGTAGGTATAATTTAATATAATTTTATTTTTAAATATGATTTGTTTGTTTAGATTATTTCCGTTGACAATAGTTTGGTTGGTCTCTTGTTCTTTGATTTTGCTTAGAGTGAGCCTGAATTGGTTTCCGGCTTTGGAGTAGTGGGGGGGGGGGTTCCTTAAATTATTGGTTGAATATTTTAAAATTTTACTTTTAGAAATGTTAGTGTATTTATAACTATTTTGTTATTTATAACATATCTTTAAATTTATATTTATATTCGTGCAACAGATTTTCAAGGCAATTTAACCTCTCAGTTATTTGTTCCTAGGTAAAATATTTAAAAGAAGGACATGGTTCTGATAATTTTTGTAGAATACGTATGTGGTAATTTGCATGAAAACTTCAACAAATTCCATGAACACAGTTCTAAAAAATGTAGTTTGTGAGAAAGAGCGTGAATTGTGAATGTCATAAGCGGCAGATAGCTGCATATAAGCAAAGTGTAGTATCTTGTATCTAATTTCATAACTTTAAAAATAATATAACTATCAAAATAATATTATTTCACTAAAATGAACGTAAAAGATTGCAGCATAATTTAAAAATCATTTTAAATAAGCAATGTTTGTAAGGTGATAAGCTGTTTCCCTCAGGACCCTTACGGAAATGTAAGTATGGGATTCGCGTGTAGCTCTGCCAGACGCATGAAGTACATCTGTGGTTTCGGGTTAAATGGAGGGGTATAGTCCCATCCGTTCCCCCACAGTTTTTTTTTTTTTTTTTTTTTGGTAAATTTAAATAAATATCAAGCTTAACGACCAAAACCTTACGGGGGGAAATGGTTATGAATCACCGATCACCTGATGACAGAGACGAGCTAAGCCTGCTGAATACATTGGTTGTATGAAATTGTTTTTCCTGAACTCTTGTAAATATCGTTGAAAAGACAGTGTACTCAGATAATTGTTACCAAAATATACTTTTGGTTTTAAAAAAATCCCTTTAGGCAGGCCTACAGGCTGAGTTAGACTTCGAAGTGCTTTTGGTTTAATTTATTGTCGCTGCGCAGCACTCTTCTTCGTTAGCCTTGGCATGACAAACCCGCAATAATAACTGCAAAAAAGAGGAAAGAGGAAAGAGCACTTTTTCAAACACTCGAATCTCACCTTATATGAGAGCTATCGAGAAACTAGTTATTGATCTGTAGAGTACTCATCAAGAGCGTTTCAACGATACCCCACAAGACGTGGTTTCAAACATTTATAATTTCCATCCCCCCACCCCCATTCATACCCCCAAAACCCCCGAATCGTTGGTGTCACTGTGAACTCCAAAGGGAGTACTCTAGTTTATTCAAACAAATATTCCCTCTATACTTCATAGGGGCCGAGATATAATTTTTTCAAAATTTCAACCCCCTCCCTTGACCCCCCTTGAGCCAATTTTGCTCATTAACAAACTTGTCCGAACTATTGGGACTAGAAATAACATAATAAAATTTGGTTCAAATATCTTCAAAATTACGGCCGGTTGCGTGTAAAGATATGTATTATATATAATATAATAAATATATGTATATATATATATATATATATATATATATATATATATTACAAATAAATTTTGAACGGGCGGTGGTTTCGTACTTAGGGAGGCATGAAACGTAAAGATATGAAAGAATTTTTCGAAAGTCATGACATGGTATCGTTTGTAATAGGTAGATTTTTCTTTGAAAACATTCATAGCATAAAATTATGTTATGTAATAAAATTATATAAAAAAAACCTTATTCAAAAGTGTTTATAATAAAGTAAATTGAATTTTAGACCAAATGCCATGTAGTATGTTTTCATAGTAATTTGAAGGCTAATTTTATATAAATTAGTATATATATATATATATATATATATATATACTACAATTTTTATCGTCCCCACACTTGAAAATGTGCCACTACACCACTGGTCATATGACTGTTGTGAAATGAGTTTATGATGAAGGAAAAGAAAAAGAAGAATGCAGGACAAAACTTTTAGAAATGATATTTCGAACCTACCGAAAACTCTCAAATTCCTACATAATGAATGCAACTAAATCCTCACCAAGAAACGAACTCATTTTTCAAATTGCAGTAAGCCTGGTTGGTGATGCAGAGACGGCTAAAGAATATAGTTTACTATAGTGGTTTAAGGCTAAACTGTCTTCATTATTTAGTGAAACATAGGTACTGCATGTATCTACAGGGACAAAGAGTTCTAATCTTGCTAACGTACACTTGTACTGCATGCTGAAGGCGCCGAAAGGTTGAACACAACAAACACGAAACATTGAAATCCAGAGGGAGACTCGAACACGCGAATGTAACCAGAGGCGCCGTTTTTTAATCTCACAAATCCATATTACCCCGGATTTTTTCATAATCCTGATATATGGCTGTGAATTGAGAATTTTCATTCGAGCAAGCTGGCAATCACAATGAAGGTGCGTTAAATTAAAATAAGAACCATCAAGGGGTAAAAAGGAATACGCAATACAGTACAGATCTAAGAATCAACCTGGTTACCATAAGATTTTTTCAGTATCGATATTTCATTTTCCAAGAAAATCACACAATATGTAATAGTGCTGTTTATATAGCTAAAAAAATTTAATTTTAATTTTAATTAACTCCAGAAATACTTGAGAAGCTTAACAGCTCATAAATTTGACACTTTTCATTTGCTTTTTATCGGTTCGATGGTAAAGGTTTATATTGACTATTCAACTCATACGCCGTATGTTTGATATTGACCAATAACGTTAAGCAATTCCTCGGATATAGACCAATCACGGCCGTTTATCTTGCAATATTCTTGTAGGAATCGCGAGGATGGTGTTTTATCGTGATAAAACCGTCTGGTCGTTACTGTAGACGCAAGTATCAGTGTGCAGTGATTGATAGGCACTGCTGCCACTAGGGGGCGCGAAATCAGATTATTTTATACAACGTAACTTGTTTGGAAATTGAAATAATAGAAATGTACATTGATTGTGAACACAATTTTGATTCCGTGCAAGTCAGTTCGTGTGCTTTTATTCTGTTCTGCTGTTAGCTTACCTGAATGAAGTTAACTATATCTTATATGCCCTGGTGGTACCGCTGATTACACCAAGGTAACTCGAATCGATTCATGGATGGTTGATTCACAGTATGCCGTGATCTCGTAACTTTTAGTTTTATTTTTATACAACAAAGCACGAAAGTAATTATTATTTATATAATCCGCTACGTTTTATTCATGGAATAGTCCTAATAAATCCAACTCGAGTTGACGAGTTACATCAGATAAATTCGATAAACTCGTCAACTCTCGTGGGATTACCTATGATAAATATAAATTTTAGCTGTCTGCAGAGCTGGACTTGAAATCTGTGATGATGACTCTCAGTCGTACAATACTTAAACGGATATCGGTAGAAGTTCTTCACGTGTTTAAGTGAGATGCTATCATGGCTTAAATCGTACCACGACGGAATAGATCTACTCGTACGATCCACTTCTTATCTTCTCGCCAAAAGAGATCCCTTAAAATGTTTTTCCGAACTGTAATTTTTCCTATGCTAATTCCACACTTTTGTTCAGAAATGAACTGTAAGTCTAGAAGACGGAGATGCGGAGAAATGTCAAAATTCTAAACTAATTCTATGGTTCTATATCCCTTGCGAAAATAGGACGTACTGCCCAACAACCACTTCAAGCACACTTTCCTCCAACTTCGTAGTCGGATGGCTAAAATGAGGGTATGTTTACCTCTATGTCTTTTTTTTTGCGCTCTACTAAAGTATTGATCAGAATATCTGTAGTACAGATATGTCAACATTCAGGGACGTTTTTCTCCAAGTGGAATACGTTGTATTCTGACGGAAGAACACAGACGGCGGAATGGATTTGACAAAATGTGAACAGCGTTCTTACGTCAGAATAGCTTTTTCTAAGAACGAAAATACTACAGAATGCCACAGGGAGCTAATGAAAGCTTTGGAAATAGGACCTTTCGTGCCAAACTTCGAGGTTATACAGGTGATATCATACCTATGCGTGCTTTCATGCTTCAAACTACTGCAATACAATAGAGTGGCACGATGCCGCCGTGTATGCATGTTTGTGGGTGCCAGTTCCATACTGTATCCTACATCTAGTACCATAATCTACATCATACATACATTCTCTGTCCTATCATTTGCACAGGCCTATTTCAAAATTTCAAAGTGATCCCATATTTTCAAAAAATGAAAGGAAAGTTCAACTTTTACGTATAACGAATGTAGTATTTTTCTTATTGTTTTATGATGACCTTCTTCCTCTTTCTCCTTCATTTTCTTAAACTCTCTATAGGCCTTATTATTTTTACTAGCTGCACTGCCAAGAAGATCCTTGATCAATGAACGATTGAGGAGACAAAGAATATATCATTAATGTGGATTAATGGCTTGTTATTATTAGCGTTATAGGACACAAAGAGAATGCTTATTTATTAATTCGATGTTATGATCCTAATTTATTAATCGATTTACATAAACTATTATCTTAGTAAATTACCTTAATCTCATTTGTCTAGCTATTTGTTTATTTCAGTCTATTCCTGTGTCTTATAGTACCTCTTAGATATTATTCCTAGGCCCATAAACATGCATGTTACCTTATTTTTCTCCAATATAATTTTCTTTCCCTATGTTATAATTCAACATAATAACAATCCATTATAATGAGTAATTGGTATGGATATTATTTTTGTGTACAATAATGTGTTAATATTGGAGCGAGGTTCTAGTCTAGTTCGCAGTAATATCGGGTCACGTCCACTGCAGGGAACATTACGCTCACTACATAAGACATAATTTAAAAGAGGCCTAACCCGAGGTCACGAAGAAGGGCCGTAGGGACGTGTTGGCAGAGGCAAGGCGAGAAAACGTGGCGTGGAGTATGGAACCCGGATGGGTGGATCGATGTAGCGCACCATGCACCGCTCCACAAACAAATGTTTGCTTTAATAAATCCATTCTCAATCCCGACTCCGCGTCAATAGATTACATCTGTAATACTCTGTGAGAAATAGACTTTTAAATCATTGTTTACTGAACATATGAAGAAAAAACCAACTCATTCATTTGGGACTCGGAAAATTCTCGAATAACCATTCCTTTAATTATTGGATAAATACTGTACTGAACTTATTTATTTGTAAAATATTATATATAATATATCATTTATATATGTATTATAGTTACTTAAATTAAAAAGCCTAACATTAACCTTCATTATTGCACAGTGAAAATTGAGTAAATCTGACATTAAGGATTTTTGTCAAGCCTGCAATAGACTGAATATTTAGAGCATTAACAAATTTAATTTAAAAATAATTAAGTTATTTATAGATAAAATATCTTAGTATTTTTAATTTGTATGAATATTCGCTAGGAAAATTAAAATATCGTTATTGAACGCAAAGTTAAATAAGAAATTACAAGTGAATCATGAATAAACGTGGTAGAAATTTTGTGTAAACAAGGCGTTATAAACATTCTGGAGATTGACAGGGTCATGATAATGTCTGAGGAATAAACACTAAACATTTCTAATTAGCTGATTTTTTTAGGTCCTTTTAAATATGTCAACAAATTTAGTACTCTATTATATAAAATACTAACTTAAAATCCCCGGCGTCGCCCGGGTATTGTGTTTTGCATGCAATTCAAAATTAAGTTATGGAGGACTTTTGATTTTCAAGCAGTATGTCCCTATATAGGTATCTAGAGTTAGAAGCGATGAAGAACGACTTATGAATCTCAAACTATTCCCTCAGAAAACGCTAGATATGGCTTTTATCACTCGTAGAGGACTTAGGATTTTGCAATCCATTTCTTTTACACACCGTGCCTGGTAGGGGTTGAAATAAGAAGAAACAGAAATTCCGGTAACATAACGTTTCGGAATATTTATTTCCCACTTTCATGTTGACATACAACCATTTCAGGCCTAAAATCAATATCACTTTCACACATTCTTTCCAAAAAATCTGAGACATAAGAATTTACTGTGCACTTAAGATTAAAAATGTTCCATCCAGTTTTTGTCTATTTTATAAATGCTTCCAATAATCATCCCTACTTTTCAACTAATACAAAGCTTAGAGTGATGAATAACAGATCAGTGGACAGAATTTTTTACAGACTTCTGATATAGGCCTAGCATACTCGCTACCGGTTGTGTGCACATCGGCACAGTCACATTTTCGTGCACATTGGCATAGTATTAGGTAGATTTCGAAGAAAAATTTACCTATTGCAATCGATACCATGTCATCATTTTCGAAAAATTCTTACACGCTGGCGGCCGTAATTTTGAAGATATTTGAACCAAATTTTATTATTTTATTTATAGGCCCAATAGTTCGGACAAGTTCGTTAATGAGAAAAATTGGCCCAATAATAACGTAAATTGGTCCAATAGTTTTTTTAGTCTATAAAGGACATACTAACGTTGGATAGAAGATAATTGACTGATGTAGATATATCTTAAATTTTATAACCCTGATAGCCGAAATGCTTAGACGAGGATTTATTAAATAAACATTTTATGACAAGACTAAGCTTGTGTGATTACCTACGGGACTTTGTTTCGATATCGAACTTCTTTCGCGAGTCACGAAATTTCTTGGTTCCCACCAAGATACAGAGCATGATGAAAAGGAAAAAAAACACATAGTGGGTTTTAAACGGTAAATATGTCTAAAAGTAATGCTGTACTATTAATAACTACAGTCAAAACCAATTATAACAACTCAGAAGGATCCGCCAGTTTACTGTCCATAGCCGATAGTCGCACAAACCGGATTTTTCCCTAAACATTTCAAATCGGTAGGTTTTATATTGTAAACTTTCTGTATATACTGTAATAGTCATGGATGAAATATTCTCGTTCCAGTTGATGTATTACAAAAATGTATTATAGTAGGCCTACATACTCTAAACAATAACATGTAGTTGGATTCATAGCCTATATTCCGAAGAATGGAAAATTTTAGTTAACCCATACAAGGTAATAATTTTGTATTTATTTATTTATTATTTTCTTGAAAACTTAAAAAATGCGCGTAAAAATTCGACGCCTTTCTTCGAATACATTTCAATGCGTGTACGTTTAAAGAAGGTTGGAGGTATTTTTCAGATCCGGGGGGGGGGGATGAAAGTTTATCAATTTACGTGAAGAAACTCATAACTTCCAATAGGGTATATTAAAACAATTCCGGGGTGCGCGGGCAAAGAGAGTTAAGTCCACCATCCTAAAAAAATTGAGATATGTCCATAGAGTTATAGATAAAAATGTTCTCTACATTTGTGTTAAGTTCAGTAAGTCATATTCAAAATTGAACGTTAGTTATGGATGTGTGCCTCATGGGTTTATCCATCTCTAAAGCTATGTTGGGCTGGTATAGTGTGTTAAGTCACTCTAATTCCCAGTGACAAGAAAGTGGACTCAACTCTCTTTGCCCGCGAACCCCGGAATTAGGGACTAAAGTGTAACATATTAATATATAATTATTACTTTCTTACATGTGTTGTTTAATATCAAATTACTATTGTGCCAAGAAGAAGTAGGTAACGATGCAAACCCAACTGGGAGAGTTCTGTACAGCCCTATATTAACTTGCATTGGGGGTAACCGAAAGCTCGCTGACACAAACTGGCTCGCACCGAATCAAAATATAGTTTTTTGATCTATGCACATTTAAATTGCCTCATGTCATGTCATGTCATGTCATGTCATATGTCATGTTTTCGTAAAAATATGCTTTTTTGTTCAGCTCACTGATAACAATCCAGAGAGGTGTTGTAAATAATCTCTGCATATTGATATATTGACTATTCAGTAACGTGATGACGTTTTATCAACAATAGTGCCACGATAGGTTCGAGCTGTATTTAATCGGTCTATTTCAGGAATTGTAGGAAATAAACACTTAATTTAAACAAATAAATTAAATACACTGAATTATTTGTGTATATGCTTACCATAACGGCCATTTTTTTTATACAAAGCAACGTTTCGCTGTTCAGACTTAATCAATTGAATTAGGCCTACTCCTACCGTAATAACCAGTTTTGGTACCTAACAGAGAGAAATAAATGCTAGGGTAGAGGTAGAACAGAAAACAAATACTACAGAAGCAATCAAACCAGATAAAAGCTACCGAAATGGTATTTTATCAAGAATGCCAATCATGTTTGGCTTAAATGTTAAATTTACACTTCATTGGTCAAAAGTGAAATGACATCATATGAACTATATGGTCCCAAAAAACCTCTCCCTTTCAATCAAATATAACATAAACCACCGCGATTGGTCAGAAGCATTGTTAAACATAAATGGTTTCGTAAATACAATAAATGGAATAGTCAAATTAGTTAAAGCGTTTCCAAAGGATCCCACTTGCCTAAGTTCTTTGTGTAGGGTAATAAAGGTTTTTACTTTATTTATTTATTTATTTAGTTAATTATATTAAATAAAGTTAATGGGAGACTTTAGCTCCTTAATGTATTTTTAACATAATAATCGAACTCCATTCATTACAGCACAATTCTGCCAACTTCATTCTGGCCTTAGTTGGAACATAATAATTTGAACTAAAGGAAGAAATTTAAAGAATCGAGGTTTGTAGTTAACTGTCTGAAAATGTATTATTCCTTAGGGAGCGAGAGAACTGTGGACATTTGGGTAGAGAGGTTCTCTTACACTTGAGACAACAAAATTACTATTTGCACAGTGCTTCTGAAAAGAGTTATTCTATCGCGCAGCACTTCTGTTCCGTCTTGATGTGAGAGGCAATGTTATAATTTTTATGTTACACATGACCTGGATGTTTCTCTAGCAACACCGACACAATAATTTATACACCACCACATTACGAAAACAAAGTCTGAAGTCTCGTAATAACTAGTAGTTCTGTATCCAGTAGGCCTCGCGTCCCCCCTCCCAAAAAATTTAAGATCTGCTCTTCATCTCGAAATGGAATAAAAAAAATTAAAATGTTCACACATATGTCATTTTATTGACTTTAAGAAACGTTTATGTCATATTGTATTCGTACGGCCACCATCTTGAAACGGAATTAAAAAGAAAAATCATTCCATAGGTCTTTTTTATGACTTTGTCGACATCTATACAAAATTGGAAGAAAATGAAGTAACGCGTTAGGTCGTAACTCCGTAACACCACTAATTTACAAACAGACAATATGCCGAACGCTCGAGTTAAAACAAGATCTCACGTCACTCGGTCAATTAAAACTAAACTCCGTGGCGCTACATCCCTGGAGGGACTTGGCCTACCACCCGACCGCTGCGTCATCTCCCGTAGGCAGATGGCAGGATTGGGGGGCATGTGGTCAGCATGCCGACACCCACGGCCGTTATTGGTGGTTTTCATGACCGACTCGGTCAATTATATATATATATATATATATTATGATACCGGCAATTTTATGGTGGTTGTAAGTAGTGTATATTAAATTGCGTGTAGTCATGTGTTAGACCCGTTCGCAACAACCACATATTGTATAAGATTATGTTACTTACACAATATAGCAAAGATAGTATTTCGGCAGTATTTGATTAATACAACTTAATGTATTAACTTCACTATAAATAAATGTGACCCTAGATTACGGGTAGTCTACTGCTTTAAAAAAAAGCTGACGACGTTCAACATATTTACACATTTAAGCCTATGGTTATAAACTCACGAAAACCATTCATACCTTAATGCCTTATTATTACATTCCAGATTCTTTTAAATTGCGTTAATTTGATGAAAACAACAATTTATCACTAATATGTTACATTGTTCAAATGCTCTCACTTGTACCGTAACATATTTCTTTTCCACACAAAACATTCATGACAGCTATAATTCTGTATTATGTATAGGATATTTACGAATAGAAAGTAATCAACGATAACATAAAGTATTTCTCAAATATTAATGAAAATAAAAACAAAATATTTACACATTTATGCCCAGGTTTTTTACTTTCTATAATTAGCCTACTTTGTTATATTAATCAAATACTATTACCACAGTAAATTCATAACGAAATTCTGAAATATATACAGATTATTTGGAAAGCAACCAACCATGAACCTAAATTATTTCTTAAAAATTATTTACTGTAATAAACGAAATATTTACACATTTATGCCTATGGATAAAACTCTGAAGAAGAAAGCCATTTGTTCTTTATGCATTACAACAAGTTTTAAATATGTTTTATAAAATTTAGATAATAATTTACTCCCCATATGTTGAATAAAAAAGTCATCGTGATATACAGCAATAACTCTAAAATATTTTGGAGTATTTGTCACTAATCTACACATGTCTCTTCCACTGCAAAGTAATTATTGTTCCTGTTTCCAATGGTAAAATTCATGGGTTCTTTTCAACATAAATTGCTTAATTACTTCACAAATACAGTATATAAAAATTCCCTCTCCTTGGTAGGATATAGGTATCTGACTTCTGAAACATAATATAAATTTTACAAATCCACAACAACAAAATTATCATACACAAATCTACTGATACATATAAACATGAGGCAGAACGAGGGAGTAGAACCAAATTGAGCCGTGCTGCGCTCTAGTGGTCAAATTTTTAACTGCACGCAAAAGGTTCCCATTAGAACTTTAGAAGTTAGAAGCATGAGAAAAGACGACTTTAAATAGGCCTACACCTATAGACTCATTATCGGTACTGTATATATAAAAGAAAAGTGATCCCCATACAGGCCATGGAGGCCAGAGGGTTCCAGGAGGTTGACGCTCCCAGATTTTGAACATTCGGCACGTGAAGGTTTTAAGGTTGCCAGCCTTACGCTCCTGGTACTCATTTCTGTTAGAGGCTGATTCGACCCCAGGGCCATAGTGCCGCCAGAAGGATTAAGCCAATTGAAAAACTCCAATGATCTCATCGGGAATCGAACCCGCGACCTTCCGGTTTGTAGCGCAGCGCCTTAACCACTACGCTACGGCGTACCCCTACTATATATTTATTAGGGCTGTACCGATTAATCGATTAATCGGGCCGATTAATCGATTAAATATTTAATCGTCGATCAATTACATTTTTCGATTAATCGGTTTAGCCGAATTCTGAAAAAGTTTTTCGAGAAATGGTTCAAATGACCAAACTCCTTTCACAGTGCCGAGTGAGAAAGTTTTTAGTGCTGTAAACAAGCTACGATCATGTCTTGCACATTCAAATGTTAACAAACTCGTGTGTCTCAAGTCTTGGCTGAAAAAGTAACCGGAAATGTAAGTTTTGTATATATCTTTTCACTAGTTAACTAATAATGGTATTCATTAATTCAGGATATCTTCTGATTATCTGTAGTGTAGTAGTTATTAAACGTGTAAAATAATTTTAAATGCACCCTTTGGTTTCGTTTAAAATACCGACCTGTTTGTCGATTAATCGGTCGATTAATCGATTAAAGTCAAGCGTTAACTCGATTAAAAATTTTAATCGATTTTCAGCCCTAATATTTATAATATACCTTATGATCAGGTTGACCGTATACATTTTGATTTTTTCTGCTTCAGAAGGAAACATAACTTATTTTTATTTAATTGAAGTGCTCAGATTCCAATTCTGTGTCCAGATTTTCTGCACCAGGTCAGGGTTTTCTGTAATTCATTAAGAAGATCGAAAAAAAATTAGTGAAGTTATAAATTTCATAAAAGTGATGTTATGCTGCATTTTAACGTAAATGACAGTATTAAGTTAAATTAAGTGCCCTGAATCCCCCGTGTATTCAGATTTTCTCTAATGCTAAAGTTCTTCCAAAATGTTTAAAAATATAAACTTAAAATTCGTCTTAAACAAAATTTTAGAACTTTGAGCAAAGGTATGAAACTTGACACTCTAATTTATGAAAGAAAAATTAATCCTTAAACCTCAATGGATTAATAAAAAAATTCTCACCTACGAGTATATTCAGGTAACCCATGTTCTATTTGTCCCTTGAAACTTTGAACTTTTGATATCTGTGTCTATGGGATAAAGTCCTCTTTAAGCACCATCAATAATCCGTTTTGTTCCATTCCACTGACACTGGTACCATGTTTCTAATATATTGATAAATATTATACCCTATTCCTCGCTGATCACAGTAGGATTTTTGTGTAAGGAGGTAATTTCGAAAAATTCCTATTTAAACGAAAGTAAATATGGGTTCTATGATTACCAAACTGGGGTACTAAAAACTAAAAGCAATTCCCAGAAAGCAAAATCGTTTGCTCGTTTGGCTTTATTTTAATTACACAATTCAGTTCACATAGTTCGGCCTAAGTATGTAAATTTTATCAGCGTGTAACCGGATTCTTTATTGCTATTCAACTATCTCAACTCCGTCGATATATTGTTTTTTATAGTAAACCATTTATTGGTTTAGTTTTTCTTTTTCTTTCTTAGATATTCTTATAGTTACTTCATGTATAGTCGTTTTTTTAAGTTCTATTCTTATAGTCTTCATTCCTCGTCTTTCACAACTCAGAAAAACTTTTGTACAATTCAATAAACTCCATCAAAAATCCTTTACTCGGAGATGTTGACGCCATCATACTTTCGGACGAACTACCCCGGCAAACAGATTGTGCTGTTGTACAAAAACAATTATTAAACACGTGCGATTTTAGAGAGTGCCGTAGTTACTCAACACGTCAAATTCGTCATATAGGGTCAGAATGATTCGCAATTTGCTCAAAATGATTGATCGTGTGTAGGCCACTTAAGTCAGGGTCTATAGGGTGTAGCCAATGAGGTGTTTGGAGTGTGGAATGGATGAGTAAATCTGTGTCAGCAAATTCTAAGCAAGGATTTTATGCAATGGCGTCACGAAATGAGTAAACAAGCCAACACGTCGTAATCCCCCCAGTAATGAGAGAGGAAGCTGGTATTAGTACTTGACTTCCAGGCAGCTTGTTAACAATATTACAATGTTACTAACCACCCTCTAAGCTATCTGCTGCAGCACAGTGGATAGCTGGCTTGAAAACCTGCTGAAACCAGTAGGCTTACTGTTTCCAAAACTCTTTAGGGTAATTGCAAATAGTAAGGTTTTCAAATTGATTGTGTGACACTTCCTAGGCAAAATTTGGATTTGACAAATAGATTTTAACAAATCTTTTGAAAACAAAATGATTGTCATCATCAGGTGAATGTATTCCAAATTGCACCTTTAACTAGGTTCCTGGCTTAGTGCTCATGTTTCGAGTTTATTCCTAATTTAGTTCTGAAGCATTTAACTAGAAGCTCTTGCATTTATCGCCTTTTAGTGGAACTCTCCGTTTGAAAATCTCCTATCAGGCTAAACGAAGTGCTTTCTATTATTAATCATAATGTTCCAGGTTCGATTTCCAGCTCTTCCATGAGAACTTTATTTCTTAAATATATTCTCATGTTGCTTATTATTTTGGTTTCTTTGTGTGTATTTTTATATGTTACCGGCAATGTGTGAAATCCGGCATTCTATAGAATGCCTAGGTAATGTATAGCATGCCTGAAATCGAACGTCAAAGTATGAAATGATTGATCTTTCATACATTGCCTAGGCATTGTATACTTTTCAGGATTGTCTGCCGGCAAAGTATATAATACGCCTAATACGACATTAAATACGAAAATTATGCATGTTAAAATCCAGTTTTATTTTTATGAAGCTGTTAGTCACTTAAGTAGTATTATATTACTTCAGTATACTTACATTTTTATAATATAATATAACATGTAACAATATTGTGTATGTTCTTCTTTAAGTCGTGAAATGTATGTACAAGATCAAATTGCCAAAATGTAAAGTGTTTGTGTGTTAAGAAGAAAAGTGAATGCTTACTGTAACAAGTACTTAATCTCAGTTCCGCTTTCATTGTTTTCCGGTAAGAATATCCTGTGCTTTATTTCGCAGTTTTGTTCTTTCAGTTTCAAATGATTATTAATTAATAAAGGCTTCTTATTTTATGCCCTTTTAACACTTTGCGTAAATGGTACTGGTCATTCTGTATAATACCTAGGAATTGTATAGAATGCCTAGGAAAAGTATGTAACATTTTCACAAAAAACTTATATTTCATAGTTTGCCTAAAACCGTCAGGCATTCTATACATTACCTAGGCATTTTATAGATTACCGGGATTTCACACAATGCCGAGCCACATATTTGAGAATGGGGAAAGGTGTACTTATCACCAGGGGAAATAATGGAAATAATATTAATATCTTATATATATATAAGAGGCGTTGTCCTGACTGACTGATTGATTTATTTAATGACAGAGAATCAACGCAGAGCCTAAACTATAATAGGTAGGGACTTGGAATTTTCACAGTACCTTCGTTTCATAATGTAAGTGCTCACTAAGAAAGTATTTTGCAAAATTTTGATTTTAAATGCCAAATATTAAATGTTTTTGAGAATACTTAATCCCTTTTTACACAGAATTATCAAATTCAAATTACAGTTCACATGACAACATATTGTTGCCAGTGGTCTCAGATGGATTTGGAAATAAATGAAATGGGAGTTTTACAAATTATAGAAACTATCAATATAATTCATGTTATAAATAAATATTAAAGAATGAAATCCACGAAAATAATGCAGTCACATAACTTTCTCTACCCTGGAAATAGAGAAAACAATACGAGGTATGGTAATATGTTTTGGGGAGAGAAGTGTGAGAGTGATATTGCATTTCTGTTTTATTTATTTATTTATTTATTTCAGACAAAAAGATCCCAAAGAGCCGGATGGCTCGTATAATATAATAGAGCAGCATAAAGCAGCACAACTTTTAACTATGGTCTAACTTTTCCATGGCTTGCAGCTGAAAGTTCGCCAAATTTCATGTTTCTAGATCATCTGGAAGTGGGTAACCATTAACGTCAGCAAGTGGGGGAAAATCTTTTAAAGTAGTTTTTGCAGAGTAAAAATTAAAAATTTTGAAATATTTGGGATTTATGTCCCTTCTAAAATAAGCTATTTTATTCTTTCAGTGAGAGAGCTAGCCATTGGCTTTAGAGTATAGTGATGCTTTCCTGTTATAAAGCATGTGACCGACAATTGGTCGGTACTCAGATAACGATAACCAGGATGTCCACATGCTGAAAAATCAGGGAAAGTCAATGGAAGTCAGGGAAATTGAAATCGGTCAGGGAAACATTCTGTGCCCGCTTTTTTAAGGCCCTGTTTTAACCATCAATAGGGTTGTTGTATGTACATTATTTCTGCACAAATTTTACAGTAATCCGACACGGGATTAATTAAATGTTGCGAGTTTAATCATAAGGTGCGAGCGTGTCTTGGCTGTGTGAACGCCGAGAACTTCCTAGCAATGAACCAAAATAGCGAATGATTACACCTGGTTTTTGCAGAGCCCTAGGTTTTCTCGGCGATTCTCACGTTTTCCGCTTTCATTCCCCCAACACTCACCATTTCACTTTACATTTCCCCTCTTCAACATCATCCCGTTTCCTTTCCTTTCGTGGCATCGGATATGCTCCTGCTGCAGAGTCCGCTGTGTTCTTCCCTCGTTTTATCCCGTAGCCTGTTGTGAAGAGGTTGCTGGTGGTGTGTATCGCGAACTGAGGGTGTGGCACACACGAGGAATGGTAAAGGCTTGCTGGATGTAACGAAGTTTCGTGTGGGCTCATCCCTCATTCCGTTTCCAGAGGCAAGCACAATGACCATATAAGGCTGAGTTGCTTAGAGTCGTTCCCATCCCGCCTTTGGACGTAACCTCATACCTTACCTCATATTAATTTGAATAAATTATTATTATTACTATTATTATTATCATCATCATTATCATTATTATAATCATGATTGTTGTTGTTTTCTTAGTTATACTTGTTGTTGAGGTCGATCTTTAAAAAAGATTCCCGAGCTGAAGTTTTATCCCAGCCAGTTCCTGTTTAGTGCGATTAGTTAAAAATCTGGCAGTGCCCTTGGGACTCAGGAAATCTGTCCAGCTACTTTTCTCTAGGGCGCAATTTACAAGCATAGGCCTAACGGTTGGACTGAAGTGGAATTACACTTGGGATTCCATTTGTGAACATTTTTTTCCTTGCTCATTGTCTTCAGAACTAACTTGTCGTTGTTGTCTCCAATGACCTCGGGGGGTATCGGGTACCCTATGATCCCCAGGTGGGGCGAAGGGGCCTCCAAGTGGAGGTTTCATTACCTATACTAATTTTGATATGCTTATTTTCCGAGAGAGGGTAGAGGGACAGGTGGTAAGCCCATCGCCTCGCAACCCCCCTCTGGAAACTAAGTATGTCTTGGACGTGAAAGGGCCGAGAAATTTAGTCCAGAGGCTCTAATTTAGGCTTGGAGTTTTTTTACGTGCCGTAAATCTACGACACGGGACCCCCAGCTTAAAGTCCCTCCCGGAGGACTCCGTGCCCAGGATTTTTACGTCCTGAAAAATCCATCGACCGCGGCCGGGTTTGATCCCGCGCCCTGCGGATCTAGAGGCGGGCACGCTACCTCCAGACCACCGCGGCCGACTCCAATGATGTAACAAAGTAAATTTACAATTGAAAGAAATGGCAACGTCAGAGTGAAGCAAACTCAAAATGAACCTTGTAATGTCACCATTAAAACATCATCGTGTATTTTATATATTTTATATTTTACTTCTTGTGTATTTGCGGTAGCTTCAATATTGGGGAACACTGATTACGAAGATAATCCAGAAACGATAATTTTTTTAAAAATTAAAAATTAAGAGTATAATAATTATTAAAGCATTATATTTATTAACACTTGCACGCGAATCATTCATAAACTAAGTCATTAATAATTAATGAAACAGCTAAAATTCCTGCTTTAGAGTACATTCCACGACATGAAAGCGCCCCCTGGGAAAACTATATCAGAATCGATTATTTCTGTTCCAAAGAACCTGTGAACACATAATACGTATTGTTTCTCAGCTGTTTATTGACATGAATATGATGTGAATTTTATTTTATCAATTCAGTGTAATTTTCAGAAATTATATAATGTTTCAAGGGAAGGAATGGTTTGTTTGGATTATTATTATCAATATTTCAAGAGATAAAACCATCAATATTTTACAGCTGTTGCCCCCGGCTTCGCCCGCAATTATTCATTGACTCCAGGATTTTTAAGAAAATTACACTGGTAGATTATTAAAAATGTTTGTGGTTCAGAGCTATGAAAATTGTAAGTAAAAATAAAATTTGAATATTTGTTCATTGTGTTCATTTCACTTAGGCCTTATATAATAAAGAAACTGTTTTCCTTCCTAATTTTGTAGTCGTCATGAAAGTTTACACTGCGAGAGACGAACATCGCCGAGTATACCCGATATCTCACGAAGCGGGCGAGCAAGCACGCTATTTAGGGCCGTTGAATTGTATAAGAGTAGATATTTTAACAGCATACTTTTATGTTCCGTATTTGTGAAATAGGATAAACATCCTATTACTGCCGTTCTAAATGAATATAGTAAAAAGGGTTTCCATATTTATTCGCCCATGGATAGACACATTCCTGTATGTTGCTAATGTAACCTCTAGCTTGCTTCATCGATTGCGAAAGTACTGCTTCCGGTCTGATATTGCAGTAATACCATCAAAAGAGTCTACGGAAAATTCCAGTTGATAGCGAAGGAATTCATTACTCCGCTGAGCTAGGTTAACTGTATACCGATAAATCAATCACATTAACCTGTCATTGTACATATTCCTTCATAGGCGATATGTTATGTACGTACTTCCTTACGACGAAATACTCTTGGAACTAAACGTTTCCTCTTTTACCACAGTTCTGCTAATTAAGAATGAAGAACGAAAAAGAACGAAGGCGGAAGTCATGGATATTTTATTTAGAAGTATGCTTTGAAGGATATTTTTACTACAAATTTAATTTTTTAAACTTACTCCATATTTTTGGGAACTCAAGATGATATAAATGGTCTTTTTAACCTGTATCTGAAAATTTAAACTATCTTACTGGGCGTGTCACATGGAGTCTAAGGAATGTCAAAAATTTTATTTTTATCCTAAGTTTGTTTTTCTTATTTCAACACCAGCTACTTAATAACAAACAATTACCGATCTCAAATAACATTTTGCATCAAGAAGTCATACGGTTTTATACATAATGTATGATGCTGTATGAATTTCAGGGGAAAAGACTTTGCCTACTTTCCAACTTATAGGAAGTAGGCTACAGTACCATACGATGCGATTTTCTATCTCAGTAACATTTATAAATTTACTGTAGAAAGAGTAGATAAACGTAGGTACCCACGTAGCCCCTTTCTTGTTTATATGGAATAGTTCAGGTATGGAATAACAGGATTTGTACGTTAAGCTATACAAAATACTCCGAAAAACCATTGGCAGAAATTCAAGAAGAGAAGGGGAAAATCTCAATGTGAGTAAAATTCTAACAATATGTATTAGCACAAAAACATTTCATTGTGAAATGTTTAAGATTTTGACAAGCTGGATTTTTTTAATCTAGTAAACCCATGCGAAGTTTTCTCAACTCCCTCCTTTTGACAGGAGCTCATAACTGGACGAATAGTTAAGTAATTACATACACTCATATAGTCGCATATGAAATGCTTAAATACATGTGCACATACAGCAATGTATTAAGAAATGTTTAAAAACACCTTTATCAATAGGCCTAATATGTAGTCTTTAATTGCTGTTGTAAAGATAGCCTTATGGCCTCTACTACCACCTCCCGATAATACTCTGGTTAATATAAATCTTGCTGTTTACACTTATGTCTGGAAATCAGTTTGTAAATATATACAACGAACTCTGGAACATCTTCCAGACTGGCTATCGAAAGGGTGGAGTAGCCGATAAAAAAAAGCAACTGCCAGGTACTCATACTTTATGGGGAAAAATGGAAGACTTTTGAAGCTCCGTAATCACTTGAATTTCAGGGTTGATGTTGAAAAGATAAACTTTTACAATAATATAGATATATTGATTTCATAAAATCAGGTAAACTGATAGGAAGTTAATTAGCTTCATATTTTCCAGTGGTATAATTATAGATTGAATGTTATTGATATGTTCCGCCTATATACCACTATATATTACAACACTCAGCTGAAGTCTACATGAGGTAGACTTCAGCTGAGTGTTGTAATATATAGTGGTATATAGGCGGAACAAATCAATAACATTCAATGATAGGAAGTGCCAGATGGCAATATAGGCCATTTTTTTAAACAAAACTATTGAGTTTTAGACCACGGTTTCTTCAGAAAGTTTGATCAGTATATTACGAGAAGGAATAAGTGGGATAACTAGAATATAAACAGAATGAATTTACCACGAATTACCCACGTGAACAATATGCCTTTATTTGTGCCAAAACATCTGAAGAGTCTTTGTTTAAGTCTACCCCCGATGAATATGATGTTCCTATTCTGCAGGTTACAATAAGCCAACGACGTCACAGGTTGGTGAATGAAATTAGCTGGTCTCCGGTGTTCGTTGTATGCATCCGATCAAAACCTAATTAGTTTCGCAACAAGTTTCTGTGGTCTGCCTTACGTTAATTAGCCCCAGTTACGAAAAGAACACCAATCAATATCACGGCTAGGTTCACCTAAATACTTCCTAGCTACAGTGTTTCAGTCACTCGAACTGAAATAATATTGCACACGGATTACTGTATTTCTGCCAGCAGAAACAATCAGGGACGTTGATGTTCTCCCGTAAGATCTCAGAAAGGAGCTCCCCATCACATCCTTCAGGTTGTATCGGCAAACTGCTTATTTTCCAGCTTTGACGTATAATCTGATTTAAGAGTGCTATATCGGAACTGATACAAATTGTGCTAGACTGTACAAAAAAACACACTATATGTATTTTATAGTTTATACTGTATATATGCTACGGGGAGAGCTGGAAAACCGGATGGTTTACCTGGATAATGTGTGCTTTACCCGATCAGTTTGAGTAAAGCAAGAATTATAAAATTCCGTAAAGCTGGCTTCTTATTGTTAGGGTCTGGACTTGCGCAATATGAGGTCTAAGCATACTCCCAATGAAGCGGGACCTTTCTCTCGGTATGCAGGTTCACAAGGACGCTGTGATGATTTTTTTTCTACGAAGCGGGATGACCAACTATGCTTCTTGCATTTGCTTATCACGATATCAGTGAAATTTAAATTTTACCCTAATTTGTGGCAGTTTTAGGAACAGTGATATTAGTGTTAGTGACATGTAGAGCTAGGTTAGTGGAAGTTAGGTTAGGAACAGTTTAGCAGGACATACTGAATTCCTCAATTTTCATAATGTGCCATATTTAATCTCGCACATAGTATGTTGGGTTTACCCAGCATTCTTACTCTTTTCACTTCTGCACAATGCGCATGCCCGGACTCCATATTGCGCATGTCCAGACCCCCAACAAGATAAGAAGCCAGTAACGTTTGTTTGAAATTTAACTTTACCCAGAAGAGGTTGGAGAAACCTAAGATTGCCTGGCTAAAAGCTAAAAACATAAAATTTTATTCTAACTCTACCCAGTGATTTTGGATAATACGCACTTTATCCGGGTATAGTTAGGTTTACCCAATTCCCAGCTCCACCCATAACATATACACTACAAACTATAACCACTGTGCTATAACCGTTCCCGCAATTCATGTTGATAAGTGATTTATTTATTTCACAATTACAGTCGTACAACTGTGCCAATTAATGAGGGAAAAGATAACATTAGGTAAAATTTATTTTGTCTTGTGATTAGGTCCATGATTATTGAGACAATTAGGTTAATAGTCTCCGCAGGATGGCAACAGCGCATAGTCATCGCTTTTTCGGTGCAATGACTGGTCTGTCACTGGTATGAATATAAACCATGCGTGAAGATGCACTTATCTCTGCGTTACCAATTTTCGTGGACTACGTTTAATTAATATTTTATTTAATCTGCCACGAAACTAACAACTTTCTTCAAAATCGCAAAAGGGATAGCTACTTATTACTCTTTCCTCTGATGATGTGAAAAAATTAGAACAGCACAAATAATAGCCTATTTATCAAGTAGGCCTAAATCACGGTTAAAGTTAGGGGACAATTTATTTTTTCTGAGAAATGTTGACCTACTCACTTGGGACAAATATGGTTTCGATTTATCGTTTATTTCTATGGAAGTAACAAATTATTAAAATCGCCACTTCCACTCTTTATTAGAGATTCGGGTTAAAATTCCTCAAAATGGTTATATTCTATTGATGTTTGTTTTGTTTTCTTTTGTATGTGTAGTTTGTTTCCATAAGCAAGTTTTATTTAATTTTATTTGTTTGTAATTTACAAGCTTACAATTTACAAGATTTAGATAGCAAATACAGAAATAAATTATTTAATTTATAAGTTACAATACTTGTTATAATACATTAAATTGTTTATTGCAATAAAATTAATATTAATTATATCACATTTGTAGTGCTGTTGCTGCATAGGGTGTCCCAGAATACAACATGAAAAGTGAAGGGTTGAAGAGTAGACTTGGATAAACATTTTAAATAAGGAACTTATGGCCGATTAGCAAATTACTAAGTTTTGATGTGACACATTTTTGGCAGATGATATTTTTAAAGATACATACAGTACTTTAGTTGGAGGGACGCGTCGCGGTATTGCATCCCCCAATATTGGTTTTGACTCCAGATTATACAACTCCGTTGTTTAAAAGAATTAATAGGAACTATTACAAATTGAAGAAAATAATCAAGTTTTTTATATAAAGTTTTATTTTTCGTGTTTTTTTTAAATTGCTTCTTTTTTTAAATTTATTTATTTAAGATCGCTTTTTAACTGCCAGGGTCACCAGCGACCACAATAATTAATACATTTATATTGAACAAGTGTTACAAGAAGTGAAGTATGAAGAAAAACATATAAGCAACTTTAAATTTAGTAAGAAGAACAACATATTAAACATAAAAAGGACTGGAAGTAATTTAGCAACTACTGACAAACTATGAATTGATTTTACATTATATGAATGATTTTAACTGTGACAGTTCCAAAAGTGAGATAACCTTAAGGCATCCTTCATCATTTTTAAATATATTGTATAAGTCTCCTTTGATATTTAACAGACGCCTTACATGCAATAACCGTGAACATTCCAGAATAAGATGGGAGGAAGTTACATCCCCATTACATTTCGGGCATGGATCCTTAATAGATTTCTTCATAAGATAGCCATGGCTAAGTTTGAAGTGGCCAATCCGCAGCCTGGTCAGCAGGACTTGTTGCCTTCGACAGAGGAGAGTATTCGGAATGGCTGGCTCAGTAACTGATTTCCGGACGAGCTGCAGTTTTGAAGGAGTGGATTTCCATGTTTCATCCCAGTGCTTCGTTATTTCAGATCTGATCATTGTTTTGGTGTCCCCTAACGTACCATTAAAACAGTTTTCAATTTGTGGGAAGACTGTAGCAGATTTAGCTGCTGTATCTGCGGTTTCATTACCAGAAATACCTTTATGTGCGGGAAGCCATGCTAATGAGATTTGGGTACCATTTTTTGAGTGGAAAAACAAACGTTCCTGAATCATTTGGATGAGTGGGTTCCTTGTAGATCTATTTTCAATGACACCGAGAGCTGACATAGAATCTGAGAAGATAACAATTTGTGAGCAGTTATTACTCTGAGTGCTTATTTCAATAGCTTTGAGAATAGCCCAGGCTTCACATGAAAAGATGGAGAAGTAATCCGGTAAGCGATAGGAGTGAACACTTGAGGAAATGACTATGCCACATCCTGATCTTGAGTCTCGTTTTGAGCCATCAGTATATACTTTGAGATAATTCTTATACTCTTCAAGGAGTGACGAGATCATAGGCTGTAACACTGATTTAGGCATAGATGTAGGGCAAGGAATTTGTGTAATCTTCGTATTAATAGAGGGAATAAAAGTCTCCCAAGGAGGAAGGGGATGGAGTCGCCTTGGGAGGATGTTAGCTTTTTCAATGTTGAATTCTGAGTTATAATCCAAGAGTCTTTCCCTCAATGGTTTTGGACAATTTGGGTGAGAATTATAAAGTTCTGATTTTGAAACACCAAAGACATAATTGTTGGTCGGATTAGAAGGATAACAAAATGTTGAATATGAAAAGTTTAGACATAGTTGTTTACGTCGCAGGTCCAAGGGAAAAAGACCGGCTTCCACAAGTAGACTGCTACTTGGACTGGATCTGAAGGCTCCAAAACTTAGACGACTTGCAGTGTTGATAATTGGATCCAACGTTTGGAGAAGGCGTTTTCTTGCCGAACTGTATACTATTGCTCCATAATCCAGTTTGGACTGAATTAGAGCTCGATAGACGTTTATTAGACATGTTGATTCGGCACCCCACTTAATGGAAGATAACGTTTTAATTATGTTCAGTCTAGATGCACATTCCGCTTTTAGTGAAGTAATATGTTGTTTCCATGAGTGATTTTTATCGAACAGTATGCCTAGGATTTTGCAAGTGTCTGATCTGTGCAACCTGTGGCCACCAATACTAAGGTTAACGTCTATTTGGTGAAGCTTTCTACTTCTAGAAAATACTATAAATTCAGATTTTGATTTGGATATTGTGAAGCCGGAAGTGTTTGCCCAGGAGTAGATTTTATCCAAAGAATTCTGAATAATATTAGTAGTAAGCTGAATGTTATTCCCACTGCAGAGAAGAGTGATATCGTCCGCAAAGAGGAATGCTTTTACTGGCTTCTCAACCAATCTGCTGACTTCATTAATAGCAATGAGGAATAGAAGCACACTTAGTACTGACCCTTGAGGCAGACCATTCACCATTTCCATAGGAGGAGATAGTTTATCTTGAATTCTCACTCTTAGATATCTGTGAGCTAAGAAGTTGATGATAAAAGCTAAAGTATTGCCTCTTATTTTTAATTCTGAAAAGAATTTTTATTAGTCTAGGTTTGAAAATCATTTCATAAGCTTTCTCAATGTCTAGAGAAATTGCAATTACGTGATGATTTAATACTAGTGCATCACGTATTTCAGTGTCGATGTTGACTAGATGATCACTTGTGGAACGAAAAGGTCGGAAGCCACTTTGATAAGGTGATAGTAAGTCATTAGTTTCCAAAATCCATCTGAGGCGAATGCAACCCATTTTTTCCAAAAGTTTGCATAAACAACTGGTTAAGGAGACTGGAAGAAAATTTGTAGCTTTGCAATGATCCTTATAAGGTTTAGGAATTGGAATAACTATAGCTTCCCTCCATTGGTCGGGAAAGGATTGAGTTTCCCATATAAAATTATAGAGTTGGAGAAGGTAATCTACTCCTTTGTCTGAGAGATTCTTAAGAAAAGTACTGTGTACGTCATCTGGTCCCGGAGCGGAGCTTTTAGTTTTATGTAACACCTGAAGGAGTTCTTCCTTAAGAAAAGGTTGGTTAAATTTATCTTCATTATATTTCATTTGAAGTTGAATATCTTCGTTTGAGGAATCGTTACTTGAGAACTGCTTTAAAAAAGAAGGATCATAGTTATTGTTACTTGAATTATTGGAGAAGCAGTTGGCGAATAGGGTACTAATAGAACTGGGATCCTCATGTTTAATTGCGTTCTCATCTTCCAAATTTCTTGGAGTGAAAAATGTTTTTGATCCAATGATGGATTTATACTTGGACCATAGGATTGAAGGCGAAGTTTGACTGGTAATAGATGAAGTAAAGTCTTTAAAGGATTGAATCATTGTAGACTTCAGCATGAGGCGTGCTTTTGCCCTTGATTTTTGTAAGCAATGCCATATTCCACACTTTTGTACTTCTTATATTTTCTAAAAGATTTTTTCATATTTTTAATAACCGATGTACAGTCGTCATTCCACCATGGAAGTGAACGTTTGCGTATAGTCCCAGACGTTTTAGGAATTGCTAATTGAGCTGAAGATATAATTGCATTGGTGAAATCTTTGACAATGTTGTTGATATGAGGTACTTGCACAGAAGTAAGTTTAGGGAGTTTGTCGATATTATCATTGAGAACATTTTGAAAAAGAGACCAGTTTGCTTTATTAAGGATCCATTTCTGATGAGTCTTGATTTCCATAAATTGGTGGGAATTAGACAAATTTATGGTCAAAGGATAGTGATCACTATCGTAGAGATGATGAACTGAAGACCAGGATATACTAGCTGCAATATCGCTGGATGAAAAACTTAAATCTATAGCACTTTCCGTTGCATTACTGATGTTAAAATGGGTAGCCATTCCTGTATTTAATAAAATAAGATCATCATGGTTTTCCAGCCAATCTTCAATAACTCTTCCTCTTCTGTCTGTATGTAACGATCCCCATAACATGTTGTGACTGTTAAAATCTCCTAGAATTATGAAAGGTTTAGGAAGCTGAGTGAGAAGATTATCCAGTTCATTAACAGTTAATGCTTGACTATTAGGAAGGTAAACATTACAAATAGTCACAGTAAAATTTAATTTAACTTTCATTGCAGTAGCTTCTAAGGTGGTTTGAAGAGGAATATTTTGAAGAAAAATTTCCGATCGTGCAAAAATAGCAACTCCACCGCTAGCTATGTGTGCATTGTTTTTATTTAAAAATGAAGATCTATATCCACGCAGATGTGCACAATATTGGTTTTTAAAGTTCGTTTCTTGAAGACACAATATGTTTAGTTTAAAGTCATTTAGAAGGAGTTTTATATAGGCTCTTCTTGTAAAGAACCCTCTACAATTCCATTGAATAAGATCCATTATAATTATGTATGATTAAAGTTTCTTAACTTGTTGGTTGTTCAGTATCGGTATTGACAACCTTAGTCGCTTTTAATTTCCTCAATAGTCGAGTGCACTGATTTTTAACAGCTTTACTAGGTAGTTTATTGTGGATCTGTCTCAACATCTCTGCTAAGGCAATTGGATTATCAGTAACACTTCTTGTAATATCAGTGATGTCCGTGATTCCTTTAGTGATATCAAAATAATGCAAAAGCTGATTCATTGAGAGAGGAAACTCTGAGCTATTTGCCTCAATCATTGCTTTTGTATCATTCCATAGAGTCTCGTCTATATAATCTGAGCTATGTTTAATTTTTTTAGTCTGTTTACTCGCTTTTTTAACTGGCTTACCCAGTACTTCGGGGACCTTATCAGAATCTGAAAATTCCGACACATTACCAGAGGTCTCATTTTCACTGTCAGTTAGAGAGATCGAGTTTGTGGTATTGGAATTGGTAGAAGATAACGGTCTCTTCATTTTTGATGTCGGATGGCTAGTAGTCTCTGGTTGCAGAGCTGGGAAATCAGATGGTATAAGCGACGGTGCAGTTGAAGTGCGAACAGGAACATTTTCCATGCTCTCGAGCTGTGATGGGAGTGGTTGGGGGGAACTGACAGGATCATTGTTAATTACTTGTATTGCTGGAGAGTCAGCTTGATGTGACGTACTAGGCATTTGTGAGGATAA
Source organism: Ectobius pallidus (assembly GCA_964059195.1). Taxonomy (NCBI): domain Eukaryota; kingdom Metazoa; phylum Arthropoda; class Insecta; order Blattodea; family Ectobiidae; genus Ectobius; species Ectobius pallidus. Next base: position 19,315,899 of record CAXKWD010000010.1, read on the forward strand.
ATCACTGTTGACAGCTTCGCTGGTAGAAGAACAGTCTTTGGCTAAATGGCCTTGTCGCTTGCATTGAAAGCAAATGGGAACATCAGTGGATACATAAATCCAATGAGGTAGGTCATCTAGGAGTACTTGAAAAGATTCTGGGAGTTTCTTTTCGTCCTCAGGAGAAATGAATGTTTGCTGTCGAAAACTCAGTATATGAGAAAGTCTGGGATCAGAGAAGCCTGCACGTAGGAACGATATTGGTGTAACTGGCTTTATTCCGAAGGACAACAGTTTGTTTTCTATGACATAATGAGGGATACTAGGGCACACATTAGAGAGAATTACCCTTTTATTGCGTGATATTAATGGTCTAATTGGAAATTCATGTCCTTCAACAATGATTGACTTGTGGTTATTTATAAGCTCGTCTGCTGTTTCTTTGTTGGTAAAATAAACACACAGTCTTTTGTTTGATATCTTTGAAGCAAATCTTATAAGCGATGGGTTGACTTTGGTTGCAATTATCTGCACAAAAGCAATGCTAGGAGCATGGTCAGCTGAATCTATAACGATAGCATTTTCTTTTTTAAGAAATAAAGTATTTTGTGATACTTGCGCGTAACTGGAGATTTACTGGATGATGCATTAGTATTTTATAGTTGGTTGCTCTTGTAGGGTAACTTCCATGTTGAGGTTAGCTTACTCGGAACCCGAGTATAGCTGAAAAATAAATACAAATCTCACTCGCAGTTCTAAAATAATAATTATTATTAAACTATGAAGAATTACTGATGATATTAAACCTCGTCAACCAACAATTATACTCTTATTTCCTTAATAAAGCATAATCACTGAAGAGAACACCAACAGAAGCTCTAATCATGACCATGGCCTCCTCGAAACTCCAAAATTGCTTCTTTATTGTTGCTGTGGGTAGATGTAATTAATTGCATTGTATTGTGTCTGTCTCGCTGTGTGTCTGTGTGTGTTTATATATATAAGCTCTGGTTTTTGCCCTAGATTATATAACTCCATTGTTTAAAAATCTCTGAATTATTAATCAAAACAACTTTAAATTCAAGAAAGAAAATAAGTTTTTAATATAAATATTTATTTTTTGTATTTCTTCTTTTTAAACCTTATTTTCTATTATTGTTGTGGATGGGTTTATTTGATTGTATTTTTATTGAGAATAGTTCGTATTTTTGTTTGGTGAATTTTATTTATATTCATTTCTGGACTGCCCCCGACCACGATCATGTGCTCATTCGGGCAATAGTAACAATAGTAATAATAATGTTAATATTAATAATAATACCAACGAGATAAAATTGTAGATTGTATTTAAATTGAATAAATGGAATTGATCAGATCAGATCATTCAGAAACCCAAGATTATTTTGAAGATTCTGTCTAAAGGATGAAGTAAAAATTACTTACTATTCCTCCTGTTGGATTCAATGACTTCAATAGGCTACGTAACGACAGTTTTGACCGAAGGCCATCTGTTCCATTCAGGCCGATCCAACGATTTAATAAATAAATAAACTGATAATATTATGAATGATTTGGGAACTGGGAAAGCTTTTTCTCTCAAAATGTAGAATATAAAAATTGCATTACCATCGCTTACAATTATGTTGCCATCGAAGTACCGGTACTGAAGTGGCATTACACGGATTGTTTTGTGGACATTTACCTCCCCAGTCTCAAACAATACTATCACAGATTAGATGCTGTGGCTCGAAGGTAGTCTTTACTGTTTCCAAAAGTATCCAAAATATTCAAATTTATTGTAACATTCCTGGTACCAGTTATTCGCTTGAAATTTTCTTTTCAAAGTTAACATAAAAATATCTCAGAAGTAGAATGTCGTTCCAGCATCTTGATTCCCCCATGCTGTCGCAATCCGAACAAGAAGAAACTGCATCTCTAAATGTCAAGGATGTTAGGTAAGGTGCATACACCATACCAAAATCCTCTATCTCTCACGTAAATAATTTAAGTTGTAGTTATAAATAATTGCAAAAATGTCTACTTATAAAGAATCATTTTTTAAAATCTGAATTAATATAAGCTAAAAATTAAACAGTAACCTAATATTTTGAAAATTCACATTATTTTTTATTCTTGGAAAATAAAATGATCGAAATTACAGTTTTCGGTACTATGTTTGAAAAAAATTTTACATTTAAAATTATGTACCATTACAGTTATTACCTTTGATTGCAGTGCTTGCTTTTGGTGAAATATAAGCACCTTTAACTAAATAAAACTACGCACTTGTTTATTGCAAAATGTTAGTCGAGTCAAGGGGACACAATCATAAACTTCTCGGAATCCAGAACAGAATGATGTTAAACTGAGTCTTGAGTCACTCTACCATTTATCTCTAAAGTCAAGCTTTGTTCATTACTGTGCGTGGAGATTATTTTTACCCTTTTGACCTTGCAAATAATATAAAATTTAAATTAGTTTAATTCTAAATAAAAACTCTCAATCGTAAAAACATTTGGATAGAAAGTATTAGCATCATTTCATTAGATTACCAATAATTCTGAAATATTGTACTGTGTAATGGACATATTTAAATATGCAGATATGTACAAAAATATATATATAATTAGTATGTAATTTTAAACCTGTGCGGGTACCATTCATTGACTAAAAACATTTTCTTCAATAATACGGTAAAGGATCCATAAAATAGGTAAACGAGAATTTGCTGAAATAGTTGGAAAGATTGTTGTCCCTTCTTTTGTTTTATTTGACCTCTTTCCTCTTCCCTTTGCCTCAAAATATTTCCACTAAAACCCATAACCCTGCATATCATTGCTATGTAAATATATGTATTTATTATTTCTGTATGCATCTTTTTACCGGTTTTATGTACATTTATTTGTAGATTTTTGTACTCTTCTCTGTGGTCAAATGTTTCATGAAGATAAAAACTTCAGAATTTATTATTATTACGTAAATGCAGAATTTGTTATTATGCTATGATTCATCTCCGATGGAGTTTGTATCCGCTCCTATTGGCCGACCTTAGCGACGGAGAGAAGATATTTTATCCGGTTAATGGCCGGTTTCTATAAACTCGCGAATTACCTATGGGCAAATTATCCAATGGACAGAATTTACACAAAAATAACACCACACAAACACAAATAATTTAAAGATAGCAATCACATACACTTGTGGCGAGTTTCTAGATAAATGTCCTCTGGGTAAATATGAAAATGACAGAAAAAATGTTCCTACAAACTCAGGCTAGATCTTTCCAAGGGTAAATCTTCGGGTTAATTTATCCTTTCATGGATGGCTGGATAAAATTTAACCTTTCATAGGATCAATAGTAATATTTAAACAATGAGAATCAAAGCCTTCTGAATTTAATTAACTGTACAACTCCAAGGCCTTGCTCATTATATCATTGTAGGTTAAATGGAACTAATTTGTCCATGGATAATTTACCCATAGGTAATTCACTAGTTTGTAGAAACCGGGCATAAAAGGAACAAACATAGGCTACGCAGAAATCTCCCCTCCATCGGAAAATATAGTTGATTCGAACTATACGTCATTGCGTGAACAGAAACAAGTCTCTTAGTTCTCTCTGGCACAAAGGGAGTGACATTATTTTGACGCTAGCTCTTTAGTGTGAGGAACTTAACATACGACTTCAAGGATGCGTTGTCAAGTAACGCTTTATTCACGCGTGTGCAGCTCTTACAAGTACACACTCCCTTATTATTGTAGGAAGTGTGGTTCACTGAGAAACGGGGAACAGCATTTAAAAGGTTGTGACAAGAATATGCATAATGTATGTCAAATGTACAGTCTTACATGAAATTCCACCAGCCTCTTTATTGCATACCCGCAAAATATTTAAAACTTCGTGCTCTGTTGGGTACAAGAGCGGCTTATGACCCTGCCGTAGAGGGAAAAGATGGGAAAGGATGTTAGAAAGAATCTCTGGAGCTGGAGGACCAATTATTGCATTAAACAATAATAAAATGAATAGAGCTAAGTGGACTTATAAATCTCAGGTGCTGGAACAGGGATCTTCGGATGTAATATTGGATTGAAACCTATATCATGTAATAAACTATGTGACATTTATTCTCACAATATATGGGTAAAGAATGCACTTGAAATATTAATAGAAACACTGAAACAAGATATATAATTAATCTGAGATAGTTGCACTTGCACTGCACAATGGAATGTGCGTTGGCGGGAACTTGGTACACACGTGGCGAATAATTTCTCTAATTATGCCAGCAATGTAAATTATATCTTAAAATGATCGTAATGATAGCTGTATTAATTCTAATAGGATTTCACACTGAAATCTTGAATCTACTGAACTTTATAGACGAGCTATTGCGAACGCTTGGTTGCGCAACGTTGCCGCACTGATAAACGAACTTTTAGACTGATCTAAGAAGCCGATAACACTGAATCTACTGTAATTAGTGTAGATTAATTAATAACACACGATAATACTTGTAAATGGAAGTATTATGTATTTATTCGTTATTTAATAGAAAACCTCTGTTCTATTGTCTGAAATAGGCGGGATACTGAACTGCGCTCCAGCACGTCTCTCATGCGTGGAGGCTCGATGCTAACTGACTAACTAACATGACGCTGTGACGTCATGCTGCCGCTACATCTGCACCTGCCGATGAAAGGGGATTCACAGAAATAAGCGGACTTATACTCATATTAATGCGCTGAGAGGGAGAAATGCACTGAGCGGAACATTTGAATATACACTCATACTAGACATGTAGAAAATGCTAGCAGAAACCCATAGCTTGCGTGAACATGCTCTAAGAACTAAAATACTTTAAATTATGGATATTTATGAATAATAATTATTCTTATTATTTTCACCAACCAAGCTTATATTGTGTCTGCACTAGATTTGGTAGTTTTTACTGTGATGTTGTGAACGCTGTCATGCGCTGAAGTGGAAAGTTAGGACGGGATCACTAACATAATTTTGTTTGGAAGAGTGAGGAACTCATATCTTCGCTTCGTGTGAACTTCCTCATTATCCATAAAATAACGACAATTATTATTATTATTATTATTATTATTATTATTATTATTATTAATATGAAGAGACTTTATAGATAAGTTCCTTAAATCTATATTTCATAAATAAATGTGAAATGAAACAATCGATGTTCAGACGCCGACTTGAAAAGATTGTTGGGGGAGGCAAGAATTGGGTTTTTAGTATACTTACTTATAGATAGGCCTTATATAATAAAAACTTCTCCCCCTACCCCCCCCCCAAAGTCGGCGCCTGTTTTGATATTTACAAAGCCTTTGGAAAAATACATTGTTGATTGTTTGTAATTTCCAGTTTCTTGAATTTATCTGAAGCTATTCGCGTTGTAGCGCACAAATGGTTCCGCAATTTGCAAGTTCGAAGACCTATCTGTCTCCTCCAGTAATTAATTGTTTAAGCAGCTAGTTGTGGACTTATGCCTCTTGTGGAATTAGTAAGAATATATACAGTAAATTGTAGTTGGTTCGCACTGTAAATAGTCTCTTTTTTACAAGACGTCTGATATTGATTCAGATACTATTGAATATGCGAATATGGAAACTATTAATTATTACGACAACTGCAACCATGGATCCCAGCAAGATATAAATATTTTATTTCCAGATTATATTGTTTTTCATTTCCATTCAAGGATATTTAATTCTTTCCTCGGGGGTGAGTTGTAGAAAACGTAAAAAAGAAAATTAAGTGTTGCTGGGTTCAGTTAGTCGTTGCATTTCTTTATATTCTGAATGTTAAAACTTATAATTCTAGTGGTAAATTTCGTTCTACTTACCTCCTTATAAAACTAAGTCAATTAAAAAAATGGTAGTTCAACACCGCAGAAACACTCTCCGTCCCTCCCCTCACTCAGCACCTTCTTATAATATTTTAATTTTTTCTCATTAAGTTTACTTTTACAATATTACCTTCCCATCCAGTCTTCAGATTTCTTATAGGCCTAAGTCTTGCAGGGATATCATTCAAATCCTATAACTCCAGGTAAAACTATATATATTAATATGGCCGAATCAATGGTTCATAGCTTAGGCAAGTAATAAGAAACAAGTCCTATTTGGCCCCAGCTAAGTTTATCCGGTAAGTGATCATTCTCGTATATTACGTTACTCAAGTAGACGAAAATATTTTCAGAATATGTATTGGATATTTTATATCCCTCCCTCACTTTTGGCTGCACCAATCCACCAGAGAGGAGCATTACACCATAAAATGAAGCGGAATCATTCCACGGCGGCTTTAAAACACTAGCATACGGTGTATTCTGAAGATTATTCAAGAGGCTCAGATAAAAACATTTGTAAAAATAAACTCCATAAGAAAGCAGTTAACAAACAAAAATGAAAAAGCAAACTGAAAAATGCATAGAAGAATCCTGAGAGTGTGGAATAAATAAATAATTAATTTTCCCCATACAGATTAAAGCAAATGTACAGGATTTAACTACCAGGGAAAATAACAATTTGGAAAATACTATAATATTATTTTGAATCTTTAAGACTATTTAATGAGACGCATTATTCCAGTTCCTGAATAAGAATGATAACCATACCTATTTACGTTATCTGCAAAAGCAATTAATTTGTGACCCTCGAGAACACCGAATCTTTCCGATATAATGCGTAGTGGTTCATGTTGATAAAGGAATTCTAATCCACCACTCCCACTACCCACCCCAGGGATCCGAACCCCCCAGAATATGAAATTTTAAAAGTATTTAGTTAGAAAAATTCAACGTTTTGTATCACTCTGGAAGGGAAGATATCAGTAATTTATGGTCGATTTGTTTAGAATTAATTTTTAAATGCGTGCTTGCCTGCGTTTACCCTTACTTCGCAATAGCGGATATGCAGAAGAGGAAAAGCCTCATACAAACCCCTCAGCCAAAAGACGGAAGACTGGGCCTAGAGTTTGAAAAGTAAACTACTCCATAAGTTTACTTCCAAGTACAACAAAATATGAAACCCGGCCGATGCGGGGTCTTTAAAGCTTATAGCTTATACCAGTTTGTAGATGCAATTTAAATAAAATAATAATTTTTGCCAACAAAATCCTATATCATTCTTGTTACAGTTTTGTATCTGAGTAGATGCACAACATCTACAACGGAAAGTCATTATGAATCATTATGAATCTAGCTCAATTTTAGCTAGCATGAATTGCTGTTTTTGCCAGTTCCTGTTTTTTTCTTGTAGACAATAATAGTTATATGTGGCATTTTCCTTTGTAGCCTATATTCTTTCCATGTCGTAATTGTTTCATACACACATAAAAAGAAATTTTCCTGAAAATTAATTCAATATTTGATTCAGGTGACTTAAAAACCTGGAGTCTATTTAAAACTAAAAACTCTACATCAAATTGTACGGTCTTAATAGCCTACTTCCTCTACCTATAATACCTTTGGTACGAGTAGGTAGAAAGGAATATTACATAGGAGTATAGAATCACTAGATATGAATGTTCAAGTATCATTTTATGCCACTTCCAGAACTGTAGCCTACGTTTGAGCAGCAGTATCGATAAGTAGCTGAATAATCTTTCTAAAATTACAATTACTTCACTAACGCATTGTTCATTGTTCGCTGATCATTTATATACTCTCTTAATCCCATTCTTCCATACGGCCTATTTTTGTACTGACTGAAAACGGAAGTTTAGATCGCAACCAATCAGACATTTTCGAGTGAATTCAAATACAGGCACCGCTAGATGGCGCCTTAATCAAGTTGTAAAAATAATCATTGTTGTTATTCGTTAATTTAACCTCTCGCAGCAGAGATCTTCTATGCCTGTATTCTAAATTGAAATTCCTATTGCCCAATTGCCCACGTAACACCAAACACAAAATCGATTGTTTAGTTACGGTTCCCTATACTATGATTTAAACAGTTCTTAATTAAAGTGATTTCACAAACGTAAACAAGTTTGTACAGACTATAGCAGTATCTTACATTTTATTTCTCATTATAAACAAATACGTTGAAAATTTTTGTTTCCTTTTCAGCATCATCAAGTTTGCCAAATAGTCTACTATTCTGATTGACACATTTTCGTTCAGAAAAAGATAGTAACTGAAATTCTATGTTACAGAAAAGTACCTGATTCGGAAGAAACCATTCAGTAAAGCGTTTCCTCTCGATTTTGAACTTGCAGATGCATTATTACCATTGGCTCTCCTGTGGACTAGTAGTCCTACCAGTTCCAAGGTGATCATTGGGTTAAGAGTGCTCCTGAAAATTTGGATGGCTGACCACTGCCTTCCTCTCGGATAATATTCATGTTAAGTGAAGCCTACGAAAGGATCGCCGTGGTTCGGAGTCCACATAAAGCTGTAGGACAACTGAAGAGCAATATGTCTGAAGAGCTATCCTGGCTCTGGTCAGGATGACCACAAATAACAGCCGAGGGTATGTGCTAACCACATACCGCCAGTCCTCCTGTCTGCCACTGTCGAAAATCTTAGGTTCATGCAGCTGTCGCTTAATAGGCTTTATCCTGGCATGGTATGTCCCGCCCCGGAGTTAATTCGTTTAATTAAATTCTTCGCTAACAGAGAAATTAGCAAATGTAATGCTTGGGTTTAAATAAGATTGATGCTTAAGTATTTATATAAATTTTAAGCAACGAAATATTCTTGATTACAACGTGTATTTAGCCCACTGTGAAATTCACTTATTATCTCTCCATTTTTGTTCAAATTTTTTGCCAAGGCCTAATACTGGAGAAATATTCGATGGAAATTATTTTCTATGTCGGCCTACCCAGTAAAGATGTTCAGATATTTAGCTGTATTTTATAGCGGAATGGCAACTTATTCACATTTACGAAACTTAATAGCCTATGTGTACAATTGGCTTGGGTGATGCAGAGTTAGCGTGCCCGTGTCGGGATCCGAAGGTCACAGGTTCAAACCTGGCAGAGGTCGTTTGATTTTTCAGGAAGTAAAATTTCTGGGCCCTCTGGGAGGGATTATATTCCGCGGGTCACATGTCGCAGATCGAAGGCACGTTTAAAAAGAAGTCCAAGCTTATACTTATTGTATGGTACCGTAGAGTTCGATCAGTGAATTAAAATGGATAAGTGATGCCATCAGCTCAACTTTATTTTATGAGTACCTAGGCCTGTCAATGCTTTAATTTTTAATTATTATTTCCTTTAAAAGTCCACAAAGGAAGATGCTCTGAAGACACTGCAAACGCAAAGAAAGACCTAGGCATTCATAAAATAAAAAAGCCTGTGGGTCAAATTACTTGGCCCTTTCATGTCCCAGTAATATCTTCAGATGGTCGGCGAGATGGTGGTCTTGCCGCCTGTCACTCTGTCTTCTATCGGAAAATAAGCGTGATTAAATTGGTCTCCGGTAATTAATTATGGTGATGATAATAGTATTAGTAATAATAATAACAATAAATATGACTGCTTATTGTCGTCGATGAATGTTACTCGGTAGTAGGGAGACTACTGTGTTTCTTGCCAGTTGACAATCAACAGAGGGGGAATTGTACCCCCACAGACCAAAAAAATACTACTTGTAAGTTTATAGTCTTCAGACTATTATTCCTTCACTCTACAAACCACATATGGAAGGGAACTGGAAGAATGATATCACTACCACGAATAACCATAACAGTAGTAACTTATCAGTTGTGTTGCAGGATGTTAGGACACCAAGGACGGCAGCAACTTCCCCTCAGTAGTGTGACGTTCATCTTCTCGTCCCGAGGTCCATATTGACGTCACGCTATATCCTCTGGTGTTACTTCCAAAGGTCATGCATAAATATCTTAACTTCACATCTCGCATTTTACCATTTTCAAGAAATTATAGTCATGACCGTGTGGTAATGAACACCTCTAACGCTTCTAAATCACGCATGAAATGGTATAGTAATTGATTCCCTGAAGCATTTTATGAACTCAATAACATATGAATGCTGTACCAAGCATTATAGAAGTTTTGGTATGACAGATCTCAACTTTGCAGGAAGTGAATCTCCTCAGTGAGAGGCAATATTTCTCTGGAACTAACATTATTACACAATGAATTTACCAAATATCACTGCTTAACTTAACTTCAGCATAATTAAGATACTGTTCTTTAATTATATTCTAGTCTCTCTGAAGGCACAAACTCTTTAACTTCGCCGTAATTGGGTAAGGCTTCATTGCCTTTGCCTTTGACCTTTGAATGTGGCATGTTTCTGCCTTAGAATCTGCAACTCAAAGAACAGTTCAACAAGAAGTATGAAAAGCAAGCTGGGATTGAATTAATTTGTTTTCCTCAAAAAGTTAAGAAAATTACACCTTCTTGATGTTTCCGCCTCCAACTTATAGCCTACTTAATAGTTGTAAGTAAATGCAACTTGGCATAAGAAAATGTTAATTTTATTACTTAAAATAAAATATTACATTATGAAACGAGCCTATAAAGACATTTCGTAAGACATGCGTACGTTTATTAAAGGAGCGAAGCAAGTTTCTTCATTTTCATACGAGTGTCCTAATTACCATTATAGGCAAGTTGCATAAGACTGTTTTTGTTCGAACATAATTAGGCCTAATTGTTTAATTTTTTAGTTTTAAATTCAACGAGACGGCTGACCTCGGCGATCAGCTGTTAGTAAGCTCTCGTCATTCTCATCTTTCCCGATAGATGGCAGCTGATGACGTGAGGGGAATTCTAAAATAATCTCGTCGTTTTAACCTCAAACCAAGAGACTCTAAGACACGAAATGAACTCATTTCAGTACAATATTAAAATTAACACGAACAGAATTTATTTTATTATAAATATGGGTTGTTTACTATGCAGTTTAATTTGCTGCTATCAAAGCTTCAAGATTGTTCCGTATTTGCTACTAATCGATACCATAAAAGTGTTATAATGAAAATCTGTACTTCAATGGATGTCATTAAAATACTGTTACGTCACATGTAATAAGTATATTATAGTAGGAAATAGGCAAAATTTCGATATAGAGAGATTCAATCTAAAAAAAGCTAGGTGAAAACCAAAGTAGAAACACTTACCTAGTCGAGATTTCAAATAGATTTGCAGTTCTGGAAAACACTGAAGAACAAGAAACTATACCCGAGACTAGCTAAGAAGGGAACCTGAAATTAACAAAAACTAGTATGTACGTCTCACTCTGAAGTCATACAAGTAATGTGCTAGGGTGAAATGTACTGGTTTTTGTTTACTTCAGGTTTCCTTCTTAGAAAGGCCAGACTTTATGAATGGTATGAATATCGATAAAACCTGGGAAAGCATTAAAGACAATATTAAAGTATCCGCAAAAGAAAAATTAAACTGAAACCAAATAAACCGTGTTTCGATTATGAGTGCGTGAAATTAGTAAATGCAAGAAAGCAAGCAAAACTACAGTGGTTGCAGAATCCGAATGAAACTACTGTCGAAAATCACAACAATGATAAACGAGAAACCTCTAGAGCCATTAGAACAAAGAAAAGAAACTATCTCAAAGACAAAGTAAATTAATTAGATGAAAATAGTAAAGACAAAAATTTTAGGGATCTCTACAAGGGAAAAACGAGTTCAAGAAAGCTTTTCAAGCTAGAATAAAAATAATTAAGGACAATAATACACTACAGAATGGCACTATACTCGCGGCTCCGAATAACAGGATACGAGTGGCCTATTGTTTAATGTTTGGCATATTATAACACGTCGAATCTGTATCATTAGAAGCGGCTTGAAGCAAGGAGATGCACTATCGCCTTTACTTTTTAATTTCGCTTTGGAATATGCCATTAGGAAAGTTCAGGAAAACAAGGTAGGCCTAGAATTAAATGGCAGTCATCCGATTTTAGCTTATGCAGATGACGTTTGTCTGTTGGGCGATGGCATAAACGCAATCGAGAGAAATGCATAAAGTCTTTTCGATGCCTGTAGGAATGTTAGATTTTGAAATTAAATAAAAAAAAAAACCTAAGTATATGGTCATGAAACATCAAAATAATGCATTAGAAAATATCAGAATAGCCGGTAAATCGTTCGAACAAGTGGAGAAATTCAAATGTCTGGGAGCAATGATTACAGAAACAAACAAGATTAGTGTAAACTAAAATTAAGAAATGCTTGTTTTTATGCAGTTCAGAAACACTTATCTTCTCTTCTTCTGTCCAGAAATCTAAAAATAAAAATTTATAAGACTATTATCCTGCCGGTTGTACTATATGGATGTGAGACATGGTTGCTTACTCTTCGGTAAGAACATAATCTGAGAGTGTTCGAAATCATGGTACTTAGGAAAATATTTGGGCCCAAAAGAGGTGAAAATGGGAACTGAAAAAAAAACTGCATAACGACGAGCTTCATAACCTGTACTCTTCACCGGACATAGTAAGGGTAATTAAATCACGGAGAATGAAATGGGCTAGACATGTTACACGCATGGGGGAGGAAAGACATAATTATCTCAAAAGTATTGAATGGGAGATCCGAAGGGAAAAGACCACTAGACATAGGTGGGATGACAAAATTAGGATAGATTTAAGGGAAGTAGGATTTGCGAGGGATGGTTGGATGGAGTTAGCACAGAATAGGGTTGAATGGCGGACTCAGGTAAGTGCGGCAATGAACCTTCGGGTTCCAAAAAATAGATGATATTCCTTTAGCTTGCTGAGGAATTGTCTATTGCCATTGAGCTGAACTTAGGTATTATTTAACGAAACAAGGTAGTCCACTTGAACGACAAACTACTGTATTGTCATTTAGAATTCCGGGTTCGATTTCATGGCCTCACAGTGGAAAGAAGCAACTAATGTTTGGCATAACACGTTGAATCTATACCATTTAGTCGAGAAATATATTGGAAATGAAGACTTTGAAGCTTCCCTTGTTAGTATATGGAGGTGACTGTGAAGTACTTGCTCCAAAATATACTGTAATTTTACTTATTTAAAGAATTATTTATATTTTGTCATTAGAAGTTGATAACATGGAAGCTTATTTCTTAGGTGCTTTATGAAATACTAAAGATTAGAAATTTTTCACACATATGTTTAGTAATTTAAACTTAAACTTGAATCTTTCTAGTTATACTCTATTGGCCCAATACTGACTTGTCATTAAATAAAGTTCCCCCCCCCCCGAGGCATACGATGGCTTGTCAATAAATATCAGCACACAATTTTTTTAAGTTTATTTATTTAAACAGTAGAAGAGGCCTTACATTTGTATTATAGTTTTTAACATACTCCCATACATTACAATACACTTGTTCCAGAGATCCGCTTCTGGAAGCCCTCATAGGAAAAATGTATATATTTGCCGAGCACCAGGCATTCATGTACCGCCTTCTCCACACAGTTCAAAAACTTGTGCATCTGAGTTTCGAGGTACAGTATAACTCAAATTATCCGGTGATAGAGCCAATCCGTCTATGCAGAAGTCCGGATAGTTGGATAAAGAGCTCAGGAATACATAATTAAGAGAACACTAAGTCTGACGAAGTAAAACATCAATTTTTTTTTTAAATAGATAGCTAATCAAATATAGGTACATTTACATAATATGAACAGTGGGATAGAATAACGATGAATCTCACTTTCTCACTATTCGGAGATAGACTATTTCGGTTTTAAAGTTTAAAACGATATATTACCCTTGGCAGATATAAGTTACATAAACAACTTGCAACGAAAAATTTGTTAATTTTATGACAATGTACTTACAGTACATGCATTTCTGCTCAACAAAAATGGGGAAAAGACAACAATAACCATATTAAAGACATAAGCGGGGATAATGATTATAGTCCAGTCAATAAACGTCGAAAAACACCAAAAAGAACAAAAAATCGTGTAGTTTTGAAATTTGGTAGATTAGTTGGAGGGAGTGTCCTGAACAACATACTAAACGTCCCTGAAGGTGGGGGTGAGCGGGGAGCAGGGGGCCCGCAGAAGGTCCCTATCTAAACAATGGTGCATGTAGAGCAAATGTTGCTATATACAAAATTCAAGCTGATAAAATTTACTACACGTTTGACCCTACACATTTCTTTCTATTGCCAATAGTTTTCGAGATATCCGTCAGCGAAAATATCAAATTTTCGAAAAAAGCTCTTTCACCTCGCGCTTTTCGACACACTTTGCATCCTAGCGCTTCAGCCCTTAGGATTACTACTGTCCATTACAGTTACTACTGTCCATACCAGATGTCTTCAGAGAAAAAGATGCGGATCGATAACGAAGGTATGCGACCTCGGTTTGAATGCTCATATCCTATTGGTCAGCGGTCAACCTTGTTCAGTCATACTCCCTGCAACCCTAAGACCAATTCAAATTATTTCGCTTCACACGTCGACAGTCTCCATGTGATTTGTGAATGTTTTAAGATCAAAGACGGAAAACATTTTGAAAGTATTGTGTGCATGGTACGTTCAGTATTACCATAATTAATTTCGATAAAAACACTTCCCATGTCCTCTACTGTACTACTAAAATTACTTATTTTTGTACTACCCCAAATTGATCAGGATAATTAGTAATTCGGATGATTGAATTCCGTATAATTGAAGTTCTGCTGTGTTGGATCATCCGGCCCACAGTCCCGATCTCGCTCCATCACTGTATCATCTTTTCGGCACATTTAAAGACGGATTGAGGAACCTTCGATTCACCTCAGTCGAAGAAGTTAAGAATATGGTGCTGCTGAGTCAAGATCATTTTTTTCTGCAGGCATCTATAAGCCAGTGGAACGCTAGTTTAAGTTTACGGAAAATCATCAGGACTGTGTTGAAAAATCGCACTTGTAAGGCATCTGCTGCTGTTTAAATGAATTATAAAAATTTTGTGCGGATGCTTTTAAATTGCCCTCGAAGGTTATGACTTACTTCTACGTAAAGTGCATTAATACAAACAGTGCATCAATATTCTTCGTCTACATTTTAGTGTCTGTTGTTTTTGACATTGACCTTTAACCTGGCCCTAGATTCACCAGCCGGCAGGCTATGAAGTTTCACACTAAGGTTAACCTCATGTAGCCTTTATGTTGTAAGCGAAGTGTGGATTATGGGAAATGCAGGAGGAATTAACCCCCTCCAATTGTAAGTTTCTGCGTAAGCTTTTGTAATGGGGAAGCTGCAGCAACCACGCGCACCAGTTAACTAATTAAGGATCAAGTTAGGTCACACAATGCACGATCTTAGGGTTCCCTCGGCTGAGATCCATAGATCATAGACAGTATAAGTTTATTTCTTCGTTAAACAACTACTAACTTCATTACAGTACAGTTAAGCTAACTTCAACTAGCAAACATCAGATTATAAATTTACATTAAAACTTAAAAAAATAATTGCACTTGAAGTATCCGATAATAATTGTTTCACCTGGAAAATTCCCAATAATCTGGAATCGTACTGAACTTACTCATATTAAAATAGTTATTTTTGATACAATGGCTAAAAGAAGGATTTTTATTTTCCGGAACGAGCCCGTAAGGGCAAGTGAAACAATCCTACGAGGAAAATAAAATCATTTTACCACGTGTATCATACACTATTTTAGACAGGCATTAATATTTGTGAAATAATAATTTTTAATACGTACAGTCCAACCATTTTGGGAGCTTTACAGCTATTCGTGAGCTCTCCTGCCACCTAGTATGCACTTGCGCAGACAGAAGTTATTGATTTCTCGTGCATGGCTGCCAATATAAGAGATGGAATGGACATATTTGCGACCACAAAGAGAAATTTAGCGTTTTAAAAGGCGTAATGAATTTTAAAATTTTCAATTTACATCAGATTGAGTCTATTTAATAATCATATGCAGTTATTCATATCTAAAAGAGTATTTTCCATGCGAAGCAATCCAAGTTGGTCGCCCTGGAATGTCATAATTTTCTCCTCTTAATTAACATCGTCTACCGTTGTATGTGCTTCTTTTATCTTCGACTGTCTAAAAACTGCATTTGTAGGAAGTCAGAAAAAAAAAATTGCGCTTCAACAAGAATGCATTCAATTTCTTGAAATTGCCCAGGCTGCAAATATCTTCCTGTCTGAGTTACACACATTTTCACGATGATATTTTGTTATGACTAACTTTCATAATGAATATAATTACTGAGGTCCTGGGTTCAAGTACCAGTGTCGGAGGAATTTTCCTCATATTATTTTCATGTAACGTCCAACAGAGACAATAATCTGTGGTTCATTAATGCTTATATATCTATCTTCAATGTAATTACTGTTAAGCCGATATTAGTTTCTTTTAAGTTTAATAAAAATACGTATTGAATTGAATTGAATTGAATAGGCGCCCTTAAGGCGGGAGGCGGGGTGGGAACGCCCCTAAGCACCGAAGCCGCAGGCTTTTTGTACCTACCTCCGGGATGGAATGAGTTGCGTGCCCACAGGCCGCCCGGGACCGCAGATCCCCCCGCAGGCCCCCAAGGAGCTCCCCTACATCCAACAAGCCGTATTACCATGCCACGTGTGCGCCACCCCCTTCGGTCCCTCCAACCGGAACCCCGACAGGTCCGCGACACACACCACCAACAACTTCTTGACCACAAGCAGCGGGGAGAACGGGAGAGGCTCCCAAAGGGCGCTGACTGCCAAAGCAGGCCCGATACCGGAAGTGGAAACGGGATGATGATGAAAAGGGGGAAAGGTGAGATGAAGTGGAGAGTGTTGGTGGAATGAGAGGGGGAAACGGGAGAACCCCGAGAAAATCCCCCAAGGCACGGCTTCGTCCACCACGAATGACACACCCGCCGGCCCCAAGATTTGAACTCAGGACAGTTAGCATGCCAGGCTCACGCGCTCCAGCATGAGCCACCGCGCCGCCAAAATACGTATACTTATTCATTAGTGATTTACATTGTTAATTCCACTACGGTGTACATTGTTCAAAACATTACTGACAATCCTAAGTTGGTAAATTGAACAAATATGTTAATTAAAGGTTTTCGACTTAAAATCAGCAGTTTTAAATTTCCAACTTCACTTTCATTCCATTTTAGTAATAAAATTCAAACATAGCAATAGGTATCAGTGTCGGAGTGTATGAAAAATATAATTTTTATTATCCGAAAAATGTGGAAGGTAATGTACGCACCTCGCTCCAGACATACAGGAGGCTACTTACATACGGTCTTACGGCTCATAGTTATTGTAATGAATCGCAAATGAAAATAATTTGTACGGTGATTATTTATTACTGGAGTGAATTCCATTGAATATAGACATTTCGACGGCTATCTTAATTACTTATATATTTATTTATATATCTACCGGACTTAGTTTGTTTTTCTCATAAGAAGGGGAAGGGGAAGGGGAAAAGTGCTGAAATAAGACAGATAATGATAACCATCTTGAAAATGCCCTTATATATATTTTTTATACAGTTAATGAAATCAACTTTCTAGAAAATTATGTGTATGTCCAAAATATGGCCATAATAATATACTGTAGGCCTATATATAGTTTTTAACGGTTTTGTTTTGTGTCCTTTACTCATTTTTTATATTTTTTTCTAATATTTCCCGAAAGTAGAATTAATAATAATAATGGATTATGATCATTTTTTAATCTACTTGCCCTTCTGACTTTAGGCGATCTGTTATGTTCCTAGCCTTATGTGTAATATTCTGGCAGATAACTGAATTTGTGAATCTCATAGGTTTACAAACAGAGATTTACTCTGGTCTTCTAAAACGAGACTACTTTCTCTCCCAGTTTCTTTCTCTCTTTCACTTTCTCTCTCCTACTACCGCTCCTTTTGTTTTCCACTTTCTCTTTCCTCTCCTTCTTTCTTTCGTTTCTCTCTTTATCTTTCATTCGTACTCTATTTATCGTTATCTGTCTGTCACTTTCTCTTTATCACCCGATATCTTTCCCTTTTCTTCCAATCTCCTTTTCTCTCATTCTTTATATATTTCTGTTTCGTTCCCGTTCTTGTTCTGTCTTAAAGTTCTCTTTCTCCTATATTTTCTCTCTTTCCCTTCTTTCGCATTCCTTCTTCTGCTCTCTTTCTCTGTCTCATTTTCCTTCATTACTCTTTCTGAATGTATTTTCTCTTTCTATTTCTCTGAAAACTTTCTCTTTATTTTTCTCCCTTTCTCTGTAATTCTTCCTCTTTATCTTTCTCTATATATATTTTTTATAGGGATGGGTCCTCGATACTTTCGATACCTCGATACTCTCGATACTTGCATGGTATCGGCATCGAGCGATACTTCAAAAAACTCGCTCGATACTTTTTCGATACTTTGGTAACACTGCAATTTAAGGAAATGCTGTATCTCTTTCTGCTTTTAGTAGTCTACTAAATATAGTAAATACTTCTATTTCTCCTTGAAATGGAGAAAACCACTCTGTGACTTATGTCTAGTCATAAATAAAGACTTTCCTACTTTTAAAATCCAAACAGAAGAGATTCTTAATTGTTTCGTTTCCTGTCAAACGTTTCAATAACAACCAACAAGCAAACTGACTGTCCAAACCCAATTGTAATTTTTGAACAAGAACTTGTAAGTGGACTGTTCCAAAAACTAATTTTAGTTTTAATGTAGAGTTTAAAAACATTATAGGCTACTGATGATATTAAATTTTGCCTCATTAAATATGCACACTTAATTAATTTAGTTGGTATTACACAGTTCTCTCAACTTTTAATTTATTTTCTATTTTACTTTTTATTTTATTCTATTTTTCTATTATTTTCTATTTATTGAAACTGGAAATGTTGACGGTATCGAGTATCGAAGTATCGAGTATAGAGGAAAAAGTCATGCATCGGTATCGAGTATCGAGAAAATATGGTATCGACCCATCCCTAATTTTTTATTTAATTATTTGTCTCTTTCTTTATCTCTTCTCTTTCTTTCTGAATATCTTTTTCTCCCTGTCTTATTCTTCTTCCTTTGTTCTTTTCCTCTCTTTCTTGATCCATTTCTCTCTCTCTCCATCTCTTTCCTCTTTTGATGTAATTAGTCCAGTCAACGAAGAGGTTATAGAGGACATGGAGAGGGGGAGAATTTTCTTCTTCAAGAATGTGTTGGGGGTAGTTAGGAGGTAAACATACTAACAGTCCCCGCCCCTACCCCTTACGCTTCATGGGGGAGGGGGTGGAAAGGGTCCATTTTTTTGGGTTTTCACTTAAAACTGTGCCGATTATTCTGCACATATGTTTTCTAATTAGCTATTTTTCTATTCAGGTACTTACATTTTGTTTGTGTTCGGTTCATTCCATCTCTTGTTTGTTTACGTCTCTCGTTGCTCAGTTGTTCTGTTTTCTTTGCTTACATGAGTATTGCTTTCCGGGCGCGTTCTAATGTTTAGCTTTTCCGTTTCGCGACATCCTCGCGTGCGCTTCTGCGGACCCTCAGTCTGCAGCTAGGAGCCTTACAGTTAACATCTTCTCTTCTCTTACGCTCACCGAACCTCTGTCCAGGTTTCGTTCGTCCTTATATTCAGGTATGTTTTTGCTTTAGTTTCTGCCTTAAGCATTGTTTTTCCTGGCGAGTGATTTATTTTTAAATTATATTAAAGTTTTCTATTTAAGTTATATTTCTTACTCGCCAGGATGTTTTTCTTTATTTTGTTTCTATGCTATCGTTTAGTTCGTTTTCGTTATCAGTTAAATTAGAGATGGAACGATCCGGCCACGCCCCCTTTCTTAATAAATGATCTATTCTAGCTAGACCAATCAAACTTCTCAGCTCATAGTTTTTCAAATAGATCATCACCGCCTGTAATTTAGGATTATAAATAAATTGTTGAAACTGTTATTTAGTAATTTTTTTGCTTAAATAATGTTCTACCTCCTGGGTCATTTATGGGTAAAATCAAACCTCAGCACAAAATTGTGGTAGCAGGCGCACTCGGTCTTGATTTGAGCTTCTGAAAACTACTGAAATTGATATCAATTTTTTTGAAGTTTTCTAAATTTTGCCGGCGTATTTGCCTTTTTATTTAAAACTTTCATTTTTCATTCCGCTTTCTCTATTTCAATATGGAAGACATTGTGATTTCCCCGGACGCTTTACGCAAAGATGAGCTTAGGGCTGAATTTTTGCATCGCGGTGTCTATAAAGGAATAGATGTCGATTTGCAGGCTCTATTGCCTAAATGCAAGGAAATTAAATTATTTAGTATGCCTGGCGTGGATAAATATAATGAAGATTCAGCAATCGATGAAAGCGTTAGGATACAGAATGCATTGAAGGAATTCGAGAAAAATGTTGAGGAATTTGAAAATACGAGGATTACTGATAGACAGTATCGTAGAATTTTGCATAGATTGGTACACTGGAAAGATAGGAATTCATTTTTAAATCGTATCACTGAAGAACAGGATATTATTAACAACCAACAGAGAAGAGAGCTAGTTTTCTTGGAGTTGTTCGAGAAGTTAAGATTATTGCGAGCCAGTGGTACTGACACAGTGATTGTGCCGGACAATGTTTTTACTCGTCCTATTGTTACAGCTCAGAAAAGTGAAACTTTAGTTGCACCGAACTTATTGGACTCGCAACTTAACCTGCAATTTCAAGGCGCTAGGCAAACCAATGATTCTGTAAATTTACTTGGATTTACATCTACAACTAATGAAAACGTTGCTCGGTTCCTTGAAAATGACCAAGCCATTTCTAGTCAAAGCATTTCTCTTCCAAATTTAAAATTTAAAATTCTGGAATTACCAAACCCTGTAGAACAGCTGATTCAGGAATTTCCGGTTTTTGAAATTCGTAATGCTGATCAAGCTTTCCTTTTTTTGAAACAGCTAGTTATTTTCCAAAAACAAGTGTCATCATTCCGATTAAGTGAAATCCAGATATTACAAATTATGTGCTCTCGTGCTACAGGACAACTACTAGATTTAATCATGAAAGCTATTAATACTGGAGTAACAATAATGCAATTTCAACTTTCGGTCATTAAATATTATATTCCGGATATTATCTTGCACCAACTTACTGGCAAGTATTATTTTCGTAATCAACGCACTGGGGAGAGTTTTCTTACTTACGTTGAAGACATTGAAATCGTAGCTAGTGCTTTAATGTTGTCCCATTCTGAGAAAGAATCAGTTGCGATGGTTGGTGCGGGTGCTAGATTGCCTGAAATCCGTGGCCTGTTTCTCAGCTTATCTCCACCTGTTACTTGGGAACAGTTAAAAGAACTTGCTCCTAAACTGAATAATGCGGCGGCTTTGGAACAATCCTATGCTTCACCGCGTTCGGAAGGGCAAAATGATTTTTCAAATAGACCCACGTTTTACAGAAATAGTTGGTCGGGTCAAGCTAGATCTAACCTGGCAACTCGGGGGCGGCAGATCTGTTATATTTTGTGATATCTGTAACCGAGCGGGACATACTCGTGATAGGTGTTGGGGTAGAGCAGGTGCTACCAATTATCGTGGTAGGAATATTGTATCGAACACTGGTAATAGGCAGAGCTGACTAGGCAGGAAAAATCATCGCTCAAGGAAGGATGTGAAATTTCCCATTGTAGCAAAAGTGTCTAGTAATGTCCCTATTGTTACTGTAAGTTTGAATAACACCTTGTGCCAAGCCTTAGTAGATTCGGGTAGCTCTTATTCTATCGTGTCTCACGAATTTGCTGCTAAAAATAACTTTACTGTGTGCCCGTGTAACTTAGTTTGCTATAGTATTGACCAGTCCCCAGTGAGAATTTTGGGCAAAACTCGACTTAGAGTAAAACTAGCTAAATTTACCTGGAATTTCAATTTCATTGTAATTAAGGGGTTGCCTGTTCAGGCTGTTTTGTGTGCCGATTTTTTGTCTAAAACTAGAACCATATTGGACTTAAGTTGTGGTGTGCTGCGTTTTGGGTTCGACCCGAGAACCGTTGCGCAGTTACATTTCGATTCTCGAAATGCCGAGTATGAGGTTTTAGCTGCCACAATTGATCCGTTGTTTGAAAATAATTTTCCTGCGGAACTAAAATTGTCTCATCTTTCCGCTGAGAGGGCTGCTGACATTCGTCGTTTGGTAGAACTGTACCCGGATGTTCTAACTAACGACCTGGGGCTAACTAACCTCATAGAGTACGATATTGTTCTGGAAGATCACAAGGCTGTTAGGTTACCGCCGTATCGCCTCTCTCCGCCTCGCATGCAAATTCTTAAAGCCAAAATTGATTCTATGCTTCAGCAAGGCATTATCAGACCATCCAAATCTTCATACTCTAGTCCGATCTCTCTGGTACCAAAACCAAATAATGACTTCCGTCCAGTAGTCGACTACAGGGTGCTCAATAGTAAAATCTCTATAGAATCAGTGCCATTACCAGACGTACACAATAATTTCCATTGGTTTCAGAAGGCAAAATGTTTCACTAGCCTCGACCTGAATAGCGCTTATCATCAGATTCTGCTTTCAGAAAAGTCTATGCCACTCACAGCATTCGCAACAGACTGGAATTTGTACGAGTATAACCGCGTGCCATTTGGAATAGCAGTCGGGGCGCAAGTGTTAACTCGGTTACTAGACTCCATTTTCTCTGATATTAAATTCCAGTTTGTTTTTCATTATTTGGATGATTTGATTCTGTATTCAAATTCTTATGAAGAGCATTTGGAGCATTTGCAGGAAGTTTTGCATCGATTGCGAGAGGGCAAACTTACGGTTAAACCGGCTAAAGTAAATTTTTTGGCTCAGAATCTGTCAGTTTAGGCCATCTGATAGGTCCTAATGGAGTTTCTATTGACCCTGACCGCACAGTTAAGATCCGAAATTTCCCTCCCCCGCGCAATCAAAAAGCTGTCGGAAGGTTTGTAGGTATGGTCAATTACTTTTCTAAGTTTATACCTAAGTTTGCAGAAATTTGTGCCCTCTGAATGCTTTAAGGAGGAAAAACGACAAGTTTCGTTGGGGGGAAGATCAGCAGAAAGCTTTTGAATTACTTAAACAAAAAGTCACTAACCCTCCTGTGTTAGCGATGGCCGATTTCTCCAGGGGTTTCATTTTACAAACAGATGCTTGTGGGCGTGCCCTTGCGGCGGTTTTGCTACAAGAGTTTCCTGATGGGAGACGCCCCATCGCTTTCGCTTCACGTGTTTTGACCGATCAGGAGAGGAAACTTTCGATTTATGAACTGGAAGCCTTAGCGGTCCTCTTTGGGATGGAAAAATACAGAATGTATCTAGAACACGTTGAGTCCCTTTGGAGACCGATAATCAAGCTCTTAGTTGGGTCTTAGGTCGTCCGAGGAAAACTGGTAAAATTGCTCGCTGGGCGTTGCGTATTTCCGCATTCAAATTTAAAGTCAGTCACATCCGTAGCTCGATGAACGTAGTAGCGGACACATTGTCTCGTATGTTCGAGGGTTACCCTGATGAGCAACTTGGCTGTGCTGATTCCGCCAGTGAGTCTGAAAATGAGGTTTTTCTAAGTGCCCTTCTTTCGGATTTGCCTACTTCATTTCTTACTATAAGGGAGGCCCAGAGTCAAGATCCCAAATTAAGTAGTATTTTGCAAGAATTGGAACAAGGTACTGTAATTCCCCCATATTCTGTTAAGGATGGTGTCCTTGTATGCAAGGCTAATAGAGATGGCAAATTTAAGGCGGTAGTGCCTGATACCTTAGTTCCGTTCCTTTTTCAATACTTTCATGTATCTCCAGTTGGGGGTCATTTGGGTTTGTATAAAACTATAGGTAAAATAAGGGAGCATTTTATTTGGAAAGGTTTAGATAAGGACATGCAGATCAGAGTTAAATCTTTTATTATTTGTAAGCAAAGTAAACCGGCTCAGAAAGTACATTACGGTTACCTTGCGTCTCAAATCGCGTCTCGTCCTATGGAAAAATTGATTGTTGATTACGTGGGACGTTTGCCAAGGTCTAACAAGGGTAATACCTTCCTGTTGGTTTGCGTCGACGCGTTTACAAAATTTGTGTGGTTCTTTCCAGTCCGCGAAGCCACTTCTGCAGTTACTATTGCTTGCCTTTCTCAGATTTGCTCTACTTTTGGCCCCCCTAGTAATATTGTCTCAGACAATGCAACACAGTTCACGTCTAATTCCTTCCGTAAATTTTGTTTTGACAGGGGTATAGCTCATGTGACTACTACGCCTTTCTATCCTAACCCTTCATTGGCTGAGAGAGTAAATAGGAACATTCGGTCGGCCCTCATTGCATTTCACTCTGACAATCACGGCCGTTGGGATGTAAATTTAGAGTGGTTAGCTTATGCATTCAACACAGCTATCCACGAGGCTCATAAGTCTACCCCTTTTGCACTTATGATGGGGTTTCAGCCAAATTGTCCCCTGTCTAACCTGTGGGCTCTCAATTATTTACTCCCTGATCAACCGAATCCACAGGATTTAAAAGACAGATAGAGTAGGGCGCTCCGCAATCTAAAAAGGAGTCACACCAAAACCCAAGAAAGGTATAACAAGGATAAGGCTCCCATCCCTTTCAAACCTGGTGATAAAGTCTTTCTTAAGAACCACCCTATCAGTAAAGCCATAAATAAATTTTCTGCAAAATTGGCTCCCCGTTTTTGCGGCCCTTATTTCATTGAAAATTTTACAACACCGGTTTCTGTTTCCCTAAAGGATGAAAAAGGAAAGTTTTATAGGGCGCATGTTTCTCAATTGAAAATTGTTGGTATCCATGCTTGAGTTACGTAAACCAACAAATGAACATCTAATATTGTTTATTTTGTGTTTATTCTGTAACTATGTATGTATGGTGCTGCCACCACCAGTCCTTGTTGGTGAGTTAGTAGTTTGGAATGCTATTATAAATGAAGCTGCCATTTATCTCAATTCTTCTACTGTGCTTAATATTTAGCATAACAACAGGTTATGGGCCCAGGAGCGCAGTGTTCGAGTGAATTGAGGAGACGTAATACAATATAGTGGAAAGTGTGGAGAATCTAGTAAACTACCATATTGTGTAACAGTGCAGCGACGAATTTTGCAACGGTCAAAATGGCGGAGATGGAAGAGAAAACCTTCTATATTCCAAAGCTAACAAGAAATAACTATGTGGCGTGGATGGCGCGCGTGAAATCTGAAATGTTGATTAAAGAGTGTTGGGAAGCAATCACGGGTTATAACGATGTTGATGGAGCTCATCTAAATCAAGCAGAAACCCGTCGGCGCGAGAAAGCCAACCTCATGGCGCTATCTCTTATTATGAGATCAGTTAGTGATGATCTCATTAACGACATAGTTGATTTCAACAAGGCGAGTGAAGCATGGACCAAACTCGAAACTATTTGCCACCAGAACACTCAGTATGGTGCTATGATGAAGTTACGAGAATTGGCGACCATGGTAAAGGGTGATATGACCATTCAAGAGTATAGCAATACAATGATGAATATGAATCGACTGTTGAGGAAGAATGATTTGGAGATATCTGATAAACAGTTGGCTCATTTGTGTTTGTCTGGCCTTCCCCCAGAATATGAAATAACAGTGAAGACTTTGGTGACTCAGCCGGATAAGATGGACATGTCCTACATAAAGCAAGTGTTACTGGAACAAGAGGAAGAAATGAGAAAACAAAGCCTATCATCACATCAAGCATTAAAGACAACTTGGAAACCGCCGAGCACTAAAGGTAAAAAGTATACCGATGGAAGGAATTCTACCAATCAGAATAACAGTACATCTCAGCGGAAGCAGTACAAAGGGAGATACTTTTACTATGCATGTGGTGGTGAAGGACACATTGCGAAAAATTGCCCCAAGACTCAGGAACTAGAAGAGAAGGAAAAAGGGAGTAGTGAACCCAAGAAAGCTTCTGCTTCAGTTACTACAAGGGAGCATGTGGTATTGCATGCGAATAAGTATTCTCAATGCAAACACGATGTATGGATATTAGATGGTGGTGCTTCTGACCACATGACAAATAGAAGAGATATTTTCAAGAATTTTAGAGAATGCTCAGGTACTGTTGAAGTCTGTGATGGGAGACCGCTGAAAATAAGTGGCTTGGGATCTGTTGTAATTCCTATGTCAGATGAATGTGGAGGAAAGAATGTAGAGCTTCAGGACGTGCTCTATGTGCCTGAATTACATGATAATTTGATTTCTCAAGGTCAGATAGAGGAGAAAGGTCTTGAGTTCAGATCGAAGAATGGTTTGAATAAGTTATTAAAGGGAGAAAAATTAATCTTTCAAGCACATCGAATTGGAAGGTTATATTTTGTCACTACTGTTGGAGATGTATCAATAAAAGAGTTAAATGAGGAATATCTAAAGAACGTTCACATGAGAAAAGCTGCAAGAGTTTCTCAGATGACGTGGCATAAGAGACTAGGCCACCCTAACCTGCAAACTATGGGAAGAGTTGAAGCCCTCACAACGTCAGCTATAGCGAAGAAAAGTGATGCTCTACAAGAATTCAAGAAATATAAAGAGAGAAATGAAGTTTTGCTAGGGATAAAAGGCTACCGCCTGGAGGATGAGAAGCCAACTCTAATGGATATAATCCAGTTCCCTACAGGAGAGGTGCTGGACCCCAGTGCCACAGGAGAGGTGCTGGACCCCAGGGCCACAGGAGAGGTGCTGGACCCCGGTGCCACAGGAGAGAAGCTGGAGCTCGGTGCCACAGGAGAGAAGCTGGAGCTCGGTGCCACAGGAGAGGTGCTGGATCCCGGTCCCACAGGAGAGAAGCTGGACTCTGGTGGCACAGGAGAGGTGCTAGACCCCGGTGACACAGGTGAGGTACAGGACTCTGGTTCTATGAGAGAAGTTCCCTACAATGATGCCACTTCAGAGGAGGGACTTAGGAGTTCAAAACGCTTGAAGCAACCTAGAAGGATGTGCAATCTGTCGTGTTGCAATTATTGCTGCAAGGTAAGGGATGGTGTAATTGATGTTTTGGAGCCACCCAGGACCCCAGAAGAGATCATGTGTAGAGAGGATAGAGACACCTGGTTGAAAGCAATGGAGGTGGAGATGAAGAACCATGAAAGGAACCAGACTTGGATTTTAGTGAAGAAGTCAAAGTTTGGAAATATTGTAGTGTCATTTGTGATTTATTGAATTTGTTGATTTCCGAGGAGAGGTGTTGGTATCCATGCTTGAGTTACGTAAACCAACAAATGAACATCTAATATTGTTTATTTTGTGTTTATTCTGTAACTATGTATGTATGGTGCTGCCACCACCAGTCCTTGTTGGTGAGTTAGTAGTTTGGAATGCTATTATAAATGAAGCTGCCATTTATCTCAATTCTTCTACTGTGCTTAATATTTAGCATAACAACAAAAATGGCTTAAGGATTTCCGTGCCAGGGATCTCCATGATTTGGGCATGGTGATTTGGGAGCTGACGTTCCCGGCTTCCCGAGTCCTAGGTCTTTTTTTCGGCTTTTGTCTATGTTCTCTACTATATAGTAAAATATTTTGGTCTAAATTTTCTGTATATATTTTCGCTTGTAATTTTCATATTTTGCTTTATTTTGATAAAATGAATATTAAAATTCAATATATATCAAAGTATATGTTTTGCAAAGTTTTGTTATGGCGTTAAAACTTAAAAGGTCTAATTCAAATTTTTCGAGTTTTTCTGGGGTTTTTATTGTATTCAAAATTTTAGGCCCAAGCCGCTTTAAGTATGAACATGCGAGTTTTAATTGTTTTTCAAAATTTAGTATTTGTCCAGTTTGTGGTATTCTTTATTAATCTTGTACTTTGTAATTTTTGCTAGTAGTTTTGCTTTTGACTTAGCATATTCATACTTATTCGGCATTTTTGTTTTGGGGAGGGTTATATGAAATCTCTATGCAATTTTGATTAATATCGGTTTATTCTTCTCTGGTTCCTGTTGCCATTTTCAATCCGGTTCTATTATCATTCCATAATGCGTTTTCTGCCACTTGCTCTTGTTTACACGTGTACGTCTCTAGCTTGTCGGTCGTTCCTCTCTGATGTTTTGTTATTGTTTTGTGGCTTGTGTTGAGTTTTCTTCTTCTTTCTGCATACCTGAATATCCTTTTGTTTTCATCAATTTCCTGAAAAGAAATTGTAATTTTCAATATAATTTGTTTTATTTTTCTATCTGAATTTAATTGGTATTTTCAAAATGATTAAGCAAACAAGCTAAGCTTTACAGACTATTTTCCCCTAGACTGCAGACTCCTAAGTACACGCTTTAGCTGTATATTTTGCTAATAAAAATAATAAATATAATATAAACAGTCTTTCTCAGCAGTAATCTAACTATAAGCCATTATATTTCACATTGCCGAAATTACATAGTTAATATAAATATTATTGGTTTTTGGCATTATATCAGAGATAAAATATATTTTCTACAAATCTAAATTTTCAGATTAAAAAAAAATCAAAATTCATTAGCCTTGAATCTTGCTATAATTTATTAGCTTCTGTAAAAATTCTCACCTTATTCAGGGCAATTAGTGAGTTTTCTTATTTCAAATATAAGATTTGGAAGAGTCTAATAAAAAAAAATTGATTGAGACATTCAATTGTTTTGTATTATATAAATAATCATTCTATAATGCAACAAAATATTATAATCTAATGTCCTTTAGATGTTAATGCTTCCCAGATTGAGCATTTCTCCAATGAGCTTACCAAAAATGAATAAAAATAAAAAAAAACAAACAAACAAAGAATCAAAAGAACTAAAGAAGTAACCAAGACATCAAAAAAACTGATACTAATCACCATTTGTGTCTAAAACCTCTATAATGGTTACCATGCTTGTGTCCTAATGCTCTGTCGGCTCGGTAAAACATTTAGCTCATATTACAGAAGTAATTGCTACTTCAGCTATGTTTTATTCCGACTTTGAGTTTCAAAAGATAAAGAAATATATAAAACAGCAAGGGTATTGTAAAACAAATATATATATATTTCTAAATAAACATGAAAATTGTATATAACTAACCTGAAAATAAAAGGGTAAAGTTAATTTTCCCAATTTGACTTATTGAAAGCCGTGTATTTATATATATTACGTGCCATAATTATTAATTTGCACGTATGCAATTACTGATGTTCATTTTCATCTGTTGGTTTTCTTGTGTCCGTTGCGCGGTTTGTTCTGTCGTGTTTTGTTGGTCGTCTCTGACTCTTCCACGAGAGGGCACCTCAGCTTTCCGTTCGCAGCTCGCGGGGGTGTCTGCTAATTTCGTGGAGGAGGTGTCATTTTTGCTCCTTGCTGGCGGACGGCTTTGTTAGTTCGGGTCTCACAGAGCGGGGCGTCAGCATTGTGTTCCGTTTCCGCCCTATGTGGGCGAGGTTTTAGTTGCTTTTTGTTTCAGACTCCCAACTCGACTATCTGTTTTCTGAAGGAAAAATTTTCGCTATGTAAAGGCATGGCCTACTAGCGATGCGTCGCCCTCCGATCCAGGACAGTGGATGAGTGCAGCGCGCGACGAAGAAATTCCTTTAAAAAAAACTTACCTTTCCAACCCAAGCCGCGCTCCGTCACTCCAATTCCAATTTCCATCAATTCATTTGTCATGTGTTTTAGTCCGGACTATCCAACTATCCATTTATGTCATCATTTATTCACTTCATTCCATTTTTCTATCATTTGCATTAATCTTTTCTCTGCATCATTCTATTTTCATCTCATTTACCTTTTCATTTCATATGTTTAATCATCAGTAAATTTAATTATTAATTTAGCTTAATTTATCAGTATTTATTAAATTATTGTAAAAAAAATATTTATCTAGCTTAATGCTGATATAATTGTTATATTCTTGTAAATAATATTTATTGGGGCTTCACCCACATGTAAATATTCTTTTTAATTGTTGTTTATTCATAGCAAGTTTTTTTATATTAATAATTACTTGAAAAATTAATTCTATGTAAAAAAAAGAAATAGGGGCCTTTCATATTCTATAAATGGCTATTCATAGCTTTTGGGGCTTATCCCTCAGTTGAATGTTTTGTAAATTAATAATGCCCTGTGTATATAAATTGTTACTTGCAATTTTCTAAAATTCTTATTTGTATCACGTGATCTTTCATAAAATTGTAATTGCTAATAGTTTCAAGTTATAAAAACTCTACTATGATTTGTAAATTAAAATAATGTCCCTTCAGGATCTTTTTCTTTAAGTTTAGGGGGCCTCTTAACAATTATTTATGAATAAGATACAAAATTCATATAAAAGCTCTTAAAGCAATATGTATAATGTTGTGTTGTGAGTACCTGAATATTAATATTCATTTTGTAATTTCAGTATGTTGTGCTGTGGTTCTTTGGCTCCCCCGTGGCTCTTCTTCAGAATATGTTTTTGCACTGACTACGTGGATTCGTGCTTGCTACTCTGTTTTGGCCATCCTCTCCTACTGGCTTCTTCTGGCTTTCTGGCTTCTGTGTCCGGGGACGCCCGGCGCCGCTGTCAAAGTCTCCTGTGCAAGATAAAGCAACTATCACAACATTACCCAGTTCTGTTGTTGTCAAACAACGATGGAATGCATGAACCTGTCATTCGTTACTCACCGTCACATCAACATCTCAAGAACTGTGCAGCTACTGTTTGATGCATGTTTGTCATGCTTCAATTATTCAGATTATTACACCAACTTATTATTACAAGTTATTATACTACACGATATTGGACATTGTGTTTAGCCAGTGACTATAATTATTGAGTTTTGGACAACTCCTGTTTTGTGATGGACCTATGAGTTTTGCAAGCCATCTATGTACTATATATATACATTGTGCAGTGCTTTTCAAAAATCTTTTTCAAAGATTTTTTTGGGCCCGCGAGGAGATTATGTGCCGATTATTCTGCACATATGTTTTCTAATTAGCTATTTTTCTATTCAGGTACTTACATTTTGTTTGTGTTCGGTTCATTCCATCTCTTGTTTGTTTACGTCTCTCGTTGCTCAGTTGTTCTGTTTTCTTTGCTTACATGAGTATTGCTTTCCGGGCGCGTTCTAATGTTTAGCTTTTCCGTTTCGCGACATCCTCGCGTGCGCTTCTGCGGACCCTCAGTCTGCAGCTAGGAGCCTTACAGTTAACATCTTCTCTTCTCTTACGTTCACCGAACCTCTGTCCAGGTTTCGTTCGTCCTTATATTCAGGTATGTTTTTGCTTTAGTTTCTGCCTTAAGCATTGTTTTTCCTGGCGAGTGATTTATTTTTAAATTATATTAAAGTTTTCTATTTAAGTTATATTTCTTACTCGCCAGGATGTTTTTCTTTATTTTGTTTCTATGCTATCGTTTAGTTCGTTTTCGTTATCAGTTAAATTTAGAGATGGAACGATCCGGCCACGCCCCCTTTCTTAATAAATGATCTATTCTAGCTAGACCAATCAAACTTCTCAGCTCATAGTTTTTCAAATAGATCATCACCGCCTGTAATTTAGGATTATAAATAAATTGTTGAAACTGTTATTTAGTAATTTTTTTGCTTAAATAATGTTCTACCTCCTGGGTCATTTATGGGTAAAATCAAACCTCAGCACATAACTTGAAAACGGTCCGTTGTAGGGATAAACTTTTTATGTACCAAATTAAAGATGACGTAATTCTCTACACGTTGGTTCATATACACTTTTGTTGTTATTTCCTAATTCAAGAGCTATAACGATATATGTATGTACACATATACACAATATACACACATTTATACATACATTTACATACATATATGTGTGTATATATATGTGTGTGTGTATATATATTAGGAATGCACATTTAAGAACCCCCGTCATCTTCCATCATCTTTTATATCGGATTCAGCGTCTACAGAGGATGTTTTGAGGGGCTCAATTTCTTCCTCATCGTCGTCTTCGTTCATTACAGGTAACTTGTTCAATCAGTTCCCCTGACAATTTTGGCATAAAGGGGAACAGTTCAACGAAACTCTCTTGCAGTCATATATAAGACTGCTGCAATCCTTTGTGCACTTACAAAAAATCTTGCTTAAAATTCCTTGTGGTGCTGCTGGGTCTTTGGTCAGCACTGGAGCAAGATGATTTTACTTACGTTCCCAACTCCATAACTCTGGGGGTAGGCTAATTGGTTTCCTAACCAGAGATGTACCTGGTGGTATGTCCGAAAGGCATGTACTTTTGTTGCCCCCTAGCTTGGTGGAAGTGACGAGAGATCAGGTTTTACATTGGTCATAGATTTTAGAAATGAATAGATGCGTGACGAATACATGAAATTTGTCAAGACCCACTACCCAGGGAGGAGATGATGGAAATAAACTCACCACACAGCACAAAGGTGACTGAACAGGGAAGACGATACCGAAGGAGAAATCCGTAGATATCTATTTCAATCTGGACACCAAAATAACAGTGAATGAAGAACTATTCCTCTCCAATCCGGATAATTAAGATAGACTGATCAACCTACTGAGGTCTAAACTCGAGGAAAACGGCATCAAGCATCAGACGATGCTGACGTGCTGATTGTCAGTACACCTAGTGAACAATCAACGATAGAAACATCTTATGTGGCTGTCATTGGGGAAGATGTCGATCTAGCATTGATATTTACCGGAAATACTCCACTTGACCACATTATTTTACTCATCAAACCAGGGAGCGGAAAAGTTCTAACCAATGTTTACTTCACCCACCAAATGCAGCAGTGGGAGTGAAACAAATTCTGTTGCTGCATGCTTTTACTGGCTGCGACATTCCGAACTTTACAAAAAATACCGAGATATTCACAGAACAGCCGATGTATTTTACAACCCCTCCTCTTCACAAGTTGATATTGAGAAAGCTGGATGAGCATGGATGTTAAAATGGTACGGCGCCCCAGCAAAGGAGAGCTCCCTTAACACCTACCATTACCATTCATTTCTAAAATCTATGACTAATGTAAATCCTGATCTCTCGTCACTTCCACTTTCCCTTGAGAACGCATACCCAGCACCACCACAAGAAATTTGAAGCAAGATTTTTTTTTGTAAGAGCACAAAGGATTGCAGTAGTCTTAAATGTGACTGTAAGAAAGTTTCGTTGAACTGTTCTCCTTATATACCAAAACTGCCAGGGGAACTGTTTGAACAAGATACCTATAATAAACGAACCCCTTCACACATCCCCTGCAGACGCTGAATCCGGTATCAAAAAGGTTATGGAAGATGACGGGGATACTCAGCTCCTGCTACCTTGAGTTGTGGAGATGCAGCCTGAAGCTGGACCTTCTCGTCCCAAGAGAGCCAGGACTACACCAATTTTTTAAATGTATTTCTTTAATAATTTTTCTAAATGCACACTGATTTATTTGTTTAATAAATACAATTTTTACAAATGTTTGTAACTATACAATCACCTTAATAGATTATAAGATTCTATATTTTTAAAACCTGGAATTTCTTCCCAGGTTTTCTTTCTTCGAAATTAAACAACTATTTTAGAATTGTTATAACTGTATAATTTGCACATTACTAATCATCAGTACGAACTTTTTTAAGAATTTAGACACTATCTTTACATGGATGAGGAAAGTGGTTTCTTGGATCCAGCGTATGTGTGTGTCTATATATATATATATATATATATATATATATATATATATATAATACAGTGATGGGAAGTAATTGAGTAAAAGTAATCGGATTACAGTAACAATTCCTTTTTTGGTCCCATTTACGTGTAATCAATACTTTTATAAAAATGTAATTTCTACTTGTAATTTACTTCTGGAAATAAAATTGTAATTGTTACAATTTAGTAGTCGTTAGTATGTATGTATGTATTTATTCAATGCAATTGGGTTATTACCCGGTGGCAGCGATTCCTAATACAACAAAACTACAACTAAAACTATAAATATTAACACCTTAACGAGTAACATACACATTTCAAGGAACATCACATGAACAAATAACATTTCATGAAAACAAAACAAAAAAACAAAAAAAACATTACATAAGAAGATAGACTAGCATTACTTAGTAAGTTACACAAAGACCTTAAGTGATTCTTAAATTTCTTCAGGGAGGGGGGGTTTCCCTGAAAAGCTGCTACAGGCAAATCATTCCATTCCCCAATGGTTCTATTTACAAAGGAAAACTTTCCAACATCTGTTCTATACCTTCTACCCTTGATGTTGAGGGAATGGTCACCTCTTCCATAATATGATGGTATTTCCAGTCTTTTCCCAACGTCCCTCCATGCCCTAGAACCATGATAAGCTTTGTATAATGTACATAACCTATATATCTTACGCCTGTCTTGCAAGAGTTCCCATCTTACCTCCTGTCTACAATATTTACCTCTTTTTATGAATTTTATTGCTCTTTTCTGATTTTTTTCTTGTGAATCTATTTGATTAATTCTATACGGATCCCAGCATGCTACTGAATATTCCATTATTGGCCTTACTAGAGAATTGTAGGCTATTTCCCTTGATTTTGCGCTCCCTCTTTTTAGTACCCTCATTATAAAGTGCAGTGTTTTCCACGCCTTCCTTGACACCACATTTATCTGCTCGTCCCAACTCGCATTATTTGCCATATATACTCCCAGATATTTACAGCTCTCCACCTGTGGAATTCGTTCCCTGCCCATGTGATAATTTAACCTAATTTTATTCTTGCTTCTACTGAAAACTATTGATTTACTTTTACTGGTGTTGATTGTCATTTTATTCTCATCCGCCCATTTACTTATTGTGTTCAGATCCTCCTGAAGTTCCCTCTCCTTTATTTCGTCCCCAATTCTGTTATAAATGACACAATCGTCCGCAGACAATCTTATTTGACTTGTAGTATTTAAAGTTATATCATTTACAAAAATCAGTATCATTCTCGTTTGCTATATCATCATTGCTGTTTTTGCAACCAATATCCAAATTAGAGTTAATATTAACAAAAAGTTACTCAATGTTTCCGAAAATATTCTCATTGATGTGTTTTTTTGTCTGTCCATTAATAATTTGGGCTTGTGCCCAAAAGAAACCAAAAACAAGGAATTTTTAGCAACTGCCATTTTGTAAAGTAATTGTAAATGTAATTGTAATTTTACTGATTACTTTTTGAAAAAGTAATTTGTATTTGTAGTTAAGTAAAATGTCTCTTGGGTAATTGTAATTCAGCCCAATTACTTTCTTTTTGTACTTTTCCCATCACTGTATATATATGAGTATGTGTATGTATAGACGTGTATATTTATATATATAGGTGTATATATATGTAGTATGTGTGTATGCATGTAAATGTATATGTATATATATAGGTGTATGTATGTAGTATGTGTGTATGCATGTAAATGTATATGTATATATATAGGTGTATGTATGTAGTATGTGTGTATGCATGTAAATGTATATGTATATATATATAGTAATCAATATATATATATATATATATATATATATATATATATATATATATATATATATCGTTATAGCTCAGCCTCTAACAGAAATGAGTACCAACCAGGAGCAATCCTGGGGGTAAAGGCGGCCGGTGCGTAAGGCTGACAACCTTACCACCTTCACGTGCCGAATGTCCAAAATCTGGGAGCCTCATCCTCCTGGAACCCTCTTGGCCTCCATGGCCTGTATAGGGATCACTTTACTTTACTTTCATAAAGCATTATGGCCCTTGAAGTAGGAAATAACAAGTTGACGATTTTCTTGAGAAATCACTCAATTTACCCGACTTGTTTCATTGAAGATAAATTAAATATCTATACTTATATTTAAAGGAAATTTAATTTTCTACAACTATTTTCCTGACGACTTTGCTGTGAAACGAAAGGCTGAGAAGTTAGAAAGACAAATGTAGCGAAAAACGTGAGGTAAAAATTAGTTTTTGAAAAATTAGTGATATCCAGCAGCCTATATCTCGAAAACAATTATAGATACGACAAAAGTGTATATGAACCAACTTGTAGATAATTACGTCACCTTTAATTTGGTACATAAAAAGTTTATCCTTACAACGGACCGTTTTTAAGTTATAAGTGAAAAACCAAAAAATGGGCCCTTTCCATCCCCCTCCCCCCATGAAGCGTAAGGGGTGGGGGCGGGGACTTTTAGTATGTTTACCTCCTAACTACCCCCAACACATTCCTGAAGAAAAAAATTCTCCCCCTCTCCATGTCCTCTACAATCCCTTTTATGGCATTCATTGACTGGAATAATTGCTTTCCTTGCGTATGTTAGAAATGAAGAATGGCTGTGAAATAATGTTCCTACACACGCGAAGTCCTGTATGCCATCACTCTGATTTAACACTTCATTTGGAAACACCTTATATTCTCCACTAATGATAGATAAGATACAAGTATATGTACTGACAGATGGGTTTCTACTTTTTTGTTGACTGTATACTAAAACATTTTACACTCTTGTAACATGATTCCAAACAATCAACGGCAGAGAAAGCTTAGTTGAGCTTCTCTAATTCGGGTTTTCTGTTTGGTTTTTGCTGCCGTAACTCTTATTTCAAACAGATATGACAGGATCGTTATTTACTGGAACTGATCATTCACAGGTGCAACATCACGCCCAAAAAAGGCTTTTAATTTATGTATATACTAAGTAAACTTGATAAATTTGGTTCTTCATTTTAAAAAGTTGGAATTTCATGTTTGAAAAACAAATTAAAAATAAAATAACAATGCATGACAATATACATACAAATGCCTATGAATTTTATATGTCATTTTAAAACAGACAGATGAGGGTTTCGGTTGGAAAGCAAAACAAAAAAATGAATATGCGAGGAATGAGGCTGAACTTTAAACCATTTTGGAACCATTTTAAAATTTTGAAATATACCAACGAAAAGGGCAGGGTGTGGAGAGTATATATAGTATGCAGATGCAAAACATAGGATAGTGAAGGAAACAGACACCCATAAATATCCATACGGTATCGTGCCACACTAATATATTACGGTAGTTGGAAGCATGAAAGCACACATACACACTCCATGATCCCTTAAATTTCGGTACGGATGTGCATTCCTTTAGCTCCTTGTATTTTCTGGCATTTTTCTCTGTTGCTGTTCACATCTTGTCATATTCAATCTGCACGGTGGAAGACTCACAACTAAACTACCATATCCTCTAATCGTATAACCGGGGTACACCGTGGTGTAGTGGTTAAGGTACTGCGCTACAAACCAAAAGGTCGAAGGTTCGATTCCCGATGAGGTCGTTGAGGTTTTATAATTGGCCTAATTCTTCTGTAATTCTTCTTATGGGGTCGACTCAGCCTCTAACATAAATGAGTGCCAGGAGTATTCCTGGGGGTAAAATAACGGCCGGTGCTGACAACTTTACCACCGCGCCGTTTGTCATAATCTGGGAGCCTTAACCCTACGGGTATCTATGGTCCATACAGGGATCCCTTTACCTTTTATTCGTATAACCGCAAATGCCAATGCTACCACATACTGTAATAGAGATGCCACACTCTCCCGTGATGTACAATATCTCATGGTTCCAACGCCTTACTTTCAGCTGAAAAATAGTTGCCATGACTTTTGCTCCATGACTTATATTCTCGGAAATGTATCAAAAGTATATATTGCCTGACGAAGTAGCGAAGGTGTGGGGGTGGTGGCTGAAAGATTTTAATATTACTAGGCTAAGCATTGGACATAGTGGGGACACAATATCAGCTTGGCTTTCGGTACTTCGATAGACTGTTCGTTTCAAATGAAAAAGGAAGAATTTTCCTTTCTTTTAAAACAAGGGCAAAGAGAGAATAATAGGATAGCTCTGACATGGTCTAAATCTAGATACTGGCTGGGGTATGTAGCTCATCGAGTTAGTCTCATAACGAGGACATATTTAAGGATATCAGATTAATAGGAAATAAGATAAAATACTATTTCGGAGATCCTGCTAGTAAGAATTCGCGGGGACTGCGAGTTACTGTAGTAAAAATGTAGATTAGCATGACGTGATTAAAGTTACTTAAAGGTAGTCGCTTTGCAGTTCCAGGCACAAAACCGAACGCTCTGATCCCATTTAAAGGTCAATAGAAGAAAGAACCTCACTTCGATGTACATGTGATGTAGTCATCTGATATTAACTATAATTACGCTTTTTATATTAGTCTAAAATTGTTGAATTTATTATCTTTTTAATGCTATATAACTGCGTTTAGTAGTAATAAATTACCCAAATCGATTTCACTTTTGCTTCATTTCCTCCGCATCATTTGCTTATATGAAAATTGCTCCTGATCCGACCTTTTCAACTGGTGGTCTACGGGTCACATCCTGCCATTGACCAGTTGGTTGTGTAGCTTGCGAAGCGTTAGATGTTTTTAGAAAATGTAATGATCAAACTTAAATAGTCTAACACTTTTTATGTATTGTTTATCATATTACCATATTACCATTAGTACTTTTAATATGAAAACTCCCTTCTCATTTATGAAATATATCAAGTAGCATCTCTCTCTCATTAAAATACACAATATACAGCATATATACAAAGATAAAGCCCCTCAATACAGTATAGAGAAAGTTCTATGTACGGTTTTCTTTCGAAACCTCGAAATTTGACCGAAATTTAAAATTGTTATAACTTTTGAAAATTTGAAGACAAAATAACAAATGACTACTCATTTTAAAGTAAATTTATTTCCCTACAACTTATTTCATTAAAACATTGCTGTATACTTAAGGGCTGAAGCGCTAGAAGGCAAAAGTGTGTCGAAAAGCGCGAGGCGAAAGAGCTTTTGTCGAAAATTTGTTATTTTCGCTAGCAGATATCTCGGAAACTATTGGGAATAGAAAGAAATATGCCAGATCAAACTTGTAGGAAATTTTATCAGCTTGAATTTTTTATAGGCTATAACAATTTTTCCTCTACGATGCACCATTGTTTAGATATAATCGAAAAACATAAAAAAGGGACCTTCTGCGGGCCCCCCTGCCCCGCGCTGACCCCCCACCTTCGGGGACTTTTAGTATGTTGTTCAGGACACTCCCTCCGACAACTCTGCAAAATTTCAAAACTATACGATTTTTTTTCTATTTTTCGTTCGTTGCCTGGACTAAATTGAGTGGTAATTATTCCGGGCGCTACAACTGTCGGAATGATTTGTGACGATCGTGAAATGTCGAGGATGAAGCAAATTTGACTATGCGAGAGTTTTATTTATTATTTCCGTGACCAGAAAAAGATTCAAGCACGTAAGTTTTAGTGAAATATTTGAATTTTATTAAAAATAAAATCACGTAAACTGATATAACAAAGTGCCAGTATGTTTTTGTTGAATCAATTATAATTGCAATTATGATATGCAGAAAATAAGTTTTTCTAATCAGATTAAATTCGACCAACATCAGCAGAACTACGGATTTGTGATACCTTGACAATCGCGCACTCACATAAAAATAAAAAAATAAAATAAACAAAATCCATGTCAAATCGGTCGGCTCCGGGATTTGACCCGGGGACCTTCAGAATACGACTCCAAGACGTTACCATTTGGCCAACTCAGTCAGTTAGACGGTGGTGTTCGATAAGCATTTGTGAAGGAATAGTGTTAACAGTCAAATTATACCGGTAGACAAAAATTAAAAAAACATGTGACCTTTAATTAGTAGTTACTCTGGTACCAGTCAACCGATTAGGTCCAAAATTAATAGACTTCTTGCCATGGACATCATAAATGCGTATACCAAGTTTCATGAAAATCCGATAAAGCGAATTTGAGTTATGGGACCTTTTGTTATATTATAATATAAAAATGCACTAAATTGGGCATTATTCCGGTACCGGCCAACCGATTTGGTCCAGTATCAACAGACATCTTTCCATGGATGTTATAAATGTGTATACCAAGTTTCATTAAAATCCGATAAAGCGTATTTGAGTTACGGCGCCTTTAAATAAAAACATTAAATTGGGTTTGACGCCGGTACTGGTGAACCGATTTAGTTCAATATAAATAGGGTTCTTCCCATGGACATTATAAATGCGTATACCAAGTTTCATGAAAATCCGATAAAGCGTAATTGAGTTATGGCACGTACAGACACACAGACAGACAGTCAGACAGACAGACAGACGGACAGACATTTTCCCTCCACCAAACACAATCTCATAAAGTACCATACTGGCACTTAATAAAGTACCACCTCGACATGTTGAATGGTTAACGAGTAGTAGAGTGGTAATTACTCCAGGCACTAGATCTAACGGAACGATACTGAGGGTTTAGCAAGCCTCTTTTCTATCAAATACCTTAAGGGTGGCGTGCACCAAACTCATGCCATTTACTCTTTTAGTAAGCCTTACTTCTTTAGTTCTAACTACTTTAGTAAGCTACTCTTTTAGTAACCGTACTCTTTTAGTAAGGACGGCGTGCACCAAACAGGAGTAAACTAAACTCGGCGGCTTTCAACATAGAGGAATGTACTAAAGAAGTAAAAATTTTATTTACTCCCAGAGTAAATGAACTTACTCCACAAGTGGTGGAGAGCACCAACACGGAGTACGTTACTAACGTAGTAAGTTGTGGAGTAAATAAGGCCAATATTTACTCCTACTCAGGGGGTGGAGTAAGTTGTGGAGTAAATGTGTTCTGTGGCATTTGCGTGAGTTATGAGTTACATATCACATTAAATGGATTACATAGTTCAAACTGAGGATAAGTTATTGAGATGAAGAAGGTTGTATACCAAAAATGAGAGTTGTGGCAGGTGATTTAATAAATATTAAGCAAACCATACCTAGTAGGGCATTTAATAACGTAAATAATTAAGCTCATAAATCCTTACATGAAATTTTGGCGTTTGGAAGAAACGATGTCAGATTCTCACTACATCCATGTGATTTCAGCCAGTCAAATGTGGAAATATCATTGCGGAGATCGGTCCAACTAGGAAGACGTCCACCAAAGGTGAGGGGGAGAGTGAGTGGAAGGGACGTTTGCATTGCACGGTACAAGCAGCGCATGTGCTCTCAAATATCTTCCTAGCTGGATCGGCCTTTAGATGTTGCAGTTCTCCCTAACTTTGGGTCAGAAAACGACGATGTATTTCAAGCTAATCACATGGATACAGATATCGGCGAGGTATAGTACATTCCAAAAAATGAAAGCCTCCGTTCTTGGAGCTACCCAGAAAACACTTCCCCCTGCTACATAACCATAGAATTACTGAACAATAGGTGATTCTCATTGTTAAACGATTTAATGTAATTATTGTAAATTAATTTTATTACATTACACTTCTATAGCTTAACTTAAAGCACAACATTGCGAATGCCAGATTATAATAATAATTATAAGAGCTAAAAGTTCAATAGTTGCACCCGCAGTGTTAATGAATAATATGTCCTTTTTTCTAACCCAGGTGTAAAAATGTCCAAACAGGCCACATCGGAAGAAAATTTGACTGACTCTGGGATTAGCGTACATTGAGAAGGGGACACATTGTAAAACCATTCCTTAAAGACTCCCCAAGTCTCGAATGGTGGAGTGAGACGAGACTTGCATGTTTGGGAATAAACTATAACAGATGCTGCAGGTCTATAGTATGCTGCTAACTATTTAATTAACCCTGTGGACAGGAAAGTGAGAAGCATTATAAACTATATAGAAAAAAAATGCCAACATGAGTGCCGAAAGAAAATTTTAAGGAGGGGCCCGGAGGTTGAAGCTGCACAGGATCTAGAGAAGTAGTCACTGAAATTATTTTTAAACACACAACCATCAACATAATTATTATTGGAGTTCATAGCTTCCGAAATATTGTACCGCCATTTTTTGTTTAAATATTACATTTCTCAGTTGTAATATTATTATTTTTATAAGGTAATATTTTTTAAGTAAATGTTCTGTGCATTTGAAAAAGGACAGAAACATAATGCCCCTTATTAGTTTTGTTATCCTTTTTATCCCCCCTTTTTCATGATTTTGTGTAATACTTCTTATTAATATTGTTAAACAGTCAATAAGTATTAATAATTCATTATAGTGAGATTTATGATAAACAACTATAGAATAATTGATTTATCGTTTTTGGGGAAGAATATGTAACTTTAGGAAGTATAAATATTTTAATATATTTTAGAACTTTATTATTATTATTATGAGAGAAATAATTATAATATTGACAGTGAATCAATTATGAAAATCAACTGGAAATTCCAATTGTTTGCATTATAATACAGAAATAGTTTGCACAAAAATACGTACCCATACGTAGGCTACTAAACTGAAAATACTCAACTGAAGGAATTAAAATTAGTAATGAATAAAACATTACTATTAGACCTATTTTAAAACATGAAGATTGTCATTAGTAATATTTGGAACAACCCAAATTCATATTCATTGTTTCAGCGAACCTTTCCTTTTCATTATCTGGCACTTGAATAATACTGGCAATTGAAATGCACGTGTTCTGCTGCGCTGCACTAACGTTTCTGCTCTGTTCTGCGCAGAATTCGACTACTTCTTTAGTAAAAATCGCTTACTACTTTAGTAACAACTAAAGAAGTAACTATCAATTGAGCTCTCCAACACCAACTAAAAGAGTAAGTTACTAAAAGAGTAGCACTAAAGTAGTAAATTTAGGAAGGGAACCTTACGTAACAAAAACCGGTTTGTCTGTCTCACTCTAGCACATACATTAGTATGACTTAAGAGTGAGACAGATGTACTGGTTCTTGTATACTCCAGGTCTCCGTCTTAAATTTACTACTTTAGTAAGATTTACTCCTGGATGGTGCACGCCACCCTAAGTATATTAACTGGTTACTTGTACCCATGCTGAAAGACTGACTCGCTTGGGAAAAGGGATGAATCAAACTGTTTCCTAACCACGTAAATCTGCACTACTTTTATTTAGACATTTGTTGGATTATTTCTTTTATTTTCTGTTCCTTCATGCTAGTAACTTTTATGTCTAATTAGTTTAGCAAACTCCTTATTAGTTTAATACCTTATTACGCTCTTTTCGTATTCTGGTATAATTTAACAATATAAAACACACACCAGGGCGGCGAATTACCGAGGCTTTAAGAGCATACTATCGGGTTATAGTTAAGGCAAGACGATGGTACTTTGTAATGAAAAAATTGTAAAAATGCTTTGAAATATTATGTAATATATGAAGAATGCATTGCAAAGCAATTTGTGCGTATGTATGTCCTAATCACATGTTGAGACGCCTCTTTTTGCAGTGCTGCTATGAAAGTTCTTCTGACCTGCAATTCATAGACCATCCCTTAGTTTATATCTATTACCTCTGTTGCACAATTTGTACACAGGTCTACATTTTTGGCCATGTTTCACCATAGGCGTAACCAGGCCGACCATATGGGGGGGTTATAACATCCAGGGAGAGGGGGGTCCGGGGGTCCTCCCCCGTAAAATTAAAAAAAAATCCCCCGGAATATTTTAAAAATTAAGACGCAAAATAACGAGTTTTAAGCTTCCGGGGGTCCTCCCCCGGAAAATTTTAAAAATTAAGACGCAAAATAACGAGATTTAAGCTTCCCACGCTTTATACTTGGATTAAGTAATTTATGGGCAGACTTAAAAAAATTATACAATTTTCCTTTTTTTAATCAATGGGGGGGTTCAAACCCCCAAAACCCCCCCCTCGGTACGCCTATGTGTTTCACTAATCATGACCTACATAACTTACCCCATCTAACCAGGATAAAATTATTATTAATGTAAATATATACTACCAACACAATATCAATACAAATTAAAAATCTACAATTTTCTACACAATGTAATATGCACCGTATATATTAATATTAGTGTATAAAAGTATCCCTTAGCTGTTTTCTACCCGCAGTATATGGTGTAAGTTCTGTACAAATATACGTTCTTTAACAATTTGTCATCAGATTATACTAACATACCTTCTAGAATGAGGAATATTTTCTAGGCAACAAAATATTAGATCAAATCACCGTTTAGCTGTTCTACACCTTTATTATATAATCTATATTCAAATCTATATACTCTGATAGATTTTTACCAGATTTTTAAAAACATTGCAATTAAAGAGTCAGTGTTCAATTATGATATTCTTCGGAGGTTCCTTTTTATTTAGTCATCCCGCTATAGCTGCGCATATAAAGCCAAAAAAAGTTTTACTTCTGTAGAGCCTATGTAAATATGTAAATATGATTAATAATAATAGTCTAATATATTATTTACCGTTTTGTCTTAGTTTTTCCCCCTGGTAAATTCAGCGGTTCAGATTTGAAATCCCTCTCGCAATCCTTTTCCGTGAAGTGCAAGGAACAAACTCTGCTTGTATTAGGATTCCAAGGATTATTTCTCCTGCAAGCAATAATCCATTGCTTGCGAACATCTTTGATTCTCTGGCCCGGCATAACGGTTCAGTTATTTCATAATGCACTTTCTAACTGACCATATTGTACTACTAAAATCAATATTTATCACTAATATCTATCGTAAAAGACAGTGGTCAGCGGTCAAGATCAGTCAGCTTGGTCAGCTGCTAGTGTCAAATCTTGCTCGAAGCGCCAAAT
This sequence comes from Ectobius pallidus, assembly GCA_964059195.1. Classification (NCBI taxonomy): domain Eukaryota; kingdom Metazoa; phylum Arthropoda; class Insecta; order Blattodea; family Ectobiidae; genus Ectobius; species Ectobius pallidus. The sequence goes on from CAXKWD010000010.1 coordinate 19,360,387, forward strand.
CATTCAGACAGCTGAAGCGCCAAATCATTCAGACAGCGGAAGCGCCTGTAATAATTGCCATTCAATTACTTGTAAACTATTCAAGATATAAAGCTGGTTCTTCATTTATAATAAAATTCAATTATCCTGACTTTCTCACATGAAGATTACTCGGGACACAGAAAAAAATGTCGCAGAGTCAAATTCCTATCTTATCCATGAATTTTGTGTAATGGGTGTTTAAGAAATGAAATAAAAACATTTGTGTCAGCCTTTTTAAGGTTCTGTGTTAACCATCAGTAGAACTGTTGTGTGTATATTATTTCTGCATGAATTTCACGGCAATCCGGCCAAGGGTTCATTAAAGGTTACGAAGCATTAAAGGTGTGAGCATTTTCAAGACTGAGTGAAAGCCGTGAAGAACCAGAGTTGGGAACTTGTGACGTCGCACATCCTGCCTGCTCGCCGCAACCCCCTGTCCTATAAACTCACCGGAATACGCAACCTCTGTAGTTTACAAGCCTTGGGTACCTACCAGTAGGTGTATATAGACTACGATTTTTTTGTTTTATAAATTAGTCTATATTTCGGAGGGAGAAAAAGGCAATGAGGTGAAATCTGCCCTCTCGTTAGAGGATGTTTTACTGATAGCCGTATAGGATTTAACAATATGTAAATGGCGCAAATAACCTCTTCTAACCTTGCAATTTACATAACTAAAATTACTCCTCGGATGGAGGTGAAAACCATCCTGAAAGATGTTCCAATGTTAAAAGCACCAGGATGGGATGAAAAATACCCAAACCATATAGTTTCAATTCTCGCTAGCCATGTGTAGGTAGAGGGTCACGGACCACAGATTTAGGGTCGTTCATAGCTGAGCCCATACTATTCAATATAACTTAGTTTTACAAGTTCAGAAAAATAACTTTTTCAAAATTATGCTTATCTCATCACATCCAGATGAGCTTTTATTTTTAAGCAACCTGACTATGTTTTCAATTTCTGTAGAGGAAGTAAGTTTCATTTGAGACTTATGGTTAAAAACCGTAGGGTTTGTCAGTAGATCTCGCTTGGCTTGTGGGGGGGCTCCGCTCCCAAACCCGCAGATAGGTTCTCGGGAGAAGCTATTTTTATAAACTGATACTGTATAACATATGAGAGTCCATGTATTTAGACAGCCGTAGTTTACCGTTTAGCCAACACAATAAACTTCCAAAAACGGCCTGCAACGACTTCAAGGAATTCTTCGAGGGTAAAAAATAACAAATCTGAACTTTTGGAATCATTGTGTCAGTTACAGGCTATAAGCCATGAGTTTACCAAATTTCAAGTTTCTAATTCACCTGGAAGTTGATGAGACTGAAAACATTTCAAGTCCGTTATAGGCTAAAACATAAAGGTTATGTTTGCCAAATTTAAAGTTTCTAGCTCTTGGGCAGGTGGATAAACATTAATGTCCATGAGTGGGTGATTTAGACTGTCGTAGATACGATTGAAGTTACGGCTATCCCAGTCAGTTTTCCATACGTACAGGGCAGATAAAAGTCACCAAATTTTGTGCATTTATGGAAGTTAGATGTGTCAATATTCAAGCCAAATATGATTATTTAACTTTAAGTTTGTAAAAAATTACTTGATAACTATGTGGAAATTGTACAAAATTTACTTAAAATAAATAATCTAAATCTGTCAAAGGTATAACCGATGGAGATACGCTAAAGAGTTATACAACCGAACTTGTAAATCTCTCTACATCTATCATTGCCGGTGCAATCCTTTTCTGATACAACTTACCGTCTAGCCTCCGAAGAAAGATTTGCGGCGACTTTAAAATTACATCCATTTTGAATGCTTTTTGGGGGTCAACAAATAAAAATTTGCCATTTTTGTGTGGAAGTTTCACGTAGTTTTCAGGTTAAAGGCTTAAGTCTGCAAAATTTCAAGTTTCTGGCTGAACTGGAAGTGGTTATACATTAATGTTATAGTGTGAAACGGTTCCACCTCCTCACAGGTTCCCCGTTTTAATTCTGTTCCTACCTTAGGTATGATGTGCTGGAACAGGCCACGGCTCTCAGCGTATACACGAGGTTGTCTTCCTATCTCAGGTGCTGGTTGGGTATGGGTTTTTAAGTATATCTTTATAACTAAGAATGTCTAATTAAAATTCCAAGTTATCTGGTAAGATTAATGTTTATTCCTTCAAAAATCACTTAAATCAGTTGAATAATGATAAAACTGTAATTTGAATGTCAGGGGGGGTAGAATGATCTAACCTCGCTGTATAACGTTATTATATGACGTTCTCGTCCTCTACGTAATGCAGTATAATGTTCCTCTGATATAATCCGTCGACCACAGGTACTTACATGGATTTCACTGATTCTACAGGTGTAAACTATAATGCAGTCTTACCGCAAATACCTACTTCGTCGATGAGTTTACTTGAAATAATACTGGCAGTGATAGGGATCAGTCCCAGATCACTGAATGTCTTAATAAAATATAGGATAAGCCCTGTGCCTCCCTATAAAAATAATACTTGTAGAAGATGAATATACTCCTGGAGCCGTTGAGGACTCGCCAGGAAGAAAATATACTCCTGGAGCCGGTGAGGACTCGCTAGGAAGTGATCTTACCGTCTCGATATCATTCTAGCCTCCCTTCGTTCTCCAATATACCCCTACTTTTACACACAACAAATCATAACTTATGTTATTACACTTTTGAGCTTTTTCAGTTGTAAGTTTGTTTCTGATTGGCTATCGAGTTCCACGCGTCTGATGCGATAGCAGTGATGCTACGTACTTTTAGCGTCTTCCACACTTCTAAGTATCGCTTACCAATTCTCCTTACAGTTATACAAAGTTCTTTTCCCAATATTCTTTCGTGGAACTCGCCTATTCAGTGCATCTTACTCTCTTTCATACTGTTTTTAGTTGAATAGAACTACACTGTAGTAACAAAAGCTGTCTACTGTTCCCTGTGGTGAATGAATGCAGAAGATGGATTTTACTTGTAAAATACATGGAATTTCGTCTGAGACATTTTGTGTGTTAAAGTCTAAGGGCCATAGAAATAGTCCTGTTTCACCTGAGAAACTCACGTAAAATCAGACTTGAGACGCCGTGCAGAGAAATAAACGCATCTTGAGTACTGCCGGAAGCCTCTCGCTTCAGAACGTATCACGTGGGAGCTGATCAGCTGGGACCAGTATCACGCAGAGTAATAGTCGAGTCTCAAGTCGAGATTCCCAGCGTGCATAGTAATAGTCGCTGAAACTAGACTTGAGAGCCGTTTGAAGTAGGGAAAATCTCGTTTCACGCAAGTGCAGTCTGGGGACGACTCAAGATCGCGTTTTATTGACAGCATATTTAGCTTATCACCCTTATTGTAGACAATATACAATCCTAATCTACAGTGGGGGGCAGTCATTAGATGCATTGGTCGATAAGGATTCAGAAAATAATAAACACCAGAAACATACAACAAAGAAATCCTCTTAATTAAGGCAAATTCTGCGCTTCAGCCGTAGGCAGCGTCCTAACAGTAACCTTTGTGTCCAGGTAATACGTTCAAGCGCAGCGAATTAGTATATAGAAAGTTTAACTCTGTGGTAGCGTGCCGGCTTGATGTTCCAAAGGTCCTGAGTTCAAACACTCACCGGCAAGAATTTTTTTTTCTTGGGTATCATTTTCGAAATCTGCATCCCTTAACAATTTAAAAATAATTAAGCAAAACAGGTGTATATTATTTAAGTTATATGTGGGTTTACTCCTGTTTTAGCTAAATTTTTTAGTAAGATTACTTGGAATTATAGCTTCCTTGCTTAAAATACAATCCGTTTCACCAGCAGACATGAACCTAATTCGGTCAAACTCTGACACAAGTTTAATACGACTAGTGCACATATTTTACATCAATAAAACATAATTGTTTGTATAGAGTCAGTGGGTCAGTTTTTTTGTTTGTTTCTGTTTTATTTGCATTACATACTGAAAAAAACAGGATAATTTAGAGAGTAAAGCCGTTCTAAAAAGGAATGATTCAATGTGAAAAGCTAATGTTTAATGAAAAAATAAGTTAGAACTGTTAAATAAATATGTTAGGCCTATGTTTTCAAAGTTAGAAATGGCTATGTTAAACCGCTTATTTACCAACTACTGCAGATGTAAATATCAGCAACTGTCGAACTGTTTATATTTATTATTAAAGTTTGTCATTCTCGTTTGTTGAATACACAAAAATAATTAGCTAAAATATAAACAACGCCACCTTATAACCCCGTTAAAACAGAATAATTTAAATACAACCTAAGAAGTCTAAGCCTAAGAAATAGTAATTAGATTAGTTATTAAAATTAATTGTATCTTTTATTAGGTTTTATATGTAAAAAACACATTATTGTTAACAAAGTGTAATTTAAACCAAATTCACTTATTGTTTATATTATTTGGTTTAAATAAACAAATATCTTATAATTATATTACAGTTCACAACCATGTTTATTTATGTTTCTTGTAATATTATTATTATACTCAAGTGCCTTAATTAATTATATTATTATATTTAAGTATATTTCCGTTCCTAAATTCCTTAATATTTCAGTCCCGACCATAGTATAGGCCTAAATATAATTGTCCAAATTCATAATAACTTAAAATTGGAATCACAATATATGGCGATATTTGCGAAAAATCTTAACATGTATTCCATTTAATCTCTTTTTATATCTTCCATTTTACTAGTTTCTATGTACAAAGATCTAAAAGGAAAGACCTTATTGCAAACGAATGTTGCGAAATTGCAGACGACAAACCAACCAAACAAGCCTAGGGGGCGGTTATTGTAGCACCATCTGTTGGCGAAGGCTGTAACTTACCTCCACTGCCTTCTATTCTCAGCTTCTTAACACGCGTGCTCAAGGTTTATAGAAAAACAGCGCATCAGATCGTGTATCACCTGAGTACCGGATCTAGTGTCGCGTGAGTAAATTACCAGCTGAGAAGAGCTTGAAACGGGACTATTACTCTTTTAGCGTCGCTGACTACAGATCCGTCGGCCCGGGTTCGATTCCCGTTACCTCCTCGGATTTTTCTGAGGTAGGGAGGTCTGGAACGGGGTGCACTCAGCCTCGTGATTAAAATTGAAGAGCTACTTGATAAGGAAGTAGCTACTTCGGTCATGGAAACCACCATAAACGGCCGTGGGTGTCGGCATGCTGACCACGTGCCCCCAATCCTGCCTTCTGCCTATGGTAGATGATGCAGCGGTCGGGTTGTAGGCCCAGTCTCTTGTAGTGCCACGGAGGAGAGAGGAGAGAATACACCACCTCATCGGCTATTGGATTGTCTATCTTTTTGTAAAACAATATCTATCATCAAAAAAGTCAGAATTCAGAATTAACCAAGTTTCACTTAAGCTAATAACATCATAATATGAATAAATTACACTGGTATAAAATATTTGTGATTTTGACCTCTTTCCTCTGACATTTTGGTAATGAATATTTAAAGATTTTGTGTCAATCATAAATAAGAATGAAAGCAATCAACTCAAGTTTACAGCGAGTTATCAAACTTTTCAAGATGATCTTCGGAAATTATGTTGTGGACCAGTGATGCGTCTTCTTTCCCCATAAAGATTTTCCCATTCCATGTCCGTGTCGGCAGATCTGCGCAGCTGGCAACATTTTGCCAATAGACGTCTTCTGGCAGGACAGAGGCTCTCATTAATGTAGCCTAAATTTGACTGCTGAGTGATACCGATGTTCAGGGTGTTCAAGTTTCTCTTGATACGTCGTCTGTGAAGTAGCTCCTCTTTGGTTGATCTCCTGCAGAATTTGACAACAATGGGACTTGGCAGTTGGTCCTTCTGTTTTCCTAATTTTATAATAATAGCATAATGAATAGAATGAGAAAGTGTGATGACTTCGCCGCTAATACAATGGTGGGTATAGGGAGAGCGGCGGTCCACCGAAACACTGGCAGCACCTTCGTTTGCGTTTCAACTTCTCAATGCTGCATCATGATAGTTTGGCATCTTATGATTAAACTCGCAATCTTTAATTAACCTTTGGTCCTATTTCTGTGAAATTTGTGCAGAAATAATCTGCACAACACAGTCCTTCTGATGGTTAAAACAGAGATTTAAAAAATGCGGACATAAATGTTTTTATTTCATTATATAAACATCACCAATTACATAAAATTCATGGAGGGTGAAACGGAATTTGACTATGCGACAATTTTTTTCATTTTTGTGTCCCGTAAAAACTTCAAGCGAGAAAGTTTTAGTGGAATATTTCAACTTTATTTTAAATTCAGTACCACCTTTATATCTTGAATGGTTTACGAGTAATTGAGTGGTAATTATTCCTGGCGCACAGCCGTCTGAATGATGTGGGACGTTCGTGAAATGTTGAGGGTGAAGCAAATTTGACTATGCGACATTTATTACTTTATTTTTGTGTCCAGAAAGAGATCAAGCATGTAAGGTTTAGTGAAATATTTGGATCTTATTATAAATCGAGTACCACCTATATATTTATAATGGTTAACGAGTAATAGTAATTACTCTAAAGCTAAAGCTATCAGAATGGTATTGAGGTATTGGCAGGCATCTTTTCCATAAAATACCAGCAATAACGTAAAATTTTTACATAATTTATTCGTGGACTCAATAATAATACTATATTAACTGACTACTAACAGCGGGCTGAAACAAGGGGATGGATTGGCACCGATGCTATTCAATATCACACTAGACTGGGTGATAAGGCAAACGGATATAGATATTAACAACACATTGATGTACAAGAGTGTACAAGTAGTTGGCTACGCAGATGATCTGGACATCATGGGTAGATCAAAAGCCAAAATAGAAGAGGTGCTTAAAGATCTTGAAAAAGCAGCAGGAAAAATGGGACTGAATATTAACAATAGTAAGACTAAGTGGATGACGCAGTCTAGAAACGCCCTAATATCCAACCAACAGATAGAATTAGAAAGGTTTGGTACTACAAGAGATTTTAAATATCTTGGATCTGTTATAACTAGCGATAATACAGAAGGGACAGACATACAGACACGTATGACAGCAGCAAACCAAACTTACTTTGCATTATTGGACATCATGAAATCAAGATGCGTACATAGGAGAACCAAATTCCGAATTTATAAAACAGTGATAAGAACAGTGCTCTGTTACGGATGTGAAACCTGGGTAATGAACAAGAAGATAGAATCAGACCTAGGTGCATTCGAAAGAAAGATCCTGAGGCGGATAATTGGACCGGTTAATGAAAATGGACAATGGAGGATAAGGTATAATCAGGAATTGATGGAGCAATATCGAGATATGGATGTAGTAACTTACATCAAACTCCGAAGACTGGAATGGGCTGGACACGTTAATAGGATGGAAAATCAGAGGATACCCAGGAAAATCATGGAGGGAAGGATATATGGTAAAAGACCGGTTGGAAGACCGAAGGATAGATGGGTCGACGCAGTGAGAGAGGATGCAAAACAAGTTTTGGGAATAACGGCCTGGAAAAGAGTGTCGCTGGACAGATCTGATTGGAAGAGGAGGATGGAGGAGGTCAAGGCCCGATTTGGGCTGTAGCACCATTGTAGAAGAAGAACTGACTACTTGTACCCATACTGCAAGATTGACCCGTTGGGGAAAAGGAGCGAATGAAGCTTTTTTCTAACTTAGTAAATCTGCACTACTTTCACTTATGCGTTTATTGGATTATTTATCATATTTTCTGTTCACTTATGTTAGTAATTTTTATGTATAATTATTATAGCAAATGTCTTATTAGTTTAATATCTTGATCCTTTTTTTAATAATATAATTTAACAACATAAGACGTACATCAGTTACAGCGAACGGCGAATGGTCGAGGGTTTGAGCAAATAGCGGGCTGTAGTTAAGGCAAGAGGATTTAATTTTTTTATGAAAAAATCAGGGAAAATGCGTTGAAATATTGTGTGATATATGTAGAATGCATTGCAAAACAATTTTTGCGTATGTGCGTCTTTATCGGATGTTGAGACGCCAATTTTAAAGATCACGCGCCCTATTTTTGTAGTGCTGCTTATGAAATTTTCCATGCCCTGCAATTCACAAACCATCCCTTAGTTTATATTATCTCTGTTCACATAATTTGTACACAGATCTACACTTTTGACCGTGTTTCACCTACATAACTTACCCCATACAGCCAGGAGAAAATTAATATTAATATAAATAATATTACTATTAATACAATATTAATACAAATTAATAGCCTACTCAGTAATATTCTATACAATGTAATATTAATATTAATTTATAAAATATCCCTTAGCTGTTTTCTACCCTAATTATACGTTGTTATTTCTATACAAATGTACATTCTTTAAAAAAATTATCATCATATTATACTAACATACCCTCTACCCTATTTTCTAGGCAACAAAATATTAGATCAAATCATCCCTTAGCTGTTTCATACCTATATTATATAATTGTTCATTGCTTGTGAACATCTTCGATTTTTGGAAAGATGTGGAACGAAATGTTATGGTCAAGCTTCTTGCAATCTGAGAAATTACTGTTACACACGGCCATGTTTATTTATGGAGATGAGATCTTCCAAGACGTGTAAAGCAGCCCGAAAATTGTCAAAAGTATCTAACAATTCAATTTAGATAAGGTGAGTCATTTTGAAATAGATTAATGTATTATTTTGGGCAAGGAGCTGTTTTCCGACTCACCCTGCTCCCCTTTCCACCGGCGCGGTCGCTTTCTCCGCCAGCCTGCCTGCACGCTCGCTTCCCCTCACCGCCTACTGCGCATTTCCCACGCGCATCTTCTCCCCGCTGCATGCCAACCACTACTAAGCGCCGGTAATGCAGCTTGCTGTGTTAAACAGGCCCCTTGCACCATAAATAATATTTCACAATTTTTTAAAACGAATATAAAAAACAATAAAATTTCACGAATACCCTTGTACCAAACATCATATTTCACGATCTTTAAACACCGATTTGAAAGAAGAAAAAAAATTCACAATAACAAAAGACCCTTGCACCATACATAATATTTCACAATTTTTAAAAATGATTATAAAAAACAAAATAAAATTTCACGAAATATAGAAAATGTCGAACAATTAAAAAAATACCCTTGTACCAACCATCATATTTCACGATCTTTAAACACCGATTTGAAAGAAAAAAAAACATTCACAATAACAAAAGACCCTTGCACCATACATAATATTTCACAATTTTTAAAAACGAATATAAAAAACAAAATAAAATTTCACAAATTATGCAAAATATCGAACAGTGAAAAAATACCCTTGTACCAAACATATTTCACGATCTTTAAACAGGTAAAATAATATTTCACAATAACAAAATACCCTTGCAACACCAACAAACATAATATTTCACAAATGATAAAAAAATAATAATTCACGATAAAAAAAAAATACAAAATGCCAAAAACCCTTGCAACAAACATAATATTTCATGCCAACAGGATATTTCACAATTATATAAATATAAAAAAAATCGAAATTTACATAATATTTCCAAATTTTAAAAAACGCCGTGTTATGACAAAAAACATGGCTTAATTGATGCAGAATAATTCCCTTGCACCAACACTACTCTTTTCATAACAAACAAACCATCTCAAAATTAGAAAACACGATTCTTGCGTTAACACTCGCTAACGCAATAGATAACTAAAATATATCGGAACTTCCTTCACTGCTCAACTCGCCTTCGTGGCGTAATGGCTAAGTCTCTTGGCTACGATGCTAAGGGTCATGCGTTCGATCCCCGTCCGATCCAAAATTTAATGTTAGGAATAGGTCTCGAATAGGTAGGTAGGGTGAAGAGGAGGTGAGAGGAAGAGAGGAAAGAGACGGGAAAGGAAGAGAAGAAGAAAATAAAGGAGAAATAAATTATTTTTCTCTTTCACCATTTCCATACTAGATGTCGCCACCGTCGCTATTCTGCTAGTAGTTCTAATGCCGCCGCTAGGTTTCTCCCCACCCTAAACCCCTACTTTCCTCGCTGTCCCGTTAAGAGAGTAGTGGTGGGGGAGTCGGGTGAGTCGCAATATTATTTTTTCCCTTATTTTGTTTAAGAATGTTTGCAATTTTTCCTATACCGCCCGTAGTAATCTTGCTCCCGCGAATCTCAAGCAGAGTAACTGCTACCTAGCGGCGGAACCAGTGAACTACCTCAGTCATCACACTTTCTCCTCTATTCATTATGATAATAGATTAAAGTTTCCCCTTGCCCTTTGTCATTAAAATCTACAGTAACATGTATGAAATTCTAGTCGTATTACTCTCTTTGAAATATAAAGCAGATAATAAAAAAATCAGTGCTTTAAAGAAACATTTAATCATATTATAAGGGCCACCGCAAGTGTAAATACGGACCTGGGTAAGAGTATCATGAAAAAATTATCAGCCACATTTTAACACATTATGGCTAGAGCATCAGCACAGTATGCTGAAGGTCACGGGTTCAACCCCTTGCCAGAGGACTTTCATCATATATATTAATATCAGCATATAAAGTATGTGGAAATATTAATAATTCATCCAAATTCATTCTGTGTGTCTCTTAATCCTCATATGTAAGGTTGTACAAAGACACAACAAAATCCAGATGTCGAAAAGAAGCTCGAAATCATCGACCACCAGCCTTGCATCATATACATTTAACTCACAACAAATTATTTATTTATGGTAACACTAGGGTACTTCGTCAAGATTTATTTAAAACATAAACTATCGCCAGATTTAGAGGATAAACCACAATTTTAAATAATTTACCAGTCTTTATATTTTAATGTTTCCAGGAAATAATTGATGTTTATTATTCATGTGAATACTATGTCTTTGTAACATTTTGGCAATTTTCTACGTTAATAGCAATTCATTAGTTTATGTAGGCCTAATGTTATTATACATGTTTATTTCATTCAATATATTTTCGGTTATTTCAGTTTTTAGGTTTTTATATTGTCTGTTTAATGGTGGTTCTGAGATGTGTTCTGTGATTTTGAGGGCTCCCGCGTTCAGCAGTTGTTCCAAACAAACCAGCAATTTGACCTGATCCACAGTGTGAAATATATTTTGGGGGAGAATTTTTTCCAATTTAATCTGAAGTACTACGTATAGGAAGATAAGTTTCTATAAACATAATATCTAAACAATTTGTCCTGCAAATAAGTAGAAACGCGCTTGGAAATTGCAGAAACTGGATTTGTATGTTTGCGGGCAAATCGACGAGTCAATGCAGTCACCAATGAGCAGCACCGTCCGAGCTCATGCAAGAGCCAATGACATAGCTCCTTCTATCTCCATTGCTGTTTCATTGAATAACCAATATGGCAACTATCGTGCCAGTTTAGGTCACGACGTTGGTGATGTTTTGAAGTATTGTTATTAAGAAGCACGAAGTACTAGGTTAGTATATTATTTTTATTTTTTTCCCATATTCTATTACATTTTTAGGGTTACTTGAATAGACATTTTTATATTAATTCGAATGCGGCTGTTATGTGTGTAGGCTACCCAGTATTTTCAACACCCCACAGCTGCAAAATAGGCTTTTAAATATTTTCTTGAAGTGAAGAGGCACTAAAAATTAAACGAGAAACTGCCCATATTTAATTGTGTAATTGTTCTCTCATAAATTTTTATTCAGAGGTTTTTTTTTTTTTTAATTCAACGTTTCTAGAGTTTTCATATTTTATTTTTTATTTTATTTTCGATGTGTAAAGTCAGTTGTGCGTATGAGTGTATGTGCATAATCTCATTCAGTGTGTTAGTATGCCGGTTATCGTATGTGTTGGTGTCATGACTTTTCACCGACCAAAGAAGAAAAAAAAAATATCTTACACTAAATGGTATAGGCCTACGTTGAAATCTACGATTGGTTTTATTCATAAATGACTGAAGAACGGATATTGTAGTGAAGTGACAAGTGTTAGTGACCTGGAAACTGTAGCTGTTTCTTCTTCAAACAACATAACAAAGAAGCTCCGGGACCCTTATCCATATTACTGCAGCGCAGTGCAGGTAAGGTTATGATCAGTTTTTAAACTATTGTTTATATATTTGTTTCTCGAATATGAATATCCAGTTGATATCTTATTTTTATTACACTTTTACATGTACCGTAGGCCTACTAGGTTAGGTCTGCAGAGATGGCATTCCCTTTAATTACACGGCGTGCTACCGTACCTTATTTTCCGGTTATCTCCACCAACCAGCGCATTAAATCTGTATTTTAGGACTGCAGAGAGAGAGCTCAAAATCATTTGGCATAGTTGACAAGTGAAATAACAAATCTGAATTGCAAATTGGCTATACGTGGTTAGGTTGTTCATACATGCATACATGGTGCCTGTTGAATGCTTTGTTATTGATTGACTACTACTAAACTATGATCACGGGCTTGTAAACAGAACATTCTTTAATTCATTTCGAACTTTCGGTAATCTTCAAGATTAGCGTGAGTTATCATGGCTTCTTGATATTAAAAAAAAAGTTACTGTAGGGTTACTAAAATATGAATTGATAACATTCCAAAATACCCAGATAGGCTGTAGGTGATAAAGACAGGAGGAATAAGCTTAATTGATGTACTAATTTTCTGGAAAAGAGAAATGGACCAATTGTTTAAAACATTGCATGGAAATTAAGTTTACTAAGCTAATGGTCCACATCAGAAGCTCGAGGAAGTTTTTTCGTTCATATAATTATTGTAAGTTGCTCGTTGAGGGTTTTCTTACAATCAATAAAAAAGAATTAGAAAAGTTATAAAATTAAAATTAGATAGAGCCTAGGCTATCTAATTTAGACTTATGACAATCAAACACCACACCAAATAGGCTAATTTCAGGATATACAAAAGGTTAATTCTACTCACACACCTATAAAGGCTGCTTCATTTTCAAAAACAACTTTAGACCTAGGCCTATAGGCTTACTGTAAGCTACTAAGTTAGTGATCACAAATTAAACTGCCATTACTTACTTTGTAGGCCTGCACCTATTCATATGCCTATAGGCTGTTATACCTATGTTGAACTTCAATACCTAGGAGGCAGGTGGTATACTGGTAGCTTAAATTATTTGAGGTAGGCTAAGAGAAGAAGAAAGTAGATATGTTTGAAATGTGGGTAAAGAGGAAATTATTAAAGGTATCATGGACAGAAAGAAGGGTCCGAGCATATCAATTTTAGAAGAGATAAAACCGGATATGTAGTGAGAGGAAAATTAAAATATTTTGGTCACATAATGAGAAAAACAAATTCATTGGAGAAAGATGTAACTTAATGCTAGGTATAATGGAAGGAAAGAGAGGAAGGGGAAGAAGAAAAAGATGGCATGCAGAAATATGCAACGCTAAGTGCTAAGAAGTGCTAAGTGCAGTCAAAGACAGAACTTAATGGAGGAAGCTAGTTGGAAGAATGACAATGGATAGGAAAAGACAGTTCGAGTAAAATTGGCTGGCAACAGTCTGCCTAAAAATTCTTCATAGGATCGCCAGGGATCACATGTAATCTGATGAACCTACCTACCTAAACCCATTCCGGTTCTAAACTTTATAAATTACTAGCTGAAAAGGCCCGGCATCGCCCGGGCTTTGTATTTTGTAATTTGAAATTAACTTATGGAGGACTTTCGATGTTGAAACTCTAGGTCCTGATATAATAATGTATGTAGAATTCGAAATGAGGAAGAACAACATATGGCACTCATAGGCTACTATTTCCTCAGAAAGCTAAAACGCTAGATATAGCTTTTTATGGTTCATAGAGGATGTCGAATGCTGCATTCCGTTGCTTCTACTCATCATGCCTGGGAGGGGTTGAAATAAGAAGAAACATTAATTACATAAGATTGTATTGACTTGACGGAAAATTTTATTTCTCATTCTCATGTTAAACCGTTTCGGGCCTGAAATAAAATAGAAATGCAGTATCACTTTCATACTTTCCTCCCCTAAAACCCGCGACATAATATACTGCGAGTATAGGACTCAAAATGTTCCATCCCATGCTTAGGGCCTATGATAAACATCCTTATTTCTCAACTAATACAAAGCATACAGCTATGGATAACGTATAGGCCTAAGCGGAAAGGATTGTTTACCTACTTCTGATATAGCATACTCACACACTTAAGTTATCCCAGCAATACGACCTCTTATTCTACATCAAAATGTGAAGTGAGAAAATATTTCTTGTGTCGAGGGTAGAGAAAGTTATGTGACTGCATTACAATGTGCTTTATTCTCGTGGATTTTATTCAAGAATTATTTTCACAAAACGTTAGCATCAGAATTCGTTAAAGTCCAATAAATTATTATGTAGTGTCCAGAGCCCCATGTGAACTGTGTAAACAATACACTGTTGTCTTGACAACTGAATGGGATTTCATTTTTTTTGCATAATATTCTCAGAAATTATATAATTTTCAAGGGAAGGACTGATTTGTTTCAATTTTAATGTCGACAGCTATACTTCCCGGGCTTAACTGAGTATGGGTGCAAAATTTCGTGTAGATTGGTAAAGAAATGTAGATTTGTGTAGGGAACAAACATACATACATACACACTTTCAATTTTATATATTAGATGAAATCAAGTGTATTACTGGTATCATGATAGATCAGTCTATTTATATTGCTAGGCATAAATAAAATAAGATCATCGTAGGCCTAAGTTAAATCTGCATAATTAAGTGTTTTAGAATGCTTTCTTTTTATGAGAGGCCTAGGTCTAATCCTTAAACATTTTACCTAGTCCTACTTGATATTTTCTGGGACATTCCAGCTGTGTGCTGAATGTAATATTTTGGTTATAGAAACAGTTGGTAAAATCGCAATGTAGGCGGGCCCACTTTGAAAACCAACTTTCTCCTCATAAAACACTTAATATCACACGTATTTTGTTATAAATAGTTCTCTGGAGAGGAGATGTTGCCTCGATGAATGATTTGGTCCAACCCACCCACCCTAAACGTTATACTTTCTTTTATAACATGATCTAACGAAAAGTAGCATGAATTCCGCCATATTTTATATAAAGAAACTCGTGATTGGACGTTAGAGGTGTGACGTCACACCAGCTGAACACGTTTGATTCTGGGAAACAGGTTCACCAATACAACAAACCTCGCCTTCAGCAGAATTCAGAATGCCCTACTAAATTAATATCACCGTGCATAACCTAACAGAACCTGTCACTAATTAGTAACACCATTCCTAACCTAACTGCCACTAAACTAGAATTTCAGGAGAATTTAGAATACCCTACTAAATTAATATCACTGTTCATAAGCAATGTACAAGAAGCGTCATGTTCGTCAACCTGTCACGATGAGAAACAAAAAACACCAGCCGTCCGTGGAAACCTGCGCACATCGCGAGATGGGTCCCCCTACATTGTGACTTTGCCAAACAATTTTTAGATTTTTAGATTCCATAAGCACCTTATATCTGTACATATTCATATTCATATTTATTTATTGTCTGTGCACATATACATTTATGCCATAGACCAAGTCAGAAAACATAATAAAAGTAGAGTAGATAAAGTTTATCCTTGTCGAACATGTAACAAAGCACAATACACAATACCGGTATATGTAATAAAAAAAACTAAATTCTTGAGTTTTGTCCATTCTGTAGCGATAATCTTAATGATTTATGTATATGTAATCTGATTTATACACAAAATCAGAACGAAGAAAAATGACCAAAACACAGAAAAGAAAAAAGACAAATACATCACACTCACATACTTCAACACACATAGGCTAAACAGAAAATCGCCCAACAATTCAGAAAACAAGGATACAAAATAGCATTCAGAACAAAGAACAAAACAATCAACAAAATACAACCCACAGACAACAAACAACACACAAACAAATACAATAACCCAGGTGTCTACAAACTAAAATGCAACGACTGCCCAAAATTCTACATAGGACAAACAGGCCGAAATTTCAAAACACGATACACAGAACACATACGAGCTCTCAAACAAAACACAGACTCCGCCTATGCAAACCATATAATAACCACAGGACACGAATACACAGACATCAATACAGACATGGAAATCCTACACATTAACCACAAAGGTCACACACTCAACACACTCGAACAATATGAAATATACAGACACACCACACAAGACAACACCAACATCCTAAACGAACAGTTACAATTCAAATCGCACGCGCTGTACGATACAGTTATCCAGAAATGTCTTCCCAACAACAACAACAACAACACCACGGAAGTCAGTTGCTGAAGATGGCCGCTCCATGCGGTTGAAAGCGCTCCAACAGGTAAAAATATCGCAATTTAGTAGTGAGTACCAGTGATAAAGCTCTAGCCTACGCTATACATAAATCATCAAAAAAAACTAGAACAATAAAACATTATAACTCTATATTCTCCACATCAAAGTATTCCCTTACTTCATAGAAGGGGTGAAGCACTAGCCAATCATGTAGTTTCTTCTTAAGTGTATTGAATGTTAGTGATTGAATTGTATTGTCCAGTTTGTTAAAAAATTATATGCCCATGGAAGTATAGCTTTTTACACTTGCACTAAGGGTGGCGTGCACCAAACTCATGCCATTTACTCTTTTAGTAAACCTTACTTCTTTAGTTCTAACTACTTTAGTAAGCTACTCTTTTAGTAACCGTACTCTTTTAGTAAGGACGGCGTGCACCAACCAGGAGTAAACTAAACTCGGCGGCTTTCAACATAGAGGAATGTACTAAAGAAGTAAAAATTTTATTTACTCCCAGAGTAAATGAACTTACTCCACAAGTGGTGGAGAGCACCAACACGGAGTACGTTACTAACGTAGTAAGTTGTGGAGTAAATAAGGCCAATATTTACTCCTACTCAGGGGGTGGAGTAAAGTTGTGGAGTAAGTGTGTTCTGTGGCATTTGCGTGAGTTATGAGTTACATATCACATTAAATGGATTACATAGTTCAAACTGAGGATAAGTTATTGAGATGAAGAAGGTTGTATACCAAAAATGAGAGTTGCGGCAGGTGATTTAATAAATATTAAGCGTAGTAGGGCATTTAATAACGTAAATAATTAAGCTCATAAATCCTTACATGAAATTTTGGCGTTTGGAAGAAACGATGTCAGATTCTCACTACACCCATGTGATTTCAGCCAGTCAAATGTGGAAATATCATTGCGGAGAGCGATCCAACTAGGAAGACGTCCACCAAAGGCGAGGGGAAGAGTGAGTGGAAGGGACTTTTGCATTGCACGGTACAAGGAGCTCATGTGCTCTTAAATATCTTCCTAGCTGGATCGGCCTTTAGATGTTGCAGTTCTCCCTAACTTTGGGTCAGAAAACGACGATGTATTTCAAGCTAATCATATGGATACAGATATCGGCGAGGTATAGTACATTCCAATAAATGAAAGCCTCCGTTCTTGGAGCTACCCAAAAAACACTTCCCCCTGCTACTTAACCATAGAATTACTGAACAATAGGTGATTCTCATTGTTAAACGATTTAATGTAATTATTGTAAATTAATTTTATTACATTACATTTCTATAGCTTAACTTAAAGCACAACATTGAGAATGCCAGATTATAATAATAATTATAAGAGCTAAAAGTTCAATAGTTGCACCCGCAGTGTTAATGAATAATATGTCCTTTTTTCTAACCCAGGTGTAAAAATGTCCAAACAGGCCACATCGGAAGAAAATTTGACTGACTCTGGGATTAGCGTACATTGAGAAGGGGACACATTGTAAAACCATTCCTTAAAGACTCCCCAAGTCTCGAATGGTGGAGTGAGACGAGACTTTCATGTTTGGGAATAAACTATAACAGATTCTGCAGGTCTATAGTATGCTGCTAACTATTTAATTAACTCTGTGGACAGGAAAGTGAGAAGCATTATAAACTATATAGAAAAAAAATGCCAACATGAGTGCCGAAAGAAAATTTTAAGGAGGGGCCCGGAGGTTGAAGCTGCACAGGATCTAGAGAAGTAGTCACTGAAATTATTTTTTAAAAACACACAACCATCTACATAATTATTATTGAAGTTCATAGCTTCCGAAATATTGTACTGCCATTTTTGGTTTAAATATTACATTTCTCAGTTGTAATATTATTATTTTTATAAGGTAATATTTTTTAAGTAAATGTTCTGTGCATTTGAAAAAGGACAGAAACATAATGCCCCTTATTATCCCCCATTTTTCATGATTTTGTGTAATACTTCTTATTAATATTGTTAAACAGTCAATAAGTATTAATAATTCATTATAGTGAGATTTATGATAAACAACTATAGAATAATTGATTTATCGTTTTTGGGGAAGAATATGTAACTTTAGGAAGTATAAATATTTTAATATATTTTAGAACTTTATTATTATTATGAGAGAAATAATTATAATATTGACAGTGAATCAATTATGAAAATCAACTGGAAATTCCAATTGTTTGCATTATAATACAGAAATAGTTTGCACAAAAATTGTAATCACAGTACCCTAACGTAGGCTACTAAACTGAAAATATTAAATTGAAGGAATGAAAATTAGTAATGAATAAAACATTACTATTAGACCTATTTTAAAACATGAAGATTGCCATTAGTAATATTTGGAACAACCCAAATTCATATTCATTGTTTCAGCGAACCTTTCCTTTTCATTATCTGGCACTTGAATAATACTGGCAATTGAAATGCACGTGTTCTGCTGCGCTGCACTAACGTTTCTGCTCTGTTCTGCGCAGAATTCGACTACTTCTTTAGTAAAAATCGCTTACTACTTTAGTAACAACTAAAGAAGTAAATATCAATTGAGCTCTCCAACACCAACTAAAAGAGTAAGTTACTAAAAGAGTAGCACTAAAGTAGTAAATTTAGGAAGGGAACCTTACGTAACAAAAACCGGTTTGTCTGTCTCACTCTAGCACATACATTAGTATGACTTAAGAGTGAGACAGATGTACTGGTTCTTGTATACTCCAGGTCTCCGTCTTAAATTTACTACTTTAGTAAGATTTACTCCTGGATGGTGCACGCCACCCTAAGTCTATAATATGGAATGTCCAGAATAGACTGGTTTCTCGTATTATAGGAGTGGACATTACTCCTATAAGTAGGCTATAAGTATTTAAATTTCTTTTCACATGGAGTAAACATTGCAGTATGTATAAATTTGTTATAATTAAAATGCGATTTCTTTTGAACAATGGTTTGCAATGTTCACTCATGGGAGACCTTGTTATTATCCTTAGTGCTTTCTTTTGCAGTGTAAGCACATCTTTTATACAACTACTGTTACCCCACAGAATCAGGCCATAACAAAGAACAGAATGGAAAAAAGCGAAACAGGCCGTGCGGACATAAGCTGCTGGAACAACACCTAAGAGATTTTTGAGCAGGTATATCACTCGAGATAGTCTAGTGCAAACTGCTTTTACATGAGGAACCCATGTCAGGTTACTGTCTATTAATACACACAACACTTTTATATCTGTTCCTTCAAATTCAAATTCACTTAAGTCGAGTTTTTTGTTTTTTGTGCAACAAACTAGATTTTGGGTTTTGTCTTTATTTAGGATGAGACCATTACTTCTGAACCAAAGACATGCTTCTTCCATGGTTTGCGCAGTGATTTGCTTTAGTTCATTCCAATCTAGGTGAATACTTAGAAAGGTAGTGTCATCGGCAAACATAGTCGTGATAGAGTGCTTTATGTTACAGGGAAGATCATTCATTACAATTAAAAATAGAAAAGGGCCCAGAATGCTTCCCTGGGGCACTCCGTTTGTGACCTCAACACTGTTTGAATGTTTTCCTCGAACATCTACGAACTGAGTTCTTTTGCACAAATATGATTTGAAGAACTTTACTGGGATGCCAGTAATGCCATAGTACTCCAGCTTGGCTAGTAGAATTCTATGATCGACACAGTCGAAAGCCTTGCTCAGTTCACAAGCTGTATCTGAGCAAGTTTGCCACTCTCCAATGCTTGCAAAACTATAGAAATTATATAGTCAATTGCGTCTACAGTAGATTTTTCTTTGCGGAAACCAAATTGAGCTTGTGTATTAATAACTTAGGCCTATTGGAGATTTCAAAAAGTAAACTCTCTGTGATTTTACAATAGATTCGAATATTTTTCCAATTACTGGGACCAATGAAATTGGGAGATAGTTTTTTTTGTCTGTGCTCTATCCCCTTTCTTAAATATAGGAATCACTCTGGCAGTTTTTAGCATGTCGGGAAAATTTCCTTACCGTACTTCAGACAAGCGTTTATGCAGAACACGAGTGGCAGTAAAATGGCACCAATTATATGTTTTATAATGTATGTGGAAATGCATGTGTACAGTGCGAAGATTCTAAATGTAATTATTATGTCCACTTCTTATTGATTTTAAAATCAATAAGAAGTGATTTTAAAATCAATAAGAGTGGACATAAAATTAACCTAAAATGCTGCTGTGAACTGCTGTTAAATCATGATCTCTATGCTGTGGACGATATTTTACTGTCAGACTGGAAGAAACTTCGATGCTGAAAACCTGACAATAAAAATTATGGACCAGATCACTTAGTCGATATTGAGATCAAAATTTCTTCCAGATCCAAGAACTTTTAATGACCTAGGTTTCCCCGTGTTTTTACATTGGGACTTTGTCTCCAAATTCCACTCCAAGCTTCCACCAAACCCCCTTGACCAGAAGCTTCAAGTATGGTAATTAATAAACAGTCATGGGGGAACCTAACCATAGCCTATATAGGCTATATTATAGCCTATAACTTTTTGGGGTGTGTGCATATCAATCCTGGATCCCTTAACTATTTTCCTTGTTGGTACTGGTAATTATTAGAAACAGTAACAGGGGAACCTAGCCATATAACTTGTTAGAGAGCATGCATATAGGCTATATAAAAGTATTGGCAACCCTGGATAAGTCTTTGCGGGAAATTCCAGTGAGAGGCAAGATTGTTGGCAGCCATTGGGAGTGCTGGTGTGCAAGCAAGGGCCTGCAAAGCTGTGCTGAACACGTTACGTGGATATCCTACACAGTCCTGGACAGGGTGGCCAGACTGTAAGGCTTTTTGCTAAGCAGTCCTCCATCCGGCGCGGCTTTATGCTGGACGTTGATTTGTGTGTTTTCGAGCCTCTGATGAATCGGTAAAGCTTATTAATAAAATTTGTTCACGGAAGAGTGTAATTCCATGTATAAGGAATTCCTGACCAACAAAAATCTCCTGCGGAGAGCACAGAAAGGACAAAAATATAAATAGAGATGAAAATCCCTTTTTTGCGATGTATAATCATTTATTTTATATAAATGCAGTTATTAAGTCTGATAATTAGTCAGGATTATACCATGTAATATCTGCTGTCCAGCCATCCATGCCCGAAGTTTTATACTATGCTAGATTACCAAAGAAGTGTGTCCTCCTTTCTGACATTTTAGAAATGGCCACCCTAGTCCTGGATTAAACTAAAAACTTCTTAATTTAAACTGAAACTGACGTCCAGAAGTTATCGTGTCATTTCCAGTTTAATATATTTCCACAAAAGCATTTTGAGAAATTTTAAGTAACTTTCGGCACCGGTAATAGCCTAACTTAATTTATTTATGAATTGTGATTTTTTTTATTACTGTTACTTGTAAGTGTTTTGGGTGTAAACACAATCTGATATAGACTATTATTTTTCGATGGATAGCGAGTAGAAATAATTAGGCCTGGTATAACTTATTTGAAAGAAAATTTGCTTTTTTGCATGGAAATAAGAACATGAGAAATTCCACACAGTATTGCTACTGTGATAATTTATTCATCAGCAGTAATATACACTGTATTAATCTGATACATTCTTATTATTTTTTGATGCTTAAGGGAAGAAAAATTATACAGGGTGATTCAAAAGTCACTATACATTTTGTATTTAAACAGGTAGGCCTATTATTACACAATATGTAATAGTACTGAAACATATACCACAGTAGGACATAATTTCAATGCATTTCAATGTGACCACCTTGCACGTCTAGACACAATGACCAACACTCCATTACACTCCGAAAAACTCTCTTAAGCATAGCTGGTGTAATCTCAGCAGCCGCGGCTCTAATCCGCTGTTTTAACTGTTGAATGCTGTGGATCTCTACCTGGTACACCCTAGACTTTATAAACCGCCAGGCAAAAAAGTCTAAGGATGTCAGGTCTAGTGGTTTGCTCCCTACTAAGTCTCCTGGTAGATGCAGAGGGGCTACGAGTGATCGCATCCTGTACATTTTGCACGGCTTCTGGTGATGCGGCCAGTCTCCCTGGACATTCTTCATCTGTAACTCTACCAGTACGCCAAAATTTACTGACCAGGTTCTTTATAGGCAGGCTGGTGGGGTCTGGTTTCCTAAATTTACGAGTGAAATCTGCTCGCGTCTGTTCATATGTCATACCATGTAGACGAGCAGAAACAACAGCTATTCTTTCTTCTTTGTTGAGCATACTGTCACATTACTTGCAAGAAATAAGAATACAGTAACTGTATCACTAAAATGTATAGTGACTTTTGAATCACCCTGTATAAAAAAACTGTAGGCCTATCCTACTTAGGCACCACTGGCTTCAGCTTACTATAGGTATGCGATTACCATCTCGGCCACCACTGGCTTCAGCTTACTATAGGTATGCGATTTCCATCTCGGCCAAAAGCAATGAAATGTTTTCGGGCGAAAAAAAATGTGAGGATATGCCTACCTTTTGGATGGGAAGTAAAGAGGTTCTGTGTCAAGTAAACCATTTGTAGAATATTAAAAACTCTTGCAGTAGGCTTGTGGATAGCATACTCAGGCTAAATTTCCTTTAGTAAGAGCTCACCCCTGGCGTCATTGGTTGCATTTTGATTGTGGTATGCATGTGGACATTAAACAGCATTAACTTCAAAAACAAATAGATTGGGAAATATGCAATATGATAAGTAAATTATTATAATGAATAAAATCAACCTGTTGCATTAAAATAAATTCTGATCTCATTTCATTAAACATACAAAAGCAAAGTCAACATAAAGAATAAATAGAGCCTACAATAGTTTTACTTACGAATTGCGGAACTTAGCCTTTCTTGGGGAAGTAGGCCTATAGTTGTAGATATCGACTCGAAGCCATAAACATTAAAGATAATTTTCTTAATGTTGCTTTTCATGTCTGCATTTCCTCTTCCTTTTTGATTCAAGTAGAAAGACAGGAGAGCGTTCAACAAAATTCATCGTCAAGTCAATACCAAAATGTATAAAAATTTTATATTTTCATAAAAACGAACTAACAAAGTATAAAAGATATATGAATAATAAAACAATAAACAGTAAAAGGAAACAAAAAAGTACCAATGCCGATGAAATTTGCTTCTAACAAAACCACCGAGATTTCTGACAAGAAACTGATAATTTTAAGATGCACAGTAACTCTCTTTTTAGTGAATACCGTAATGTGAGGGTGTAAGATACACCTGCTCTGCAAATTGGCAACATAGTGCTAAACTTTTAGACTTGGGGGTAAGGGGTGTTTGATAGCAGTCAGTGACCTTGAGGCATGTTTCTAGCGCCGAAGAGTATAACTGATATACTAAAGACTGACCATTCTAAGAAAGAAACCTGAAGTAAACAGTAGGGGCTGTCTCACGGTAGCACATTACTTGTATGGCCAAAGAGTCAGATTGACATACTGGTTTTAACTTATTTCAGGTTTCTTTCTTAGAATGGTCAAAGTGTAGATGAATATGGCCTCTATTTCTTAGGTTGTAGACTTAACTTTAACTCTTCTTGGCCTCTGGGCTGCGAAGTTATTAATGAGGTTTTCCAAAGGTTTCTGGAAATAAACTTTCAGTTTTCTAATTCCTGCCAAAAGTTCAGACATTTTTCCTTTGCTGCTTGTTTGTATTTTGCTCCACTAAGACGTTTGGCTCAAATAAGAAAATGTGTAACCTGACACTAACACTATGTTTAATATTGACTGCTCATTGCTAACAATATATCTTCACCGATATTATTTCACTTCACTCTGAAGGTTTAACATAAGAGAGGACTTTTATTTAACTGTCAACTGTCAGACACATCAGATGATAAACTTAAATCTCTTTGTTGCCTAGCGAGGCATGCTAAGTTCTAATTGTTAGATATACAGTATTGATTCACAATTGGACAATTGGTACATCTAGTGTTGTTGCACTATCAGGGTGAGGAAGAAGGAAATGTTATTGTTTTATATCTATCTATAGCTTAGGTTTCAGGTAGCAGTCAGCCATCAGGTGTGGCTGCATCATTAATGCAATGTCAGCTGAAAAAGAAGGAAGCTTTCTGTCAGGTATATATTTATTCAAATCATTGTATGCTGGATGCCCCCATGACCATGGAGATGTAAAACTGCCTACCTTCAAAAGTTGTCACTCTAGGCTGCAGCTACTACAGCCTATTGGAAGAGAAAGCGCTAAGATTACCACTATGGATTTAGGCAATATAGATCAACCATTG
The DNA here is from genome assembly GCA_964059195.1 of Ectobius pallidus. Lineage (NCBI taxonomy): Eukaryota > Metazoa > Arthropoda > Insecta > Blattodea > Ectobiidae > Ectobius > Ectobius pallidus. Next base: position 19,384,975 of record CAXKWD010000010.1, read on the forward strand.
ATCAAATATTTTGTACTCACCAAATTTTGCAGATAAAGTGGAAACATAATAAATCTATTCACCAGCTGATCATAGATTAAAAAAAAATATATATATATGGTTCAGTTAGGTGAGACAAATTTTACAATATCCTCATTGAGTTTGAGATACCCAAAAAGTTAGTTAGGCTGATCAGTACGTGTCTAAATGAAACCTAGTCAGGATAGGGAAACTTATATCTGATAGATTTGCCATTATAAGCAGCTTGAAGCAAGGAGGTGCATTATTGCCTTTACTTTCTAATTTTGCTCTGAAATATCCACTAAGAAAGTTCAGGACAACAAGGTAGGCCTAGAATTAAGTGGCAATCACCCAATATTAGCTTATGCAAATGATGTTTGTCTGTTGGACGAAGACATAAACACAAGCAGGAGATATGCAGAAAGTCTTTTCGTTGCCTGCAGGAATGTTGCAGAATGTGGCAGAACTGTAACAATTTATGTATCAAGTGGGACTCCGTTCACATTTTAAGGGTTCTTTATGAAAGAAATCCCCAGAAACGAAATCTGTTCGGTTGTATGTTCTTTCTTATATTTCATTATTAGCATATTCATCTAATTCACTACCGGTAACCCAAAACAAAATAAATTTTTCTACAATGGTGTTTTTCATCCATTTCCTGTTCATGCTATCATGGTTTGTTCCTAATTCCCTAAAATCAATGCCGATAACCTAACTTACCTTACTACTTACCTTACAGGTGCATCATTATATCAAAGCCTGTAACTTTTGATATAACTTGCCTTCACCTCTTCTTTTGAAACTTTTTCTTCGATTCTCCAATGATGGACTTATGACACTATATATATTGTAACAGCCCATTTTATATGGTAATTTGTAGGCTTATAAGAAATGACAGCTCTACTGGTAAGACTAATTTGAGGAAATTATTAATATAAGCATATATGGGTCATTCTACAGAAACCCTGCAGTTTTGATGCAAGAATAATAAAAAAACGAATTTATCAGATATGTCCTAAACAAATATTTACAGTACTAGTTTTAAAGTACTTAACCTGTGGTTTAAGTGACATAGGTCATCTCTTTTTGGTTTTCTTTAAAAAAAATCTAAAAGAAAGATGCTGTCCACGGAAGTGATTGCATGTCCACAGAAGTGACTTTTGGTTATAATAATGGACTTTTGTTATCAATTATGCTTGTGACACATTTTTTTTCTAAAGGTAAAACAGATTTAGGTTTATTATTCAAGAAATTAATTTACTGCCACAGAGTAACCACTTCTATAACATACACAAGATGTCATAAAAAAAGATGTCACTAAAAAATAAAACAAAAACTTAGAGATTATTAAAAGTTTACAAAAAGATACAGGTCTTTCTCAAATACATAACATCCCCTAGTGTTCATGTTTGGAGTTTTCAATTCCGGGGTGCGCGGGCAAAGAGAGTTAAGTCCACTTTCTTGTTACTGAGAATTAGAGTGACTTAACACACTATACCAGCCCAATATAGCTTTAGAGATGGATAAACCCATGAGGCATACATCCATAACTACCGTACAATTTTGAATATGACTTACTGGACTTAACACAAATGTAGGGAACATTTTTATCTATAACTCTTTGGACATAGGCCTATCTCAATTTTTTTAGGATGGTGGACTTAACTCTCTTTGCCCGCGCACCCCGGAATTTCTTTATAATGTTCTCTTTAGGAACCATATCTTTATCAGGCATGTCAGGAAACGAAAACAATTTGTCACTTTCAGTGAACAGTTATTGCAGTTAACGTCTACTAGATTCATCTTTTTCTACGAATCTTATCACATCTTCTCATATCTTTTTCAGTTTCATTTTTCTCAAAGTTTGTCCATATGACAGCGAAGTTCTCCATTGTGAGGTGACATAAAATAACCTTGGCATTGATATTTTTCAAAAAATGTTCCACATGTAATTAATTTCAATACTCTCTTTTCCTTTACAGATTTTTATTGTGTGTATTTTGACTTAATCTGTGATTGTAGCACTTCTGCATAAATTAGCTTTTTCCTCACAACTTTGGAAAATTTTTTACACCACTGAAAAGCTTCTTTACCTTTCTTCCGCTTTTTTAAACAATGGTTCTGCTGTCAAAGCTTTGCATTTTTCCTTTCTGTAGTTTCAAGTAATCTCTTGTCTTGTATTTTTACTATCTTCTCACCCCTTTCTCTTCTACTTGATCCTCATTTTCATATCTGGTGATATTTTTATATCACGGCTCTTGTCGTGTGACTGAACGAAATCAGGAGTAGTAGTGGAGCCTGGCATCGGTTCTTGAATTTCTGGACTGGTAGGCGGAGTATGACTCTCAGTGAAATCAACTAGTATGATTATTTTGCTCTTTCGACTGTCTGTAATTCGTTGAACATTTTCTCCACTCTTTTTGAACTTTCCTTCTTTCCCTGTGTGTCAGCTGTGACACAGGTTTCCTTTCCTGCTTTTTTTCCCCTTTGGTATCACTCCCTATCTTTTCATTTCTCTTCTTCATGCTTCGCTGAATCCTGTTACATTTTTACTCTAGCTCTTCTCATACTTCCTTTTTTTCGTTTCCTTCTCTTTCTCAAATAATTTTTCTTTACTCTTGCCATTCTGGTAGGCCCACAAATATAAAAAATTTTCAATCTATGCTTTAAAAATGAACATTACACTTGTCCATGGTAATATAATATATATATATATATATATATATATATATATATATATATATATTATAGTGATATTAGTCATGAAATCTTCTAAACCATGCTGTTACAAATACAGTACATGATAACTTACTATAATTTGTTTTGAAAATAATAAGTAACCTACCATTCAAGATATAATATAGGCTAGTAAGTAGCCTCCCCAAGCCATCCCATTAATTATGATGGGCAGGAGTAGACCTATATCAGGAGGCATTAAAGAGGCCTAATGTAGAATATTAATTAAAAAAATGGCAATTTAATGATAGTGTACTCAATAAGACTTAACTGTTTATGAAAGATAAAATGTTACAATACTGGTAAGGAACTAAAATATTAATAGATATTTTTTTTATTCAGCATGTTGTTATAAAATTTAATGTTAGTGGTCAACTGGACACATCACAGCAAGTGCGTAATTTTAAAAATAATGAATCAAATCACTTCTGTGGACAGTTATCACTTCCGTGGAATCCACATGTCCACAGAAGTGATGTCCACGGAAGTGATAAAAAGTTACGTTTCTTTGCAAACTGCCTTGCATTGTGAGGTCAGAAACAAAAGCTCTTCAGGTTATTGAGATTATCACGTTCTAAAAGTCATGTATACTAAAAATTATTTTTTAACTTAAAAACTAAACTTTAATAAAGACCACAGAAGTGACTGGATGAGCTATGCCACATGCAAAATGTGAATAGAAACTTGATATATACATGAAAAAAATCCAATCCAGAAGAACAAAGACACTCCACTCTGCAATATGGGTGCCTTTCCTCTTCAGCTGACTCTCAGAAAAAGGTTAACTAGCACACACTGGTGAATATTTGAGGCATTTTTTGAGTGTCCACAGAAGTGATGGCAAACCTTGTGACATGAACTCAGGTTGAAAAATATTGACAGTGGGGACAAAAAAAAATATTTCATTCATCATTATGCTAAACTGAAGTATTTTCTGACTAGATACTATATTTTTTAAGTGAAAATGTTAAGAAGTACAGTATCTATGATCTTTGGAAGTTCTCTACCTGAGGGTTGTGACAGTCCACGGAAGTGAGATATCACCTTCTGTGGACAACTTTTTACAGCTAATTTTTTAAAAATTTCTCCAAAGTAAAGTACTAACTAATAGATAATATTGTATTTTAATACATCTGATTTTGAAAAATTGCAAATATTATAACTAGTTTCCAATATATTGTCCTGTGACATTAAAATGCAGGTTTTCTGTAGAATGACCCATATATATTGCATAAAAGATATATTATTTGTAATGTATTTAATTAAATAAAATATGCAACAATAAATGAAACTTTGATTCTGTATATTTTTAGTAGGTTTTTCTTTCTACTCCCCGAATGAGAGCTTGCTTTTGAATCTTAATGCAGTGGCCATATACCACATAACATTGCTAATTTTTCCTCACTATTGAAATGCACAGATTTCACTTACAAACCAAGGCAGAGTTGAATTGGAAGTAAAATTCGGTTCTAGCATCCAGAGAACACCTGTGCCTCCATCTTCCCCCACCATCTTCACACCTATTCCATTCTAATGCTACCACTACCCTACATCGTTTGAATTGTCACAAAATGAGATTATTGATTTATGTTTTCATATTAATAGGCAACTGTATGAAAAATATATATGACATTTTTGTACTTATTTCAGTACTTCATAGTAAAATTCCTTAAGGACTGTGACTTCCATTCTTTTAGTGTTTGGTGAGAGAAAAATATTCAATAGAGCTAAGAGTTTTTATGCCAACACGTCGACACTATCTATAATAATAAGAGGATGTGTTTGTCTGTCTGCGCAATGACAAGTGAAATGTGCAGGGACCGGCAGAATAGTCTGACGATTTTGAAATGCATATAAAAATAATAAACACCACCGTAATGCAAAGATCATATTTGTTAGAGCAATAATTGCCATTTACAGTTCTACCATTAGTTTTTGTTTGTTTTGAAAATCGTGTCTGATTAATGACGACCACCATTTTGTAGACATTCATGTAGCCTTGCCTTGAAGATTTCCGTGTCTCTCATGAGCATGTCATTTGGTATTGCCGCTATTTCGTTCTGAATAGCTAATTTAAGGTCATCCAGTTAAGAGTGATTCCGTATCAACTCAACACAATTTTGATACTTTTTTTACCTGACCATCTTAGATTTTAATGAAATTTAGTACTTTGGTGCCCTCTATACAGACTAAGAAAAATACAAAAATTTTTATTTATATGTCAACCGGTTTTGAAAATATGGCTATGTAAAGTTTCAGAAATCTCCCAAAATCGTAAGATCAGGATATTTTTAAATTGCTATTGCAGCTCTCCTAATTAAGATAGAAAGGTGGGAAAGGTGTCATTTTGCAGCATTTTCTAGGCTCTTTTATTTGATATGCAACTTAATATGGGTTAAAATAAATGAACATTGTCAAATTTGAAATTTAAATTTTGATTTTTGATATTTCAAAATGCGCCATTTTGAAAAAATTGAAAAAAATTCTAAAACAACCCTTACATGTTTATAAACTGACTGTGTAAGTTTAAACTTGGGATTGTAATGGGTTCACATGAAAATCTATATAGATACTCAGCCTTACACAAGGTTTTGCTGCTAATACCTGAATTATAAATACACCAAAACAATAACAACATGTGGCATTGATTTGCTTACTTTTAATTTAACATAAATATTATGTAGCCTAATTCTAAACCTACAGTTAACTGTTTTGAAGTGAAATCACTCCTGAAGATCCTTGATATAGTCTTCAAAAGCTTCAGTAGTTTGATGTACTGTATTTCTTTTTCAGAGAGATTGTGGACTCTGCCTGTCGGAGTCACTGGATTTACTTTACACAAGACATAAGTTACTGGAAGCCATAGTATATCTTGACTTCTAGGGTAGGAGAAAGATGTTGATGGACCAGCTGGATATAAAAAAGAAAACTTACTTCATCCTTGCTCTTTTCTTTTGCCACAACATATGCTAGCAACCAGTTGTTTTCATAGATTACGGTAATGTAACCACTAATGTCTGTTATTTGCAGTCTTTACTTTTGAGTTACTTAAGGGGATAGGAATAAAAGCATGAAGTTTCTGAGTACCTTGTACTGTTAGAGACTTGCTTAGGCGATTTTCCAAAAATCTGTCTGCTTCTATGTGGGTCATTCTCCAGAAAAGGGCAGATTTCAATGTTAGAATTTTTTTTTTAATATTTTTTATTTTGGATCATGTAATTTTTTTATGTAATATTTCCTTCTGCAGAGTACTACTGAGGTACTTGCCCTACTTACCGAGTGGTATTTTGCATTAAATTAACAAGGTTAGAAAATGGCGCATTCATGGAGGTGAGAAAATAGTATGAAATAGTAATTATAATAGAAGTTATGTGAGAATTAGAATTAATTTACTGAATGTTATCATGAAAATGAACAATATGTATTACCATACAAATGGATTAACACAGAACTGTTTACTTATTTTTATCTATGTTAAAATAGATTATCACCTTAAAATCAAAACTTTAAATCAAAACATGATATATTGTCATAAACTATTAGGCTATACCAGTATCTTCTTTAAACAAAAATACAAAATGCAGACAGTTAAATATGTCATCAATTACAACATTAATTACACCTCCATGGATAGGACTCGAGAGTAACAGTAACGGAGGTGAGGGTAACGGAGGTGAGATTTCTCTCTAATTTGTCAAACAGCTTGGGAACATTTGAGGTTAGAAAATCTCAGTTCTAGAGTTTAAGTTAGCATTCCTTATTATTATAATTTGTAGCAAAAGTAAATATAAAAACATACAACTTTACCGTTGGGTGTAGGTAACGGAGGTGAGGAAGGCCAGTTACCAACTCTGCATTTAGCCCTTTTACACAAACAAAACAACACTTAAAATCACACTAACAGCTTGGCTTTATATAAATGATAAGAAAACTGCCATAAGTTGGAGTCCAAGGAAAATAGAAAGACTACAGTGCCATATCTGTGGAAATAATTGAACTTTTATATTGTTTCATGGAGGTGAGGTCTCACCTTGGGACAAGCATGTTTAGTGCAAAAAATTGTCTTTACAAAATGATATATTTTATTTTCAGTTATTAATGACTTATTTTTTGAGCTGTTTGTTCTTGTTACAACACTAAAATGGAATAAAAATTAAAGTCTGTTGAATTATGAAAGAATGAAAATGACAAGTCAGGCAGTGGGACATGACACGGAGGTGAGATCTCCCATACTGTGCCCTAAAATGCAGAAAATTGTAACTTTTGTTTAAAAAGTGGAATATGGGATCAAATAGACCTTATTTCAATCTAACTTATCATAATAATTCATAATCCATAAGTACTTATTTTACACCAGAAAATCAACTGCGACATGAATCTGCCCTTTTCTGGAGAATAACCCATGTATTCTTCTTGACTTACATATATTTATTTGTGGAAATCTCTCTGCTTTGGTCATACATGATTTCATTGCCAAGCAGCAAAGCTCTTTCATGAATAATACTAATGAAAATCTCAAAACACAGAAGTTCTCGTCATATGTGATTTTGAAGAAAATTGCAGTTTTATTCTTCAAGATGAATAGTCCAGTCATTTGGTGATCAAAAAGGGGGTTACCTGGAAAGTTTTCCGGGGGTTTTGAAAATTGGTGATTTTATAGATTTCGACGTGCTCTTTTCGAATTTTCACTTTGCTACTTCGTATCTTTGCCGCTCGCGCCGCCATATTGGAAAAATGGCACGCAAAAACAGTTTTTTCACAATATCTCCTTTACGACTCATTTTACGATGAAAATAGTTATGTAATAAATTAAACTAGAGAAAATTTCCTATAATTTATGTCGTAACGATTTTTTTTGTAAAATGGATAGTTTCAGCATACGAGCGCCGTAAAGTCTACTCCGACACGCGTTTTGGACAAAGCCACGGAAGATGCGGATACGCTAATAACAATGAACACTTCATCTACATTTGATTCCGTAAAGATTTAGATCTTATTCTTTTGACGGCTCTATCTACGCGTTCAGAGACACACACACACATATTATAATTATATAGGCATATATTTTTTTTTTCTCAAACCAGGAAAAGGAAAAATTTCCCAACGAATATATTCAAAAAAAATAAAACAGCCGCAGATAACATAATATTATTTCTGCACGCCTTCAGTAGCTGTGATACAACATCAGCACTCTTTAAACAAAGAAAAATAAAATGTGCTAATGTATTTAAAAAAAACAGAATTAAACGAGCTTGTCCAGGTATTCAAAAACCAAAATGCAGATCCAAAGATCATTGCTGAAGCTTCCTCCTTGCATTGTATGGTTACAGTGCAGTGAAAAGTGTGTCGTTAAACAACTATAGATATGCATGCTTCACAAAATCAGCATATGAAAATAAATTTAATATTGCATCGCTGCCACCGACGGAAGCAGTAGCACGACAACATTCGTTCCAAACCTATCACCAGGTTTAGCAGTGGTATGGAGTTGAATATATTCGTTGCGAAATTTTTCCTATTCTTGGTTTGAGATCATATAGGCTATGTTTGAACGCGTAGATAGAGCCATCAAAAGAATAAGATCTACATCTTCGCTGACAACTATTACGGAATCAAATGTAGATGAAATGCTGATTGCCATATTGATTATATCAGCCTAGAAAAAAGACGAAAATTTCTGCGGTAAAAACGAAAATAGGTGTGTTTGATTAAATTCGCTGTGCTAAATTCGAAAATGCATTTCGTTTTTCTCTATCACATCTGGTTAATTGACATTTGTTAAAAATATTATTTTGACATTTTGTATAATAAAATAACTGTATGCAGCTTTGATGCTGAATTTGGAAACTTTTTCCTTTGCGGTAAGTGGTGTGATAGGTGATCTTAACCAATTTTGGGTCACTGAACATGAATCCATTGACCGTTTCTACGTAACACGTTATGTTTTCTTGCAATAGGTACTTCACAACGAGAGATATAAGTTATTGCTTAGACTAGCTTACAGGATAAAAAATACTTAAAAATAAGGATAATTTTGATAATATTTTTCGGGGAAAAATCAAATAGTATTTTCAAACAGTCCAATACGTATGTATTCCAGTATTTTTTGTGAGTGCAGGCCAAATAAATTTATTTTTGCCAAATCATCTGATGCCGTACAAATGATCAGTGACGAAAAAATCGAAGTTTGTTTGGAGGGGGAAATATTAAAGATTTGAACTTTTGGGAATTTTTACATTGGTTATAAGCTAATATCTATAAAATATATTTTAGTTAAGCAAATGGTATCTTAATTATCTTATTAGATTGATCGAGCTGAACGATTTTGAACATGTATTTTAATAAATCTAAAATCTATAAGTTTGCCAATTTCAAGTTTCTAGCTCATCTGGAAGTGAATAAACATCAATGTTAATAAGTGGAAGATTAGACTGTCGTAGATGTGAATGATGTCACGGCTATCCAGCAAGTTTTTCTATACTTTTGGGGCAGCTAGAAACACCAAATTTAGCACGCTTAGGACTGTTGTATGTGCCCAAATTCCTACCAAATTGTATGATTCTATCTTTCATACCATTACATAATGGTATGTAGTGACAATATTACATAATGTGAGAAAAATATACAGAATTTATTTAAAATAAAAAAATCTAACTCAATCTAAGGGATAACCGATGAAGGTACGTCAAAAAGACCAAACTTGTAGATCTCTCAAAATCTGTTACTGCTTCTGCAACAGGTTTTTTTTTATACGACTTACCGTTTAGCTACTATAAGCCCCCAAAAAAGTCTACGCAGACCTTAAAATTGCGTCCGCCATAACAGCAAACACGAAAACTAGATGTGAAAGAACAAAAATAATGACATTTTTGATATCAGGAGACCTTATTTAGTTAAAATCGCTCATTAAATGATTTAGAGCAAAATGATGCAGGTAGTGGCGTATCCGCATCTTCCGTGGCTTTGGCCAAAACGCGTGTCGGAGTAGACTTTGCGACGCTCGTACGCAGAAACTATTCATTTTATAAAAAAAATCGTTACTACATAAATTATAGGAAATGTTCTCTAGTTTCATTTATTACATAACTATTTTCATCGTAAAATGAGTCGGAAAGGAGATATTGTGAAAAAACTGTTTTTGGGCGCCATTTTTCCAATATGGCGGCGCGAGCGGCAAAGATACGAGGTAGCAAAGTGAAAATTCGAAAAGAGCACGTCGAAATCTATTGAATCACAAATTTTCAAAACTCCCGGAAAACTTTCCAGGTAAAACTACCAAATGACTGGACTAGAAGCCCAAAGCTACCATTGGACCAGTGGGCAAGCCACAGTCCACCCATTTGTCATTTATTACAAAAGGGAAAAGACTGAATATGTGAGTTTTGTAGTGATTTCTGAATGTTTAGAGCACAACACAATTGCACTTTACTGTTTCAAAACATATTGGCTTCATGAAAAGTAGGTTTGGTAACAGGATCAAAAAGATTTACTACTTCTCTGATGGGTCTGCAACCCAGTACAAAAACAGAAAATGTTTTACAAACTTGTGTAACCGCAAAGATGACTTTGACATTGATGCTGAATGGCATTTTTCAGCAACAGCACATGGAAAGGGGCCATGTGATGGCATTGGCAGAATGGTGAAAAGGTTAGCTGCCCTAACCAGCTTACAAAGAACTTAAGAGAACCAAATTCATACACCATTTCAGTTGTACGAGTGGGCAATTCAGAACATTTTTGTGGCAAATTTTATACATGTAAGGCAATAAGAATACATAGAAACAGACAGATTTTTGGAAAATCACCTAAGCAAGTCTCTAACAGTACAAGGTACTCAGAAACTTCATGCTTTTATTCCTATCCCCTTAAGTAACTCAAAAGTAAAGACTGCAAATAACAGACATTAGTGGTTACATTACCGTAATCTATGAAAACAACTGGTTGCTAGCATATGTTGTGGCAAAAGAAAAGAGCAAGGATGAAGTAAGTTTTCTTTTTTATATCCAGCTGGTCCATCAACATCTTTCTCCTACCCTAGAAGTTAATATATACTATGGCTTCCAGTAACTTATGTCTTGTGTAAAGTAAATCCAGTGACTCCGACAGGCAGAGTCCACAATCTCTATGATAAAGAAATACAGTACATCAAACTATTGAAGCTTTTGAAGACTATATCAAGGATCTTCAGTAATGATTTCACTTCCAAACAGTTAACTGTAAGTTTAGAATTAGTCTACATAATATTTATGTTAATTTAAAAGTAAGCAAATCAATGCCACACGTCGTTATTGTTTTGGTGTATTTATAATTCAGGTATTAGCAGCAAAAACCTTGTGTAAGGCTGAGTATCTATATAGATTTTCATGTGAACCCATTACAATCCCAAGTTTAAACTTACACAGTCAGTTTATAAACATGTAAGGGTTGTTTTAGAATTTTTTCAATTTTTTCAAAATGGCCCAATTTGAAATATCAAAAATCAAAATTTAAATTTCAAATTTGACAATGTTCATTTATTTTAACCCATATTAAGTTGCATATCAAATAAAAGAGCCTAGAAAATGCTGCAAAATGACACCTTTCCCACCTTTCTATCTTAATTAGGAGAGCTGCAATAGCAATTTAAAAATATCCTGATCTTACTATTTTGGGAGATTTCTGAAACTTTACATAACCATATTTTCAAAACCGGTTGACATATAAAGACAAAATTTTGTATTTTTCTTAATCTGTATAGAGGACACCTATGTACTAAATTTCATTAAAATCTGAGATGGTCAGGTAAAATCACTGTGTTGATTTGACACGGAATTACTCTTAATGAGGTCTTCCAACCTACACTTTTGACTTGAGATAGCCCCAGAGGAAATAATCACACATCGTAAGATCCGGGGAGCAAGGAGGCCAGGGGAGGTTACCATTTCTTGACAGAACACATCCAGAAAACATTTCCCGGACCACGCCCATTGAATGTTTGAATGTTTTTATTAGTAGTCATTAACATCAAGCAAGATGTTCTGGACATTGTCAAGATAAAATACAATAAAAAATTCCAATACAGTATGCTAGAATTACAATAAAAAATTAAAAGATATTTAAAATACCAGAACAGCATTCAAAGTACTCATTAACATTGTAAAATGGGTTTTGAGCCAGCCATTTAAACACTTCATCTTTAAAATAACTGAAAGATACAGTATTTGCCCTTTGGGGCAGTTTATTAAATAATGACACAGCCATCTGATCAAAAGAGTTCTTGGATTTTGTTAATCTGACAGGAGGCCCAAGAAGCAAGTGATTGTTTCTTGTAGAGTAATTGTGTATCTGGGTCCTGTTTACATGGTTTATAAGATTTTTCTTTACTCTTAGAAGACAATAATAAATATACACATTAATAACAGTTAAAATATTTTCACTTATAAACAGTGGTCTACAGTGAGCAAGGTAAGCAGACCCGGTCATTATGCGCAAAGCCATTTTTTGTAGCTTAAGTACCTTAGGTACAGCATTACTGTTACCCCAGATACAAATACCATAGGTTAAAACACTGTGGAAAAATGCATAGTATGCATATTTCAAGTATATCTTTGGAATCTGAGTCTTTAGATGTCTAAGTAGATATATCACCCGTGAGAGTTTAGCACAGATGTTGTCAATATGGGCTGACCATGTCAACTTAGAATCGAGCGTTATTCCCAGCAGCTTAGCATTATTTAAATCATTTTGATTGTTGTTATTATTACATAATGAAAACAGTATGTGCTGAGTTTTGTTCTCATTGAGGCGGAAACCATTGGCTTTAAACCATTCAGAGGCCTGCATTAGTGAATTCTGCATAGTAGCATGCAACATATTAAGGTCTTTGAGGCTGAAATAAATTGTTGTATCGTCGGCAAATAATACAGAATTACAATCTATATTAGATGGTAGATCGTTTACCATTATTAAAAAAAGCAGCGGGCCCAAAACGGATCCTTGAGGAACACCACTCTCAACATTAGCCACTTTAGAATATATGCCATTCAAGAACACCTTCTGGATACGGTTTGACAGATATGATTTTAAGACATTCAATTCATCACCAGTGATACCATAATAAGCTAGTTTAGCTATTAAAACTGAATGAGACACACAATCAAAAGCTTTAGAGAGGTCGCACAATGTAGCAGACGTTGCACTGTGTCCTTCAAAACCAGTTAAAATAGAAGATACCATCATTTCAATTGCATTACTTGTGGATAAACCGCTTCTAAAGCCAAATTGAGCACTTGAAAATAGTGAGTTGCTTTCAAAATATTCGATTAATTGTGCATACATAACTGATTCTAATATTTTGGAGAAAATTGGCACTATGGATATAGGCCTATAATTCACGGGCTTATCTCGGTCATCATGTTTAAAAACAGGAATAATCTTACATATTTTGAGACTGTTTGGGAATATTCCAGTTTGAAGACACTGGTTGATACAGAATGTCAAAGGAACAATTATGTATGGTAACACTCTCTTGAGTTATACTGTGTGCGCAGTAGCACTATCTTGTCAGAACCAAATGTTTGGACCATTAATCCCATGTCTAGTCAACTCCGGCCTTAGGAAGTTATTCATCATTCGCAAATAACAAACTGAATTAACATTAACTTGCCTGCCTTCTTCTTTAAAAACATATGAGCCTATTACGCCGAACTCTGCCACACCACACCATGCTTTTACATGTTGACTATGTAGTGGCCGTTCATGAAGTTTACAGGGATTATTTGGTGCCCAATAGTGGAAATTCTGTTTGTTTACATATCCAGACAGATGGAAGTGGGCCTCGTCGGACATCAGAATGATTGCACCATCATTCACAATGTTCAAAATGGACTGTGCATACTCTCTTCGGTTTTGGAGATCATGTTGAAGCAACTTCTGTACTATAAGCAGAGCTCTGAAATTTTAAACGTAGATGGACTGAAGGATGGCCGAATGCACCTTCTGTGAACTGGATTCGTTTGTTTATATTGTCAAATACAATAGAGACACTTTCTAATAGTGGAATGCACTTCAAAGCCGAATTTTTAGCTGTTTCATTGTAATTATTAATCGATTAGTTTATGAATGATTTGCATGTAAGTGTTAATAAATATAATGTTTTAATTATTTTGCTCTTGATTTTTAATTTTCGAATTAATTATTGTGGGTGAAACCAAAGACACCTGCTACTATACACTATAACATTATAATGTTGTCCTAGTTGACCAGGAATTTTCGATCAGTCTGAATGGACTATGATAGGCCTGCTTCCAAAAATTGTTATATCTCATGCTATAGTCATGGCAAGTAGATTATTTCTATGAAGGATTTGAAATTTATTTTTTCTTGAATCGGGTTTTTGTGAAAAATATTCTGAAAATTTGTGAAACTAGAAATATAGTACTTCTACATATGAGGAGGTCGAGTCAAAGCGTGATTAGTCCATGAATCATTTTTCAGGAATGACAAAACCTTGTTTGTGGCCAACTATCAAACGAACATATAAATTCTTTATGTGGTTATAAGTCATTGACATAGAGTTAAATGTATTGGGTGTGCAAAATTATTCTTTTTTTTTTTGCACCTTTTGTTGAATGTGAAAGTTCTGGAAGTAATGTACTTCTCTTGTTTTGTTACAAAAATAAAAGTGTGTTTAAACGGGATAAACATAATGTATGCAGGAAAAAAATGAATGCCCCTGCACTGGAAATGTCATACACACCTCCTTCATTGAATCTGGAGATTTCTTTAAAAAACGGAATAAAAGTGCATGAACCAACTAAGCATTTCTATTTTGCCCCATGCATCCATGACAGAAAAGCCATATAAAGGTATTATTTTATGTTCAAAATTACACTGATTAGATCATAGGCGTAACCAGGCTGACCATATGGGGGGGGGGGTTATAACGTCTGGGGGGTATGGAATACCCCCCAAGGAAGAGGGGGGTTCAGGGGTCCTCCCCCCGAAAATTTTAAAAATTAAGATGCACAATAACAAGTTTTAAGCTTCCCACGCTTTATACTTGTATTAAGTAATTTATAAGCAGACTTAAAAAATGTACAATTTTCCTTTTTTTAATCAATGGGGGGGGGGGTTCAAACCCCAACGTTACGCCTCTGGATTAGATAACTAACGAGTCAATGCAGCAGTCACATCAACTGCTCCTTGCCCAGCCTGATTTTCTGTCCAACAGAAGAAATTAGTTTATTGCCTACATCAATAATACATCTAGTAATATGCTTCACCAATAGGAAACTTGGGCAAAGGTTGCACCTGTTGGAGGTCGACACAAAGGGATATGATTGAAAAAATGAATGTACACAATGTGCAGACAATTTGTTTAAAGGAATATAGAATCTCTGTAATTGCAACAAGAAAAATAGATTTTCTTATATATCATGCAATGAGTTGTGATCTATGTTTATTCTTTTTGTGTTAATATTAACAGCTAATATAACATTTGTTTCTGCGAGTGGTGAAATTTTCCATTAGAAGACCACATGAACAGTAGATGTCTCATTGTTTACCACACCACCTGTTTCATCCATAGTCCTGTCTCTTAAAACATGGACACATCACGTTTTGTTCCAAATCGAGCGCTGGACTGATCATGTTTTGAATTGAAACTCATATTTCAGGCTCAATTTTAGCGGTGAAAGGTTACGATTTGAAACCAAAATGTGTTGTAGTATCATGCAGAACACCTCAGAGAGTGCGAATCCGCTTCAAGCTAAATTACAATCGGAGGTGGACTAATCACGTTTTGAATTGACGCACCTCTTCCAAGGGAAAAAATTGCACTTGTCAGATTATTAATACATTTGTTTTCACCCTGCATTCAAATGTTCACATCATTCAATATTGCTGTTACATCATATATTATTCTAAACAATCTAATTCAGGTTTCTGTACTCCTTATCTCTTTCACTTAGGAGTTTTATTTTGTGGCAAAGGTTGATAAATCATTCCAGATCTCTTCCGTTACTTAACCATCTAATTTCATTGTGATGTATGTCATCGTATTGTGAATTAATGTTATTTAAGGAAATCTTTGAATTGCCTATGATTTAATTCGTGTGACCTAATGAAATTAACCATGAAAATTACTTTCTTTTTCACATATTTGAAATTTTCATCACATTTAGCAATGAATTTTTCCATGAAGTAAGATGCAATGATATGCTAATAACTAGTGTTTATTCAAGTTTTTTTCAAGAGGGAAATAAATCCTGAATAAGAACCTAT
The DNA here is from genome assembly GCA_964059195.1 of Ectobius pallidus. Taxonomy (NCBI): domain Eukaryota; kingdom Metazoa; phylum Arthropoda; class Insecta; order Blattodea; family Ectobiidae; genus Ectobius; species Ectobius pallidus. Next base: position 19,400,974 of record CAXKWD010000010.1, read on the forward strand.
CATAAAGGGGCAGCCGTCAGTACCTATTGAGATATATAAATGGCTTCATTCTACGTGCTGAAATTTCCGCTACTTGATACGATGCTCTTGTCGTCAGTTCTTTTTATTTACTATAATATACTATACATAATTTTTTGTTCACACAAAAGTTTTAAACATTTTTATTTTTTAAAATCTTAATTTAGAGTCTTGGATACTTGCTCTCAAAATTTGAACGCACAGTAAGATTAAAACATTTCTGACTTGTACTATGACACGACATATTAAACACATTGCATTACCTTCCTTCTTCCCAGGTATGAATAAACATTCATGTTCTGTCTTGAAATATTCTTCCCTCTTCTAATTTTTTATATTTCCCTTTTGAAAATACACCAACCATAACTAACCACTCGCACTGAAACACACTTCTAACCACTATGGATAATTAAAACTGACTGTAAAGTTGTAGAGCAGGTTTCAGTTCAGTCGACATCTTAAAACTTCAGGCTGCCACTAAGAAAGGACTGACATGTGCTTCATTGCAAGAAATGATTCAGGGATGTTCAACGTTTTCTCAAATTCATATACAGTGAACACCACTTAATGTAATCATGGATAATGTTATCAGTCAGGTAATGTTATCACTTTTATGAAGTCCCATACAGATTAATAATCGTACATTGAAAAAATGCTGTTTCTTGTTAACAATGATTCGGTTTATGTTATCACGTTTTCTGTTTTTTGGCTTTATTTCCAAGTAGGACTACTGTATGTCATTCAAAATTTTGAATTTTAAGGTTTTGTTTCTAACTTAACTGTATTGTGTTGTATTGGAAGTAATGGTACTGTTCCCACCTCATTGATGATTAGTAGACTTTGGATTTTAGGTAAAAACCTTTTTTAATCCTTAAGTGATATATGGACGAAAAGTTGTATATGCATGTTTCATAAGTGACTGTGCCTAAAACTAATACTTTTATAGGACCTAAAGCAGCCTATTTTTACGTTAGAGCATAATATTGCCTTTTTGCTTGTTTTTCCTCTAAAGTTCAAAATAAGCTTTTTTTTGTTATGAATTCTAGCATTTATTTTCAGTTCATACTAAATTTTTAGCTCGGAATGTGCAGTACATGACACATGTTTCGTGTTTGGAATTCCAAAGAAAATGTAGTGTTTTTCTCCCGACTCCCACATCCAGTAACAAACAAAAAAAAAAAAAAAAAAAAAAAAACGTAGTTCTCTGAATCGCTGAGGGGTACAAGGGGTTGAATATGCTAGCGTGCGTAGCTTCAGGGCGCAGGGATTAGGTTTTCACTGTTATGGTAGTAATACAGGCCCTAGTAATAGGTTTATATAATTCTGTGTACCATAGGCCTATATCTGTGTTTTATCATGATTATTGATTAATGGTGACTTCAATAAATATAATATTCTGCATTGCAATTAAGATATTTCAGAAAATTGGCAACTTAACGATTTTATAAGAGACTATTTTACGATTTTTAGGACCTATTTTCCAATTTTTAGAGCCTATTTTAGGTACCTAAAACAACATTTTTAGCGACCTAAAAGTCCGAAGTATAATGATTAGAGTGAAATGAAAAGACTTGAACAGACAGGTGTTTGTTCACCACAAGTCATTAAACTTCCAGAAACACAATGAGTATGAAATACTGGCTAATGGACTCCAAAGGGAACACAGAAACAACTAAAAACGTTTTTGTTGATTGCAAAAATGGTTGCTTGCAGTCTAATATTATATTTTGAGTGGCTCAATGATTCACAGTTATGTATTATCTTGTATGTATGAATAAATACCTTTTAATTCTTTTTTTTATAGTGTATTATCTTATGTATGAATAAGTAACCTTCATTTAACTCTTTCGGCTGGTCATTCCATGTGAAATCAACCAGTGCTCTGAACCTTACCATTTCAGATTTTGATAATTTTTGGTACACTTGTTGTACCCATAGAACAGATGAAAAATACAAAATTTTAAATTTTTTGGGCTATTAGTTTTTGAGTAATAGCCATTAAAAAACGTAAAAAATCGTATTTTTTGCAAAATTTCGATACAGTAAAACTGCGATAACTTAAAAAGTATTAGGCCTAGAGAGCTCAAACTTGTTTTATTCTCTTCAGATTTTAATGGGCTTTAACCTGATATATAACATGACTGTCTTTCATCAACTTACATTTTTTTGGAACAAGTTAAAAAATATATTTTTGAAAATCTCAAAAACACCCCTTTTAATTTAAAAAAAAAAATATATGTTATTTGTATACTAATAGGCTACCTATATACCAAGTTTCATAATGGACTTACAATGGACTCAGCTAAAAAAAAATAAAGTCTTCATAGTGCTTAAGCCAAATTTACTGATAAATGTCACCCAAGAGTGCGCATTTAATATTAAGTTTTTAAATACGAATAACATCAATGTTTTATAACTGAATAATGAGAATGTATACATATTTAACTTAATAAGCCATTAAAATGGTTTATTAATATAACACTTTTTTTCTAAGTTTTAATGTGTTTGTAAGAATAGCTATAGTTTTTTTATTTTTGCATGTTTCGCCTACACTGTGAACACTAACACCACCAAGAAGAGATAACAAATGAGTGCTCAATTAAAAAAAGTGAGCCAGAGCCTGTGCTTCTCACAGCATGTGAGTCAGAGCTTTCCTGACACAGCATGTGAGTCAGATTTCCTGTCACACCCTGTGAGTCAGCTCTTTCCTGTCATAACATGTTCATTCCACTTGGCTCTCTTGTTTTTCCCAGTCAGTTGCTGTTAGGATTGTGAACTGTATGGTTGTCTACATATTCATAATGTGTTAAAAATTATTTTAAAGGTTCATGTGCTTAAAAGATAATGTAATTTTTCAACTAAATTGTTTTCGTGTATATATTGAAGAGTTGATACTTCCTTCAAAGTGTTAAGACTGTTATTTATTTAGTTAACTATTATTAGCTTTTGTTATGAAGCTAAATATTTCTTTTTAATTCCTAAAAATGGCAAACAAACAGCAAAAAAAAAAAAAACTGGTGTATTTATAATGTTAAATGTTGTAACCCATATAAGGAACAAAAACATCCAAAAACGGAGAAAAAATATCTCAGAAATGTGACAGAAAGTATGTGCTCTTTAAATGTGAACATTAAAATGGGTATGAAAATATGTAACAAATGTAGGCAAGAAGTGTATAGTGAACTTAAAATACCAGAACAGGTAGATGATAATGTAGCTGGTACAAGCCAAAAGGATGACATTGTTGACGAATCATTTACTGACCCAGGAACATCAATAGATTACTTGAATAAATCACTGGAACCTATTGGTGAATCCCCAATAAAAAAGAAAAAACTTGTTGTAGAAAGTTATTCCACAAAAAAGATTGAGAAAATAGTGACAAGCTTGGAAAACCAATTAGTTTCTTCTAAGAACGAAGACGAAGAAGAAAACAAAGAAGAAAAATGTGAGTCTGAAATTATTGAACAATTGAAAAAAAAATTTGCCCAAACAACTAAGCGAAGTGAAAAAATGACTATTTTATCAGTGTTACCCCAAAGTTGGACCTGTAAAAAAATTGAAGAAGAGTTTGGTGTCACTAATTATATGGCTCGAGCTGTAAAAAAATTAGTATATGAAAAGGGAGTTCTTTCAACCACGAATCCAAAGCCTGGCAAAACATTAAGTGAAGATACTGCACAGGTTGTTAAAGATTTTTATCAAGAGGATGACATAAGTAGGATTATGCCTGGTAAGAAAGATTGTGTTACAATCAGGAATAAGGGATTGAAAATTCAAGTGCAGAAGCGTTTAGTTTTAGCTAACCTAAATGAAATTTATCAAGCTTTTAAAGAAAAACATCCAACTCAACGAATTGGCTTCTCAAAATTTTGTGAGTTAAGACCTAAAAATTGTATTTTAGCTGGTAAAAGCGGAACTCACACAGTATGTGTGTGTACTGTGCATCAAAATGTGAAATTGATGATAGTTGGTTCAGGGGTACAAAATTTTAATTTGGATGGATCACCTCTTAAAACATATCACACTTTCCTAGCAAAAATTATGTGTAACCCTCCGGCCCCTCAATGTTACATGAATGAATGCAGCAAGTGTCCAGGGACAACATACCTGAAAGAAGCATTGGCTGAGATATTTCAAAACGAGGTAATTGATGAGGTAACATTCAAGCAATGGGTGACAGTAGACAGATGTATGATGGAAACAGTTGTGAAAGAAATTGATGATTTCATAGAAGATTTTATGGAAAGTCTCTTAAAACTGAAAACTCATTCATTTATTGCATTACAACAGAAAGATTACTTCTTAGAATGTAAGGAAAACCTGGTGGAAGGTGAGATTATCATTAACTGTGACTTTGCAGAAAATTATTCATTTGTATTGCAGGACGAAGTGCAATCATATCACTGGACGAGTAGCCAAGTCACACTGCACCCATTTATTGTATATTATAAGTGGCAAGAAAAACTACGACATATGGAGTATGTTTTCATTTCAGAGTGTTTGCTACACAATACAGTAGCATTCTATGCTTTTCAAAGAAAACTGATACAAATACTGAAAGATACACTACCATTCGAGTTAAGCAAAATCACTTACTTTTCTGACGGCAGTGCTGCGCAGTATAAAAACAGAAAGAATTTTTTTAATCTGTGCCTACACAAGAATGATTTTCAAGTAGAAGCAGAATGGCAGTTCTTCGCTACATCATACGGCAAGAGTGCCTGCGATGGATTAGGTGGCACAGTTAAAAGACTAGCTTCCAAAGCTAGTTTGCAAAGACCATACAATGACCAAATACTAACACCAAAACAGCTTTTTGAGTTTGCTAACGACAATATTCCCAGTAATATACTGCACAGTTGATGATTACGATGCAGCTGAAAAGAAACTTCTTCCGAGATTCAATGATTCAAAAACAATTGAAGGTACTCACAAAATCCATACGTTTATACCGATTTCTGAAAATCGTCTTATTACAAAGTCATTCTCATCAAGTGCACAAAGTGTGACAGAAATTGGAACAAAAGTTGATTACTTAACACCTACAGATTTACAGAAAATTGACTCTGGATATGTTATAGTAGTCTACGACAAATCATGGTGACTTGCTTCTGTTCTTAAAAAAAATGATGAAAATGAATTTAAAGTTAGCTTTTTACATCCTAAGGGGCCATCCCCCTCATTTTTTTACCCCAAACCAAATGACATGCTAACAGTACCCAGTAAATCAATTCTAGGCAACTGGAAGAGTGTACACGTTAAGTAAAACTGAAATTAGTGCTTCATCACATGCTTTAGAAAGATTTTTAAGAAATCAAGACTGAGTGAAAGCGTTACAGAAACAACATTAGGCCTACATAAACAATATACAGGTAAATGAAAACTCTTAAACAATGTGATATTACTACTAATACTAAGATTTGTTAAAAACTTGCTATAATTTTATGAATACAATTTGTGGAAATTACTTTTTAGTAAATAGCCTATGGCAACAATTCAACAATTTTATTTGTAAAATAATTCAAAGCCTGTTCCTTCCTGAAAACTGATAAGTAAATACCCTACTAGTGTATAGCTTAGACTTGTGTTAAAGGTTTTCTGTGTTCAGTTATGCAATTTATATGTTAAGAAGTATTGTGGAGGATGTTATTACAAACACATTAAAACTTCAAAATATTTAATTAATAAACAACTATATAGGGTTACTGAGTTAAATATGTATACATTCTGATTATTCAGTTATAAAACATTGATGTTATTCGTATTTAAAAACTTAATATTAAATGCTCACTCTTGGGTGACATTTATCAGTAAATTTGGCTTAAGCACTATGAAGGCTTTATTTTTTTTTAGCTGAGTCCATTGTAAGTCCATTATGAAACTTAGTATATAGGTAGCCTATTAGTATACAAATAACATATATTTTTAAAAAAAAATTAAAAGGGGTGTTTTTGAGATTTTCAAAAATATATTTTTTAACTTGTTCCAAAAAAATTGAAGTTAATGAAAGACAGTCATGTTATATATCAGGTTAAAGCCCATTAAAAACTGAAGAGAATAAAACAAGTTTGAGCTCTCTAGGCCTAATAGTTTTTAAGTTATAGCATTTTTACTGTATCAAAATATTGCAAAAAATACTATTTTTTAAGTTTTTGAATGGCTATTACTAAAAAACTATTAGCCCAAAAAATTTAAAATTTTGTATTTTTCATCTGTTCTATGGCTATAACAACTGTACCAAATATCTTGAAATCTAAAGGGGTAAGGTCCAAATTAATTCTTTTATTGGTTGATTTCACATGGAATGACCCGCTACTGTTATTAGTTGGTTAATGTTATCAGATTAGCTATATCCCAAAGTGATCACAGTAAAGGGTGTACACTGTAAATGAAATATTAACAAAATTGATAAACTTCATTTTGATCTAAAGGGGGGAATACATAGAATTTATTATAAAGGTTACTCCTTATGCCCCTTTAAAAGATGAGGGAAAAAACTAATCTTATGCAACAAACTGGGAGACTTGTGGAAACAGTTACTAGATTTATGTGTAAGCAAAGTTTATTACCAATGACAGCACAAACAATAGACAAAAACAATTATTTATAACCATATAAGAATTTAATGACAGTGTGGAAATTGGAATTAAGATGCTGTTTAAATGCTATAGGCCCAAAATCATGTGATCTTAGCAGTAAAACCTGTATTGTCAGTAGAAACATAAAGACTGGTTTGTTGCATAAGGTTAGTATTCTTTCCTTATCTTATAATGGGGTGTAAGGAGTAACCTTTCAAATAAATTCTATTAACAAAATGATAATTACTTCAAGAGCCGCATTAAATGTCATTGAGAGCCATGAGTTCCACTGGAGTCTAATTTAATTTTTCTTGAATTAAATGTGCATTGTACAGATTTACAAATATTAACATACGTTCAAAGTAACTGGTCGAAATCTGCTGTACCGTACTACGACTGGACTGAAATACTCATGAACACTCATGGCACAGGATTGTTCAATTCTTTGATGTAGATTCAGATTATTTGTCAGATTGCCATTAGGCAGATTGACATGTCAAACGTGTATTTACAATATTTACAAATTAAGATAAAAATAAAACACTGTTTTAATTATACAAGTATAGAAGTCAAAAGATTGAGTAGTAAAATCTAAGAAGTCGTAAACCGTACACAGTAATCATACAACAACTTAAAGTTTCATTGAAAAATTCGTACACAGAGTAGTAACATTTGTTAAATAATAATTTCTTTATTGATTTTTAAAAACAGGTGATAGTGAATCTTGAATTTGTTTAGGCATTTTATTAAAAAGTTTCATTCCAACATGGCAGATACTTGTGATAACAAAGGAATCAAGAAAAACTTGAAACATATTGCATAACAACTTTAGGTATGTACAACGTTTAACTTTCAGGTTTCTGAAAGATTAAAATTAGAATTATTATTCGTTATTAGTGAACTGTCTGGAGCATCTGCTTCAGTCATTCCGGGTTTTGTATATGTATTTATATGTGTAAGTAAAATAATTTTTTTTTAAATCATTTAAATTGATTCCATTGTTCTGGTAATGTAAGCTCCATAAAAATGGGCCGACAAGACTTTTTTCAGGAAGGTTGATTTTGCTACATTCTGAATGAGATGCTCGCTCTTAGTGAAAACAGCTTTGTGGACTACTACCACCCAAACTCCTAGAGGTTGAATGCCATTGAATTATAGTATTAAATTATTTTTCTAGTGATTCATTGTTTGATAATTTTTAAAACTTGCAATACTACTTCTAACTAGTTTTTTTTTTATGAAGAAATATTGGGAAAATGCTGATCCAGTATTATTTTAGGAAAGCATATAGGCAATTTAAAGTCAAACCCGGTTTTGAAAAGTGTAGTAGTTATTTCAGCTATTCAAAAATACATCAATATTATACAGTAAACTGTGTAAAACCAAGAAAATATTTAATCCCATGATACTTTATTCAGAGCGATAAGAAAATAGTCAGGAGTCATGAAAACTCTTGATGTATCTGAGAGAGACCAGACCAATTAAGCTAACTGAAGGCAGAGCAGCTTCCAGTACAACTACCTCATCGAATTTGGTTTTTATAACTGAAATTTTAAGGGGGCTTTTCATGAAAACGTTTGTCAAAATTTTGATTTTTTTTTTTTTAAATAGCTCTAACGATTTTAATAAAAATGTAAAATCTGAAACTTTTATACAATCTAATGAAATTACTAAAAAGTTTTTTTCTGCGAAAATGACTTTACTCGTATCCATTTTCAATTTTCCTAGATTATCTCCATTACATTGGGCGATACATGGAAACTTAGCACAGTCAAGTTGTAGAAAGAATTAAAAAGAACATTTTTTGTTAAATACATTTCTTTATAAAATTAATAGGTATCAAGATATACACGAAATAACATGACTTAAATGCGAATTTCAGAATGTTCATACATTTTGATTAAATTATGAATGATATTCTTCTGTTGCACATAGTAACAAAAATACTACAATCTAATTATTGTTGTGAAATGTAGTCAATTTACCTCAGTCGTAATGAACACACCAAAATCAATTAGAGCATGGTGGTATAGGGTAATAAAGGAAGAGGTCCTGGGTTCAAATCAAACCTCGCGGCCACTCAAATTTACCAGTAGGCTCTTGTAATGACTCATTCGTGCATCATTTGCTTCTATTGTTCGGTGATATTTCAATGTATCCTGCACTTTTGCCTTTGAGATTGAGGAAACCATGCAAACCCCAAGTTGTCGTTATTATTGTTATTATTATTATTATTATTATTATTTCACTGTAGAAACATTGGGCATAAAGATCGACCCTGAATGGAAAGCATCAGGGTCGATCTGCTCAATCCTTTAATGAGACTTCTTTTACCAGAGCGATTCTTCAGTTCGTTTCCTCTATTTAATACAATGATGTTCGAAGAGAGGAAATAATACTGGAAATGAAAAAAACATATTAGTTTGAGTTTCGTTTTCTCTTCTTTTCTCTCGGCTTTTTTTGGAGTAGAAAGTAAACCAGATGTTTTATCTTAGCAACATGAATAAATTATAGGTTAGGAACGAAGCAAAATTACAATTTATAAATTTTACCTACGATATTACTATAATATAGGGCTATGTTGATTTTTCTGGGACAGTATTGCTTTTTATCTTAACACTTACTGGTGGATTTCTAACAGAAACGAGTACCAGAAGCAATCCTGGGGGTACTGGTAGTCAATGAGTAAAACCGACTTCAGCATCTTCAATTGCCGATTGTCTCAAAACCAGGAACCTTAACCTCCAGGAATCCTAAGGGATGTAAGTTTCAGGGAACATGTAATTTTGCTGAATCCATTCTTTTTTAACCCCATCCCCCACTGTTGGAATACAGTAATGTTGAATTGTATGGACTTCTATTGGTACGTAAGTGTTCAACCGAAATTGAGAATTCTGTTAAGACGGTAATCTGGGGCATTGAATCTGAGCAGTACAGAATTAGGACAAAGGCCATGGTCAATTATACTGAACTAAGTCGGACATTTGCCTTGAATGAATGAGGAAAAGCTGAATGTTATCATTCAAGATCGTGCGACAGTAGACTAATAGTGGGACATGATATAAATAGGGGCTGTGATGTCTTGTGTACCTTAAGCGTGATGGGAATTCCGCCAAGATTTGCCAGCTACCTAGTTGTTAATTTCCTACGAATGTAAGTGTGAAATTTGTCAACATTCTGGCGTAGTATGTGGATTCTTTTAGTGTGTTTTTCGCAGATGCTTTTGATGATGCGTGGATATGAAAATATGCCGTGAAGTATGTTGGTGAACTTTATCCTTGATACATCTAAAAAAATCGTATTATCTAACAAATTATTTAGTAATTCTTCTAAGCAGTGTGCACACTTTTCTTTTATGGTAGGCCTACGGCCTGTTCAGTTCTCATTATTTCACGACAGCTTTATTTCAGTTCTCAGAGGAATAGGGCCTAACTGATTGCCTCCACAATAGTGAATATTCATCTATTCTATATGTACACATACTGAATATATTTTTAAAATAGCCGGGGCTTAATGTCTGAAGTTAAATCAAACAGATTGGTGTTGAAGTTCTTGCAGTCATTTGTAGTGCAATCACTTCTAACGAAAATACAATACTACGGCAGTATTCAGAGTGAGTAATATAAGGATGGGATGGCTGACTGTATTAGCCCATCTTAAAATAAAGATTCAGTGTGATAGTTGGTAAGGCACTGGCTTTCTGTTCGTAAGTTCGCAGGTTCGACCCGACCCAGACCGGTGGGAAGTTATTTTCTGGGTGGGAGGGGAGACTATACAAAGCCTTGGTCTGTCATATATGTTGAACTGAGGGGTTGCTGCTGTAAGGAAATTGAACCTGAAACGTAGACGTAGAAAATTGCAACTTTACTTAGTTAGCCATTAAGGTAGAAACATGTTGGATATTCACAAAAATATGGCATATTTCTTGCACAGTTAGTCTGTGTGAATGTTGGTGTCCGAGAAGTGTATTCTTTATATCTTAAAATGTATGTCCTATGGACAGGTAGAGTCCATCTTTTTAAATTTGGTGTAAGCGTGCGAACGTTGTTTTAATTGATCCACACAACTTTAGGAATCTAATAATAGTTTCAATTAAATAATAATCAAAGTTCCCTGGCACTTTGAATTTACATGTTAGATTGACCAATCAAGTTAAGGGATTCGTACAATTTAAAGCATTCGCACACAACGGTGACTGCAGTAAGTACAAAGAAATCTCGTTTCGCGGGATTTGCAGTTTCTTTCAGTATTATTATTATTAGCTTTATTATTATTTTCAGTCTCCTGACTTAGTGTCCTCTCTGGTGGCTGGTCTATTTGGAAGGTGCTTACGTTAGTTCTGAATAATTTATTCGAAATGAGGAGTGGTTTTGTAAAGTAAAATGCAGAAATAATGTTATTAACATTCCACGCAATATTATTTTTGAAGTGAAACTCTATAAGATTGGCTCTATAATGTTAAGATTTATATAATCTATTGGTCAGCTGACCGACAACCTAGGATACGCCAGGAAATAAATCGGGAGTTAATATATGATCGATACAGTAGGAACAACATGTGACGTACGGTTTTATCTAGCCTAATAGCCCTGTTTTTTAATTCATAATTTTTAGTTTATTGAACAGTATGTATACTATGCTATTCATAAAATTTGTAATATTTGTTAAATCTTTTGGATATTTTTTCTTGCACCGAGAATTCTCTGAATTTACGAAGATTAAATAAGGGTTTTCCTCTTTTTGTTATACTACAAGAAACTTATATTTCAAATAAAATTTTAAGAGCGTTTTACATGTCCACTTTTCTCTCTGCTGTGTTTGTACCTCTTTAGTTATTGATGACGCATGGATATGTGAAAATATGACGTAGAGAATGCTTATAAACTTCCGCAATATAGTTTTAAAATAACTACGCATCTATCTTAATGCATTTTTCAGAACAGTGTACATTCTGTGTAAAATTTCGAATCTTCTCTGTCAAGGTAGAAGGAAACACAAATTCTAAATTATACTCGTTGGGACGACTCAGCTGGTGACATCGCCAATTCACGTTCGGCAGTTCGTGGGTTCAGGTTCCGTGCCAGACGAATCAATGTATAGGGGTTTGTCCCCTCGAAAATAAGAATACTAGATTGGAATTTACTTAATACTTCACTTATTTCAAGGGCCCCCCTGTCCGTTGAATGTACTTATGTATTGTAGAAGGCCCTGCGCCGTGCTAATCACACTCAGAATCCCTTCATAAATTCACCCATGTCCCTCTTCGGGTTGTGTAGTCCTCTCCGAATGATGGTTTGTAAAACCCAGAGAAGGTAAGTGATGCAGAAAATAATATTGTTGTTTGTAGTAACTTAGATTACTTTATCATCACTCGTTAATAGACTAATATTCTAAGTGAGGGAGTTTTTTTTATAACTAAATATAAATTTAGTTACAAGAAGATTACCGGTTAGTCTTAACATAAAATTTTAGATAGCATTTTCAAAATTTTGTTTAAAAAAAAGTGAGGTTTAATAACCTGATATAAAGTTAGAAATCCATGACACACTAAATGCGTTATCAGTCATCACATCAGCCTTAGCGTATCCATAATTGATCATTAAGTAGGCCTATACATGTATTAGCCGTACTTAGAACTTGTATAGTTTTTTCGAGTTTACTAACCTAACCATGTTGATTCTACCCAGTTCTTTCATTCGTTGAAGGCCAGTAATGATAGGGTTTGACCCCATATTTTATGGAAAAAAAAAAGAAGAACCTGACTGAAATTTCCCAGTGACCATCTTAGAGGGGAGTGGCCTTCATAATGTGCTGTAAATTGGGACACGGGACCCACGGTTTGACCTCTTTTTGTAGGGCATGATTTTTTTCTAATTCCTAGACTAAACCCTCGCCGGGTTTGGACCTGCCAAATAATGTCATAATTATAATTAGACTTCGGATGTTAGGTAAAATCCTGTTTTAATTCGTAAAAGATATATGCACAAAAAGTTGTAGGCCTGTATACGAGTTTATACGTGAATATGGCTGAGACTGATGCTTTTATATGACCTAAAAGGCCTATTTTCAGGTTAGAGCCTAATATTGCTTTTTAGCATGTTTTTCTTCTTCAAGTTCCAAATTAGCTATTTTTTCTATATTTTTGTTATAAAATAGAATCCTTTTTCAGTCCATATTGAATTTTTAACTCGAACTGTACAGAACATGTCATACTTAATAGTAAGTTATGTTTAAAGAACAGCAATATCTTTAGAAGTATCAAGAAAGAATTGGAAGAAATTAATGTTTTTAATAGGTCTATTACTCAATGAACTGTGTCTTCTGAAATATAAATACCATATAAAATTCTGAAGTAAAATATCTTTCCCTTCTGAAAATTATTCCTTGGACTTTCCGGAGAAATTATTTATTTTGGTTCAAACTGCGTTATCCAGAAACAAAAGAAAGTGCATGGGATGAATAAACTAGTGGATCTGACTTCTACGTAAAAACTCAATTCTGTTGTTCCATGCGTGTGTTGACTTAAGTGTGTAATATGAAATATCTGAAACCAATTATGGACAACAATTGGAAGAAATTAATGTTTTTTATAGGTCTATTACTCAATGAACTGTGTCTTCTGAAATATAAATACCATATAAAATTCTGAAGTAAAATAGTGTAGCCTGTTACATATTAATGAAAGTAATATGGGCCTAAGTAATAGGGCTATGTATTTCCGTGTGCTGTATGTCCGTGTTGTTTAATCGCGATCATTGTTGAGTGGGCATATTAATACATATAATTCTGTATTATGTGTGAGATATTTAAGAAAATTGATAACTTAAATTGAATTGACGATTTTATAAAAGAGCCTATTTTCCGATTTTAAGACCTGTTTTCAGATTTTAGGCACCTAAAATTGCATTTTAGCAACCTAAAAGTCCGATAATTTTAATGTGCCATATGTTATTAATGGAAAAATAACGATCTCATAAATGTATATTTTGAATGAAACATAACTAGTGCTACGTATCTAAATGTTTTTCGTTTTCCAAGCAGGACCGATTGTGAGCGGCCCGAAAAATCTTTCTTTTGAATGAAACATAACTAGCGCTAAGTATCTAAATGTTTTTCGTTTTCCAAGCAGGACAGATTGTGAGCGGCCCGAAAAATCTAAAATAACTTTTTTTCGGGGGTATCCTACATGACCATAAACGCATTTCCATATTGTATCAATTCAATAGCGGTTCATTAGTTGGAGTAAAATTTTGGTTGTATTTTATTTTGTTCATTGTGTGGTACTATTCGGAAAGAATTCGCGTGTCTTACAAGGATATCGAGCATAATGGTGCATAACTTCGTAGTGTGATATTTTGTATTAATAACGAGGGTTTTGCTTTATTTTTTATTTTTCAAACATACAGTACACATATACAGTTTGTGACTTTGTAATGAAATTTATAACATCTTTGATATAAATATTATCATTGTTCCATGATACCTTCATATTTTTATACCCATCGGCCATTAGTATTGTGACTGTTCTTATACAATTACAATATTACAATAATTACAATAATTACTAAGTATGTGGATTATGCAGTCAAAACTATTGAGAAGGTTTAATTCTTCCGCTTTAACATGATTTTTTGATCCTTTGCAACATAATTTTTAGCAAAGTAATATCCGTTAGTAGTGTGATTACCATAGCCTTTTACATTTCATTTATCAACAAAATAAAGTATTTTTACATTAACGCTATTTACATAACTAGTGTACCATTGATAAACTTCATTCCCGTAAAGAATTATATAGTTGTAATACTATAAGCTATTCTAACCATCTTATCCTCTATTTAATATTTACAAGTGTAAAACGAATGCTTATGTTAATACATAAATTCAGCACACACACACTTGCACGCCCGTACTCACATACATGTACAGCCGGCTGCAAAAAGGATGGGCCCCCTTAAAGTTACAAGTTCCAAATACAGAATTGGCTACTGTTTATGCTCGTCTCGTCATCATCTGCATGCACAAGATAGTTGTATTTTGTTTAAAAGCCTGATGTTTGTTATTAAATCGAATATACTCTAGGTTATCTGAAGAATTAAATAATAATTTCGTTGAGGAGCATAAAATCCATTGGCACAAATACTGAATAATCACGTACAGTACTCGCCCTGGAACTGAAAGCATGTACGACGTCAACGACAGAGGCGGCGGGAATTCGAATGCAAGCGAAATGTGCTAAGATGAAAACATTGACGGTATCGCGCTAGACGTATCCACGTGGTTACCTAAAACGCATGGAGCCGTGGACTTTATTTTCATGGTGGACTTGAGCACTCCATGCATGCGCACTGCCAACGACAAGTTCGAATTTAACGGTCACGAAGCTTTCAGATTCCATGCGAGAAGTGTAATATGACTGTGCTAGAAAACTGGATACAGTCGTTAAATCGCTGATCTGTGAGACGAGTGAGGAATACTCGTACTGGTTCTACATTCGAATCTCAAAATATCCTGAATTATTTTAATTATAAGCTTCTAGCAAACGAACAAGGCACTAATCCCAGCAACAGAGTAGGATTACCTCCACAACGTCTCTGGGTTTTTACGTATATACCTTAGGAGCGAGTCTCACCGCTCGTAGAGTTCCTGGCTAGGGGAGGTAGCTGCACCCTGATTGGCTTTCCCACTCCACTGTTGTCTGTCTCTGTGTCTGCGGCATTATCCCTCCACTCAACTACAGTGGTATAGTGGAGGCTAGACCTATGTAGACAGTCGGGATGCTTTGAGGATTAAGCCATTGTCTGGCACTTAAGGAGTGGTATGGTAATGACTGAACGGCAATCGTCTGGTGCCCCACGTGGAGTCATAGCTAAAATGTCAAAAATTCAGAAATGAGCACTGATTGGTTGCACACGAAATTCTATTGGCTGTCAGGCAAATTCAACGCCCAAGAAAACACGCTGAAAATCCAGAATATACAACTCTATTGTCCAAGACACCCTCATTTCAAGTTATTTACTGCGGATTATAAGGGTCTGTCGGCATTGCTTTGAAGAAAGTTGTATATGTAGAAGTAGTCTCCACTATACAGCATGATCTTTACTCTCTGCCCAGCGGTAGCTTACTGATCTTACGCGCAGCGAATTCGCGCATCTTGGTAACGAGACGTAACGAGAAGCTCGCTGGCTGGGTTAGTCTTCAAGGCCAGAGACGTTGTGGGAGTAATCCTACTTTACTGTATGAAAATATATATTTCAGTCATCTCAATTCTAGTCATGTTATGTAATTATTAATTATGTGATCTCGGTAGAAGTACTGTATATAATTTTGTAATGGTACTGCAATAATATTTGAACTTAGTTGTGAGACTATATCTAAAACAAAGACTTGTTTTTTCATCTCTACCTTTGCATAGTTTATTAGAAGTTTTTCTTTATGAATTCAAGTTTTTTTTGTTAATAATCGTCACAGACAGTAATGGGGCAATCCAGCTTAGAACTTCAGCCAGCATTATCTTGCTAACCGAGAATTAGAATTTCCTCTTTGCTTTCAGTGTTATCAGAGTCGCATCCGGTATGGCGAAGTTCGGAGTCATATCTCCGCCAGTCCTTCTCATTACGGTCTTACTTATTCCATTTTACAAGTGCGAACTTGATATGCACTTAAAATATTGTCTTTAAATGTCAAGAGAAATGCCCCAGATCAAGGTCTTCAGGTTATTGATACCAGTGATTATTGCCACAAATTATGTACTTAACTTATTAATGGGGTTCAGGTTTTGACTGGTCATCACAGTGCCAAATTTTAAATCTGCCAGTTCTTCTTTAACCGTCATAGGCTATATTTATATTTCGGTCAGAGTCTTTTAAGACAGTGGAATGAGTAGATATTTTCCGCTCTAGAACCGGCCCTAATGTAATGTAAAGCCGGTTGTCGACCAAGAGCTAAGCTAAGTTAGTTGTCGACCAAGAGCTAAGCTAAGTTAGTTTAGCTTAGCTCACATACAGTGCTGGATTTCATATGTAGTTGTGCCGATAAAACTAGACTACATATGAAATCCGGCACAACTGTATATGGAATCCCTCACTGTTAGCTTAGCTCTTGGTAGACAACCGGCATAAAGAAGTCAGTCAGTTCCACTCTTACGTAGATACGAGTATGCGCTAGAGTGAGAAAGACTTACTTGTTTACTTCAGAGCCGGTTCTGGGGCGGATAATATCTACCCATTCCACTGTCTGAAAATGCTCTGACCAAAGTACAGGAATATAGCTATGTAGATCGCATCGCATATATAGCTGCTATAAAGTGTCTATGGAATGGGACATTACCTTTTTATTCTGTGTAGACCTGCATCAATAGATTAGAGATACATTGTTTCTTAGTTATACGAGTTTAGTAGTTTGAGTGCCATTTTTTACGGGACGAATATTGGGGTGGTATAGAACAGAAAGTTACTTAATTTATTTCTTACTGGGTGATAGTTTTCCTAATACATAATTCAGTAAAAGGTTTTGGAACTATGGCAATGTCGCGTCGCCTGGCCAGGTCTCCCACGACTCATATGTATAATAAGCGAAACGAATAGTTGGAAATTAGGCCTATCAACGAGAAGAAACAACTAATAATCCGAATTATCTCCCTCTTTAATTACGAAGTTCAACCTCCCCACCCCGTTTTCATGTCATCAGAATAAATAAGTTTGGGAAGGTACAAGTGAAAGGGTGGATTGGCCATGTAAAGACAAACCAGCTGTCTGAATTCATTGTCTAGCCCTAGCCTGTATGAAAACAATGCAGGAAGATGTTAATACAGTATATCTGGAGGTATTCGGCAGTGCAAATAATAAAATATTCTATTTATTTGTGAAACAATTGGTGCCATTCCGCTGCTGATCTTTCAGTACTCTCTTCCCTTGTTACATCGTCCAGCCCCTGCCTGACTAATGGCCGGTTTCTATAAACTCGCGAATTACCTATGGGTAAATTATCCCATGAACAGAATTTACACAAGGAAAACTCTTACGAACAGAAATAATTTAAAGATAACGATCACACACAGTTATGGCGAGTTTCTAGATAAATGTCCTCTAGGTAAATATGAAAATGAGAGAAATTTTATTTCTATAAACCAGGGTTAGATCTCTCCAAGGGTAAATCGTTGGGTTAATTTATCCTTTCATGGATGACTGGATAAAATTTAACCTCTCGTAGGATCAATATGGCGGACGTGCGCAGCTGATTGCAGTACCTGTAAAATACAGTTTTTAGAAATGCTGATATGATCTGTAGTGTTGACTTTGTTTCTCTGTAATAGGATAGGCTTAGCAGAATTTATATACATATTTCTTATTGAAATTTTCATGTACCGTACATTGTAGCTAATGACTGTATTTGCCGGTATTTGGTAGCACTGAGTGTGCAAACATTGCAAACTAGAGTCGTATTTCTAATTTTTCCTTCCTCTCACGCATTAGATCTCGACAATAGTAGTATTTATCTGAAGACAATATTATTCCGAACTAATTAGTATAATGTATATTGCAAAACCATGTCTTGACTTGCAGTATTGGAAACATAGGATGAAACAAGCACATCTCCGTTATTCAAGATCTATTCTCAGTGTTCACCGTAGCTCATTGTCAGCGTTCTGGATTACGGTTCAAGAGGTCCACTGTTCGATCCCCGGCATGGTATTATATATTATTTTTTATTTCCTCATACCATTAGTGCTCTGGTGGGTGATTCTGGAACTAAGTTGTCCATTGGATAATTTACCCATAGGTATTTCGCGAGTTTATAGAAACCGGGCATTAGAGATCAAGAGCTCCTTTTGACATTTCCAAGCTATCCATTTCGCCCGTGTACAGTAGTTGGGCTTACTGGAGGTGGGACCCTTGTTTATGTATATCTGCGTACACTCAACGGAATGGCCGTTGGCTTGAGCATTTATGAGACGATTGGTCTCATGGCTATCCATAATTGTGACCATGAAGTATACGGTACGTATTCTTGAGACGGAAGCAGGCATTCCTGTACGTTCAAAGAAGTACACGATTGCAGTTTACTTTTTGGAGCTGTGGCCTATTGGTACATCTCCGCCATCAGTGAAAATCATGCCGCTCAAACCCATGACACTCCGTACAGATTAGTATAATAAACCCGTCCGAAACTTTCGCACTACTTTTTTTTTTTTTTTTTCATAAGCCTGAAAAAAACTGAAATAAGTTATACAGTCGTTATATGTCGATTTCACAGAATGCACTGGCAATTAATGATGTTTGTATATTATTCACAGAACATATTAACATAGGCTGTATCGTAGCTTTAGCATGGCCAAACAGAATCGTAAGACAGCACAGGGAAACCACCTTCAAACTGTAAACAATCCGTCAATGACTACGTGTTACTAACCCATAAATAAGTAAGGGGCGTTTAAAATAAAATATAGGCCACTCATATATTAACGTTTAGTGTAGTTTTAACATTAATTCTAGCTTCAAAGTTGACAGCAGTCGCTACCTTTATAATTTGCCTCATTGTTAAGGATTGTTCATTAAATGAATCGCATACTGGGCTTTGAATCGAGATATCAAAACGAATTAACGTTCTGTTCGACTTTAAAATATAACATTTTAACTATTTGTTTTAGCCAAATTACTTGTTAAAAACTCAACGGTATTCAAAATAGTCAAACCGGAGCGAAAAAATATTTCGATTGATACCTCAGACGTGTGTAATGAGCTAATGACCCAGTACTCGCTTTGAAAAGTATAATATTCATTTACCGGGTTTGTGGCAGCTTGGCCGCTGATTGGTTGTCCCCGAGAGCCAATAAAAATGCAATGGGGCTTGGAACATTGCAAAATATAATGTAATATATTTAATTATTTATTACACAATTTTTCTGTATCAAGCCATGGTTAAGCAGTTAATAATAATGCTGCTCTTTATATATGTGCATTTTCTTTGGCCTAATCCTTGACTTCAGGTTGTTAGCCCTAATCAAAGCATGCTAATTTAGTTACACTTCTTCAAGTCCAAGTTACCTCTGGGTAACGGCTTTACAGTATCACTTAGGCGAAGGCATGACAATATTTATTCAGTCGTAACTTAGGCTTGACTAAGGTATAGACTACATGGCTTTAAGTTATTCCAGAAATCCATAGTTATTTTCGCTCGGAAGAATCTGTCAGCCTAGATTGACATTTTAGAAATGCTAGTTAGTATAAAAGCACATGTAAACTCACATGCTACGATCATAAGATCCGTTCTAGAATGTAGTGAAACATTATTTACATTCAAACACGGATCATGATTTCGTCCTCCGCGAAATATCTCAGACCGGGTAGGTGGGGCCTCCCACGTTCTGCACCTGTCGTAAATTTCCGTCATTATATGAATTTTTTCGTTATTTGGTTGTGTAATTTCCGCATTCCTGGTGCAGAATTAATTTTAATGATAAAATGTGGCAGTTCAACGGCTTATTTTTTTCCCCGTAGGTTTACAAACGATATCGCGCGTTCATTTTATCGCTTTGAATTTCGAAACAAATACGTTAATGGATGTTCGCTCTGTTGGTAGTTTTTCACCTCTGACCTTTGATGCGGTATCATGCTGTAATGTCGTGAAATAAGTCTTGCTGAATTTATATTACGGGCTACACCCTCGTCATTTCTCCTTAAGTGAGTGGAGTTCACATGTCTGGTACGTTCTTATTGCATTTCTGGCAATCAAATTTTGATGATCGAGTTGAACCGACGCGTGTGTATACCATGGCAGATCGTTCATAAAATGCGTTTATATGTCTCCCGGTGGGTAAACGATGATTGCTCGTACACAGTGAAAATTATAACCGTACAGCTGTTAATAATCGTAATGGTTAGAGCCTTTTTTAAAATTTTTATTTTAATTACTGCAACTTTTCAGCCTTCTCATCTTGGAACCTACCTGATTTTCCTTAGTCCATTGAGCTTCGAAACAGAATACACCATACAAAATTAACTTGTGCTCTTGGGAATAAAGCTGCGCTTAGAAACCCGTCAATGTACGAATTTACGAATACGAAATTTATACCACTGCCATTAGAAAGAACGGTTCAAAGAACATAGCAGTGTGTATGCTAATGGTAATTGTAATTGCCTTAGGAAAACAGTAGATGCACAAAGTGCATTGTTTATATTGGTTTCCGCTCTTTCGCTTGTCATTTATTGTATTTTTAAATTGAAAATTGAAAATTGACTGTGTATGTTTACATTTCAATTCGGTTTGATTAATTTCTGCAGCTATTTACATTAGCCTATCCGTAAACCGACTAGTGACCATCCCGTTATTATTCTGAACTCCCTATAATTTCCTCGATGTTTTAAACCAATTTCCTAAACAATAATAAAAGGACCAAGAAATGCATGTGACAGGAACCAGTTGTCTAATCCAAAGATATTGAATAAAATTAATACAAATGCTCTAATGCTAAATGGAGATTGTCTGTTTGTTTTTATATAACTAAGTCACGACAGCTGTCATAAGAAAAATTTCGTTTTTTTGAACGGAAGAATTTGGAACTGCTCTTAAAATTTTTAAGACGTGGTGTGTGGACGGGACATTCAAAATTGATCCAAACTTATTCACGCAATTTTTTACCGGTTTAAAAGCAGTGACAAATCAAAATGAAAATGTGAAATCACTATTTGTGCATTATTGTAATACAAAACAGAATACTTCCTTCTAGCACAGGTTGATTCATGAATTTTGTACATAACTTCAACAAATAATAGCTGTTAAGACAAACATGCCTAATTTCGCAGTATCTTATTATTTTATTTATTGCGAAACCGGGAACAGTAGGCCTAATGGAAAAAAAGGGGGAAAGCTGTAAAATGCAAGAGAAGCTCCGGTCAGTAAGAAGAACCATTTTTATTACTGTTCCCAATTTTTCTCATGTGACTGGCTGTGTGTGGCCGGGCATTGTCATGAACAAACGATTTCACGCGAAAGCATGCGCGCCTAAACATACTCAAGATCTTATCGCCGTCATTTGTTCGGGAACAATCGACCACCATCCCTACAGTCCAGATATCGCACCAAGCGATTTTCATCTGTTTCTTCATCTGAAGAAATTCCTTGGTAGAAAACATTTCAACGACGACGATGATGATGTGAAAAAAAAGTGCAGACTTGACTTTCATCACAGGCGACTTCATTCTTTGATGGAAGTCATACAAAAACTGGTTTTCCGTTACGACAAGTGCCTGAATAACGGCGATGACTATGTGGAGAACTAGAGAATGGTGTAAATTAATGAATGACAATAAAGTATGTAAAAAATAATGTTCTCCTATTTAAAACTAAACAAAGATTATAGGTACTTACTTTAAAAACACGCCTCGTACCTGTAAATTGTAAATCGCTTGGTATTCAGTTATTTCAAATATCACAGTTTTATAATTGAACTTATCAAGGTGATTTTCATTTCATTTTGAAGCTTGAAATGTCCTCTAGTGCTTGACATTGTGGAATCCCTGTTTTATGATTATTCTACTGTGTTCTAGATTTTTGTTTAAATTCAGCTGTATTTAAAGTCCTTGCAGCTTCGAGACCATATCAGGAGTTCAGGGTCTGTGTCAGCCATGAAACCACCGCTTGTACATTATTTTCTTTTCCGGGTGTATCTTATGGAGAAAATTTCAACTGATAATAATTTAAGTGCATATGATATCGAATGAAATAGCTAGGATGATTCATGGTAAGTAAATATCCAATTCGGCATTTGCTTTTACGACCGGGAAAATCATGGAAAAACCTAGGCTATATCAAATTGGCCGGTCACGGGATTCGAACCTGGGACCTCCCGAATGCGTTACTAACTCGGTCATCTCCTCGGTTCTAGTTTTTTTTGTAAAAATGATGTGAACAAAAAAATTGGTTTATCTCTTTGTAACAATTTAAAATCTTAAGTAATCTAAAAAAAGTCAGAATCTAACGATTTTCTTCTATCTACACTAGCTTAAAAGGCCCGGCGTCGCTCGGGTTTTGTATTTTGTAAATGAGAAAATAACTTATGAAGGACTTTCGAGTTTCGAACTATAGGTCTATAAGGTATAGGTATTTAGAATTTGAAATAAGGAAGAACGACTTATCACACACAAACTATTCCCTCAGAAAATGCTAGTTAGGCTATAGCTTTTTATAGCTTATAGCAGATCCCCGCGGCTTCGCTCACGATAATTAATCGGAAGCTTAAAAATGAAGAGCAAAATAATTAAACTATTATATTTATTAACACTTTGCACACGAAACATTCATAGGTCTAAACTAAACGATTGATAGGCCTAATTAATGAAACAGCTATAGGCCTAAATCCGCCTTTGAACTGAATTCCACGATTAGAAAGCGCTGCATGGGAAAAATAACCTCAGACTCGAGTTCCCTGAAGGAAAAAAAAAAAAAAAAACCTGCATAATAAGTTTCGTCCAAATCGAACGTTTGCCCAATTAGGCCTATATTCATTATTCTTCTTCCGTCTAGGGTGAAAATTTCCCCTGTCTGCGTGCCTTGACATTATAAACAAATGAATCGGCCAGAGTGGGCTTACAAAATTCAAACGATCGCGATGCTTTTATTTCCAAGTTATGACGTTAGTAGGCAAAGCCATCTGCAATTGATTTGACAACTGAAAAGTATTACTGAAAACTGATGCTTCGAAAACGCAAAAGCGTTCGTTTGGGAAGAACGGGCTTGATCAGTTTGTATTCGATCAGCTTCTAATCTTGCCTCCCGTTGCTCGTCTGTTTCTGAAGCTCGTAATGCCTTTTTATTTTGTGCTTGAGTTGTAGATCGACCAATCGATTTCCGTTTGGGGGCATAATTGTCGACGATGCTCGCAAATTCGCTGAAAAAATAATAAGTAAATAAATGGAAAAATTCAGTATTCGAAAGATATGAGAATTGAAATCGATTAAACTCACGATGAAAAAAAGTGAGTAAATGTATGTGACAGACAGACATATATTCGTTTTTATTTATATAGATGAAAAATGGAATAAGCCTATTGAGGCCGTGGTTTCTATATTCATTTGTCCAGACTTATAATTCCGTTACATTTCAGGCAGATTTAACGACCCTACATAAAAGATTTTAATTACGATTACATATAGAAGTGTTGTAGCCAGGACCCCGAACAAAGCAACTTCCCCGGAATTTTCTGTAAACCATCTTTCATAAAGCGGCCCTTACACGATCAATAATATTGACAATACAGTATGATATTGACAATAATATTGATCATGTAAGGTGAAAAAAAGAGTATTGACGGTCGATATTGAAGCGATATTGATGAAATCCAGATTTTCTGATCTCGGGGCGTCAATATTTAAAAGTGGAGGAGATATTGTCAATATTATGGAGCGTCTTGGGGTGGACGTCAATAATATTGTCAATACTCAGTTGTTGCCGTGCTTTCGTAGGGAACGGAAGTGATCTTTGTGCGGAGTATTATGGATTAAACAAGTGACCTTGAGAAAATATCTGAAGATCTTGAAATAAAATAAAATAAAAAAGCTAGAACGCAAGGTCCGATTGCTAAACAAAATGAGCTTAGTACAAAAGGTATGTTCATATTTAGAAAACTCTACGAACCCTGACAGCACCATACCGACTACCTCAAAAGTTTGGGGAGAAAAACTGCTCACTTTGGATGGCAAGCAGAGACAGTTTTCTGAGAAAGCAATAAATGACATGCTTTTTGAAGCAAGCTTGGGCACTCTCCATTGCAACTCCGTAAAAATAAATGAAGTATGTCGATGTCCAAGCCCTCTAAGTACCACACAACCGGGAACAAGTCGTGGCAGCACTTCATCCTTCTCCACATTGCTCTTCTCCTACTCACAGTGATAATCCACCACAACTAATCAACAACCAACATCAGGATTTATAAGCGGCGACTTTTTTCAACACCTTCTCAGATTGAGGATTTTGAATTTTGATTGCCTAATTTCTTGTAAGTAGGAAGGTATTTGGAAAATATATTTAAAACACTTACTTTCATGTAGTCTAGGACATGAACAAGAGTTTCACACGTTTCATTTCAATTATAGCTTCGCTGATAGTTGCAGGCGACATGATGACAGAGAACTTAAAATCTTCATTACAGGGATGCATTCTCTCATGTTTGTGTTCTGCCTTATGAAGAGTGGTTCCACCATCTGTAATAATTTTATGAACGTCCTTTCTTTCATTCTGAAATAATCTTCCGCATCTGTCAATCTGATTTCCCTCAGCAGCCTCATATGAGAATATTCTTCACGTTTTTTCAACCACTCTCTCATCCATCGATTTCGCTGAACTCGACGAATACTTCCGATAGCCATAATTATGGCTACACAACCTTTTTTCGATTGTCCATGTTTTCAAAACACAAAAATCCACGAAAATCCACTTGGAAAGACATAATTTCACTTGTCCGAATAGTGGAATCAAACGTACTGAGCACATTTATTCATAAAATTATTGACAATAATATTGACCGTGTAGGGTTTGGCGATATTGACGGTGGTACCCTCACGAAGTTAACGACTGTATTGACAATACTGGTATTGTCAATAATATTGATCGTGTAAGGGCTCCTTAAGAAGTATATTCCATGTTAAATTAATATTTAATATTACCTTATCATCAACTTCTCTAGCGTTTACAATAACATGAGATATCCATTGCCTTCCATAGCGATCGCGATGCTATTATTTCTAAGGTATGACAAAAATTGACAAAGCCTTCTGCAATTGATTTGACAACTGAAATGTATTACTGAAAACTGGTGCTTCGAGAGCTCAAGAAATGCACGTCTCATTCCCGTTTTCACCCATAACTCGCGAACGAAAGCTAAAATTAAAAATGTAATATGCCAGAAACCTTCGCGGGAATGTACTCAACAACTTCCCAAAGTTTCATGGCGATCGGATGAACGGTGTAGTAATGCATATAGGACAAACAGACATACATTCATTTATATACATATATATATATATATATATATATATACATATATATATATATATATATATATATATATATATATATATATACATATATATATATATATATATATATATATATATATATACATATATATATATATACATATATATATATATATATATATATATATATATATATATATATATATATATATATATATATATATAAAGAAATGTTTTTATCTTTCATAGTTTTGAAGTAATCGTGTTGGAAATTTATAGTCAATTTTTTATAAACAAATTACAAACTATTTACAAAGCATTTTTCTTGTGAAATGTCTTAACGTACAGACTAATTATGTGATAAATATTTAAAAATTGAGTCTTACTGTTTAAAAATAACATGTTCATACCTGAAGGTAAAAGCCTATATAAGCCTACCTCAAAGTTATAAAAACAGTTCCTAATGGGAAGCTCGGAGTGAATATGCGTGTGAGATTCATATTAGCTCTCCTCCAAATGCTTGCGTATTAGGTTATGTAATTATCAAGGTTTATGGCTTAACGCGCTAGTGCTCAGCAGCCATTCGAGCTACTAGAACAAATTGTCCTCTAGACACATAAAAGAAACCCTTCTACCTATAAAAAAAAAAAAATGCCAGTAGTCATTGTAGAAGTAAGCAAAAGTTGAAATTTTAACGACAGTAGTAACTAAACTAAACTCCGTGGCGCTACTTCCCTGGAGGGACAAGGCCTACCACCCGACCGCTGCGTCATCTACCATAGGCAGATGGCAGAATTGGGGGCATGTGGTCAGCATGCCGACACCCACGGTCATTAATGGTAGTTTCCATGACCGGAGCCGCTACTTCTCTATCAAGTAGCTCCTCAATTTGAATCACGAGGAGACCTCCCTACCTCATAAAAATCCGAGGAGGTACCGGGGATCGAACCCGGACCGACGGATCTGTAGTCAGCGACGCTAACCACAAGACCACGCTGGCGGTCATAGAAGTAACTAAAAATCATAATTAGAAACTTTAGCCCACCGCAGTGGCGTAAGGGATGCCTTCGCTTCTCACGCAATAGACCCGAGTTCGATTCCTGATCGAAACAAGTTTCCTAGGCGTAGACGTAATAGAATTCTATTGTTTTTCTTGTAGGTTCCTTGAGAACGCAATCTGATATAAATATTGGAAAAATCACGACAGCATTTTGTTAAAAATATCTTGTTTTACTTAGGAATGTAGTGTGATATTAAACATAAAAATTACGCGTACACCGTCAAATGGGTAACAATATTATTATTCAATAGGCTAAGCAAGAACCCAAATATATTTCTGTTACCATTGCAACCAGTGTATTAATTTCAGTACCCTGAACAGAGTTTTTGAAATCCCATTCACTGCACAATAGAAAAGAGAAACCTTTACCTTTTTTCAATTACGGTAGTTTAAAGAAAAGTAATTTTCGTCAGGATCGTTCTCCAAATTGAACTAGTGTTTGCTACATGATTCTGTTTAAAGTCTGCTCAGAGAGCTCTTGTTTCTAGTTCTTTAAGCCGATAGGAAGTTCAAGATCGTTTTTTTGTGAAAGAACTTCTGTTTGATATATTCAAAGAATCGTTGTATTGAAATCTAAATATGTTCTACGTGCTGCATTGTAGAAATTCTTGTTACGCATTTACTTGTGTAACCTAGACAAGGCTTCTGGTGTTGTGATATTATCATGTATGCAGTTTAAAATACAGATGTTTTGAGTTAGAGATGCAAAATAATCACGTACAGAACTGTAAAAATTTGTAGCATTCTTGGACGCCATTTTTATGTTTCTGTAGCATGCTAATTGTGAAGAACGCATTATTTCTAATGCATTTAGAGTCTAAAAACAGCTTAAATGTAATATGAAGTCTTCTAAACTTGGGTCGATAAAGTGACTACTCTTCAGAGGGAAGTAACCTTCATGTTTCGCACTTTGTTCTTGCATGCTTCCTTTTGCACTGAGGACTGTTGCTTCACTGGAAGTATCCAACCACGTACTTGGCTTACTTAATACTTACTTACTTGCAGATACAGTACATTGATTATTCTGAGCCTGGTTTTCTAACTGTTTGAGACTGGTTAAGTTGTGGTACACATTGTTGAGAAGTATTGTATGTAGCATGCAATACTTTTAATACAAATTTAAAAGAAAATATGGGGGGGGGGAATATAATATGAACCTGGGAAACGTTATGACTTAAAGGTATAATATAGTATTGAAAACCAGCCTATTTAAACAACATATTTTTTAAAATTCTTTCTACCAAATTAGATCTTGTAGAAGGAGAAATAAAATCAGGTAAACTGATATAACAAAGTGCCAGTATGTTTTTGTAGAATCAATTATAATTGCAATTATGATATGCAGAAAATAAGTTTTTCTAATCAGATTAAAATCGACCAGCGTCAGCAGAATTACAGATTTGTGATACCTTGACAATCGCGCACTCACATAAAAATAAAAATAAAAAAAATCCATGTCAAATCGGCCGGCTCCGGGATTTGATCCGGGGACCTCCAGAATACGAGTCCAAGGCGTTACCATGTAGCCAACTCAGTCAGTTTGACGGTGTCGTTTGATAAGCATAAGTGAAGGAATAGTGTTAACTGTCAAATTATACCGCTAGACAAAAATTAAAAAAAAAACATGTGACTTTTAATTAGTCGTTATTCTGGTACCGTTCAACCGATTAGATCCAAAATTAATAGGCTTCTTGACATGAACGTTATAAATGCGTATACCAAGTTTCATGAAAATCCGATAAAGCATATTTGAGTTAGGCTATGGGGTCTTTTGTTATATAATACCACAAAAATGCACTAAATTGGGCATTCCGGTACCGGCCAACCGATTTGGTCCAATATCAACAGACGTCTTCCCATGGACATTATAAATGTGTATACCAAGTTTCATGAAAATCCGATAAAGCGTGTTTGAGTTATCGCGCTTTTAAATAAAAACACTAAATTGGGTTTGACGCCGGTACCGGTGAACCGATTTGGTTAAATAACAATAGGGTTCTTCCCATGGACATTATAAATGCGTAGAGTAAACCGGGGTAATTTGAACAGCGGGGCAATACGGATAATGCTAAGATGTTGGCACTCCTGAGATCAAACGTGCAACGCCATGTTGACGATTATTGCACAGTGAGAAGAATATATTGTTGTGAACTCTCTCTGAAAAAATCAGATTGCTGAGGCTGAAATGGACGTCTGTGAATATATTTTTCTGGAGGAAGGTATGTAGCAAAACTCCTATCTATTGGCTGCTTATAATATTTCACTTCAGTTACCTAAGCTTTCATAGATCATGGGATAATGCAGGAGACTCGCTTTAACCTGTAATTGATTCAAGGACATTATAGAAGTTGTTACCCCTACTTGTGGCGAATTCTAGTAACGGAGCATTGTACCACGACGAAATTTTGTTTTGTCAGCATTCGGGGTAATTTGAATAATCTGTCCCGGGGTAAATTGGATATTGTTCTGCTGGAATTTTAAATTACACTTTTTATATTATTGATTTCATATATTACTTACATCATTATTATTTTTTAAATTCCAGATGGTGAGAAATTATAAGAAAAAATACTTAGGCTCAAATGGCGAAAGGAAAGAATTGAGCAGGCTTTGAAGATCTGTTACAAACAATGAAATATCAGTTTGGCAGCTGTCGAACTGTTCTATGTTCCATATACTAGTTTATACAGAAGAATTCAGTGTGAAAAAAAGGAATTGCTAAGAATTAATGATTTGGTTCCAACAGATCAAATCCGAATGGAGATATTGGGCGTCCTTCAGTATTGGGAGCAGACCTAGAAAAAAATTATCAGAAAGACTAAAATATTTGGAATCGAAGTGCTTCGGTTAACAAAGAAAGAACTGTGTGCTGCTGGATATTCATATGCAAAAAATTGCAATATTGAGTTACCAGAATCATGGGCAATAAACAAATCAGCTGGTAATTATATTAAACAATATGGACGAAAGTGGGCTTCCTTTTAACAACAGGCCACCTAGAATAATAGCAGAACGAGGGAAAAAAAGCTCATGAGCGTAACAAATTTAAAAAGAGATATTATTTTAATTTACATACATTGTCTGGTCTTATTATGTAAGGTTTCTTGTTACATAAAGTTAACTGCCTAGAACTGAAGTAAAATGAACACTACAAATAGATTTTTCACTAAGATATTTAGGGTTATTCATATTACCCCACGGGTTATTCAATTTGCCCCTGATTTTTCAGTTCCGTGAAATTTTAGGGGTAATACGGATAGCTCAATTGTGAGTTCAGTTACAAACATTTTTATTTCATAAAACACCAATTGCTTCCTTAAACATGTAAGTTTAATATTCCATATTAATATTTGCAAAAAACCGCGTGCATTCTAAGAAAAATGTAAACAAGTCTGAAATTAACCAAATTACCCCGGTTTACTCTATACCAAGTTTCATGAAAATCCGATAAAGCGTATTTGAGTTATGCCGCGTACAGACACACAGACAGACAGACGGACAGACATTTTTCGTCCCCTACACACAATCTCATACTGGCACGTAATAAAAAAAATCTCTCCAAGACTAGACATTTTATCATTTGAGTAGGGCAGGCCTACTACTAGAAGGAAAACATACCTTGCCAGTAACGTAATACAGGTACTATTTGTACCTCAATATTTTAAATTTCATTTTCAGGCCCCGGTATTTAACGTTGCCCTTATTCTCAAAATAAACGTCACCGGTACACGAAGAACAGTCATCTAATATCCTTCATCAAGAATAGGCCTATCAGACCTTCATAACTGCAGTCTCATTTGACAAGAATAAATGAAGTGAGTCAGATTTGGAAAATTTTGATGATGATGATAATAATAATAATAATAATTATAATAACCTCGCATATAATGTTTCAGGCACACATAGGAGCCGTCAAACGTTTCTGGATTTCATTTTTTATTTAGAACCAGAGTGTACATATTCTCATGGATGCTAAAGTGAATGTTGACAAGGCCTTAAAAACAGGTAACACTGGTGCATTGTCGTGATGTAGACTGAGAACCTTTAAAAGGTTAGAGGTCTCGGTCAATATTGAAGGTACAATTGTAACAGATTTCTAAAAATTCTGTCGGAAGACATGTATTTGCTTTTTATAGTATTGTAGACTGTAGTCCACCAAGTGGAAAGAATAGTAAATACATGACTCGCAGTACAAACCAATCTTTTAAGAAAATGTTCTAAGCTACTCTAATGGACGCTTTCCGCTGTTGGGTTTTTATCTTAATGCCTCATACGTCACCGATATACAGTATAAAAACGATACCTTAAGCTAGCAATCCAAACATCTTCACTTTCCAAACGTTGTTCATTACAACATGCGTTTGACGTAAATATAACTTGGCCTATGTTGATTCTAACAATAGCAAGAATATATATGACGCAGTGATGCTTGTCTGTAATCACTTTTTTTTTTAAGGATAACAAGGCTTGGATGGAGTGAGTTACCATTATCGAAAAATAGCTTTTAAAAGACTAGACTTAAAAGAAATCTGCTCATCAAAATTTTTACCCATTACTGAATATTTATTTCATATAACTTCCTTTATTGTTTTCCTATAATTTTACATATTTATCCGTACTGTAGGCCTACGTACATAAAAGTTATTCATTCTTGAAGTTTCACTGATGTTTCGAGGGGATCCCTAAAATAAAATAAAAATATTTTCAAATGTGAAAACATCTCTATCGCTCCCTCTATATGTATATAAAACTAAAACTCCAGAAAGGACTATGCCTACCATTCGACCGTTGCGTCATCTATGATAGGCAGATTGCAATATTGGGTGCCATGTGGTCAGCATGAAACGAAAAGTTGTACAAAAATACTTTGTATTCGAGTGTTAGACATCTCCGAGGATGCAGCAGAAAAAGAAAAGTATATCGATCCACTTTATGTGGTAAAAAATACTCGTAGATTGTGGTTTATTATGTTATACTCTATTGTAGCAAGCCTATGGTACCTATATCTGTTCTTTTATATTGTATTACTTGCACTAGCTTCATAACCTGTACTCGTCACCGGATATAGTAAGGGTAATTAAATCAGGGAGGATGAAATGGGCTGGACATGTTGCGCGCATGGGGGAGAAAAGACATATCTAAAACATATTGTATGGGAGACCCGAAGGGAAAAGACCACTTGGAAGACCTAGACGGAGGTGGGAGGACAATATTAGGATAGATTTAAAAGAAGTAGGATTTGCGAGGGATGGTTGGATGGAGTTAGCACAGAATAGGGTTGAATGGCGGGTTCAAGTAAGCGCGGCAATGAACCTTCGGGTTCCATGAAATATATAATATTCTTTTAGCTTGCTTAGGAATTGTATATTGCCATTGAGTAAGTAAGTAAGTATTACTGGTACTTTTATTCTGTTTCCACACACTTTATTTGTGTATTGACGAAGTACTTTACTTACGTACATAGGCTAATTACTCCAAAGCGGTTAAACTTTATATATATATATATATATATATATATATATATATATATATATATATATATATATATTTCTATTTCAGATTCTTGCACTGAGCTAGAACCTTTTATTTTACATGCATCTTGTTATAGAATTGATAGATATGCCTATAAGCTAGCCGAGTCTGCTATTACACTCTCATGACCAATTATCCCTGAATTGTAAGGTAATGAGCAGTGTGATTCACCCTCCTGCTGCTTACCCAGTGCCTGAATGTAAAGTGGGGTACGATAACCACAAGATTGTTGTGTTGGGTGGAGGAAGTCATTCAAGTGTTTGGCATAATATTAAAACAAAATTAGTGTGTCGTGAAACATCATGCCATTAATTTTATTCCCAATCTGCTGTATTGAATGTTGCGGTCCCTGTGTAAGTTGCTTTTATTTTATTATAGGCTATAGGTCATAAATGATTTATCAATTTTTTACGTTTGGATGTAATGTGATTAAGTAATAATTTCGATTGTATTTAAAAGTAACATCTTGTTACAGATAATGAGATAATCAGTAGTGAAAGTTTGTATTAAGTGTACTTCTAAACACGGTAAATAGACGAAACGTGCAATAAGACTTCATTCCAATATCTCTCTCATTTCAAGGTTCCGATTGACGTCACGCCTCTGTGACGGCCGCAAAACAAACCATGTGGTATGCTTATATGGAATTTGAATCTTGTTCATAGTGGTAGATTGCGTTACCTATTCAGTGCACGTTATTCAGATACTTAATTATAGGTGGAAACTAATCAAATGATAACTTCTGCATAACTGTTATTTATTATGATTAATTACTCTAAAGAATATTTTTTGCTCCTATTAGAAAGTGCTCAGTAATTTTCATGCGCATGATCTT
Organism: Ectobius pallidus; assembly: GCA_964059195.1. Classification (NCBI taxonomy): domain Eukaryota; kingdom Metazoa; phylum Arthropoda; class Insecta; order Blattodea; family Ectobiidae; genus Ectobius; species Ectobius pallidus. The sequence goes on from CAXKWD010000010.1 coordinate 19,433,973, forward strand.
GAAAAATCTAACCTGTTTTGGTCCTTTTTTGTAAAACGCGTTGCTCAATATTGTGTTAGCACTTACTCTGAACAGATAGCTTATCGTAAATGCGAATTGCAATTTGTTAGTGGAAAGGTAATTAAGATTTATATGTTTTAAAGTAATGTTTTTATGCTGCGTGGTCTACAACCTCTTAAAGCTTTTTTCTGTAGAAGCTACATGTGAGATTTGCGTTCCTAGATGTTGAAGGTGTTCACGATGAGGAAAATATTATTCTGCTCCCAATCGCTTCATAATAATGTCTCCCGCAGATGAAATCTTTCATCATCAGAGTATGGCAACCCGGATTCCATCCCTGGTTGATCGCACTGGCAATGCACCTTAGCTCTCGGCCTAAAATACACGTTGAGTCTTTTTTTGTTGAGCAATCCTCATTTCGTTACAGAGAACCAGACCACTTGAATGGCGAATTTATAAGGTGCATTATGAGTTTCTAAGTAACTTCAGGCAACGATAACCAATCCCCATGAAAACGGTTTAGGTCTATATTAAAATGTGTCTTATTTCGAAGGGTTCTAATCACTTTCAGCAGTGCGTTCCATTCCCGGTCGTCCCTTGATGGAGCCCGGTGCAGATACTGCCCGAAGGTAGAAACCCTTGCACACATCTTGGGACAATTCTGCTGCTGGTATGCTGCTCTGAAATTCTCGGCACCATATTGTGCGTTCCATGCCAGCTGCTGCATTAAAGACATACTGGTTTTTGTTTACTTCAGGTTTCCTTCTTAGCTCGTCACGGGTATAGAAGTCTAGAGGTCTAGAGAAAATATCTACCAGCCTACCGAATATTTTAAGGACAAATATCATCGGCTTGATCTTGAAATGTATGTAGGCCTACTTCTGATTGGTGCTATTCCGAAGTTTTTTTAGGACTTCAGGAAGGAATTCGACCTACTAGCTTCCTTAAGAGTCAACATTATACTACCATTCTTTCACAAATCAAGTCAAATCCTCCATAACCATGCTTTTCGTTGATGGACTATGAACGTTTTTGTACTTTGTTCTTTTTGCCTTATAATTTTTTCAGTTATAATTTTGTGAGTATACTGAGTCCACTGGGCTTGTTTGTTTGTTGTTATTATTTCACATTAACCAAGATGGTCCTTTATTCAAGTCAATATTATTTAATAATAATAATAGGCTACTCTTATTATTATTAGGCATTTTGCTATAAGTACTAAATAGTAAGTAATATGTAGTTGTACTTGTTAATTATAGAGTGCGTGCAGAGGCCTCTGATAGACAAGGGCAAACAAATGAAATGAATGAATGAATGAATGAATGAATCAAATAGGCTACTTAAGACTATGAGTTCTAATGCGTATTCGGTATAAAGCTTAAACATGGCCATGGCTGTGATCATGCTTTGCAACTGTGGCGTCCACTGCCACCCAGATAGAACCACGAAACAGCTTTTATTATTATTATTATTATTATTATTATTATTATTATTATTATTATTATTATTACGTTTATAGTAAGTCATCACCAACATTATAAAAATGTTACTTTCGATAGCAATCCACATAAGATTCGGTGCTAGTTCTAGGGAAAATACTTTTTGTTCGATCATACTGTAATACGCTTATTATATGTGTGACGTAACCGTCTCATAATGATATCCATTACAGTAAATAATTTTATTATTATAACACATTTGTCCTATCGTAAACACGAAACAGTATTCAAGCCCTGAAAGCAAATATTCAAACTGCAAAATAAAAACCCGAATTTAAATAAAATTCTGTTCATGTTAATATTGTACTAATTGAAGTTCATTTCGTGTGTTTTATTGTACGTGTATGTGTGTGTATGTTTATATGGATATTTATCGCAGACAGGATGTTCTGCTAGATTTCCATTGTTTGTTATTGCTTCCACCAGGCTACTATTTCGTAAAAGTATGATGAAAGTACAGTACAAACGCTTCAAAGTAATAACGTGCCATTTCAGCCTGTTGAATACCATTTTGAAATCACGTGAAAGGACACGAATCCTTTAAAACAACCGTAGTTGCTGTTAAAATAAAGGGAACGGTCTATTTGTTTAGTTTACATATTGATGTTTGTAGGGATCCAGGCCCGTTGAGGATCAGGCCTGTGTCCCTAACAGAATTTGCTATACAATTTTCGGAGGACCACTGGGAAAACCCAGAAAATATATGTGTTTAGTAGTGTAGGAATATTGAAGGAAGCAGGAATAATGGAGAGAGAGAATTATTGCTTTATTCTTCTTTTCCTGTAGATTACTGCTTCTCTTCTTACTCTTAGTTGTGATTGGCATTAACCAAAGTTTAATTATAATCTGCTATCATTGCTAAGTAGATTTCAGGAGTGATACAAGGTTCATTTATTATTATAATATAATATGGTTTGTTTTCTACAACAACAATCCAAGTTTCTTTATTTTTTGTTCCAATAGTTACAATTCTTTAGAATGATCGAGCTGTATTGGCTCAAAATACTACTGCAGTATACTCTGTCTGTCAGTAGGAAAAGAGAAGCTGCAATTATTTGCCAAAACTTCTTAACGTGATAAACACGGAATTACTTTGTTACAAGCAAGAATGTTAGACCATATTTTTGGTCTTTAATAAATTGTTCAAGATTTACTACGGCAGCATATTTAGCTTGCACGTAGGGGAAAAGAGGAGCTGCAAGGATGCCAAAACTCCTTACAATTATGCATGCAGAATTACTTTATAATAACATAAAGATGCTAAGCCTTGCTTGGCTTTTGTAAATTAATGCAATGTTTGGATTGGAATTACTTAACTTGCATGTCGATTACATCTGATGAGAATGTGACTGCATTTAGCCGGACTGTAGTTAAGGGATGTACAGTTATTGAAGCTGAAGTTCTATGTTGCTGTAGATCATCCTGAACGGTGACCAGTAGCGAGTCCTTCCATGGCTACAAGCTACGCTCCACAAAGTTCCAGGGCTGCTGCAATTCCAGTCTCCAAACTGGCTATGCGTTGAATATCTGCGTTGTTTCCATGCTGTAGTCTCGTAGGTGCTGTGGTGTAACTGTACTACTAATATGCAGACTTGTGGTCTGTTGCTAAATTGGGGCTGTGCCCTTACGAAGCGACGATCGGTGAGGGAGTGAGAAAAGTCTAACGGCCAAAATGCGTTCACATAATCATCTTACAAAGAGTCAGGTTCTAGAATCTCATGGAAGGCTCTTCTTGAAGTTTCGAGTAGCTTCCATCCAGAATAAGAGTATTCTTAAAGCTAATAACATGCTGTAATTATTCTGTAACATAAAGAATCTGCATGTGAACATTTACATTCTAATTGTAATGTATAATTACACAGAAATTTGATAATTTTAATGCGGTAAATAATCGATCTGTTCATAAAGCTGCTCCTACAACCAAGTACAATGATCGATAGGACGCTTCTAAGTGAGCTAATGTATTCTGTCTGTAGCGCCAAGTAAATGTTAATGAGCTGTCACTCGACTTATCGATATTAGTTCGATGTCGGCAATGCAGCTTTCTATTGCTAATTACATTAATTACTGTATTTACTGCTAATAGCCAATAATAACTGGAATAAATATGTAGAATTATTCCTCAGATAATAATATTATGGCCCATAATAAATATTTGTTTTATCTGAATGTAGATAAATGAATATAAGTGTGCTAAGAATTCTGTTTGCTAGTAACTGGCATCAGTGCCATCTAGTGACTTGTGTTAATACTTCATTACTAATATTTGCTATAAAAGTATAGTAAATAGGTTCTAAGCTCTACGAGCTTACATACTGGGGGGGGGGGGGCAAGAAAAGAGAAAAAATTTACTGAGCAGGCTGTGGACACAGCTTAGATATAGGCCTCTTTAGAGTAGAATTAGCAGTTTTGACTGTTGCTACTCTAACTTTACCATCTGGTCCAGGATGAACTTCTAGAATCCTGGCCAATGGCCAATTCATAGGAGGAACATTGTCCACCATCAATATGACTAATTGATTAGCTTGCAGGTTTTTAGTTTCTGTGTTCCACTTCTGTCTTTGTTGCAAAGTATTTAGGTATTCTTTGACCCATCTGGTCCTAATGCATTGTGACTGTTGCTCTAACAACTGATATCGTGACAGCCTGGATAGGTTTATAGACTGTAAATCTGGGTGAGGGATAGCATTCAAAGGAGCACCAATAAGGAAGTGACCTGGGGTCAATGCCATGTAGTCTTGCGAGTCGCTGCTCATCGGTGTCAGTGGTCTGCTGTTGATGATGGCTTCTATTCTGCATTGAAGAGTGCTGGCTTCTTCATAGCTGTAGATAGTGTCTTTCATCACCTTGTATAGAATAGTTTTCATGCTGCGGTTAGATCTTTCTACCAGTCCTGCCATATGGCTTGCCCTTGGTGGCAGAAAATGGAATTGTATATTCAGATTTGCTGTAAAGTTCATGATATCTGTGTTAGCTTGCTCTGTCTGGAATTGTTCATAGAGTTCACTCAGCTCTCGTGAGGCTCCTATGAAGTTTCTACCATTATCCAGGTATAAGTGGGAAGGTAGTCCCCTTCTAGATACAAATCTTTGTAAAGATGCAATAAATGCTGCTGAAGTGGCTGCTGTTACCAATTCAATGTGTACTGCTTTGGTACATAGACACACGTGCATACAGATATAAGCTTTGTATACTGTTTTGCCTCTCCCATGATCCTTTAGAGAGATAGGACCTACAAAGTCTATGGCTGTGGTGTCGAAAGCTCGGTTGGGAGTAACTCTGGCGTGGGGCAAAGTTCCCATAATTTGTTGTGCTTTAATAGGGCTGTGTCTAAAACAAGTAAGACATCCTTTTAATGCTGATTTTACAGTTTGAACTCCATGAATGGGCCAATACTGTTGCCTTAATGTGTACAGTATGCCTTGGGGGCCTTCATGTAAGTTTTTTAGATGTGTGTCTCTGACAATGATGTCTGTTATATGGTGCTTGGCAGGTAATATGATTGGATGCTTAGCATTGTAGTTTAGATCAGTATGGTGCAGTCTTCCACCAACTCTAAGTATGCTATCTTTATCTAGATAAGGATGCAATTGCAGTAGTGAACTGCTTCTAGAAGCACAATTATTCTTTCTAATATGAGCTATGTCTTCTGAGAAGGCTTCTTTCTGAGTAGCATGTATGATAGCATTGTGAGCTTTCTGTAGCTCTTGCAAGCTGATAGGGCCAACAAATCTATCAGACTTGTGTAGACAATTGTGTTTAAATCTCAGAATATAGGCTGTATTCCTGAGTAGCTTTCTGAAAGAGGAATATCTATGCAAGTATTCATTATGTGTACTTATAGTCATAAAGGCTTTTGCTGTCTTCTTGGTTTCTGGTATTTGTTCTGTTTGAAGTACTTTATCAGTGGTTGGCCAAAAGCATTCTTCTTGTGTTAGGTCGCTGGTTGCGGATCCGCAGGTCCGGGTTCGAACCCCGGTTCCTCCTGGGAATTTTCTAAGCCTAGTGATTCAAACTAAATAGCTATTTTATTAAGAAGTAGCGGCTCCGTTCATGGGGACCATCAGTAACGACCGTGGGTGTCGGCATGCGGACCACATGCTCCCAAACTTGCCATCTGCCTATGATAGATGACGCATAGAGTAAAGAAGTATCTGAGGGAAATATCCGATAAATTTCGGTGGAAAGTTCAATAAACGTCTGCAGTCACTTTTTTTTAAAGTTTGTTATATAGCCTGCGCTTTTAGTCGTATCATTGAAAGAAGAGGTATTTATAGGATAATTAGCGTAAAATTGTGTCTTGCGATTCTGTACAAGGATATGTGAATACTGCTAACTTTTATTTGGGCAGAGGAAGTTATGTGACTTTCACATCAGGTTTTTTCGTAAACATTTTCTGAAGGGTCGTTATAAGCTAGGCACCGTTCACAGAAACTCAGTGTTGCCTGGTGAATGATAAATCTTTGCATCAAGCTGAAATAACTAAATACTTACAAGTCCTTGCAACACGGCCTCCTAGTCTATAGAAGCATGTGAGATGAGAAATGTATATCGGCCATGCTTAGAGTAAAGAATGCTATGTGAGTGCATTACATCAGATTTTATTTGGGTTCGGACACGGACACGAAGCATAGCAACAACTTTTTCCCCCTTTTTTACAACCACGTCACATGAAGAGAATTTCATAAGCTACCCATTTCGTGCCCAAACTTAGGTTTTATTTCTTTTCTCGTGAAAAATGTGTCTTTGAATGAGACTGAGGCAACTGAATGCATACTACTGCAATACAGTACGTTACACTGTAACGTATTAAGGGTACAGGATGTTGTGTGTTTCACATCAGATTTTTTTAGTTGGTCAAGCTGGAAACGTGAAAAAGTTTTAAAATCTTACTAATTTATATTTACAAGTTTAAAATCGTAATATTTAATTTCAGTATTCAGTATCATCTTGAATCATAAAACGGCCGGTATTTATAAAGATCGCGATAATCATGAGAAGGTAGATGCAGCACTAATTTTGCTAATGTGCACGAATTAATGGGCTCTGTTTAATTAGTATGTAGATAAAACAACCCCCAGTGGTAATTGCGAATTACCACTACCGTAGCGTTTTGCAGCGAATTTCACTCTTCTTTAAGGGGGAGGTTTGTATGGAGTAATTGTTTTTTTTTTATTTACCTGCAATGAATTGTTCTGACATGCTCTTCATTGACTACTTCTATAATTACATACTATTTTCATAAGTCGTTGCGAAGGGAGATAATGCCATGGTTTGGCAGTTTGTTAAAGATATAGCCTAAAGAGTAAGTTAAGTGTCAGACACCTAGTGGAAAAAATTACTTGAACATTTTTAGGAGTTTTCAGAGATGGGAAATGGGGGGGGGGGGTTGGAAAACTTGGAATTCAGTGACACGAATGTCTGAAATATCTGTGCTTCATGAATATATTTCTGTAGGGGAGTTCAAAAGGACAAATAAGAAGTTAAAAAGTGGGAAGGAGTCTTGGGGTTCGGAAGGGTTACCACCTAAAATATTTAAGCCGCTGCAAGTGTTAATGATTTTGTTTTGGTTATGCTCCAGATCTTCAGGAAAATGTTTCGCGGTGAGATTTATCCTCAGTGTTGGGCAAGGGAATTATTCATCAGATTTATAAGGGGAATGAACCCAAAGGAATTCTGGACTGTTGTGAGGGGGAGGGGAGTCACTTTGATACCATTGATGGAGAAAATATATTGCAGAATTCTGTATAGGAAAATAAATGACTTAGTAATGGAATTCAGTAAAATTTCAAAATTGCAATGTACCTTTACAGAAGGGCATAGAACTATAGATGGCAATTCTAGATACATTATAACTGGGACAATTGTTATTAAAACATGGAATACTCCATTGCGATTTTGTAGATCTCAAGAAAGCGTTTGACCTCAATAACCGTGAGGTGTTATGGCACAAATTTCGGGTGAAAGGATGTAGAAAATTGTTTGTAGCACTACATGCAATCTAAAAAAAATGGAATTTTGTGTTAAATACGACAGTACAAGGGTATCGGACAGTTTTTTTCAGCGAGACGGGGTGTGTCAGGGCTGTATTTTGTCTCTTTCATTATTTAGTCGGTTTATAGACGACTAGCTTGAAAGGCCCGGCGTTGCCTGGGATTTGTATTTTGTAATTAGAAATTAACTTACGAAGGACTTTCAATTTTCAAATTCTAGGTCCTTATACAGGTATTTAGAATTTGAAATGAAGAGAAACGACTTACCGCACTCAAACTATTCCCTCAGAAAACGCTTGATATAGCCTTTTATGGCTCATAGAGGATATAGAATTTTGTATCCCATCGCTTCTACACACCAAGCCTGGTAGGAGTAGAAATAAGAAGAAATAGAAATTCCGGTAACAAAATTATATTGTCTTTGCGGAATTTTTTATTTCTAACTCTCATTTATTTATTTATTTATTTAACCTGGCGGGGTTAAGGCCATAAGGCCTTCTCTACCACTCAGCCAGGGCAAAAACATGAAATATATAATGATAATAATATTAATAATAGTGATTAATATTAAATTAAAAAAGAACTGATATACATGAATACAAGAAACGAACATTAAATACAAGGAAAAATTAGAACATAAGTACTTGAATAATATGAATATATAATACAAATGACTAAAAATAAAGAAATAAAAAAAAATGAAAGTCTAAACAAATACATTCTTAGTTATTACAAAATATTTTGCGTCTTCTGTTACCATACAATCGTTTCGGGGATGAAATTAAAAAGAAATCAATATCGGAATGATAATTATTTTACACTGGCCGTGTGTAGGCTAAGATGGAAAGGTGAAGTCAGTCTGATAAATTCAATGCCATAGTCGGGATTTGAACCAGGATCTTCGGCTCTCCGTGCCGCTGCTCTAACCACCTGAGCTACCATGGCAACATGCCGGTACAACATTAAATTCTCCAACTGACTCAATGTCACTTTCATACTTCCCTCCCCAAACACCTGGGATATAATAATGTACATATTAACATACCTCGTATGGTATTCTCTATGTCCAGGGTAGAGAAATTTATGTGACTGCATCACATTGTGCATCATTTTATTGGATTTCATTCTTCAATATTTTTATTTACAGCAATGGATTATATCGATAGCTTCTCTAATATGTCAAAGATTTATTTCCAAAGCTACCTGCGACCACTGCCAACAATACACTCTTAGTCCATTCAATGAATGCTCAAAAGGGGGGTGTAGAGGGAAATGGAAGGAACACAATTTTTTACTTTGGGACTTTGTTTGGACTGGTTAGAAGGTAAACATACTCAAAGTCTCCACTCCTAGGAGGTGAGCGGGGGGCAGGGGGGCCCGTCGAAGGTTCCATTTTTCGGTTTTTGGCTTATATCTCGGAAACTATAGGTTCTAGCGATAAGACCACTCTGTAAAAAATTAAAGCTGATGCAATTGTCAACACGATTGATTCTATTCATTTCTTCTATGTCTCCCATTGTTTCCGAGATATCCGCTCTGAAAGTTCGCTAATTTTGAAAAAAATATATTTTGCCTCGCGTTTTTTTTTCCATATTTGACCTTATAACTCTTCGACCCTTCGTCATACGAAAAATTCATAAGAGAGGAAGTTGTAGGGCATTCCATTTTTTTTAAGAAAATACTGTTATTTTCCTATTTATCTTTAACCGTTCAAAAGTTGAAGCAATTTTAACTTCATGTGTAAATTCCGAATTTTGCAGAAAAATTTAACTATGATATTTTCCGTTATTCCACTGTCCTAATTCCTTATAAAAACCAATATATACGTATTTATATGTATAAATAATATGTACTATGGGCTATATATAAGTTGCACATAAAGAAATTATTGTAGCCTATATATGTATTATGTGTTTATAATATACTAGCTTAAATGGCCCGGCGTCGCCCGGGTTTTGTATTTTGTAATATGAAATTAACTTATGGAGGACTTTCGATGTTGAAACTCTAGGTCCTTATATAATATGTATGTAGAATTCGAAGTGAGGAGGAACGACATATGGCACTCAGACTATTCCCTCAGAAAACGCTAGATATAGCTTTTTATGGCTTATAGAGGATGTTGAATGTTGCATTCCATTGCTTCTACACACCAGGCCTGGGAGGAGTGCAAATAAGAAGAGAAATAAATTCCGGTTACATAAGGTTGTATTGTCTTGACAGAAAATTGTATTTCTCACTCTTATATTACCATACAACCGTTTCGGGGCTGAAGTAAAAAAGAAATACAATATCACATTCATACTTTCCTTCCCAAAAAACCTGGGACATAATATACTGCGCGCGTAGGACTGAAAATGTTCCAACCCATTTTGTCTTCTTTTAGATGCTTAGGGCCTCTGATAAACATCCCTAGGCCCATTTCTCACCTAATACAAAACCTACAGCTATGAGTGACGTATCAGTGGAAGGATTTGTTACCGACTTCCGATATAGCATACTCACTGGCATACAATTAAGTGAGTTGTCCCTGCAATACGACCGCTTATTCTACATCAACATGTGAAATGAGAAAATAATTTCCATGTCGAGAGTAGAGAAAGTTATGTGCCTTCTTTATTTTCGTGGATTTTATTCTTCAAGAATTATTTTCACAAATGTATTAATAACATCGATAGTATCAGAATTTGTTAAAGTCCAGTATTATAATATAGTTTCTAAAGCCCTATGTGAACACCGTAAACAATACTTTCGTTATGTAAACAATTGACAGCTGAACTCTCTAACTGTGCCTCATTTCACATTTCCAACTTTTCCCGTGGATTTTCCAAAAAAAAAATCTTTCATACAAACCTTTTCCTGACAATTACGAACACAACAAAAAAAGAATCAGCCAAATCGGTCTAGCCGTTCTCAAGTGATGCAGCAACATACATTTTGGAAATTCATGTTTATTAATATAGATTTTCAATTACAGGCTATATGAAGTTCTTCAAAAATAATATTGTTTGGTGTCGTTGAATGCTATTTTCGACACTCCGAATCTAATGGAACCACTTTGAGAACTCCATCTCTCACCCCTTAAAAAATACAATGATTATATATGATGGAAATTGACAATTTATCGAGGGTCGCTGTATCTTTTTTGTTATTTAGGAGCTATAATAACCATCTACATAATCAATAATACTTGTATTCAATGTATATAATATGTAATGTACAGTTAATATATATTACTAGCATGTGCCCGCGGCTTCGCACGAGATAATTATTTAAAAAATTAAAAATGAAGGGCATAGGCTATTAGTTAAGTAATTATATTTATTAACACCTAAATCACGTGGACTACATACCACGATTAGATACCGTCGAGTTCCTTGGCCCAGAATACCTCTGTATAGTGAGTTTCGTCCAAATCGAACAATGTTTGACCATATTTAGGCCTAGGCCTATATTGATTATCCCTCTTCCGTGTAGGTTGAAAATTTCATGTCTGCAGGCCTTGATATTCTAAACAAATGAATCGTCCAGGATGGACTTACAATATCAAGCGATGGCCCACGATAATTATTTCAAAAATTAAAAATTAAGAGCATAATACATAAGTTAAATCATTATATTTATTAACACCTAAATCACGTGATCAACTTACTACGATTAGATAGCGTTGCCTGGTAAAAGCTACCTCAGATTCGAGTTCCTTGGCCCAGAAAACCCCTGTATAGTGAGTTTCGTCCAAATAAAACAATGTTTGACCATATTTAGGTCTTAAAACATTCAAGCGATCGCGAAAGTTTTATTTCCAAGGTATGACAAAAATAGCCAAAGCCAACTGTAATTGATTTGACATTGAAATGTATAACTGAAAACTGATGCTTCGAAAACGCAAAATATGAAGATTCTTTGCCCGTTTTTCGCTCATAACTCACGAACGAAAACTAAAATTAAAATTCCGGCTACGAGGTGCATTTTCCGACCCTTCAGTCCACCTATATTTAAAATTACAGATCTCTGAATTAAGTAGATTTCGCTGGGCATCGCGGACAGACAGACAGACAGAAGGAAGACAGACACTTTTATTCATATAGACTAGCGTGTGCCCGCGGCTTCACCCGCGATAATTATTTCAAAAATTTAAATTTAAATCATTATATTTATTAACACCTAAATCACGTGGACTACATACCACGATTAGATAGCGTCGCCTGTTAAAAGCGACCTCAGATTCGAGTTCCTTGGTCCAGAAAACCCCTGTATAGTGAGTTTCGTCAAAATCTAACAATGTTTGACCATATTTAGGCCTATATTGATTATCCCTCTTCGGTGTAGGTTGGAAATTTCATATGTCTAAGGGACTTGACATTCTAAACAAATGAATCGTTCAGGATGAACCTACAAAATCAAGCGATCGCCCGCGACAATTATTACGAAAATTAAAAATTAAGAGCATAATAGTTAAATCATTATATTTATTAACACCTAAATCACGTGAATTACATAGCACGATTAGATAGCGTCGTCTGGTAAAAGCTACCTCAGATTCGAGTTCCTTGGCCCAGAAAACCCCTGTATAGTGAGTTTCGTCCAAATTGAACGTTTGACCACATTTAGGCCAATATTGATTATCCCTCTTATAATAATAATAATAATAATAATAATAATAATAATAATAATCCTCTTCGGTGTAGGTTGAAAATTGCATATGTCTGCGTGCCTTCACATTCTAAACAAATGAATCGACCAGCGTGATCTACAACATTCAAGCGATCGCGATGGTTTTATGTCCACGGTATGACAAAAATTGCCAAAACCTACTGTAATTGATTTGACATTGAAATGTATTACTGAAAACTGATGCTTCGAAAACGCAAAAAAATACACGTTTTCTGCCCGTTTGTCACCCATACCTCACGAACGAAAGCAAAAAATTAAAATTCCGGCTTCGAGGTGCATTTTCCGACCCTTCAGACCACCTATGTTTAAAATTTCCGTTTTCTGCGTTCAGTAGATTTCGCTGGGCATCACAGACAGACAGAAGGAAGACAGGCACTTCCTGTTATTAATATAGAAGAAGAAGATAAGATATAACATATATATTAACTACTAGCATGTGTCCGCGGCTTCGCCCGCGATAATTATTTAAAAAAATAAAAATTAAGAGCATAATAGACAAATGATGACATCTACATCACGTGGACTTCATATCACGATTAGATAGCGTCGCCTGGTAAAGGCGTCCTCAGATTCGAGTTTCTTGGTCCAGTAAACCTCTGTTTAGTGAGTTTCGTCCAAATCGAACGATGTTTAACCATATTTAGGCTGATATTGATTATCCCTCTTCCATGTAGGTTGAAAATATCAAATGTCTGCTGGCCTTGATATTCTAAACAAATTAATCGTCCAGGATGGACTTAAAAAATCAAGCTATCGCCCGCGATAATTATTTCAAAAATTAAAAATTAAGAGCATAATAGTTAAATCATTATATTTACTAACATCTAAATCACGTGGACTAAATACCACGATTAGATAGCGTCGCCTGGTAAATGCGACCTGAGATTCGAGTACTTTGCCCCAGAAAACCCCTGTATAGTGAGTGTCGTCCAAATCGAACAATGTTTGATCATATTTAGGCTTATATTGATTATCCCTCTTCCGTGTAGGTTGAAAATATCATTTGTCTACATTCTAAACAAATGAATCGTCCAGGATGGACTTACAAAATCAAGCGATCGCCCGCGATAATTATTTCAAAAATTAAAAATTAAGAGCATAATACATAAGTTAAATCATTATATTTAGATTAACACCTAAATCCCGTGAACAACTTACTACGATTAGATAGCGTTGCCTGGTAAAAGCTACCTCAGATTCGAGTTCCTTGGCCCAGAAAACCCCTGTATAGTGAGTTTCGTCGAAATAAAACAATGTTTGACCATATTTAGGTCTTACAACATTCAAGCGATCGCGAAAGTTTTATTTCCAAGGTATGACAAAAATAGCCAAAGCCAACTGTAATTGATTTGACATTGAAATGTATAACTGAAAACTGATGCATCGAAAACGCAAAAAATGAACGTATTTGCCCGTTTTTCACTCATAACTCACGAACGAAAGCTAAAATTAAAATTCTGGCTTCGAGGTGCATTTTCCGACCCTTCAGTCCACCTATATTTAAAATTACAGATCTCTGCATTCAGTAGATTTCGCTGGGCATCGCGGACAGACAAGACAGACAGAAAGACAGAAGGAAGACAGACACTTCCTTTTATTCATATAGACTAGCGTGTGCCCGCGGCTTCGCCCGCGATAATTATTTCAAGAATATAAAATTTAAAACATTATATTTATTAACACCTAAATCACGTGGACTACATACCACGATTAGGTAGCGTCGCCTGGTAAAAGCGACCTCAGATTCGAGTTCCTTGGCCCAGGAAACACCTGCATAGTGAGTTTCGTCCAAATCGAACTATGTTTGACCATATTTAGGCCTATATTGAATATCCCTCTTCCGTGTATGTTGAAAATTTCATACGTCTGCGGGCCTTGATATCCTAAACAGATGAATCGTCCAGGATGCACTTACAAAATCAAGCGATCGCCCTCGATAATTATTTTAAAAATTAAAAATTAAGAGCATAATAGTTAAATCATTATATTTATTAACACCTAAATCACGTGGACTACATACCACGATTAGATAGCGTCGCCTGGTAAAAGCGACCTCAGATTCGAGTTCCTTGGCCCAGAAAACCCCTGTATAGTGAGTTTCGTCCAAATCGAACAATGTTTGACCATATTTAGGCCTATATTGATTACCCCTCTTCGGTGTAGGTTGGACATTTCATATGTCTAAGGGACTTGACATTCTAAACAAATGAATCGTTCAGGATGAACCTACAAAATCAAGCGATCGCCCGCAACAATTATTTTAAAAATTAAGAGCATAATAGTTAAATCGTTATATTTATTAACACCTAAATCACGTGAATTACATACCACGATTAGATAGCGTCGCTTGGTAAAAGCGACCTCAGATTCGAGTTCCTTGGCCCAGAAAACCCCTGTATAGTGAGTTTCGTCCAAATCTAACTAGTGATGAGCAAATGCAAGACCAAGACCAAGACCAAGGTGGTCTTGGTCTTGGTCTTGCATAGGTAACCATGGTCTTGGTCTTGGTCTCGGTCTTGCATAGGTGGTCTTGGTCTTGTTGCAAGAGTCTTGCAGTTTTCTTGGCGAAAGATAGATTTATGCTGCACCCCAGCGAAGCTCCAGGCGTTCTCGCCCGCCCGCTCTTTTCCCCTGCTGCCCTACGCTTCCGAGCCAATGCGCACGCTACTGCTTGCTTCCCCTACATCTCCTATCACGGCTATGTACTTGTTCAGTTACGAAAATTACAATTGTACCGTTGTGAAATTACTTTATTAATTTAGTAGGGCATTCTGAATTCTCCCGAAATTCTAGTTCAGTGGCAGTTAGGTTATGAACAGTGATATTAATTTAGAAGGGCATTCTGAATTTGGTATTAGACTTGAATAGCCCGCCGATTCCTTCCCCTCGCTTCCGAGCCATGGCTTCCTTGATAGTCGTAACGCTGTTTTATGAGAGGTGTGGAAGGGTAAAAAGCTTCTGCATTTAGTTAAATAATGACAGGTAAATTCTAGGTCAGTGACAGGTTTTGTTAGGTTAGCAACGTTATGTTAGTTTAGGAGCAATATACTGAATAGCGCGATGTTGATTATGTCTCGCATTGAATCTCTTCTGCCATGAAACCCTAAACCCCGCCTTCCGAGGCAGGTCGCGTTAGACAGTTAGTGGGAGGAGCCTAGCGGGCAGCATAAAACTATTTTTTCCCGTTTTCTTTTACGCATCTTACTATGAGTGATGGAATTACATGATTTAAAGTTACACCGATTACATGTGTGTTATTGCTTGCGAAAGTAACGAAAGTTCACTGCTCTTAGTTGCTTTGACCATGTCAAAAGTAACAAAATAATGAATAGCTATCGCTTTCGACCCCCAAATTCGAAGTTGAGTAATCCTAAAATACTATTTTTTGGAAACATGTCTGTGTCTCTGTGTGGATGTCTGTGAACAGGCTAGGACCAAAACGGAAAATCATATGAAAACAAAATTTCGTATTTGGATCAGGTTCCTTCTGGAGATATGAGGCGAAGATTGGCGAGAAGTTTCTCTTATTTCTAAGGGACTTTACATGAAGATATTTTCGTTTTTCGCAGTTTTCTCGAAAACGGCTACAACGATTTACTTTAACTTTGGCACATGGGTTGCTAAGAGCTAAAACTTTTATTTGAAACATTTTTTCAAGAAAATTCTCTGAAGGGTAGTTACAAGCCACCCACTGTGAATACGCGCTCTTTGCAATACGGCCTCTTGTAACGGAAAATCGTACGAAAACAAAATTTTCTTATTTGAGTTAGGTACCTTCTGAGGCTGTGACACGAAAATTGGCGACATTCTCTTATATTTAAGGGGACTTTATATTAAGAAAATTTTGTTTTTTGCTATTTTCTAAAAAACGGCTCTAAAGATTTCCTTTAAAATTTGTACATGGAGTGCTTATACCAAGAGCTAAAACATTTATTTGAAACTTTAAAAAATATATCTCTGAAGGGTGGTTGTAAGCTACCCACTGTTTGTAGAAACTCTGTCTTGCCTGGTGAACAACTCAATACGCGGACATTCACGGCCTCTTATTCTATATAAGTACGGGAAGTGAGAAAGATATATTGTTGGCCATGCTTACAATAAGAAATATCTGAGGGGAATATTCGATAAATTTCGGAAATTGTTCTAACGGCGGAAAGTTCAATAAACGTTTGCAGTCACTTCTTTATCTTCTTTTTTTGTTTGTCCATAGCCTGCGTTTCTACTCGCAACATTCAAAGAATCGGCTATAAGGTATTTATAACATAATTAGCGTAAAATTGTGTCTTGCGATTCTGTACAAGGATATGTGAATACTGCTAACTTTTATTTGGGCAGAGGAAGTTATGTGAAAGTCACATGTTATATGACGGATATAAATACCGTTCATACCCCGCTGAGTTCTTCTCTACTTGTCTCTTCCAAACCAGACCAATTATTGATATCTTTCTTGAGTACAATTGCTTCTTCAGACCTGAAGTATTTCGATTTTTCATTTTTATTTCGACTTTCTTCGTCTTTGAACTTTTTACATACCTGTACATAGTAATAAAATTATTAAAGCTAATGGATTTTGATAGAACTCTGACTGAAACGTAACCTGAGGATTGTAGTATAATCCCGGATGATCTTACAGCTAATTTTACATACACAGTATTCGGTTAATTATTGTCATGTTAACAAAAAAGGAATAAATAACACAAAAATAAACACTTTGGAAACTCCTGTTTTCGCAAACCAGAATTCGCAAACTCCTCTTACACCCACCCCTTATACCGTTACACAAACAGCCTCCTTGTCAATGGTTTATGAGGGTTGAAGTGTGACCTCGTTCTTCAAGAATTTACAACATGCACGGTCCTTGTTAAAATTTTCTTAACGTTAAAAATATAAATTTGTGTAACAGATAAATAGCCTATAACATAAAACTCTTATTTTTACAGAAAAACTATGAAATAAAATAATTTAATTATTCTCACATACCGTAGTAATTTAGTTTGATTTAGAAAGCAGGGACCAGTATCACATGCGGTGCGAACAGATGTATTTTTGCATTACGGCACTTGTTTTCAAATGAAAAAATTATGACATTTAAATTTAGTATTCGTTACAACTGCAAAAATAAAGTTTGACATAATAATATAATGCATCCGGTGCCAAAACTTTTTAAAACCATAATTATTAAAACTAAATTAGACGTGTCTACAATTAATACATATCCTGAAAGAGTGAAATTTCATCTACAGCCTAGTACAATTTACTTTCCGTAACTTTAAAACTTTACTAGCGAAAAATTATATTTAGCACTACGGGTCTATATGACATAAAATGGTGGACGGAATTAACGGGTTAAATAAAATTATTTGATGAAAATTTTACCTTAATCTTTAAAGTGGAACTGCAGCATTCTTGAAGAGTGTTTTTTTGTTTCTTGGAGAATATCGATGTATTGCATTGTGTTTATACCACCAGCTGAACCACTACTCACTCTGTTTTTCAACAGTTCATACCAGCTCTTAGCTTCAAACATAAAATTGTCAATGGTATAAAGACCTGACTGTCTTTATAAGACAGTTCTTCAAGTGGACAAGTTCTTCAAGTGGAACTTGAAGAAGATACTTTAGCATTTGCTACAGCTCGCTCCAACTTATCGGCACTAACACGAATTTCACTATCACCTGGTCCGAAAAATGTTTCATTCTCTGTTGTTGCAAGTTCATGTCCCGTATCAATACTGCCGCGATTATGTATTTTTTTACGTTTGAAGAAATTTCTTTCATCCATTTCAGAAGACACAGTCAAAGCAAAAACACCAACAAAAAGTTTCAAGAATGCGATTATCTACGCCACTTCTTATACACTAGTTTTCTTATTGTTTATTCTCAAGAGTTATTTCGATCTGATTGATTTTTCAAAGGACCTCCCCATATTTCCTATTGGGCAACTCCCTAATGATGTAGCATGGACAACATTATAATTGGTTTTAAGTATAATGCATTCTGTATTAAGTGCAAAACATGCTTACGTAACTTCATTTAAGAAAGCGAGCTTTCTCTAGTGTGATTTATCTGTAATAAAATTTTATTGGACCATCCGCCGCCTGACAGGACATAATGGTACTACGGTTATATTGATTTCGGCACCTTTCTGTGGGACATCTGCAAAAAGATCTCTCCCAAAATTGTGGGTAAATATGTTTTCTTTAATGTCCTTCGGGCTTGGTGAAAACCGCTATTCTCATGAATAGAGAGTTCCGCTATATATTATTGTATGTGACCTCGTACTTCTCTATTGCAAGCCCTCAATGAATTCCTAGCGACTCTGCGGTGCTTTTGAGTAGTGGTCGCTGGCTCGCTGCATACAGAATGGGGAATTTATAAAACTTTTTCAAGTAGCCATACTGCAAGAGTCTTGCAGCTAGGTATTGTTCTTTCCAGAGTCTGGCAGACTTAGTCTCGGTCTTGCATGGTCTGCCTTGGTCTTGGTCTTGCTAACGCTGATGCGGTCTTGGTCTTGCATTTTCTGCAAGACCAAGACTGGTCTCGCTCATCACTAAATCTAACAATGTTTGACCATATTTAGGCCTATATTGATTATCCCTCTTCGGTGTAGGTTGGAAATTTCATATGTCTAAGGGACTTGACATTCTAAACAAATGAATCCTTCAGGATGAACCTACAAAATCAAGCGATCGCCCGCGACAATTATTTCAAAAATTAAAAATTAAGAGCATAATAGTTAAATCATTATATTTATTAATACCTAAATCACGTGAATTACATACCACGATTAGATAGCGTCGCCTGGTAAAAGCGACCTCAGATTCGAGTTCCTTGGGCCAGAAAACCCCTGTATAGTGAGTTTCGTCCAAATCGAACGTTTGACCACATTTAGACCTATATTGATTATTATGCTCACACTTTATCTTGAGCCCAAAAAATACGGGGTGAGGGGAGCTGATATTGCATGCAGTATAAGAGACTGACTATTGCAGAAGGCGGTGAGTTGAAATTGACGTCATTTCTGAAGGGTTGCCAATTACCAGAAAATATAACGTGTGTAGTTTTATGCTGGTACACAATGGAACTCTGTAATTTGTAGCACTTTCAACTCTCGCTACAAAACTAAAGATTTTATATTGATTCAAATATTATAGTAGAATATATCGCTGGAGAAATGAATAAAGTAATATATCTAGGCCTATTTAGACAATTTCTCTCCCGGTCTTCAGAATATAGAAAATCGTTTAAAAGTCGTAGCATTATACATGTAGGCCTACTTGAACACGCACTTTCACATGCCTGAATTGATGTAATTTAACTAAATACCTTTCGCGAAAGTTTGTAGGTAATTAATACAACACAATTAATACAACGAAATAATAAAACTTGACTTGTTCTTTTCTCCAACGACAGATTCAGCTTAAAACACATTAAATTGATTTTACTTCCATTTCATTTATTTGGTTTATTATTTGGCTGATTTCCGATACTTCTTGGTTTAAAGAATCTTTATTTTTAACTTCGTTGTCACTTAAATCGACCATTTCCACAACACCAGTATTGTTCTTCTAATATATCTGGATTTATTCTGTCATTTTCAGAATAATATGATGTAAACAAATAAAAAAAAAATTGACGGTAGCTCAAGAATGCCTAGACGGGAAGTTTTTGGGTATGGCAATACTGGGGACGGGTCGCGATCTTCATTTTTTCGAGCGAGGCCTTCTTTATATGGACGGTTTTCAGCATTATGGAGTGCAGAGCTCAAGATAAAGTGTGCGAATTATATCCCTCTTATAATAATAATAATAGTAATCCTCTTCGGTGTAGGTTGAAAATTTCATATGTCTGCGTGCCTTGACATTATAAACAAATGAATCGACCCGCGTGAGCAACAACATTCAAGCGATCGCGATGGTTTTATGTCCACGGTATGACAAAAATAACCAAAGCCTACTGTAATTGATTTGACATTGAAATGTATTACTGAAAACTGATGCTTCGAAAACGCAAAAAAATACACGTTTTCTGCCCGTTTTTCACTCATAACTCACGAACGAAAGCAAAAATTAAAATTCCGGCTTCGAGGTCCATTTTCCGACCCTTCAGTCCACCTATGTTTAAAATTTCAGTTTTCTGCGTTCAATAGATTTCGCTGGGCATCGCGGACAGACAGACAGACAGACGGAAGAAGACAGACACTTCCTTTTATTAATATAAGATTCATTGGCTCCGCAAAGGCATTGTGGTAGGGTGATTCCAGAGTCAGTAAAAGGTTATACTAACTTTTTAAACACATTAACTGGTAAATGCTTTTGTTAAACTGTATTACATTTAATTTAATAATATATTTACACCATATAGTACAATTAAACAATAATCATTGTTATAAATTCCTGACTCTCTTGGGCGGGAGGGTCTTGGCTCGTCATGGGAACTTAGTTCAGCAGCCCTATTCTGTAACTTTTCGTTTTGCCAGCCGCTCGACTCGAGATGTTACCGATCGGGATCTCCCCATTCCGAGTCGATCGAAATTTTGGCTTGTTTGGTATTCTGTAACACCAATCGAGATCATCCACTCGTTTTGCGTATCTCAAAACGAAATCCCGAAGGTAGCCGAGGCATTAGTGACGTACAGGTGACGTTCACCAATGAGAGGCAAGGGTTTTAAGTGACGTCATCTCAACTGTGAAGAGTTGTCGTCTGAAACAGCACTCCCGCCATAATGAAAATGGTTTAACTAACCCTAAAATTTACGAGACTTCATAATATCTCACACAATTTATAAAATAAAGTCGTACTAAAAGAACTTAATATGAATAGGCCGCTTATTTTTTGACGGGCCTTACAAATAAGTTATAATAAAACCTACGTACTGTTGTGGTTTTAATATTTTGCAATGAACAGCTAGACGACATTCTATTCATTGGATCTTAATTCTAATGTTAGGAATGTGGAGGTGAACTTGCTTGGGGGTTGCACTTCAAAGAAATGCTCCAAGGACGAGGGACAGCGGCCATTCCTCCCACATAAACCGTTATGTCCCCAATCTTTCAGATTTTTTGTTCCATATTGACAATTCGCAGTCTGCAGTCAGGCTCAGGCATTTGTAGTCTACAGCAGCTATAGGCTACAATTCCGTGTAATATTGTCACTAATGCAAGTTTTATCGCGTCTGTGCAAAGTTAATAATGTTTGAACAGTGAAATTGCAATGAATATAGTTCTGTAATTATTCTATGAAACCATGAAAATAGTTATGTGTGTTATTTCAAGCGATATCGTCTCCACAAGAGAGAATCCAGTTATCAGTGGTTTGTAGTCTTAAAATATACACTTCTCATTGCCAGGTAATTACGCATGCATTTTCTTAACTATTTTTGCACAAGCTGACTACACAGTACACTATATTATGTCTAATTAAAAGCATTTACTAAATGACTTTTATTGGGTAATATTTGCTAAAGTAGTCTTTTGTCGTACTACGTCTGTTCTATTTATTGCAGTATTTGTTTATAGTTCTGCATTTAATTTAACAAAAACAGTGATTACAGAAATTATTAAAAATATTATATATGTTTGTTTTGAGATTAGTCTAGTTTTTTAAACGTAAATTACTGCTAGTATAAATATGACACGTCATAAACATTTCAAATAGTTAATGACCCTTCATATGAAATGTTTGGGCACCCTTGGCCTATATTATTTTTTTCTTTATTTCGGAGTTTAGTTGACATGGGTTAAATACATGTACAGTACATTTTAGGAATGAATACAATATCATCTGCTGTTTGTTTTATTCGTAGTTTGTTTTCTGTACTTAATGTTCATAATTATGGCAAGAACATATTATACTGGTAGTGAATTGGGGTTGACGGTGTTATTAACGATTAACGATTAAATTATATTACAATTAAAGAAAATTAGTAGGCTACATACGTACACTACAACTAATATTTCTCTGGCCATGATTTGTAAGGCAAACATAACCCTACATTTTTACATATTTTATTTTAATATGTTTTCGTTAGTTTATTAAGTTTTAAATATTTTAATTAGTTATGCTTATGCATTAATAACACAAATGCAATAGAATGGCATTGTGCATTGCTTTCCTTCGTTATTTATTTGACTTAATAATTCCCAATCGAATGCGTGAGACCTCTCGGCAAGGATTCCGATCAGCCGCCATTACTATCGGAATGATTCCGATCGCTCGGAATCGGAATGGAGTTACAGAATACCAAAACATGTAAAAATCGGTTTCTTCGCCGATTCCGATTCCGAAATCGAGAAGTTACAGAATAGGGCTGCAGGGATGGGTTCTGATTCGTTTTCTTCTTCATCCGTTGAGAAAGGTATAGTAGCCTCTACCAAAGCAACCCCAGGCGGCAACCGTCTAATACAGTGCCCTAATCCCAACCCGACCAACCCTCCACAAACATCTTGGGGTACAATAGCCGAAAAGGAGGCAAGTAAAATGAGCAGCACGTGCCAAAGCCTTAAGATGTGCGTTGTTGCCACAGTGGAGCTGATTTCCAAAAGTATGAAATAGTCATAATAAATAAGTAACTGTGTATCGCATAATGATTATTATATGTTACAACTGCTTTAGAAACCAACTGTGAAAATGTAATACAGTATTACGCATTAAGAACCCAAATGCATGTTAGTAAGTTATATCCGAGGGAATCCTAGAGTCATAAGATATTTAGAAGTTCCATAATAAATACCGCTGAGATGCATTAATTTTGCAAGGAACACTTAGGCCTACCTACAAATAAAAATGGTTTGGTTGGTTTGTTATTTATGCTGATAGTGTATCATTAATCGACTCAACCTCTAACAGAAATGAGTACCAGGAGCAATCCTGGG
Organism: Ectobius pallidus; assembly: GCA_964059195.1. Taxonomy (NCBI): domain Eukaryota; kingdom Metazoa; phylum Arthropoda; class Insecta; order Blattodea; family Ectobiidae; genus Ectobius; species Ectobius pallidus. Next base: position 19,457,012 of record CAXKWD010000010.1, read on the forward strand.
GGTAAAGACGGCCGGTGCGTAAGGCTGGCAACCTTACCACCCTTCCTGTGTCGAATGTCTAAAAATCTGGGAGCCTCAACCTCCTGGAACTCTCTGGGCCTCCATGGCCTGTAATAGGGAACACTTTACTTTAGTATATCATTAATTTTATATTTTAGTTCTACTTATTATTATTATTATTATTATTATTATTATTATTATTATTATTATTATTATTATTATTATTATTATTGTAAGCTGGTATTATTATATACTTCAGATATGAAAAAAAAATGGGTGAAAAATAAATACTTTTTCAGGAAATGCTAGGTAGTTCAGTCTCGAAAATCGCATTATTCGTGAGGCAAATTTGTGTATGAAATGAGTAGCTTATAACTATCCTTCAGAGTTTATTAGGAAAAAAAATCAAGTGAAAGTTTATGCAGTTAGCATAATATAATGCATAGTGTAGGCCTACCGTATATAATATATTATGTATATAATACAATTCATGCAGAAAATTTAAACAAAATCGTTAATACCATTTTCGGAAAAATTACGAAAAACGAAATTCTATTCATGGAAAAGTCGTAAAAAATAAAGAGAACGTCGTTCTCTGAAGGATAATCCAAATAAAATCTGATTTGATGCATTCCAAAAACGTTCGTTACTCTAAGCATGGGCAATACACCTTTCTCACTTCATATACGGTACAATAAAAGATCGTATTGGAAGGAGTGCATAGTCAGTTGATTCAGCCTGATTCAAAGATTTATTATTCACCAGGCATGACTGACTTTGTATGAACGTGCCTGACTTATAACTACTCTTCAGAGAATTTGTTTGAAAAAAATGTTTGAAATAAAAGTTTTATATATTGATATAAGCACCTTATATGCAAAGTCAAATCGTTCCAGTCGATTTCAAGAAAAGCACGAAAAATGAATGTTTCTTAGTGTAAAGTAATGTAAACAATAAGAGAAAGTCGTCGCCAATCTTCGTGTCATATTCCCAATTACCCAATTATAAAATGTCAAACACTAAGTTGTATCAAGTGGCCTACGTGCTTAGGGTAGTTCCCAACCCGCCTCTTCCCCATACATACATACAAACATACAAACATGCCAGTTGTATGGAGATATAGGTATAGATTTAACAAGAAGTGCAGAATAGGCTAAGCACAATTTCAAAATCCTTTCTTATTGTGTACAGTATGGAACGAAGGTACGGTACTGTCAAAATTCCAAGTCTCTACCTATTACAGTTTAGGCTCTACGTTGATTCTCTGTCAGTCATTAAGTCAGTCAGTCAGAACAAAGCCTCTTATAATTATATAAAGAGATATTGTTGGCATTATGGAATAGGTACATATGGGGCAATTGAAGTGGGGAATGTACAAGATCTTGTGCTTTTATACGCAGATGACATGCTGTTATGTTCAACGACGCTTAACGGATTTTGGCTAGACAGACTTTCAAGTTCAAACCTATTGCGAGGAATGGTCACTTGCCATTACTAGTCGTGTGCAGTGTGTGCTCTCAGGTTTAACATTGTATGTTGGCAGTAGCGAAGTTTGTGTGCCAAGATTGGCTGCGTTCTAACGCGCGTTTGAAAACGGGTGTTTATTTCAACGACAAGTGGTGAGTGTCCACTTAACCCAGACGTTATACAGTAATGGCGTGTTACTGAAGTCTTCGTTTGGGTATATTTAAAGAATGTCGGTGGAACCGTCCATTATTGTGTTTGAGTTTATTTTGTATTTTTAATTTTCTCTGTCTTTTCTTGGTTTTGAGTAAGCGGACCCATTTGAATGTTTGCTATTGGTTATGTAAAAAGGCCTGTAGGCCTATATGATATTATAAAAACAATTACTTACTACAGCCAAAAAATAAAATTAATCACTTTAATTTTAAAACTAAGCAGATTTGTACAGTTACAATTATTATAGGTAGTCCTACAACTTTCTAAACATACGAAGCATCTTCCATTGATCGTTTATGCTATAGAAACAGTTTTAAAGAAATAATTTGAGCATTTTAAGTGGTTTTTTAATTTATTTTTTATAATACGGTATGAGTCGCAAGCTAATGAAATATTTTAGAACAGAAGTAGTATGGAGACGATTCAAGAAGATGGAATTAAATCCGTCCTGGCACATTTCGATAGGATTTCTCAGTTCCAGCTATAGCTCCTTAAAAACAAGGCATAGTTTTGTTTATATAACCAACGGCATAATTTCCATTTTTACGTGCGTCATTATTCTCGCTGGGTAAGCGCATCTTCCATTGATTAGCAAACCGCCGTATCTTGTAACTGGGTAATCGACTCCGATATTGGACAGCAGATGTATTTACACTTCGTGATTCTGCATTCAAACTCATCACTGTATAATGCTATGGAATTTAATTTCTCACGACAACAGCCCTATGGTTCTGTGCAAACAGGTATTTCTGAATACAAGCTATCCTTCTGTGCTTTAAATTGCATTTCGTACACTTTTCAAAGATTATGCTGTTGATTGCTGCAGAATCCAGTGCCGTAACGGATAAAGGTTGGAACCCCCATGCAAAATTTAATTTGGGCCCCAAATTACAATTCATGCTCAAGGAGGCTTATATGGGTTCAGTAACATGTCTTCGACCGCAGGAAATATGAAATTTGATAGGTTGACAGGAGTTCGTAGGTATTAAAATGTACCTATATTATTGCCGGTGGCTTTATTATTATAATATTATTATTTATTATTATTATTGTTGTTGTTGTTATTAGTTGTAGTGTAGGAAATTAGGAAATAAAATAGTTTTAAGCTATTACCAAGACAGCTTAACTCCAAAATCTGGGACAGGTGCACTGTATTTTAATCTATAGCCTACATTAATCTAGGTCTGGCTGTGTTTAACGTATTTAAAATTCTGTGTTCGTAGCAGTATTTTGTCTAATATCCCACCAAAGGGATCGAATTTGATATCAACAAAATCTAACTCCTTTCCAAACATTACAAGCTTCCTGTACTTTTTTTGGTACACTTGGTTAAAATTATTGCTTGACTTTCGTATGGCTTTACTTGTGTTATCTGCCGGAGAAACCATCTTTCAATATTAAGCGAATTATTTTTCTTTTACTGCTTTGTATGTTTTCTTATTATGACAACCTATTTACATTCCTTTACTTCCGGTTTTAATTTTGGGTCTCCTAAGACCCCGGGTCCCCCGCATCGCGGGGTCTGCGGGGCCTTTGGTTACACCAATGGTAAAACCTTACAGTAAACTATATTTTATTAATAAATCAACGCCTGTGGTTGCTCTCACGCTCTGATCTCTGGGATTTCTGTTAAGTAGATTTGAAAATGCAAATGTATGGCCTCATGCTTTTGCTATTTCAAAAATGTAATAGTAAATTTAATCTAGATAAGATGTTCCTTTAATAAAAATGGGAATAAATTGTGGATCTTTGATATTAATAGCTTCTTTTCTTGAAAGGGTTCCTGCGTTCACTGCAATTTGCACAGTATATTCTCTCTTTTTTCTGAACTTTTATCCATTTACTGTATTTGTAAAGTTTCTATACAATGTTTGCTCCATTTTTCTCCTGGTAAGAACGGAAGAATACCGATACAAATCAAAGTCAAAGTAAACGGCTCGATTTTGTTTAAATGTTGCACAAGTGTCTATTCGCTATTAAATCGTACGAAGACCTAAACGTTGTATTTGGTTTCTTTCGCTAAAATTCTCTGATGAGTAGTTACAAGCCAGTATCGTTTGCCCAAACTCAGTTAAATCTTGCCCAGCGAACTTTCTTGTGAGGTTGAATTAACAGAATAGGCCTACCCAGTTCCTGCAAATCGGCCTCTCATTCTATATCTGAATATGAAGTGAGAAAGTGTGTTATCCATGCTCAGGGTAAAGAAGATATGTGTACGTATCACATCAGATTTTTCAACTATATATTGGAAATTGGTAAAAAAAAAAAAAAAAAAGTAGACCTATAACATTTTGATGTTTTTAAAATTACAATAATTTAAGTTCTTAAACATAATATTTAAAAAAAATTCGAGGGCCAAAAAACACCTTGAGAATCGCATACGAATATAAGATTATGCCATTTTAGTTCAGTCAGTGAAGGCCAATAAAGAAGGATTAGAAAAAATAAAAAAATTCCTTTAGGCAAGCCTACAGGCTGAGGTAGATTTTGAAGTGCTTTTGGTTTAATTTATTGTCGCTGTGTAGTACTCTTCTTCTTTAGCCTTGGCATGACAAACCCGCAATAATAACGGCAAAAAAGAGGAGAGAGCACTTTTTCAAACATTCAAATCTCGCCTTATATGAGAACTATCAAGAAACTAGTTATTGATTTGTAGAGTACTCATCAAGAGCTTTTCAATGATACCCCACAAGACGTAGTTTAAAAAATTTCGAATTTCCATCCCCCCACCCCCACTCGAACCCCCAAAACCCCGAATCGTTGGTGTCACTGTGAACTCCATAGGGAGTACTCTAATTTATTCAAACAAAGTTCCCTCTATACTTCATAGGGGCCGAGATATAAATATTTTAAAATTTCAACCCCCTCCCCCTTGGGACAATTTTGCTCATTAACGAACTTGTCCGAACTATTGGGCCTAGAAATAACATAATAAAATTTGGTTCAAATATCTTCAAAATTACGGCCGCTATCGTGTAAAGATATAAATATATCTCTCTATATACAGTATATATATAAGGCTTTGTCCTGACTGACTGACAGGAATCAACGTAGAGCCTAAACTGTAACAGGTAGAGACTTGGAATTTTGACAGTACCTTCGTTTCATAATGTAGGTGCTCACTAAGAAAGGATTTTGAAAAATTCTGATTTTAAATGCCAAAAATCAAATGTTTTTGAGAATACTTCATCCCTTTTTACACAGAATTATCGAATCCGAATCGCATTTGACATTAAAACATATTGTCGCCAGTGGGTTTCAGATGGGTTTGGAATTAAATTAAATGGAAGTTTGACAATTACAGTTGGCTTTGTCTATTTTTCTCATACCTTGGAAATAAAACTTTCGCGATCGCTTGAATGTTGTAAGCCCTAATATGGTCAAACATTGTTTTATTTGGACGAAATTCACTATACAGGGGTTTTCTGGGCCAAGGAACTCGAATCTGAGGTCGGCCTTACCAGGCGACGCTATCTAATCGTGGTATGTAGTCCACGTGATTTAGGTGTTAATAAATATAATGATTTAACTATTATGCTCTTAATTTTTAATTTTTGAAATAATTATAGCGGGCGAAGCCGCGGGCACATGCTAGTATATATATATAACAATTTTTTTTTTTGAACAGGCGGTGGTTTCCTACTTAGGGAGGCATGAAACGTAAAGATATGAAAGAATTTTTCGAAAGTCATGACATGGTATCGATTGCAATAGGCAGATTGGATCTGAATCATTTTTCTGTAAGAGTAATAGTTTAAAATGAAAAAAGGATATACGTAGTTTGGAAAATTATGTTTCATCGGTTTAATTTGAAAAAAAAAAAACAAAACAAATCATAAGAGCGCAGATCACTCACTCACACTCATTCACTAGCAATAGACAATTCCTAAGGCTAAATGAATATTATCTATTTTATGGAACCAAGAGGTTCATTGCCGCGCTTATAAGAGCACGCTATTCAACCTTATATGTGCTTACTCCATCCAACCATCCCTCCCAAATCCTACTTCCCTTAAATATATTCTAATATTGTACTCCCACCTACGTCTAGGTCTTGCAAGTGGTCTTTTTCCTTCTGGTCTCCCAGTCAATACTTTTGAGGCATGGTCTTTTCCAGTGGCATTTTAAGGGAATTTGGGAGCCACAGGGTATCAATAGATTGCAAGATAAATGCACTAAAATACTACCTGAAGATTATGCATGGCGATCAATCCCTTATCAGGACAATATGTTATAGGGAACAAGATATATCTATGAGGGGAGCGCTGAAAGCAGGACAGGTTTAGCCTGGTTTCGCCTAGGAGCCTGGAAAGCGCTGAAACGCGTCAATGCAGAAGGAGCCAGAATATGCCCACTCTGTGACAAGGATGAGACAGCACAGCATATCCTCTCTGACTGTGAAGTCACTGAGATGCTTGGGCAACGATATCTGCCAAACACTTTTGTTGTCTCTAGAAGAGGTCACATGGCGATATTCGAGCTGTTGAGTGATACAAAATTCTCCGAAGGGGTGGGGAAATTCATGTCTAAAGTCCGACAGCTCAGGGTAGAAAAGGATGGGAGGGAGGGGCAGGGGAGTAATCTTTGTGTATTATTATGTATTATATTGTATTATTATTGTCATATATTTTCTGTCATTGGTTCTTTCTTTTCTTAATCTTTTTGTATAGCATTACTATTTTTTAAGTTTTCGTATTATATTGTTTTGTATTATATTGTTTTGTATTATTAGTGTTACTTTTTTTTCTTCTTCTTTGTCCTGTGCACAGTAAAAGCACGAACGGCCGTCTAGGCCCTTGCGTTGGATTTATTCTATGGATAATGTATTTAGTATGTATATAAGAATAAAGATGCACCTTACCATACCATACCCTTCGGGTCTCCTTGAGGCATGTATTTCCTCCCCCATTGCGCGCAACTTGTCCAGTCCGTTTCATCTGCTTTTATTTAATTAGTCTATCCTTATAATTAAGGAATCGCGCACAATGTGCATTATCTTAACCTAAGACTTAACCTACCCAGTCCTGAACCCGGGAAAGGGATTTTTCACTACTGAAAAATCCCCGACCCGGCCGGGAATCGAACCCGGGCCGCCGGAGTGGAAGGCAGGCGCGCTATCCTTATTGTATTCAGTGAAGAGTACAGATTATGAAGGTCGTCATTAAGCAGTTTTCATCTCTCTTAGTTCCGAATGTTGTCCTACGCACCCTGTTTTCGAGCATTCTCGGATTATGTTCTTCCCGAAGAGTAAGTTCTTCTCACATCCATATAATACAACCGGCGGGATAACTGTAATAATTTTGTTTTTTAAATTTCTGGACAGAAGACAAGAAGACAAAAGTTTCCGAATCCCATAAAAACACGCATTTTCTTATTTCTGTCGACACTTCACTTTTGTCTTAAAATTATTTGTATTTGTAATATTGCCCCCAGCTATTTGAATATTTTCTCTTGTTGGAATGCTTTATCTGTTATTCTAATATTTTGTAGGGCATTATTTTCGACGTTCCTTAGTTTCTTCTATATTAATTTCCAATCCAACAGTCCTGCAGGCAACAAGTAAAACTTTATGCATTTCCCCCAGTTGTGTTTATGTCTTCGCCTAGCAGACAAACATCATATGCATAAGCTAAAATCGGGTGATTGTCATTTATTAAAAAAGTATGTAAATATAAACAAATAAAAGCGCGCGAAGTACTGGACTGAAATTGTAATAACGAAATTTCAACGTTTCCCTCACCCCCGCCACTGCCCCCCTTACTTACAGGGTTTTCCATTATGCGCACCAGGACGCACCACCTCCCCGTAACTGCCAAATTTCAAAACTACATTTTTTTTCCTATTTTGCTTTTGTTGCCTGGACTATCAGTAGCCTAAAAAGAATGACAATTCCTTTTATAATCTGTATTTTGCCTGGTTTTAATGTGAAATTAAACCTGCTTCAAAACTGACCTAAAAGTCTGTTGTTTTCAGTATTTCAAGTATAGAGCTTTAAAAAGATGACGTATCATTTAATAGTAGTCTAAGGTATACTTATAAATTAATTGTCTAACATTTCAAAGATTTCAATTCATAAGACTAAGACTAATTTGAAATACCACTAAGACTTTGAATATTACGAAAACAGTCGAGTTTACCCTAAAATAAAATATATTTGCTGTAGAGAAACCAACCTAATCAATGTAAGTTACTGTAGTTTCTTTTCTTTTCCTTTCCGTTACAAATCACTGTATGTTCTGGTTGATGATATCGCCTAGACACACATATTTTATTTTGTTGGAAGTTTAAATTAGTGCAGTGGTCGAAAGTAGGTTGCTTTCAGAGGTATGTTTCGAGTATATTTTCAATACAGGGTTTATGTTTTATTGTAGGGGTAACATTAAAGATTGGCCTTATTTTAATTAGGCTTAATTGAATTCAAATTTGTAAAGTGCTATATAATTTTCTAAGGATATCTTAGTATGACATTTCAGCGAATCACTGTAGTAAATATAAACGAAAAGGAATCTCTAACTCACCTTTTCATTAGCAACTGCTTTTTTAAGCTCAGCTTTCATTCTAATAAATCTTGTCGAATTGATTCGAAATCTGTTCGTGCCCGTTGGGTTTTAAACTTTAGCTGGATGAGCTGCAGAGTCGGAGTAATAAATTTAATGAAACCATCACACCTGTTTGATCAGATTAATTTTTCAGTATCACCCTTACTTCAACTACCTGGATAACATGGTCGGAATATATCTAGTTAAATTACATAGTTGCAATATATCAAATTAAATTGCTTCTTTAAAGATTGGGGATGTAGATATTTCTGTAGAGTACGAATTCTTCGTCTTTTTTACTTATTATTGAAACAGGAGGCATTGCCAAGTATCTTTCTCATTGTATAAACTTATAAATCTAGTAGGTTGTCGTAGGATTATTCTATGGCATCCAGGAAAGAAAGTACTTGTGAGATGTAAAAGTGCGACCAAATACTGGAACCATTGATCTCATTTTTTAATTCGATTAATTTCGTTCCTCTGCAACCCCTCGATTTAATTTGCCTAGGCATATAAATGGTTTCAGTGCCCCGAATAGAAAAATTGTACGCCCAATGACACTCTAATTTGTGTTCTTTATAATTCAGATAGGCCATCTCAGCGATTTATCATAAAAGTAACTGTGAGGCAAGCGGCCGTGAAAAACTTATCGGGTCGGCGACATATTTCATATTAACTTCTGTAGTGCATATGTACAAAAAATGATTTAGCACCTATTCAAAAATACTCGAAATACTGGTCCAGGTTGCTCCAAGATTGGTTTGTTACTGTTAATCTAATATATATATATATATAATATTTTTATTGCGTTCTGTATAGTTAAAAAAAATCTGATGTGAAACACACAACTTCCTCTGCCCAAATGAAAGTTTTGCCTCTTAGTATGATACATCATGTGTGACATTTTCTGTACGTAAACTGGTTGTAAAAAGGAAGACAATGTCGTTACCACATCGCATCGCATCCCCGAAGGATAAAAACCCAAATTAAATATGATCATTGCACTCACGTAATTTCCTTTATCCTAAGCATGGGCAATGCACCTTTCTTACTTCATATTCTGATATACAATAAGAGGTCCTAATGCAAGGTATGCGCAGTTAGTTGTTTCAATCTGAATCAAAGCTTAAGTGTTCAACAAGAAATACAGAGTTTCTACAAACAATGGATGACTTATAACTGCCCTTTAGAGATTTTTGGGAAAAAATGTTTCAGTTAAAAGTTTTACCTATTAGTATAAGCTACCTCATGTACAAAATTTAAATAAAATCGTTAGAGCCGTTTTCGAGAAAATCGCGAAAAACAAAATTTTCTTAATGTAAATTGGCATTAAAACTAAGAGAAAGTCGTCGCCTATTTTCATGTCACATCCCCAGAAGGTACTAAATCCACATAATTTTTTTTATTTTCTTACAATTTTTCGTTCTGGAGCTAAACTGTAAACACACACACAGCGTCATTGAAACACGCACAGGCATGTTTCTTGCATGTTTCTGAACATTCAAGGGTTTTCAAAACACGTTATGCTTCATCTTTGAGTTTCGGGATCGAATACAATTCCTCCTCTATCTATAGTACCTCCTGGTATGGGCAGAGGAAGTAAAAATGAGTCAAAATCAATAATATTTATTGATCTGTTTATTTGCCGTCTGTGTATTCTTTAGAACTGCGTAATAGGAGTTGTACTTAAATCATGTTAAGCAAAGCAATCATCAAGGTTCTGCCAGATTACAAAAGGAGAAACTGTAGAATGAATGCTGTCAGTTTTTGCTTTCATTTGGTTCTTCTTAATGGGTCAGATTTCAATTTTCTTAGTGCTGTGCATCTTCTAATTAATAAAATCGAAAGTGTGTATGTAGGTATGTAGGTGTGTATGTTCCCTATACAAATCTACATTTCTTGACCAATTTGTACGAAATTTTGCACACATACCCAGTTAAGCCCGAGAAGTAACGCGGTCAACATTAAAATTGAAAGAAGCCAGTCCTTCCCTTGAAAATTATATAATTTCTGAGAATTTTATACTGAAAAAAACGAAATGCAGTTCAGTTCACATGACAACAGTGTAGCCTATTGTTTACTGTGATCACATAGGGCTTTGGCAACTACATAATACTGGACATTAACAAAATGATTCCATATTGGCGAATATAATTACTGAAAAATGAAATCCACGAAAATAAAGCAGTGTGATGCAGTCACAATCTTTCTCTACCCTCGACAAGGAAAATAAGTTTTCTCACATCACATTTTGATGTAGAATAAAATTAGGTAAACTGATATAACGAAGTGCCAGTATGATTTTGTTGAATCAATTATAATTGCAATTATGATGTGCAGAAAATAAGTTTTTTTTTAATCAGATTAAAATCGACCAGCGTCAGTAGAACTACAGATTTGTGATACCTTGACAATCGCGCATTCACATAAAAATAAGAAATATATATATATATATATAAAATCCATGTCAAATCGGCCAGCTACGCGATTTGATCCAGGGTCCTCCAGAATACGAATCCAAGACGTTACCATTCGGTCAACTCAGTCAATTTTACCATGTAGTTTGATAAGCATATGTGAAGGAATAGTGTTATTTGTCAAATCTCAATGTATTGCGAATTGAAATTCTTAAAATATATCAACATTTCACAAAATTCAGTGGCATAGGCTATAACTCCGCTAATTATTTCACAGTAATGTACCTTCTGCATATAACATGTATTCATGTAATACTCAATTTAAACTACACCAACGAAGTAAACAAACATCTGACTGCACTGCAGACAAAGCCCTCAAATGATTAAAAATGCGGCATTGTAGTACAGACATGATTTTAAAAAAGTGTGACCTTTAATTACTTGTTGCTCTGGTACCGGTGAACCGATTTGGTCCAAAATAAAGAGGATTCTTGCTATGGACGTTATAAATAAGTATACAAAGTTTCATGAAAATCCCATAAACCGTATTCGAGTTATCGCGCCTTTTGTTATATAATACCATAAAAAAGCACTAAATTGGGCATTTTTCCGGTACCGGCCAACTGATTTGGTCCAATATCATCAGACGTCCTCCCATGGACATTATAAATGCGTATACCAAGTTTCATGAAAATCTGATAAAGCGTATTTGAGTTTTGGCGCTTTTAAAATATACACTAAATTGGGTTTTACTCCGGTACCGGTGAACCGATTTGGTCCAATATCAATAGGGTTCTTCCCATGGACATTATAAATGCATATACCAAGTTTCATTAAAATCCTATAAAGCGTATTTGAGTTATCGCGCGTACAGACACACGGACGGACGGACAGACGGACAGACATTTTCTCGTCCCCCACACAATCTCATAAAGTACCATACTGGCACTTATTAAGAAGCCGTATTGCAGGGACAGCTTAAGTCTCTGCCAACGAGTATGCTCTATCAGATGTCTGTAAAAAAAATCCTATCAATTGAGACGTTACTCATAGCTGTAGGCTTTGTGTTATTTGAGAAATAGGGATGTTTATCATAGGCCCTGAGCATCTAAAAGAAGACAAAATGGGATGGTAGCCTATTATTTTCAGTCCTATGCCCGCATGTCCCGGGTTTTAGGGGAGGAGAGTATGAAAGTGATATTGCATTTCTCTTTTATTTCAGCCCCGAAACGGTTGTATGGTGACATGAGAGTGAGAAATAAAATTTTCCGTCAAGACAATACAATCTTATGTAACCGGTATTTCTGTTTCTTCTTCTTTCAACCCCTATCGGGAATGGTATGTAGAAGCAACGGAATGCAAGATTCAACATCCTCTATGAGCCATAAAAAAGCTATATCTAGCGTTTTCTGAGGGAATAGTTTGAGTGCAATAAGTCGTTCTTCCTCTTTTCAAATTCTACATACATATTATATAAGGACCTAGAGTTTCAAAATCGAGAGTCCTCCATAAGTTAATTTCAAATTACAAAATACAAAGCCTGGGCGACACTGGGCCTTTTCAGCTAGTTAAAAATAAAGATAAATTTAAATTTAATCCATTATTTTCTGTGTTTCTTACTATCGATGTTACAATTTGGAATTGAATACATTCCTGCTGTAGAAATATTTCTACTGTTCAATCAGTGATTACATTATTGATGTTATTATATATATATTGTAACAAGGGCTCGTCGGGGTTCGAAATCAAAACACCGAGTTTATAATTGAAGGATGGAGGTTTCTTTATTTCCTACCACAATTGTCAATACAGTCAGAAAACTCCAGACTGTTCGCCAGTTCACTGTCCTGTTCAGTGCTCACTCTCACTGTGCTCAGTCCTAATTACAGCACTGTTCCGTTCGCACACACTGTGCGGTCTCCCAGTCGAGATAATCCCACGTCGCGCCGGTCAGCTCCACAGTCCTCGCTGCCGCTGTACGATCCACCCGTCGCGCAGAGTTCCCCGGGACGGCACTGTCTCAGCCCAGTCCAGTCCACCAGTTCTTCCGTTCACTAGCTCCCTCGTTCACCAGTCCCTCCGGTCACTAGTTCACCCTCTGACGCTGACTCTCGCCGCTACTCTCGGACTGCCTCTCGCTAACTCTAACTGTTCCCTCGTTGACTCTCTGCTACTAACTCACTGTTACTCTCATTCATTCACTGACTGTCTCTGCTCGCTCGCCGCCCTATATATGGGCCCGACGAATATTCCAGAGCCGACGCCTCGAAAGTTCCCCGCCCGCGCATGGTCTAGAATGTCCGCGCGGGGCGCCGTCACAGCCCTTAGCGCGTGGCTCCACCTCTGGCCCCTCCCACGAGCGCGCACCGTCACTCACCGCGCCGTGCCAGGGAGTAGGCCGCACCCGTCGGCGCGCGGCTCCAATCAGCAATAAGCGGGCCGTGCCTTTCTGGATTTATCTAATTCTAGCGCTTTCGGCCCGAGTCCTTCTTCTATCAGCTTCTAGGCTTTTCTGGGCTTTGTCACAATATATAGAGTCTGTATTTTAAGTAGTGAGAATAAATCCAGAAAACAAAATTTATTACAGATATCGCTATAAACCTTTAGTAGTCTTCAAAGTATTCTCCTTGAGCATCAACACACTTCTGCAGGCGAGTTTTCCTCGCTTCGTACGCTCCCTGAAAATCAGCAACTGGAACAGCCTTCAAAGCACGCGTGCAAGCTGCTTTGACAGCATCCAGGGTTCCGTTGCGTTGTGGTGTCCTGTGACAATGTCTTTGTACGGGAGATGAAAGTTGGATCTTCGAGTACGACCATGAAACAAAACAGCAGAGCACCGAATGGCACACTCCGCAGTCGCCTCGACTCCCCCCCCCCCCAAAAAAAAAAAATCCTGATGTGTTTTTCGACAAGAAATGTTTGGTCCACTCGGAATTTGTGCCTGAAGGGCAGACAGTCAATGGCGCCTTCTACGTGAAAGTGTTAAAAATATTGAAGAGACGGGTCAACCGAGTGCGACCAGGAATTGCCGCCGATTGGAAGATCCATCATGACAATGCGTCATGTCACACCTGCTTCGTGGTTACAGAGTACCTACGATAACTAGCATCACCACGATTCCTCAGTCTCCCTACAGCCCCGACCTTGCCCCTGCAGACTTTTTCCTCTTTCCCAAAGTGAAAAATGCCCTCAAAGGACACCACCACGGAACCCTGGATGCTGTCAAAGCGGCTTGCACGCGTGCTCTGAAGGCTGTTCCAGTTGCTGACTTTCAGGGAGCGTACGAAGCGTGGAAAACTCGCCTGCAGAAGTGTGTTGTCGCTCAAGGAGCATACTTTGAAGATTACTTTAGGTTTGTAGCGATATCTGTAATAAATTTTGTTTTCTGGATTTATTCTCATTACTTAAAATACAGATCCTGTATATATCTCTAGATATAAGAGGCTTTGTCCTGACTGACTGAAATGAATGACTGTCTGACTGACTGACTGACTTAATGACAGAGTATCAACGCAGAGCCGAAACTATAATAGGTAGGGACTTGGAATTTTGACAGTACCTTCGTTCGCTCACTAAGAAAGGATTTTGCAAAATTTTGATTTTAAATGCCAAAAATTAAATGTTTTTGAGAATACTTAATCCCTTTTTACACAGAATTATAAAATCCAAATCACAGTTCACATGACAACATATTGTTGCCAGTGGTCTCAGATGGGTTTGGAAATAAATGAAATGGGAGTTTAACAAATTAGAAAAGCTATCAATATAATTCATGTTATAAATAAATATTAAAGAATGAAATCCACGAAAATAATGCAGTCACATAACTTTCTCTACCCTGGACATAGAGAAAACAATACGAGGTATGGTAATGTGTATATTATTATATCGCAGGTTTATGGAGAGAGAAAACAATACGAGGTATGGTAATGTGTATATTATTATATCGCAGGTTTATGGAGAGAGAGAAGTATGAAAGTGATATTGCATTTCTGTTTAATTTCATCCCCAAAACGGTTTTATGGTTACATGAGAGTGAGAAATAAAATATTCCGCAAAGACAATACAATTTTATGTTACCGGAATTTCTGTTTCTTCTTATTTGAACCCTTATCAGGCTTGCTGTGTAGAAGCGATGGGATGCAAAATTCTACATCCTCTATGAGTCATAAAAAGCTATACCAAGCGTTTTCTGAGGGAATAGTTTGTGTGTGATAAGTCGTTCTTCCTATTACAAATTCTAAATACCTATATAATGACCTTCATAAGATAATTTCCAATTACAAAATAAAAAACCCTGGCGACGCCGGGCCTTTTAAGCTAGTTGAGAATATAAAACAAACATCATCTTTGAAATAATCCACGGAATACTCCAGGATTCTTCGAATAAATGATTTTGCCATGTTCCATACAGAAATGTTTGAATTGGCCTCAACATCTCACAGTCAATCGTTTTTAGATTAATTTCACAAGATTTTTCCTTATAATTTGAGGGCCTTCGTCTTTTATGCATTACTTAGTTCCGCTGCTATATTCGATTTTATTTCACATGACCAACGAAACAGTAATCTTCAGATGGGACTGCGATTACTATAATGAACCCTGTGGAGGCAGATAGCTATGCAATGAGAATGTGGGGCTCCCCTCAACCATTTTGTGCTGATAGAATATTGTTTGTACCTTCAAAACAATTTTTTAGTACACGCTCTCTAAAACAGCTGCTTATCGGACTGGTAACACGCCGAAAAATTGCATTTTAGCAACCAAGGCCGATAAAAGTGCATTCAAAATGCAGTTTTATCGGCCTTGTCCTTTAAAGTCGTCATGGCAATCTATAAACAAAACCCAGATGGCATTGACCAGTCATACCTACTTTAACATGGATTTACGCATATAATTAATTGGTCATAAAACAACAAATTTAAGCCAACACGTTTCTTTATGATAATCAGAAACTTTACCAGGATTTTTCGCAAAACACGGTAGTCCACCTCATCATATGACAACAAATTTAAGCCAACAACTTTTCACATCTTGGTTCACATGAAAAACATTCCTTACCATGGATGCAACAGCATTTAAATGCCGTAATATATCCCTTCTCATAGTCTACTTCTGCTGTGAAGTTGCTGGCAGCAGCTCCAATTCAATGTTTCTGGCTTGGATTGAAATTTCATCGGTATTATCATTTATATTTTCACAAGCTTTTCATCAGGGGTGCCCACAGGGGGGGGGGGGTTAAGACGCAGACTGCGTCATTGAAATTTCTGGGGGGGGGGCAAAATATTATCGTTTTATGAATTTTCTGGGGGGGTTGAAAATTTTTTCAAAATTAGCGTTTTAAATGTTAAAAATAAAAACGGTCAAGTTTTATAACTCCAAAAGGTCTCTTCTAACAGTGGATTAGGAAAGGGGGGTCCAGGGGGTTTGGACCCCCCAAAAGTCAAAACCTAATATTCTATATTTGTATTTAAAAAAATTTATTTAATTAAAAAAGATTTATTGGTGTGTCAAATTTGATATAGAAGTTATTTTCTTTTCATAACCTAATGAGTAGGCCTATTATATCCACTGTTCCATGTGTTATTCAACTTTTCTTATAAATAGTAATAAGTATTATAAGTTTATAACTTAAGTAACAATTTCTTGTTTAAGTTGCCATGTCTCAGAGTATAGTAAACAAATTTGCTAACTAGTTTTTCAGTGCTAAAATAGCATAAAATGTGATTTTCATCAGTTCAACATTTAAAAATTTCCCGGGGGTGGACACCTGACTTAGGTAACATTTTCTTGTTTACATTGTCATGTCTTAGAGTACGGTAAACAAATTTCCTAACTAGTTTTTGAGTGCTAAAATGGCATAAAATGTGATTTTCATTAGTTCAATATTTAAAAATTTTCCGGGGGTGGAGCCCCCACTTAGGTAATGATTTCTTATTTACATTGGCATGTCTTAGAGTATGGTAAACAAATTTCATAACTAGTTTTTTAGTGCTAAAATAGACTAAAATGTGATTTTCGTTAGTTCAATATTTAAAAATTTCCCGGGGTGTACACCCGACTTAGGTAACAATTTCTTGTTTGCATTGGCATGTCTTAGAGTACAATAAACAAATTTCCTAACTACTTTTTGAGTGCTAAAATAGCGTAAAATGAGATTTTCATTAGTTCAATATTTAAAAATTTTCCGGGGGTGGCCCCCTACTTAGGAAATGATTTCTTATTTACATTGGCATGTCTTAGAGTATGCTAAACACATTTCCTAACTAGTTTTTCTGTGCTAAAATAGCGTAAATTGTGATTTTCATTAGTTCAATATTTAAACATTTTCTGGGGATGGACCCCCGACCCCCCTTTTTTGGGGGGGGGTATTCCAAAACCCCCCCGGCACTTTCGACCCTCCCCGCAATTATTTTCTGGCTACGTCATTGTTGCACTTATTATATTATTAATATAATGTTACAAAGTGGCCCAAGAATTTAAAGCAAAAAATTAATAAATTAAAAAAGTAACCCCCCCCCCTAGAAAATATCATATGGGTGCCCTTGTCGACAGCCAATCAGGTTGGGGGAGATGAGCAATGCAGTTGGGGGATGAGCAATGAAGTTGGGGGGATGAGCAATGAAGTTGGGGGAGTGAGTCATGAAGTTTGGGGGGTGGGCACCCCTGTTTTCATAAATAGTAGTTGGTATGCAATATTGTTTATAAACAAGGGACTCATATATTATGCATGTTAAAGATGCCAACTGCTACGGAATTTCCGTAGTTTCTACGATCTCCGTGAATTTGCTACGGCAATACGGAAATTGTACAGAATATTACGGATTCTACGAATCCCAATATCTATTTTTATAATGTTTCGTTTCTCCCGCGAACATAAAAAAAAAAAGTTAATGTGTTCAGCAGAGATGCCAACTGTTATCATGAGAAATAGTTTGTAAAAGAAACATCCGTTATGTTGGCGACATTGGACACTACAATCTTTGACGTGTGTGTTAACCAAAGATATTATATCATACAGTTATAACATAATTGTGGTTATAACATATTTGGTGTTAACATATTTCCTCTTTTTTATCAACACTGTAATGCCGCTGACGACTCCCGACGCTGTTGCTTGCTAGAAGTTTTAATGAGTGTTGCATTGCAAGTAGAATATTGAGGAAATATGTCGTGTAAACGTAAAACCAGTGACGAATCTAATGGACAAAAACGAACTGCGGAAAATCAGCAGTTTCGAAAGCAGTAGGCCTATACTGAAGAGTTTCCTTGCCTCGGACCTTCAATAATTTCACCGAATCACGTATTTTGTGAAACCTGTAATTGTGATTTTTCGGTTAAACATGGAGGACTCACGCTACTGATAACCACCTTTCAAGGTTGGCATCTCTGAATTGTATACTACCACATTTGGTATTGGTACGTACGGTCATTGTTGTTTTATGATTCAGACGGCCATGAGAATATAACTTTAACAAATGGTTGGCTGCCTTACATTATAATTAATTATACGGTGCTAGCATGTGCCCGCGGCTTCGCCCGCGATAATTATTAAAAAAATTAAAAATTAAGAGCATAATAGTAAAATCATTATATTTATTAACACCTAAATCACGTGGACTACATACCACGATTAGATAGCATCGTCTGGTAAAAGCTACCTCAGATTCGAGTTTCTTGGCCCAGAAAACCTCTGTATAGTGAGATTCGTCCAAATAAAACAACGTTTGACCATATTTAGGGCTTACAACATTCAAGCGATCGCGAAAGTTTTATTTTCAAGGTATGACAAAAATAGCCAAAGCCAACTGTAATTGATTTGACATTGAAATGTATAACTGAAAGCTTATGTTTTGAAAACGCAAAAAATGCACGTTTTTTGCCCGTTTTTCACTCATAACTCACGAACGAAAACTAAAATTAAAATTCCTGCTTCGAGGTGCATTTTCCGACCCTTCAGCCCACCTATGTTTAAAATTTCAGATCTCTGCGTTCAGTAGATTTCGCTGGACATCGAGGACAATTCCTTTTATTGATATAGATAATATGAATTATAATGATACCTTCTCCAATTTGTCAAACATCCATTTCATTGAATTCCAAACCCATCTGATACAACTGGCAACAATATATTCTGTGAATTTGTTTTGATAATTCTGTGTAAAAAGGGGTTAAGTATTTTCAAAAACATTTAATTTTTGGCAATTAAAATCAGAATTTTTCAAAATCCTTTCTTAGTGAGCACCTACATTATGAAACGAAGGTACTGTCAAAATTCCTGTTATCGTTTAGGCTCTACGTTGATTCCTGTCAGTCAGTCAGTCAATCATTCATTCAGTCAGTCAGTCAGGACAGAGCCTCTTATATATTATACGGTATTTTTGTTTTATTTCATATAATTTAGAGAGCTTTTACTAAAAATATTGTATGCACCACGTACGCAAAAACTTTAGCGGACTCCTCCAGTATATCAGTATACTAGATTCGTCCGCTAAAGCGTTATTTTGCGTACTTGATACATAAATAGCTATTAGAAGCTTGACTGTAGTTTTTATTTTTAAAATATAGTTTTTAGAGGCCCATAAGGTGCGTCAGTTCTTGCCTATTTGTTTTAGGGACAGGCATTTTAAGTGTTACGTGACACCGTTCTTTATGAATGCCACGTCACAATCTAAAGAAGGTAAACAGAAGAGTCATTTCATTCACTGCCACATATGTTAGAATTTTCTTTCATTTTCTTCGCATACACTGGGCGTTATGATACCTGAACGAAGCTTAGGTCTTGTAAGGAACTACTCTTTCACTTCACTTCGATCTTCCTTCCGTAAGTGAAATCTGAAGAAACAACGGCTGGATATTGGGCAGTTCCCAAACAATCATAATTCCACTAAATATCAAGGTTGCCAGGTTCATCAAGGTTCAGAAACATACTGTACTTCAAATGTACAGAACTTTAATAAAAATCTGATGTGAAAGTCACATAACTTCCTCTGCTCAAATAAAAGTCTAAGTATCCAGCCCGAAATTTAGTATAGATGCCAGTATTCAGTTATTATCCTTGTACAGAAATGCAAGGCACAATTTTACGCTAATTATGCTATAAATACCAGGGGCGTATATTCCATTGGTGCTATGCGTGCGCCGCACGCCCTAATTATGGATGCAATATATACATTAATTATGTTTGATTTTTTCAATAAATTGTACAAAAATCAGTGTAATTTTCATTGTTGAAATGATAAAACAAGGGCCTCACTGTGAGGCTGTAAGCCGTGTACTACGACTCCGTAATCATAATGAGTTTCTGAGCGGGCGGAGGGTGAACGTTAGGCGTGGCCTTCCCTCGAAGCTAGAACTTGTGTGCTATGAGTTTTGAAGAAGGGCGATATCCTGACCGCGGGGTGAAGAAGAGAACTGGTTACGCACGGTGGAGATTTGGCAGTATCTTGAGTGCCTTGCGTGCGACTGAAGTTCCGCACTCAGCTGTGTTGTAGCGAAGTATATTGCGATTTTAAGAAGTTAAAAAGTAAATTATTGTAAATATTATTTTATTTCATGTTGCCAAAAGTGTTTAAATTTTAGTCTATCATTTTAAAGAAGTTTCCTAGTAAACAATTGTAAATATTACTTTATTTAGTGTTATTCTGAGCGCGGCGAAGAAGGCAGCAAGGTATACGGACGGTGGAGATTTGCCGGTATCTTGCGTGCTACTGAAGTCCCGCGAGGATGTAGCTTAGTACATGTATATTACGATTTTAATAGTTTCAAGGCAAATAATATAACAATTATTTTATTTTATTGTCAAATGTATTAAATTAATTTTTAGTTAATGTCTTTCATCCTGAAAGCATTATGGAAGAGTACAGCCGTATTTTGGAAGATCTTTCTGATAAATACATTTTCATCCAGAACTTTTCAAGATAAATTGCAAATTGTGACAAATGAACGGCCTTGCCCTGAGTTACCAACTCTTTCTACAATACATAAATGCAAGAATGTAGAATATATATACAACATTTTTCAGTCACACGTTCCTGAGGAAAGCCACAGAGTGATTATGGCCGAAAGCTCGAGTCTAATAATTTTGACATGGCTGATAACCCGAGAAGCCATCTTAAATAGTCAGCGCCGCGAAAGTTTCAAATCTTATAAGTACAAATCCTTAATATTTTAAAAGAAATAATAAGTCTACTTTAATAAAGCAAGCTATTTTTAACTGTTCAGTTAAAGTTAATCTACATTCTCAATTAACTTAGGAATCAAGTACATTTTCTGTGTATGACGACAGCATAGCACGCCCTTTATCAGAGATCAGGATACGCCACTGATAAATACCTTACAGCCCCTGCTTTGAATGTTGCGACTAAAAACACAGGCTATGGACAAAACTAAAATACTGTTTTCGGAAACATGTCTGTGTGGATGTCTGTGAATAGGCTAGCTCCAAAACGGAAAATCGTATGAAAACAAAATTTTGTAATTGGGTGAGGTACCTTCTAAAGATGTGACCAGAAGATTAGCGACAAGTTTCTCTTATTTTAAGGCGACTTTACACGAAGAAGTTTTCGTTTTTCGCGACTTTCTCTAAAATGGCTCTAACGATTTTTTTTTTTTTTAATTTGGACAAGGGTTGCTTATGCCAAGAGCTAAAACTTTTGCTTTAAACATCTTTTCGAACAAATTCTCTGAAGAGTAGGTATAAGCCACCCACTGTGAATACGCGCTCTTTCCAATACGTCCTCTTGTAATGCAAAATCGTAGGAAAACTTTGTATTAGAGTCAGGTACCTGTGAACATGCAATATAACATTTCCCCAAGTAATATAAATGGTGCAAAATAAGTTGCACGATCTTTCTCGCATATGGGTTATTCTACAGAAAACCTGCATTTTAATGTCACAGGACAATATATTGGAAACTAGTTATAATATTTGCATTTTTTTAAAATCAGATATTAAAATACAATATTATCTATTTGTTAGTACTTTGGGGAAATTTAAAAAAAAAATAGCTGTAAAAAGTTGTCCACAAAAGGTGATTTCTCACTTCCGTGGACTGTCACAACCCTCAGGTAGAGAACTTCCAAAGATCACAGATACTGTACTTCTTAACATTTTCACTTAAGAAATATAGTATCTAGTCAGAAAATACTTCAGTTTAGCATAATGGTGAATGAAATATATATATTTTTTTGTCCCCACTGTCAATATTTTTCAACCTGAGTTTATGTCACAAGGTTTGCCATCACTTCTGTGGACACTCAAAAAATGCCTAAAATATTCAGCAGTATGTGCTAGTTACCTTTTTCTGAGAGTCAGCTGAAGAGGAAAGGCACTCATATTGCAGAGTGGATTGGATTTCTTTCATGTATGTATCAAGTTTCTATTCACTTTTTGCATGTAGCATAGCTCATCCAGTCACTTCTGTGGTCTTTATTAAGGTTTAGTTTTCAAGTTAAAAAATAATTTTTAATGAACATGACCCTTAAAATGTGATAATCTTAATAACCTGAAGAGCTTTTGTTTCTGACCTCACAATGCAAGGCAGTTTGCAAAGAAACATAACTTTTGATCACTTCCGTGGACATGCGGATTCCACGGAAGTGATAACTGTCCACAGAAGTGATTTGATTCATTATTTTTAAAATTACGCACTTGCTGTGATGTATCCAGTTGACCACTAACATTAAATTTTATAACATGCTGACTAAAAAAAAATATTTATTAATATTTTTAGTTCCTTACCAGTATAGTAACATTTTATCTTTCATAAACAGTTAAGTCATATTCAATGAGTACACTATCATTAAATTGTCATTTTATTAATTAATATTCTACATTAGGCTTCTTTAATGCCTCCTGCCTCCTGCCCATCATAATTAATGGGCTGGCTTGGGGAGGCTACTTACTATATTATATCTTGAACAGTAGGTTACTTATTATTTTCGAAACAAATTACAGTACGAGAAGAGCTAGAGTAAAAATGCAACAGGATTCAGCGAAGCATGAAGAAGAGAAAAGGAAAGGTAGGGAGCGATACCAAAGTGGGAAAAAAAGCAGGAAAGGAAACCTGTGTCACAGCTGACACACAGGGAGAGAAGGAAAGTTCGAAAAGAGTGGAGAAAACGTTCAAAGAATTACAGAGAGTCGCAAGGGCAAAATAATCATACTAGTTGATTTCACTGAGAGTCATACTCCACCTACCAGTCCAGAAATTCAAGAACCGATGCCAGGCTCCACTACTACTCCTGATTTTTAGTTCAGTCACACGATAAGAGCCCTTTACATTTACCAGTTACAAAAATGAGGATCAAGTAGAAGAGAAAGGGGAGAGAAGATAGAAAAATACAAGACAAGAGATGAAGTAAGAATTTAGAGAGAAAAAAACTTGATATTACAGAAAGGAAAAATGCGAAACTTTGGCAGAAGTGAAAGAAAGGTAAAGAAGCTTTTAAGTGGTGTAAAAAAAAATTTCCAAACTTGTGAGGAAAAAGCTAATTTATGCAGAAGTGCTACAATCACAGATTAAATCAAAATACACAGAATCAATATCTGGGAAGGAAAAGAGAATATTGAAATTAATTACATGTGGAAATTTTTTTTAAAAATATCAGTCCCAAGGTTATTTTATGTCACCTCACAAGGAGAACTATGCTGTCAAATGGACAAACTTTGAGAAAAATGAAATTGAAAAAGATAAGAGAAGATGTGATAAGATTCTTACAAAATGATGAATCTTGCAGACTAACTGCAATAACTGTGTTCACTGAAAGTGACAAATTGTTTTCGTTTCCTGACATGCCTGATAAAGATATGGTTTCTACAGAGAACACTGTAAAGAAATTGAAAACTCCAAACATGAACATTAGGGGATGTTATGTATTTGAGGAAGACCTGTATCTTTTTGTAAACCTTTAATAATTTCTAAGTTTTTGTTTTATTTTTTAGTGAATTCTGATTGTGACATTTTGTGTATGTTATACAAGTGGTTACTCTATGGCAGTAAATTAATTTCTTGAATAATAAACCTAAATCTGTTTTTCCTTTAGAAAAAATAGTGTCACAAGCATAATTTATAACAAAAGTATAATATATTATAAGCAAAAGTCACTTCTGTGAACATGCAATCACTTCCGTGGATAGCATCTTTCTTGTAGATTTTTTTAAAAGAAAACCAAAAAGAGATGACCTGAGTCATTTAAACCACAGGTTAAGTACTTTAAAACTAGTACTGTAAATATATTTGTAGGACATATCTGATAAATTCGTTTTTTTTTATTATTCTTGCATCAAAACTGCAGGGTTTCTGTAGAATAACCCATATACGAGTTAAAAGTTAGCACAGAAAAACGTAGGCATATATGCAATAAAATTACGAAACCGAGAAAAGCACAAACGCCATATAGGAAACATAAATCTCAGTGCATAGTCTATTATGCGTCCTAATAGTAGCCCCAATCGCTTTAAAATGGGATAAAAATAAAAAGGTACACAGGAATTATTTCCAATTAATATATTTTTTCTCCAAATAACAACATTTTCTTCTATTTATATTTTAAAAAATATGAAAATTCATATTCTCTATTCATAACTCGTAGGTCTATATGAAGTATCGCATTCTTTACATCATATTGGCTTGATTTCGTTTAATCATCGAAGTGCCGATTGCACCGCAACGACGAAGCTATTATTTTTGTAATCGATCTCTGAGCTAAGCTCCAGATCGTTTCATAATTATAGCACAGTATAGTATAACAGTAGCGAAGCTCTAATGAAAGGAAAATGCATCCTTTTGACAGATCGTGCGACACTAGCACCCCAAGCGGCCAGCAAGATGGAACTAGCAAACAGCCATTTCCAGCATTGGAAAGATACGAATATATGGCTGTATTTCTTCTTATTTTTAAAATTACTAGAATGAGATTATTACCGGAAAGGCATACTGGTGAACTCACCAAATCATAGACTTTATGGTAATATAAAGAAGTTGTAGTTTCAAGATAGATGACATTGTATATCTTATAGAGTATCAGACCGGTTTCCGTCCACCATATAAGCTACATCCCTACAACAAATCTTCAAGAATTTAATTGACCTACTACTAACATATACTTACACTGAAAATTCTGACAAATAGGAAAACTTAATCATTTCAATAAGCATGTAGTAGTACTAGTTCAGAAATTAGGGGGGAAAGTAAAGTTCTATAGGCATATAGCACGATATGGTCAGTATCAGATGCAATAGCAAAACACTTTTGTCTTTTTCTTCATTTTGTTAAACACGATAAATTATTAAAAAGTAAAGGATTAAACACGTTATCTTTATTCTCGACAGTTTAATTTTGTTAAATTCAATTATATAGGCCTAACATAACCTCGTGTTAAAACATTTTCAAAATTAGTAGGGTCAGGTGGGGTATTTGTAAATAGGCCTATATGTTTAGAAACCTTTGCTTCGTTAGGATTTTCATTTATGATATACATATACAAATAATTAATTGTAAGCTTATATAGCATTTACAAGCCATTTTCTGCTCCTAAAATTAAAAGAAATAGGAGTAAATACACTAGTATGGATGCAAGCATGATAATCACAAATTTGCAATTTAATTTCACAAATAACTGTTTTTGCTTACCTCTCAGGATCTTTAGGGAACCTGAAGAAAGATAAATCGGGAGAATTCCTTTGGCTGTTGGTGCAATTTATAGCACCACAAGCATTTCCATAAAATATTGTTGACATTTTTCATAAGCAACAATGTAACATATTGTGTGGCTTCTTGCTCACCGCTACGAGCGCTGCAGTCGCGCCGGTTGAAAAAAACTGTATGGAGCTTTGCTACTGTTATACTATACTGTGATTATAGCGTAGGCCTAAGTCCGCTGCAAAGTGACTGAAAACGTTGATTGAACTTTCCGCTGTTAAGAATAATTTCCGAAATTTATCGAATATTCCCCTCAGATATTTCTTTACTGTAAGCATCGCCAACAATACGTCTTTCTCACTTCACGTGCTTGTATAAAATAAGAGGCCGTGAATCTCCTCGTATTGAGTTGTTCACCAGGAAAGACAGAGTTTGTACAAACAGTGGGTAGCTTACAACCACCCTTCAGAGAATTTTTTGAAAAAAGTTTCAAATAAAAGTTTTAGCTCTTGGTATAAGCACTCCATGTACAAAATTTAAAGGAAATCGTTAGAGTCTTTTTGAGAAAATCTAAACAAATTTTTCTTCATATAAAGTTCCCTTAAATATAAGAGAAGGTTGTCGCCAATCTTCGTGTCACATCCGCAGAAGGTAGGCCTACCTAACCCAAATACAAAATTTTGTTTTCGTACGATTTTCCGTTACAAGAGGCCGTATTGGAAAGAGCGCGTATTCACAGTGGGTGGCTTATAACTACCCTTCAGAGAATCTGTTCGAAAAATGTTTCAAATAAAAGTGTTTAGCCTTTAGTTTAAGTAACCCATGTGCAAAATTTAAAGCAAATCGGTTAAAGCCGTTTTCGAGAAAATCGCGAAAAACGAAAATTTCTTAATGTAAAGTCCCCTTAAAAACAAGAGAAACTTGTCGCCAATCATCGGCTCACATCTTCAGAAGGTACCTGGCCCAAATACGAAATTTTGTTTTCATGCTATTTTCCGTTTTATGTTAAAAACTCAACTTCGAATTTGGGGGTCGAAAACAATACTTATTCTACTTATAGTACCTATGGAACGGGAAGAGGAAGTAAAAACAGAAACAGGTCTCATTCATATTTTAGCTGCATCAAAAATATTCTAATTGTGCAATCTATTGAACAAACAAATAGTTTTTACTGGGTGTATGATATTAATGCATGATAGGAACTAAATTTGTCTGTATTATTGATTCTGAAATTTTCTTCAACAATAAACGTGTGAAGATAAAATGAAAGTATAGGTGTTGAAGGTAAAAAGGAGTGTACACATTGGCTGCTGTTAAATTGTCTCATGATCTGAGCTGTATTGCAGTGCAAGTGTGGTTTAACGCAGTAACTTTCTTAACCTTATTCGGTACACACTAAACACAGTAACCAGCTGAAAGAAATTGCCTATGCGTAGTCCAGGACTATAGAAAATATGATGCAACAATACTCCTGACAGTGTAAAAAAAATATTTCAAAGTAAAGTCATTAAAATTGTGCAAAAAATTAGCCTTTTCACTGCTACTGCCATATAATAATTCATCACATCAAAAAATTATATAAAAGCAGAGATATAAGATACTGCTTTAAGTAAAATGTGTGGATATTTAACCTCGTGTTACGATTGTCATTAAGAGAGACCAATTATTATTCTACTGAGATTTTCCTGATCGATTTCGAACGTAGAGATCGCTGATGATATCGCTTGATCATTGCTTACATCTAGATAAATAAAAATGAATGGCCACATGTATGTTGCCGCATCACTTGAGAACGGCTCGACCGATTTGGCTGATTTTTTTTTTTTTTTTTTCGTAATTGTCAGGACAAGGTTTGAATGAAAGCAATTTTTGGAAAATCCACGGGAAAAGTCGGAAATGTGAAATGAGGCACAGTTAGAGTTCTACTGTCATATGTTTTCATAACAAAATATAAGTGTGACATAGGTTGAGAGTTCTGCTGTCACATGTTTTCATAACAATTGCCACATGTACAGTATGACGGAGCATCACTTGAGAACGGCTAGACCGATTTGACTGATTTTTGTTGTTGTGTTCGTAATTGTCAGGACAAGTTTTGTATTAAAATGTTTTTTTTTTTTTTTTAATCCACGGGAAAAGTCTGGTCATGTGTACCTCATGTGTACCTCAAGTCTGTACCTCATGTGAAATGAGGTACATTTGAGAGTTCTGCTGTCACATGTTTACGTAATAAATAAATATACATTTCTTCACCAATTTGCACGAAATTGTGCACACATACTCACTTGAGCCCGGGAAGTAACGGGATCAACATTAAAATTCAAGCAAGCCACTCCTTCCTTTGCAAATTTATATAATTTCTGGAAATATACTGAAAAAAGAAATGCAATTCAGTTATCAACAGCGTATTGTTTAGTGTTCACATAGGGCTTTGGGAACTATATTATAGTGGGCTTTAACAGATTCTGATGCTATCGATGTAATACATTTGTGAAAATAATTCTTGAAGAATGAAATCCACGAAAATGAAACACAATGTGAAGCAGTCGCATATCTTTCTCTACCCTCGACATGGAACATATCATTTTCTCACTTCACAATTTTATGTAGAATAAGCGGTCGTATTCCAGCGACAGCTTGAGTGTGTGCCAGTGAGTATGTTATATCAGAAGTCGGTAAAAAATCCTATCCACTGATACATCACTCATAGCTATAGGCTTTGTATAGGGATGTTTATCATAGACCCTAAACATCTAAAAGAAGACAAAATAGGATGGAACATTTTCAGTCCTATGCCCGCAGTATATTATGTCCCAGGTTTTGGGGAGGAAAGTATGAAAGTTATATATATTTTTTTTTTTTTAATTTCAGCTGCGAAACGGTTGTATGGTAACAGGGGCGCCGACTTATAAAAAATATTGGGGGGGGGGCCCATACCGGGGTCCTGCCCCGGGAAATTTTATAAATTTTAGATGAAAATTAGTGAGTTTTAAAGTTTTTTTTAAGTATTTTAGAGTCATATGATCAACATTAGAACCCCGAAAACTCGACTCTCTATAACTCCACACTCCGTGAAACTCGACAAGCCTGAAACACTTTTTGGCTTTGAAAAAAGAAACAAAACATAAACACGCACGGTATTTTCGTAAAAAGCTAATTTAATTTACAGTAATAATTATGCTTATAGACTATTACAGAGCAGTGAATATATAGCTCTGAAAAGACTGAAATTATATTTAAATAAATCCTAAACTATCATTAAAAGAATAAAACATAAAATATTGCTGTCGCACAGTAATAGCACTTTGATTAATAAGTGAAATAGCTAATTTAAGCTTACTTTGAATAAGGCTGAGGGTTCATTAAATAAAAACAATATCTCAAAGTTAATGCTTTAATACAGTTAATAAAGTTAATACAGTATGCCTAATACTTTCAGTCAAAAAGTATGTAAATAACGGGCTTTAATTGGGTCTTACACCCTAAAAATATTTAAGTATTTGAAAATAACTAATACAGTACAATAGTAATATAGAAATACAGTACTAAACTAGTACTAATATTTCAAAACTGAAAATTTAACATTCTGTATGTATTTAATTCTCTATTTTATAAAGATTTTTAATATTGCTCTAAATACCATTATTAGGGCTAGAGTGTCTTTAGAAAGGTGCAAATGTCGACCGTCTGACTGGATTAGGCCTACTGAATATGAAGTCGTTGATGACTGGTCGGATATCCAATTCATCCAAAACATCTCGGTGGGCTTGAAGAACAGCCAAGTTGTTCAATCGCTTCTGTCCCATTGTTGATCGGAGATATGACTTCAGACGTCTAAGGGCGCTAAATGACCGTTCTGCTGTTGCTGTCGTGATTGGAACTACTTGGAGAAGCTTAATGCACTTCACTACTTCACATAACATTTCTCCAACTGCAGGCTCTTGTGTAATGTACTTTCTCACATCACGCATGTTTTTTAAGACGAGTTGTTTTTTATTAGCGATATCGGATAACATATTCAAGTGTAAGCGCAGTCTCTCAATGTCTAGGTCATTTTTGAAAAACTCAGTTGATTTTTCAAAATTTGTTTCACCTCTGTTTACTAAAAGCAAGCACTCTTGTTCAACTGCAATGACCTTTGTGAGTCCAGTTGATGCAAACCGCTCAGTAATGCAAGATTGCACCGTTTCACAAACTTCAATGTAAATAGCTTTGTAGTATTCCTTTGGGGTTTTGAAAGTGTGCGGTGAGCTGGCTTCGTTGTTTTCATACTTCTTTGGTATACGTCGATTCCGAGGAAGCGAAGGATCATCAACTTGTGAAGGTTTTTCTTTTAAACACAATTCCCAAAAGTGTTCAAAACTATCACGCCTTCCATTCAATATAGAAATCAAGCCCTCATATATTTTTTCCAGATCAGCAACACTTAGATGAGGGCATTGAATTTTTTCATTGACATCCTCTTCTGGGTTCATTGCATGGCAATAAAGACGTAAAAAGAAATGTTTTGAATTGTAACATTGACTCAAGGTAGCCTGCACATTTGTAACCTGCCTCTGTTTTGTCCTCTGCAGAAAATGTTTCAAAAAACTCTAGAAGTTCTTCAAAGTTTTTCAATATTCTCAAGATACTAGAAGCTCGCATAGTCCATCGAGTCGGGCAAAGGGGTCGTAGACCAGCTTGGTCGTTGGTGCTCTCACAGCGTATGCTTCTGAAAAGTCCCATCCTTTTGTTGGATTCCCTTACGGTGTTTATTAAGTCCTTGGCTAAGGCCATAATATCCCTCATAGACGTAAGATGGCGGAGACTGTCTACAACTGCCAAGTTTAAACTGTGAGCAGTGCAGTGCACATAACGTGCTTTTGGTTGTATATCCAAAACTAACTTTTTTAGTCCTTTGAACTTACCTCTCATATTCGAGGCACCATCATAGCACTGTCCTCTTAAGTTGTCCATTGACAAATCAAGACGAGCAAATACGTCTTTTAAAATACTAAACAGAGTTTGTGATTCAGTGTTGGGGGTCTCGTATAAGCCAATAAAGTCTTCGTTGATAATTAAGGAATCATTGACAGTACGAATACAAAATTACACTTGTTCGTGAATCGAAGAATCACTTGTTTCGTCAACCATAATAGAAAAATGTTCAGTCTTCTTGATTGAAGCCAATACTTTTCTCAACACAGACTTTCCTAGTAGATCAATGATCTCGTTTTGAATATCGTGGGACGTCCACTTATACCCCGAACGCCCTAAGCAATCTTTTAACTCAGGTACGTCATTCTTTCGGAGTTCCAACAATTGAAAAAAATTTGAGTTTACATCTTCGTGCCCTCTAATTGTTAGGCCTTGTCGGCATAGAAATTGCACGGTAGTAAAAATTGTCTCAAGAGCTAAACGGCCTTTCTTCACATCACTATCTAACTGTTCATTCAATTGGGAGGCCACACTTCGGTTAGTGATGGCATTTAGTTTCAGAACACCTTCTTTATGCGTAAACGTATTTTCATGAAGACGGAATTTTTCCAAAGCCGTTTTCCAGTTAGAAAACCCTACGGAAATAAATGCATCTTCTTTTTTTGAAGAAAATTGTAATAGATTTTTAGCATCTGCCTCTTTGCAGGTTTTTCAAAAAACTTTTTCGGTAGATGCTTCATATTCTAGCCATGTATATTTGATCAACCAAGACTTCTGAAATGATCTTCCCTTACCGGATTGTCCAGGTTTTGGCTGTGAACAGTTCTCGCCTGAACACGACGAAGCAATTGACGACAAAATTATTGTCGGAGGTTGACTTGCAGTATCATCAACTTCCAAGCGCACCTTTTTGGTAACAAATTTATCCATTGCAAACTTAATTCACAATACACTAAGAGACTAAAGTAAACGAATAAAATATAGTCATATAAGAGAGTCCACTAAACACTAAAGTCGGAACGCTAAACACGTCTGCAGCATGCACTGAACGAAACTATCCACACTGAATGACTGCTCCAGCAGGGTGGGCTTTATATAGCCACGGCGTCGTAATGTCTCGAAGCGTCAAGGCGACGGGAGGTGGAGGGTTCCAGGCACTTCTGCTCCAGTCCTTTTGATGTCGCCGCGGCCGCAGCGCTGGCCCGCCAGACCTTACACGAAGGTTCGCGCACCGGGACAAATTCTAAGTGTGCCCGCAGCACCGTAACACTATCATGATTCACACCACTCGTTTTCAGTTAACCTGCTTACTACCGTAATAATTATTTGTTTTAACTCATTACTGAATGTATTTTAAAAGGTAACTATCGTCAAACAAGGAAAATAAAAAATACCAACATAATTTTGTGATTTTACAAAGCATAATATAACTAATAATTTTCTTAAATTATTGGGGGGGCGGAGCCCCCCCAAACGAATTTTTGAGGGGGCTCGAGCCCCCTCAGGCCCCATGGAGTCGGCGCCACTGTATGGTAACATGAGAGTGAGAAATAAATTTTTCCATAAAGGCAATACAATCTTATGTAGTAGGGATATGTTTCTTCTTATTTCAACCCCTCCCAGGCATGGTGTGTAGAAGCAACGGAATGCAACATTCGACATCCTCTATGAGCCATAAAAAGCTATATCTAGCGTTTTCTGAGGGAATAGTTTGAGTGTGATAAGTCGTTCTTCCTAATTTCAAGTTCTACGTATATATTTTACAAGGCCCTAGGGTTTGAAAATCGAAAGTCCTTCAGCAAGTTAATTTCAAATTACAAAATAAAAACCCGGGCGACGCCGGGCCTTTTAAGCTAGTAAGGTAAATATAAAATGAACAGATAGAATGAATATTACCGTCATTAATCATTCTGCAAATCGGATATCATCAGTGTTAATGTGTGTTACATCAAGAAACAAAGTTAATGCACTGTTATTATCCATCTTCCATACATTTACGTGTTGTCGGGTTACCATATTTTTAAAATTGAAATCGAGGACACTTCATTCCTACTATATTCTATTGGAAAATATAATCTTAATAAACGAGAAAATACTATCATTGATAAACTTCATTTTGAAGTTTTTGAATTTTCAACTAGTACACGTTATATAAGAAATTTTTGTAAAATGAGTTTCCGCCAATGTACTAGTATTAAGCAAGGACGGATAACTACGTTCATGAGATGGTCCAGCTTCGGTTTCTTTCCTAATGTAGCCTACTCTTCACTGAATTAACTGTTTTTATTTTATTTATTATTATTATTATTATTATTATTATTATTTTTATGAAGCAGTTTTCTGTATGTTTTTTCTTGTCCCTTTTACCAGCTCTTTTCACAATTAAATTTTATTGCTAGAAGGGATTTCACAGTGCGTGTTGACATCCTGTTAGTTCTTCGTAAAGCCGCGTATACATCTGCGCTCCGCTCCGTCCGCGTGTCGTTCGCGAACCGTTCGTTGCAATTATTTTCACAGCGCTCCTCCCGATTCCATGGGAAACCGACGAACCTACTGCGAATAACCAGCAATAATTTTTCAGCCAACACGCGTGTACTAGCAATCATGTCTTCGCCCGAGGAAATTTACGCGATTTTATGTTAAGTGTTCGAAAATGTACCACCTTACCCTAAGTATTGTGTATGTAATCTTGCTAATATGTGATATAATATCACAGCCCATCAACATGACAAAACCCGAATATAAATAGGGCCCACAACATGTTTTTATTAAAGTTTAACTTAATAAAAATAGCAATAATAAAATTAATAACAATAATAATCATGATATGATTATTATTGAACTTTGTACAAGGTGCGGCAGAGGAAACGGACGTATTTCAAATAACTATAACTCAGACTATTTTCAAGTTAAACAAAATTTAATTATACAGAAATGAAGCTTGTATAATGCAGTTTTTGTTGACTATTTCAGATTTACCTCCGAAAAATAAATGCCGTCAAGTGACGCAACAATGGAATTTTCTAACATGCAACCTCATTAATAATAACCTTGACTGTCCGGATGGCGCCGTGTCATCATGTCTAAAACCGACGTTTCGGCCCTCATGTTGTGGCCTTCTTCTGGGTATATCCAGTAACAGTGTGGTGTGGTGTTGCTAAATTTGGAATCATCGGTCCTTATTTTTTTGAAGAGGACAATACCTCAGTGACAGTGACTTCAGCACGCTACATTGTAATACTCAACAGGTTCCTGCTTCCGGAACTACGCAGACGAAGAGTAAACATGCAGCAAATTTGGTTCCAATAAGATAGTGCCACAGCGCATACTGCGAGAGCATCAATGCAAGTGGTTCGCGAAATGTTTCCTCAACATGTGATCTCCCGTTTTGGCGACATTGACTTGTCCATATGTGACTATTATTTGTGGGGTAACCTCAAATCAAAAGTTTACTTAAACAAACCCCGCAACATCCAAGAACTAAAAGAGTTCATTCGTGTAGACATCACTAATGTGGAGGAAGAAATGTTGGGAAGAGGAATGCAGAATTTCGAAGTGAGGTTACGAGAGTGTATACAGAAAGAAGGTCGTCACCTGACGGACGTTATTTTTCGGAGGTAAATCTGAAATAGTCAACAGAAACTGCATTATACAAGCTACATTTCTGTGCAATTAAATTTTGTTTAACTTGAAAATCTTCTGAGTTATGATTATTTGAAAAACGTCCGTTTCCTCTGCCGCACCCTTTATAAACATTCTGTGCACAGCTACTGCATGTTATTGTGCATTGTTGCAGGTGTTCCAAATGAAAACATGCGTATCGCACATCACAAGTTTCCAACAGTCACTGGAATTAACCCAATTTTGCAAAACTCTTCTCCTAGAAGAAGGGCTATTTCAAATAGGTGATCTACAGTCGGTTTAGGTTTAGCCTACACTCACGTTGTCAATATTTGAAGAAAACGAGTTTTGAAAAACAGTCCTCAATTTTAAAAAAATGTGTATGGCTTAAATATCTAAATTTTTTTTAGACAAACAAGAGTTGAAAAGTGTGTAACACTTATTATTTATATTTTATAACTTACCTTTTCATGTACCTTTGCTGGCGTTTGATTTCAATTTCTCACGCCAGTTAGAAGAAAGCAAATTTACAATCTTCTTCTTGCATTCAGTCGCAGACACGTTCATTTCAATGCCTATTTCTCTCCATGGATCCTCCTTTAATTTTTTTTCTGGAGTGGTCCTTATGTTTTGGATTCCACAGTAAAGGTTTTGATTTATAAATGTCTTATCATCTGCAGTACCTTTTCCTCTGATCACTCCATGATTATTAACAAATTTATCTATCACATCTGCAGTACCTTTTCCTCTGATCACTCCATGATTATTAACAAATTTATCTATCACATACAGCTTGAGGACCGGAACGCAGGAGGAACGCAATGAAAATAATTTCAACGAACTGTTCGCGAGCGACGCAACTACCAAAAATACGTCCCAATATGAAATCAGAAATCCTTTGTGTTCGTCGAAAAAGCCGATAGGAGACGGTTCCCGGCGAATGGTCTGCATACGGTTCGTGGACACCTAAAAATGCCGTACCAATCTGCGCTCCGAACGACACGCGGACGGAGCGGAGCGCAGATGTACCTGTATACGCGGCTTAAGACAAAATACCATTTCTTCGCCTGCAGATGTACCAGGCAGGAGATCGGGTGTGCTCATGTAACTAGCTTTCAGATAACTGAATAAACTCATCCACTTTTGGGATCAATGAAGAATTTTTAATCCAGTGATTTTTTTAGATTTTGAATTAAGAATGTTGTTGACTACAGTCTCTTCATCAAACAACAGGTCTAAATCAATTTTATAATTGACGTGTACTCTTTATATAATTTATATAATTACTTAAAGTACTGTATTATGAATGAAAATTCTTCCCTTAGGCCTTTTTGAAATGAGCACTTTCTTTTAGGAATTTAAGCTATTCATCTTAATAAATAAGATAATGGTTTCAAAACAAGACAGACACAACTAAGAACCACGAACACAATACGTGGTAAGACAAAACTAACTGCGTAGCGGACGGGAAAGTAACTAATATAGCTACGAGCGATGTGTCACGGCCCCTATGATGTTTCTGACCGTTACGAATTTTAATAGGCCTATAGGCCTATGTTGAAAACCGCTAACAGTTAAAATTGATTTTAATTTGCACGTAATACTTTTTGAAAAATCGAAGACAATCGTGGATGTTTTTAATTTGTTTCCATACCCCCGGACGTGATGCAAAATCGTGTAATCGTCCGGGGCAATCGAGGATGTATGATAATGATAACCCTACCTGTTAGGATGTTAACTATCACATGGCCCACGGAAATATATATATATATTACCATACTATGAATTTATTTCCTTCTTGGAAGTAATTTTGTAATTTAACAGCTTTTATTATTTGTTTCAACTGTTAAGAATTTGTGGTACATCCAAAACCCCCCGGGATAAGATAACATTTTAATAATTTGTATTGCCAAATTGTTTATTAAAACACAATAGTATGTAAATACTTCCAACCGGAGAGGATTGATCATTCATAGGTATTGGTACAGTTTGCGCTTGGAGAAATGGAAAACAACAAAAATATATAAATTATTATTACTAGTAAGGACATTATTATTACTAGTAAGGGCGTTATTATTACTAATAAGGATAATATTATTATTAGTGTGGACATTATTTTACTCTGTTATTATTATTATTATTATTATTATTATTATTAATTTCCTGAATTAATAAGAACTTCAACCTTCTACACACTTTTTTTTTCAAATAGTAACAATGAAAGTATAAAATCTTCTGCTTCACATAGTAAAGTAAAAGTAAAATGTTCCCTTTACAGGCGTGGAGGCTCTAAGATAAGGGCTTCAGGAGTTTGAGAACCCTAGTTTTTAGACATTCGGTACATGAAGTTTGGCAGCCCTACGCATTGGCCGTCTTTACCCCAGGGTTACTCCTGGCACTCATGTCTCTTAGAAGCCAGGGTCTTAGCGCCACTAGAAGTATTAGGCCCATTGAAAAATCTCAACGACCCCATCGGGGATCGAACCATCTACCTTCTTGTTTGTAGCGCAATGTCTCAACCACGTACGCCACGGCGTACCCTGCTTCATATAGTGACCCACTTTATGTAATTGGATATTTGAATTTATACAGCACAGGGAAAAGAAAAGTAGGTAATTTGAGAATTTAAATTCTCATTACTTTTGATAGACTACAAATATGGAGCATTCGACCACCGAATGCACTTGTTTGTAACTTCAGAATCATACTCGTTTCTAACCATTTCAATTCACCGTAAAACTGTTTTGAAAAATCAGTCTGAACCGAAAATAAATACAGTACATGTAGCATTCTATATAGCGCAACAAGTTCTGAATTGCTATATTGAGTTAAGCTTGCATGTTGTAGTGCCCTGATACTATGAGCATTTGTTGTTGCTAATGCATGGTCATGTCACGGTTATATTTTGTAGTCATATTTTTGTGTTAAAATTTTCATTTTGTGCTCGTATGTTGTTCCGTTGATGTTTTGTTTGCGTTGCAGTTACATTCAATGTGCCCAGTGAAGCGTTTTATTGAATAGCTTTACCATGCTACATTTATTTAGACTGTGACTCAATTGCTTATAATCCAAATCGAAATACATTCTGTATTAAAAGAAGCTGGAAGAGGATTGTGTTAATAGATAAATACTTTGAACTGAGTAAGGGATAAATATTCAAATAATGCCATTGCAATCGATATTAAATGTAAGATCTCTAACTTCCCGAAACTTTTGTGTTTAAGTTGGGTTCGAGCACACGTAGGCACAATGGGAAACGAGAGGGCAGACCAGCTTGCCAAGTTGGCTTGTTCTTTGCCCACTGAACCAACATTCAAAAAACTCCAATCTGCTACTGCAAACGGGAATTAAGGAGTTACATGACATCATGTTGGGACAATCAATGGAAAACAAGCACAAAAGGATTACTAACTAAGGAGTTATTCTTCCCTTCAGTTATTGATAGATTAAATTGTAAATACTCGTATGTCAAACCCAATTTTATTCTTACACAGTTTATGTCAGGGCATGGTAAATTTAAAATTTGCTTGGACAGATTCAAAATTAACATTAGTGATTGCCAGTGCGGATGTGGAGAAGGAAAGGAAACAATTTACCACCTACTTTTTGAGTGTCCTATGTATGAATCAGCACGAATGGCATTTGTCTTCCATCTAGACTCCTGTAACAAAATCTATGAAAAGCCTTTACATTGTATATTTAACAACAAATGTTGCTCTCACGAATTTCAAAAGTACATTCAACATATTTATAAGTTATTGTAAAATAGTTGCAATTAATGGATTACAGCACTAGGTTTTCTTTTTCTTTTTGGTTTCTAGTAATATGTTTTTTTTCCCCAGTTTGTAGTTTATGGCTCGATGTTGTTGACGCTTAGTGTTCACTCATTGTACTTGTTTATAATAGTAAATATGCTTTTATTTGTATTTAACTATAGCCGGGTGATTCTACAATTAGGTGTACTTTTACGCTCTTTGCACACTACACGATTTCGGTCGGACGGGCAATTTTCTTTAGTCGACTGATAAAGAGAATGAGACCTTTCTCATTGAACGGTAACGACACGGGCACGATTTTTTGTCGGGTTGCAGTCGTCCAGTGTCGTGTCGTCTCTCTGCTCAGTGGCCAATGTAATCAAATACACGCTCTCACACTAGACGATTTCAGTCGGACGACAGCTCTCTCCATTGCGCGTTGCTTGGTTAAGTTTGTGTGATTTGTTGGCTATTTACGAACCTTAAACATCTATAATTTTTATTGGTAGTTTATTAATCATTTTAGGCCTAGTATATCAAAACTGTTTAATAATTTGCAAGTATTTGAAAAGGCACATTAACACCCGGTTTCATCGACAAGGGTTAAGAATTAACCTCGGGTTACATGTTCTAAACTCGCGATTTGGCGAAAATTTTGTTTCATCGACAAGAGTTAGTTTTAACCCCTGGGTTTAAGTTAACCCTACCTTTCCTTGGGTTAAAAGCCTAACACGAGACTAAAAATGGCTGCTGTAAATCAGGCATTTGATGTGGAATTGCTATATTTGGATAATTTGAATGCTGTACCTATTAATCATATGATGAAACATGTTAAATTATCACAAAACTGTCACCATGGTTTCAGTTATCTAGGTCAAAACTCAAATTGGAGGGATGCTATTTTGTCTTGTTTTGTCATTAGCATGGACATCATGTTGGTCATGGACACAGGGTGATATCCAAACAGTCGGATCAGCTGATGATGGTGGAAAATGTCCATCGAAATGCATTCTGCGGTAAATATAGGCCTACCTATTAAGTGAAGTTCATCTGCAAGTCCCGATCTCAATATTTAAGTCTGAAATCACTTCACTATGTATCTTCCCAACCCAAATTATAATTTCCTTAAGTTTCTTAAAAACATTCTCTTTCAATCCGTATGAAGAAAATGATACTGAATTTTTAGTTTACTTTTCCTTTAAGAAAAAATTGTAACCTTGTATTCAGTTACTTTATTAATAAAATTTTATACAGATTCAGTTTGATATTAATTTTGCTATTATTGCTTTCAGAAAATTGTTGGTAGTGTGGATACAAAGTCATTAGCATGGATTGTAACGTCATTAGCGTGGAGGTGAACAATAAAAAGAAAACAAAAAAGTCTTAAAACCATAATTTCAGCTCTGCTGGATAATAGGCTGTCTTCTACTACATGTCAGGTTGGCAACGTGCAACATTTTTGGCAAATATTACTATTATTTTTTTCATTTTTTGAAGTTCGAAAGGTACACCTAATTGTAGAATCACCCAGCCCTAACATGCTGTAGTGCAAAATAGGGCTGCAGTAAATGGAGATTCAATAATAATAATAATAATAATAGACAAATACTTAGTTCCTCATATTTAATTATAACTTTATAAATAGTAACTTATAACCTGTGGGGTACGCCGTAGCGTAGTGGCTGAGGCGCTGCGCTACATACCGGAAGGTCGCAGGTTCGATCCCCGATGAGGTCATTGGAGTTTTTCAATTGGCCTAATCCTTCTGGTGGCACTATGGCCCTGGGGTCGACTCAGCCTCTAACAGAAATGAGTACCGGGAGCAATCCTGGGGGTAAAGGCGGCCGTTGCGTAAGGCTGACAACCTTACCTCCTTCACGTGCTGATTGTCTAAAAATATGGGAGCCTCAACCTCCTGAAACCCTCTGGGCCTCCATGGCCTGTAATAGGGAGCACTTTACTTTAACTTATAACCTGCAATGATGAGCATTTTTTAATTCATGGAACGGTTTTTAAAACGTCATAGCGCCTTTCCTGAGGCTCGCCAATGGAATAAATGAAAACTAGCGTGAAATGGAATGAAACTTTAAAAGAAAACTAAGGATTTTTAAATTAAGAGACTTAGGGCTTTTTTTTTGTGTGTGTGTGTGCCCTCCCTTACCCCCCGAGTACCAAGCACTGCCGCACATTGGGCGTTTTGTGGTCGTGTCAACCACAAACGCCGCCGCCGGTGGTCGCCACTACAGTGTTTTGCAGATGACAAGCCGTTTCTTCCTTCTCCTGCTTAGATACGCGGTCCAATCAGAGACGGCGAGACGGAGGGAAGACTCTTATTGCTAGCGGCAGTTTTTTTAGCTCGTACACGTGATTGGCGGTGAAGAAAAAGGCTTCTCATATGAAAAATACTGTAGAAGCTTACACGACCACGAGTAAGCCAGAACGGCTTCTCTGTAGTTCTGGATTAAAACAATTAAATCCACTCGAACATTTAAAATTAATACTTCATAACTCTGACTGTGAAGACCTTACGGTTTCTGAATGCCCTTCTCTTAAATTGTCTGCAGAATTAAAATTTTTGGGGATTATTACTGATCAGCATTTGAAATGGGATAAACACATTTCATATGTGTAATAAAATACAAAAAGCAATATATCAAATTGTAAATCTCCTTAACTGTATGGACATATTTTATTAGCCCTTGTCGAATCCATTATTCAGTATGACATTGTTGCATGGGGTAGCATTTCTAAAACTTTTCCTACTCCATTAACTTGGTTACAAGAACGTACAATCAAAATTTACTTTTAAAAGCGGCTGGACTAACCAATTGAACTAATCTATTCAGAGTTTAATGTATTTAACATTAACCAAATTTATAGATACTCTTTATTAAAATTCTACCATAAAAATAAGACAAAATTCTAGCTGTTCCACATGAACACTGCACAGGACGAAATAAAACTAGTAATTTAGTAGAACCAAAATGTTTCACTTCTGCTGGCCTGTCACATAGCTCTATTTTCGGTCCTCGTGTGTATAATTCTAAAATCACATTACCGGTACATCCAGGTGTAATCTAATGTAGTTATGGAGTCTTTAAATCTAAAATTAAAAAATACAAACTTTAATTTTATTATATTTTATATATTCTCTTTCTGGTACTACCATCATATTAATTATAATTATTATTACTTAGACTATATCACTTGAATCATGCCATGGTTCTCAGCCTTTTCCATTCTCTTCTATTACCTTTTTATTATATTTTGTCTACTTCTTAGTTTTAAGATAAGTTTAGTTTAACATCACATTTCTGCTGTAAGACATAGGCCTGTATAATTGTAGCAATGGAACTGCCCCCGAGCACGAACTCCTGCACTTTCGGTGTTTCAGGACCAACATATGTATTATTTAAATATTTATGTAATTATAATTTTGAAATGTGTTAAGCAAGACTTTGTAAATTTTTATTTACATGATATTTTATTTTCATGATGTGTTATTTAGTTAATGAATTTATTGTAAATAATATAGATTGAATTATTTTTACTCCATGTTAGTAACAATTAATGTAATACATTAGGCCTATATGAATTGTATAGAGAAATAATGAATGTATTAGTGTATTTCGCATTGTCTAAATGTGCTAATCTCTGGAGGAAACATTGAATAAGTAAATAAATAAGTCCATAACAAAAGCAAAATAAAGAACATAATCGTTAACAATGTTCATAGCAGCATAACAAACTATAAAGACAATAGACCTATAATAAATATAAAAAAAATATTTTTAAAAATTTATATTTTACCGAACGAAGTAGCATAGGACTTGTTACTTAGTTCTTTACTTCATTTTTATTTTCCTTATTTTATGAATGCTGCTTTCATTTTGTATTTTCTTGTTACTTAGTTTACCCTTCGTGCTGTTTCTGTTTCTTCAATTATTTCAGACGAAACAGTAGAAAATACAAATCATTACTTTCAGACAAAAGAAAATCATTTTCACTTGAGAAACTACGTCCATTCAGATTTTCTGTATTCATTTTAAATTTCTCAGATCCATGTATCCCAGTATCAATTAGTTACTTTATTAGAAAAAAAGAGCCATTTTATTGTAAATTAAATGTAATGCCCTCTCTTTTATTAAATTGCTCTCAACACATTACTTCCAAAAAGCTAATTATCAGTAATGAAGGATAACTTATTAATTTTAAAATATTTTAGGTCTTGAATGTATTTTTTTTATTTTTCATATTTTCTATTTTTTATGCCTTGTCCTAGTCATTAGGGCACGCAATGTATTAGGAACCCAAGTTCTTCAGGAGGGAGCTCTATGCCAGTGTAGAACGCCAGAGGGGGATTAGACGCGACCACTAACGCCCAATGTGCGCCTAGACTCGACGTTTTGCAGCGGCCACAAGCAGCGAGAAGAGTTTTTCCCCCAGCTTGTGGCTGACGTTGGCGTTAGCAGTGGTCGAGTGTGCGGCTACTCCATTTAAACTCCATGTAAAAGCCTTTCCGCTGCTTGTGGTCGCCACCAGTGGCGACCACAAAACGCTCAATGTGCGGCAGCCCCGCGCATACTGCCAAGCTATTTCAGAACATATTTCTATCCAGTTGTAGGCATGCTGTCTATTCATTGGCCATTCGACGGGTGTTTAAGCCAAGTTAATTTAATTTCAAAAATAGTTATTGCAGCATATTTCTGATAACAGTCATAGAGGTGAAGGACTTGGTGGCCAGAAATATGAACACCAAAA
This sequence comes from Ectobius pallidus, assembly GCA_964059195.1. Classification (NCBI taxonomy): domain Eukaryota; kingdom Metazoa; phylum Arthropoda; class Insecta; order Blattodea; family Ectobiidae; genus Ectobius; species Ectobius pallidus. The sequence continues at coordinate 19,499,347 of CAXKWD010000010.1, forward strand.
TTTGCCTGTAGGCATACATGAACCTCGACATCTAGCATGGGAGCCAAACACTTCGTCTATTTTAATAGATAGATTTTAGAACTTTTAAGTAGCCTAAACATTAATTTCATAGTAAGTTTATCATCACATCAGGGGTGACAATGATGCAAATAACCTCGACATCTAGCACGGGAGCCAAACACTTCGTCTATTTTAATAGATAGATTTTAGAACTTTTAAGTAGCCTAAACATTAATTTCATAGTATCATCACAGCAGGGGTGATGATAATGATACAAATAATAATTGTAATGATAATAATGAGTATTTAGCTGTTGAATCAGTGACAAATCCAGTATAAGATTATGTGGAATTTCAAACTATCTTTCGTCATAATTTTATCATTTTATTTTTATCACTTTGTTTGTCGCACCTAGTCTACTGCAATTGCTTTTATGTAAATTCGGGAGGACAGAACACTGAAACATCTTCATACGTGAAGCTTGTTTGATCGAAAACAATCATTGAACACAGCGATTGTTCGCGTATGAACAAAAGAAGAAATGAAAATTATGTTTCGATACATTATAATAGATTTCCCGCCATAGCCTATCACAGTCACAATGACATTTCATTTTCGCGGTTGAATAATATTCATTATGTGCTAAATTGTGTGAGTATTCCCTCAATAGTTACAATAAATGCAACTCGAGGTCCTGATTCTCTCAAGATAAATTCACAGGGAACGAAAACTTCGTTTTATTTATCGATAAAATCTGGACCTCTCGTTACTTTACCTATGATAAATACTAATGATAATGAGAACAATCGTATTCATTTTCTATTATTATTTTAAAACCAGGTTACTTTAGTTTTGTTTCTGATTTTGTTTGTTTTTTTGTTTGTTTGTTTATTATAGATAACTTTCCAAATGTGTACAACATTAACCAATATTTTTCCTGGATCGAAGCCATGACTGCTATTGGAAGTAAATCTTTCAGAAATTTTATGCACAGTTAATTGCAGTAACATGAACATTCCTTGGGCGCTGGTTTTACGGGGAAGTGAGGGTTGGGGGAACAAAACATAGCTTGTCCGCCAGTCTTTCTGCACTGTTGTCAACCAAAGAAATCGCATTTCAGCAGAATCGCGCGTGGGTGCCGAATTGGATAATTATTTCCGGTGAATCATCCTCGCAATTTTATGTAGTGACATTTAATACACAACGCCATTCCTTGGGCGCTGGTTTTACGGGGAAGTGAGGGTTGGGGGAACAAAACATAGCTTGTCCGCCAGTCTTTCTGCACTGTTGTCAACCAAAGAAATCGCATTTCAGCAGAATCGCGCGTGGGTGCCGAATTGGATAATTATTTCCGGTGAATCATCCTCGCAATTTTATGTAGTGACATTTAATACACAACGATTTTAATGCAGTCCAATAATATAACGTAGTGACGGTATTGCGTAACAGTTAATTACACGTCATAAGGCTTTAGTTATCAAATAAATCATTTTCCTCCAGGAATAGAATAATATATAAATAGGCTCAATATTTTTACACTGGATGACTAGTTTTAAGCATAAAGAAGAGTCTTAGCAGAACATGCTTCACCATTTCGCGTTGTAAAACATAAGAGGGGTAAGGCATCTAAAACTGGAGAAAACTATAGGCCTAATTTTAAACGTATTTAATACGTTTTGTGAAAAGTTCGCTCAACTTTCAGTCCATGAAATTGACATCAGAGTTCACGGGAGTGTCAGAAATTAGCACATACGGAATTCTTAAAGAGGCGAGGAAAGTGTTGGATGTACAATGACGTGTTTGTGAAACCAGCAATTCGCAAAATTGTATTTTTTCCATGCGTCAGAAAAGATAATGCCAATCTCTATCTCTATCTCTATATATATATATATATATATATATATATATATATATATATATATATAAAAGGCTTTGTCCTGACTGACAGGAATCAACGTACAGCCTAAACTATAACAGGTAGAGACTTGGAATTTTTACAGTACCTTCGTTTCATAATGTAGGTGCTCACTAAGAAAGGATTTTGAAAAATTCTGATTTTAAATGCCAAAAATCAAACATTTTTGAGAATACTTAATCCCTACTTACACAGAATTATCGAATCCGAATCACATTTGACATTAAAACATATTGTTGCCAGTGGGTTTCAGATGGGTTTGGAATTAAATTAAATGGAAGTTTGACAATTACAGTTGGCTTTGTCTATTTTTGTCATACCTTGAAATAAAACTTTCGCGATCGCTTGAATGTTGTTATCCCTAATATGGTCAAACATTGTTTTATTTGGACGAAACTCACTATACAGGGGTTTTCTGGACCAAGGAACTCGAATCTGAGGTCGCTTTTACCAGGCGACGCTATCTAATCGTGGTATGTAGTCCACGTGATTTAGGTGTTAAGAAATATAATGATTTAACTATTATGCTCTTAATTTTTAATTTTTGAAATAATTATCGCGGGCGAAGCCGCGGGCACATGCTAGTATATATATAAGAGGCTTTGTCCTGACTGACTGAATGAATGACTGACAGAGAATCAACGTACAGCCTAAACTATAACAGGTAGAGACTTGGAATTTTGACAGTACCTTCGTTTCATAATGTAGGTGCTCACTAAGAAAGGATTTTGAAAAATTTTGATTTTAAATGCCAAAAATAAAATGTTTTGAGAATACTTAATCCCTTTTTACACAGAATTATCCAATCCCAATCACATTTGACATTAAAACATATTGTTGTCAATGGGTCTCAGATGGGTTTGGAAAAAAAATGAAAGTAGAATAAATTTGACAAATGAGAGAACTATCAATATCCACGAAAATAATGCAGTCACATAACTTTCTTTACCCTGGACATTGAGAAAACAATACGAGGTATGGTAATATATATATATATATATATATATATATATATATATACAGGGTGTTAATGAATAACACCGAAATATTTTACCTGTGTATAGAGGGGACATAGACAAGCAACTTTTATCAGGAGATTTTTTCTCTATGAATTCAATTTTTCCTGTTACAGCATAAAATCTCTCATGGCATGGCCGCCACTGACTTCTAACATTAGAAAAAGGTGCAAAACAAAGGAACTTCGTTGTTAACACTGCAGTCAGTAGTTATGAATAAAAAAAAGACTAATGCAGTGGCGACCAGTCATGTGATTAGTCTGTAAATTTTGCAGGTTATGGAAACTCTAAATTATGATACAGCTGTTGACGAATGATTAAGACTCAGGTTTTTATCGATCACTAGGAAGGCATGAAGTCAATTTAATGAACATTTTAACCTTATTTCGCTACATTATTGAGTTATGAGCACCAATTTGTAATGACTTTAATGCCCTGTAGCATGCACATTTTACCTCGTAGAGCAAAAATCTTTTAATAAAAGTTGCTTTTTTATGTCCCTCTATACAAAGGTAAAATATTTCAGTGTTATTTATCAACACCCTGTATATATAGGCCTAATTATTATATCACAGAATGAAATCCACGAAAATAATGCAGTCACATAACTTCCTCTAGTCTGGAATTAGAGAAAACAATACGAGGTAAGGTAATATGTTATGGGAAGAGATGTATGAAAGTGATATTGTATTTCTTTTTAATTTCATTCCCAAAACGGTTCCATGGTAACATGAGAGTGAGAAACAAAATTTTCAGCCACGATAATGTACAATTTTATGTTACCGGAATTTCTTTTTCTTCTTATTTGAATCCCTACCAGGCTTGCTGTGTACTGTACAAGCGATGGGATGCAAAATTCTACATCCTCTATGAGCCATAAAAGCTATATCAAGCATTTTCTTAGGGAATAGTTTGAGTGCGATAAGTCTTTCTTCCTACTTCAAATGATAAATACCTATATAAGGACCTAGAATTTAAAAATCTAAAGTCCTTCATAAGTTAATTTCCAATTTCAAAATAAAAAACCCGGGCGACGCCGGGCCTTTTAAGCTAGTATAGTATATTGCGATACAAGTGCCGTAAGCGGTGCATACGGATCGAGGAAAGAGTTTGAAAAAAACGAGGCGCTTGCGCCGAGTTCTTTTCAATTTCCGAGATCCGTTATGCGCTTAGGGCACGAGTATTGCATGCTATTTTTTGCACGATGATTATTTATATCAATTTAATTATATTAATTGAGATATTACCTGAAAATATTATGTATATACATTATTGAAGATAGATGTTTATTTCAGAAAGTGATTCGCATGTGTTTGTTGTTATGGGAACCGAATATTTGTCCTGGGGGGCCTTGTCCATTAAGGCTTGTATTATGATGAGTAGTGTAAGTAAATTCTTACCGCACGGAAATTTGTTTTGTTTCCATAGCAACAAGATTGCGTGCGGGAATGTCAACTTACGATCCACGGCAACAATATTCGTAAGTACCACTAATTAGTTAAGTCGTGCAAAAAATAAATAAGGATCCTGAGACAGAATGAAAGCTTATTATTGAAGCCACTAGATGCCAGGGTGTATAGCGTATTTCGTGTTTCAATGTTGTCAGCTCTACCTACGAAGTTGAACGAAACCTACCGAATGAGGACTAGGGAGCCGAGCGCCCATGTTTTATTTCCATTAGAATGCCTGAATTATACTCAATACTCAACATTGTATTGTCATTATTTAAGTCTGAGTAATAAAATCCTCTGTAAATCCATAGGGTTAACGCATCGTAACAAACGTTATCCACAGAGATGGAAATGGTAACAGTATGTGTTCCCAGAATTAAACTCTACCACAACTGGGGAATTATTTTTTTCTTGGAAGTTACCCTTTGTAAGATTGAATGACGATTTCAAGAAGTTTTCTTTAGAACTGGCTTCACAAGTTCGATTATACGAGTGATATCACCTAACCACTATTAGCGATAGCCCAATCAGTTGATTTCTTTAGAAAGCTCTCCTGGTAAGTACAATAGATGCGACTTCAGAGTGAAACCCTTTTGACTAGGAAGTTTGCCTTAATATAGGTTATGAAATTTAACATTGTCGTAAGATGAGGCTTACAGTAGGTCTATATTCTGATAACAGAATTTCAGAACTTAGAACTAATTTAGGAAACCATTTCATGAATAAAATGCAATGTACTATACTATATTTAGAAAATAAGAAATGGACAAAATTATGAAGTACTAATAGCTCGATTAATAATCTATGGTTGTGTTAATAGTATCTGCATTTATCATATACTCTTTGATGCTATAGTGAAAGAGCGCTTAAGTTATTACAAAATCACTAAAACTGCGAAAAGGTTTCTGTAGGCCTATTATCAAGAGAGGCAGCTTTTTTTTCTTAGCTTGACTCTTATACTCTTACTAGCTGAAAAGGCCCGGTGTCGCCAGGGCTTTGTATTTTGTAATTTGAAATTAACTTATGGAGGACTTTCGATTTTGAAACTCTAGGTCCATATACGAGGCGTGTTTTTTAAGTAAGTGCCGTTTTGCGATTCCGCCGCCGCAGCGCTACGGTCGGCGTTCCGCGCATGCGCGCTGGTTACCTACATCTCTTGTCTACGCACTGACCCATTACAGTCTGATTCTTCATTGTATACGTTGTTTACTGAGTGTTTAAGATGCCTCCGACAATCGTGAGTCCCGCCGATTGTGAAGTACGGGTTGTTATACGATTTCTTAGTGCTAAACGCGTAAAACCGATCGATATTCATCGTGAGATCTGTGAAGTTTACGGACAAAACATTATGAGTGATGGAATGGTAAGGAAATGGGTGAGAGCATTTAAAGATGGCCGCACAAATGTGCATGATGAAGAACGGAGTGGGCGTCCTTCGGTCTTTAATGAAGATTTGGTGCAGAAAGTGGAAGAAAAGGTGAGAGAAAACAGACGCTTTACAATTTCATCAATGTGCGACTGGTTTCCTCAATATTCTCGTAGTGTTTTGTATCGCATTGTGACCGAGAACTTGAATTACCGGAAATTGTGTTCACGTTGGGTTCCAAAAATGTTGACGGATTTGCACAAAACCCAACGTTGTGGCAGTGCATTGACTTTCCTTGAGCGGTACCACAATGAAGGTGAAGATTTTTTAGACCAAATTGTTACTTGTGACGAAACATGGGTGGCCTACGTCACACCAGAATCAAAACAACAATCCATGGAATGGCGACATTCATCATCACCCAAAAGAGTGAAGTTTAAGCAAACAATTTCTGCCCGGAAAATCATGTGCACAGTTTTTTGGGACAAAAAAGGAGTATTGCTAGTGGAGTTTCTGCCTCGTAATGAGACAATCAATGCAGCGTCTTACTGTGAGACATTGAACAATCTGCGTCGTGCAATCCAGAACAAAAGACGTGGCAAGTTGAGTAAGGGTATCGTTTTGCTGCATGACAATGCCCGTCCACATGTGGCTAATCGGACCAAAGATCTCATCAAATCTTTTAAATGGGAAACTCTAGATCATCCTCCATACAGCCCTGATCTGGCGCCCAGCGACTACCATTTGTTCCTGCACTTGAAGAAACACCTGGGTGGTCAGCGTCTTCAAGACGATAACGAAGTCAAAACAGTTGTGATACAGTGGTTAACAAGTCAGGCGGCAGAATTTTATGAGGAGGGTATTCAAAAACTGGTGCCACGTTATGACAAGTGCCTCAATATTCACGGAAATTATGTAGAAAAGTAGATTAAGGTACAGGCTTTCATGTAAAAATAAAATTATTGCGATATCTTTGCACGTCTTTTTTTAATTCCAAAACGGTACTTACTTAAAAAACACGCCTCGTAATATGTATGTAAAGCTTGAAATGTAGAAAAAGATTCATCACACTCAAATTATTCCATCAGAAATAGCTATAGCTTTTTATGGCTCATAGGGGATGTCGAATGCTGCATTCCATTGCTTCTACACATGATGCCTGGGAGGGGTTGAAATAAGAAGAAACATAAATTACATAAGATTATATTGACTTGACGGAAAACTTTATTTCTCATTCTCATGTTACCATACAACCGTTTCGGGGCTGAAATAAAAGAGAAATGCAGTATCACTTTCATACTTTCCTCCCCTAAAACCCGGGACATAATATACTGCGAGCATAGGACTCAAAATGTTCCATCCCATGCTTAGGGCCTATGATAATCATACCTATTTCTCAACTAATACAAAGCCTACAGCTATGGATAACGTATCAGCGGAAAGGATTATTTACCTACTTCTGATATAGGATACTCACACACTTAAGTTGTCCCTGCAATACGACCTCTTATTCTACATCAAAACAACTTATGTCGAGGGTAGAGAAAGTTATGTGAATGCATCACACTGTGCTTTATTTTCGTGGATTTCATTTTTCAGTAATTATTTTCGCCAATATATTACATCGATGGAATCACAATTCGTTAAAGTCCAGTATTATATAGTTGCCAAAACCCTATGTGATCACAGTAAACAATACACTGTTGTCATGTGAACTGAACAGCAGTTCATTTTTTTCAGTATAATATTCTCAGAAATTATATAATTTTCAAGGGAAGGACTGATTTGTTTCAGTTTTAATGTCGACCGCGTTACTTCCTGGGCTTAACTGGGTATGTGTGCTTTTGTTCAAATTGGTGAAGAAATGTAGATTTGTATAAGGAACATACATACATACATACATACATAGGCCTACATACATACATACATACATACCCACATATCCACAAACACACATTCGACTTTATATATTAGATATGGCAGAATTCATCGAAGAGCTTCTAAATTTACAACACTCATTTGTAACATACAATAGTAGCAGGTTTTTCCAACGAGGTTCGGGGACCAATATTATGTCCAGGAGTTGACGAGTGGGCCGCACAATTTTTTTGGGATAAAATCAAATAGTAAATAATGAGCTGAAAATAAAGTAAAATTTGTGTGACACTTTGCTTGTTTTAAGACCTTTCTAAAGAAATCAATGTGATTTTATTTTGCTTATATTATGTACCAGTATTTCACATAAAATGAGTTGCGTACTTTAACTTGACTTGAATTTCTAAAAATTAGGTAATAAACACAAGGGAGTTTTAAATTAAAGTAAATTTCTTTAAAAATTAAAAAGAATGTAACTTACAAATACAAATTATCATAAGATGTCAATGTTCATCGTGAAAATTGGAGCCGATCTGCTGAATGTACTAGAGTTGCAAATATGTACAGTCGCCGCAGTGGATAGTAAGAAAACGTAAACAGCACATCATTTCCATGGTGTATCTCCAGCTGATTAGTAGCTGTCGCATGAAATCAGACCTGAGGTTTCAGCTGCAGAATGGCGCTCCGATTCTGTTACAGATAATTCGAGGTCGTATTATCGGGATTGGCCGGCTAATATGGCACCTGGACAAATTACAATAAAAACTGTTACCATATCAATTGTAGACAGCGTGGAGGTGGATATACATATGCCTGGCAGGAAGAAGGCGAATAGGCTCTAAGAGACTATCGGAAGATAAACGGCTCATCAGAAAAACAATCAGGATTCCGCCATTGTTCATGCGATAGAGGAAAAGCTGAGGGAGAGTAATTTTTATGGGGAAATTATACTTTTGTTTATTTTAAGGCGCTGAAATTAATTAGGCATATTTTTATAATGTAAATTATAGAATATTCTGCAATATTTACATATAATATGTGTTTTAATGAATTTAATGTAACCGTAAGTGATCTTAATTGAACGGTTATGATAAAATATCGAACATCTCAATGAATAACGGAGTCCATGTAAACATGGATTTTTAGTGAGTATAATAAAATGCATTACCGAATCTGTTTTAATTAATTTAACGTCAACTTAAATGGGTTTACTTATGTGAGTAGAATAAAATACCGAACATTCTAGCAAGTACAGTATCTGAGTTCATAATAATCCTTATGAACGTAACCTATACTTGTGCTTACCCTTTCTTCCTGTTTTACATGTTCACACACACACACTTAAAATCAAGATCCTGTAGGGAAATCGTGTATATTTATTCTGTGATATGTTTCTTAAGAATTACTATGCGGGAGGCAGTTTAGTATTATTAAAACGATATTAAGTTCATTCATGGAACAGATGTTGACATCCGAAGTTCTCGCCACCGCATATCTAAGTACAGAGAACATACCGGACCTTGTGGTGACCAGGTTTTAATATTGAAGACATTGGCTCTAGGCGAAAAAAAAAAAAAAGAAATTGCAACTTTTATAATAAGACTGGCACTTTAACCTTCTGAAATTCAGTTGGCGTGAAGAATACATATTTGTAGCTAGTGCAGTGGTAAAAGCAACAATTGAGCACGGTGCATTGGTATCACGAATTAGATTTTTGCAGTCATCAAAGACTTAATTTATTTAAGCCGTTGGTTAGATAGTTAAGTAACCCGACAGATATTTTGCGTAATCATCTTAATACACTACAATCCAATGCTAGAACCTGGAATTTTTGTCTGGAAAATTATTAGTTTAAAGGAGAGAGTGTGAAAAAATCACTAAAGTAGGGAACTTTACACACGTTTTACGTTATTAATTTGTTTCAACATTCCCTCAAATAAAGCTGTCTTCTTTCTAAAATTGATTTATGTATGAACCATCTCTATTTTCACATGTGAAAGGTTGGAAAAATAAAGGGGATAAGTCCATTTCATGATATTTTTAAATGACATTATGAAACACTGAAACATAAGCTTTGCAACACACTTATCTGATGGGAAATATAGAGAATGAGTTTATTTGAAATTGAAAGAAAAAGAAATTTGTTAAGCAGGAAAACTATTGGATTTCATATGCTTTAAAGTGCTCTCCTAAAAAATTATCCCCATTATTTCTCCAACCCTTCTTATGCGTTCTCATAATGTTGTACAGTGGGAAAACTTACTAGTCATTTTATTGAATATACTTCAGGGACAATGCATTATAATTTCATCGATGATGGTGAACTTTTTGTGAGTGAAATATCGTCTGCTGTTAGTTACACAAAATACGTTTCGTCCATTTACTGTCACTAGATGAACTAGAAAACTATGTAGGCCTAATGCTAGAAGTCAGTGTAGCTCATAAGTTAAGAATAAACGAAGTTGTGTGCTACTTTGACAACCGTAGACCTGTCGCATTACATTAATGATTAGTAACTTTTGGCATGTATATTTTTATATTCTTCAATCACTGCCTCCATTTGTCTCTAGAGCAGCATTTTTCAACCGTTGTGCCGTGATTGAGCCGCTGGTGTGCCGCGAGAAGATTTAAAAAAGTTAAAGTTAAATTAAAGACGCAAATTCTCAATAAAACACATACACATATTCGTGAGTGTTGCTTGACAGTTGGCTTTATTCGACTGGGTGAGGGACCCCTTTGCCACTTCTGTTCTTCGTCAGCAGAATTAAACTTAAGTTGTAGGCCTAATTAAGTTGTAAAAAATAATAAGTTGAAAAGTTAAGTTGTAAGTTGTAAAAAATTACATAATGTGTAGAAACTGTATACAATTTAGTTAAAATAAAAAATATAAATATATTTCTAAGGCATAACCGATGGAGATACAACAAAAAGTCATAGGAGCAAACTTGTACATCTCTTAAAATCCGTTGCTGTAAGTGCAATCGGTTTTATGATACGAATTACCGTTTATCTACTATAAGCTTCCAAAAAAAGGTCTGCAGCGACTTTAAAGCTTCATCCGCCATTTTGAAAGATTTTTCAGGGGCATAAAATAAACAATTTGAACTTTTTGGAATTATATCACCATTTAAAGGCTAAAAGCTATAAGTTTGCAAAATTTCAAGTTTCTAGCTCATCTGGAAGTGGGTAAACAATAATGCTAGCGAGTCAGTCAGCCATGTGGCTTTATATTATAGGGATATTATTTACCCTTTTTTACAACTTTTTACAACTTATTCCCAATTATTATCATAAGATGTGCAAAAGTTCCAACATGTAATCTAATTCTTAATTCCATGATTACCGTATAACATCCTATAAGTTGCGATGTCCACGCCTTTAATCTAACGTTCAGGATTTTTTATAAAGCCATTATAGGATTCCTAGGGAGTTTTCCAGAATTTTTCAACAACTCTTTAGATGCATAATCCTATGTAAGAGGTCAAATTGATGGCAAGTCCTTATTATGCGGGTCCAGGTGGTACGGGTGAGGGCATAATTATTCAAGTTTCAGCTGCAAATGCTATTTTTAGTGTAGCCGATTCACTACCAATTGTAGGATTATTGCTTCCGTAGAAATTATTTAGTCGATCAAGTCTTCTGTAGATTTCGTAGTGTTCACAGATGATCAGGTACATAAAGAAAGAAAAGGTAGTGGAAAATTGAGGAGCGTTTTTTCAAAAGCCGATAACTGCAGGTTTTGACGAAATTGAGATATTTATTGTTTCATATAGTTTAAGTAGCTGCCTTTCCAATGGTTATACTGGTTCTTTCATATTCCGACATCTGTTCCACTCAGAAATGGTAGAAAAACGGTAGTTTTTGCAAAATCCGATATCTAGGGTTAAGGTGTTCTTACAAAATCCCATATCTGTGGCGAATAAAAGATAGGCAAATTTTTTCATGTGGAAACACTAACCATTGCATTAATCGTTAGTACCTGGGCATAGTTACATGCCACCTGATCTGGTATTTTGGAGATTAGAGAAGGATTAGAGGTTTAAAGATGGCATTATTTGTCCTCAACTGCGACATAATGAAGAAATATATAAAGGTATAAATGCTTGGTCAAGACTGGAAAATACAGGATTTTAAGAAGGCTTCAAGTCCGGCATTGAGATCCCAATTGTCATTTCAGATTTCGGCAGCAACACTATTCTTGCGCTACAAGAGAAATGTTAAAGTGGAAAGTAAAAATGTGCTTCTTTCGATCTACTTATTTTGGATCAGACATTGAATATTATGAAGTGCTAAAAAAAAGGTGTTAAAGACTTAAAAGTGTTCGCGGAAAAAAATGAATTTCCCAAAGTAGGCCTAAATCATGTGTCGGAAAAAATGGGATGTTGGAACACTAATGCAGTACTTTTCCATCCCTGATGACGCCAAAGCATTTTATGCAGATGTGATGGCTGCAACAAATAAATGAATGGAACTCTTTTAGTAGGCTATGGACGAGGCGCATCCATAAAGTAAGTTTCCCTGGGGCTGTTTACAGAAGCAAAACACATTTTCGTGGACATGTATATTCCAATAGGTACAGGAAGTGTCAGCTGTTTTTCAACATATTCGCCACCGGAATTGAAACATTTGTCATACTGTGGAACCAACTTTTGATATCTGAGTCGTACAAGTCTGCCCCCAGGGATTTTAACCATTGTGTGACAAACATTTCCTCCTCTCAGTCTTTCCCTATAATTTCTTAAGGTGCAGGAAAAGATGGAAATCACTAAGAGCGGGGTCCGAGCTTTAGGCTGGATGTTTAAACACCTCCCAACAAGTATCCTGCAGAAGTTCGGCTGGGGAAAAGATTGACAAAGAGGCGAAGGTGGTTGTCACACGGTGGTTCAAATCCCAGGCGGCAAACTTCTACGACACATGTATTCAAAAGCTGGTCCCAAGGTATGACAAATGTTTCAATTCCGGTGGCGAATATGTTGAAAAATAGCTGAAAACTTCCTGTATCTGTTCAATAAATATTCCCTTGAAATTTTGTTTTGATTCTGTAAATGGTCCCAGGGGAACTTACTTTATGGATTTCCCCTCGTAACAATAGATCTATAACTGTTTTGAAATCAATATTCAGATTTATTTTGGGTCCTTCATCAACAATCACTTGTTTTTAGGTATCACTGCATTTTTTTTAGGTGACCACTGAGTTTCTTAAATGTTTCTATTCAATCGTATTTCTGTTTTGAAGTAGTCTCTTGCTCTGTGATGTGTATTCACATTGAATGTTAGTATTTATAGAGGAATAATGTTTGTACTACTTAAGAAAAATGACAGGCTGCACATCTATGTGGAGTGACATAATTGACTGAAAATATGCCCAGATACGAGTATATAACACTTGTAACAAATGCAAAAAATGCTCTTTAGTAATATACAGTTAAACATTAAATCTGCAGATACAGTATATTGTCCTGTGCAGATATCGGATTTTGTAAAAGCTTTGAATATTTTGAGCTGAAATAAACAATGCTACATTATTTTTCTCTAAATGAAGGTATTGATATCATAAAGGTGTTAGCATGTTGCCTACATTCTTATAACAAAAACACAGATAAAAATTCTTAAAAGTTTCAAGTGTACGCAAAAAAAAAAAAATTGAAATTCTCAAAACTATACTTTATGTAGATATCGGCTTTTGAAAAAAACGCTCTTCAATTATGATTGCGATAACAATATATTTAAAAAAATTATAGATGGTAAGTATCTTCCGTAGAAAAATAACTGCTAAGCTGTAGGACCTGCAGTCATTGCTAAACGTTTGCTGGATCCACTGCCTTTTTCATGGATGAATTCAGTGTACTAGGCCTATATGCATTTTGAAGTTGAACTTTAAAGCTAAAATATTCTAAATTGAAGTAAAGTAAAGTAAAAGTGATCCCTATACAGGCCATGTAGGCCCAGAGGGTTCCAAGAGGTTGAGGCTCCCAGATTTTGGACATTCGGTACGTGAAGATGGTAAGGTTGTCAGCCTTACGCACCAGCCGCCTTTACCCCAGGATTGCCCCTGGTACTCATTTCTGTTAGAGGCTGAGTTGACCCCAGGGCCAATTGAAGTACAAACTTTAACTTTACATTAATCACACACGATAGAATTTAATTAAATGTTATACGCTTATGTCATGTAAGAATTGCAGTATTTCTGCTGATACTGCAACTGAGAACTAATTATTAACTAGTCAAAACTTTGTTGAATATGTTAACCCTTAGTGGTTTAGAATGGTTGTATGAAATCTTTACATTTATACTAATGTTAATTCGCACAACTTTCTGACACCAAACCAGAGTAAAAACAGTATTTTATAAAAGGCTGCTTATCTGTGTTTTATAATGTTTTGGAGTACCGTACTGTTTCAGACAATCGAATCATTGAACGCAAAAGTTTAAATGAAGTTGTTAGAATGTCTAAAAATATTTACTTGAATGCCTGGATTCTGTAATATAAACTACGCTTGGAGGTTCATGAGATCAGTTCAACATCTATGAAGCTACAGTTTTTTAATAGTTTACCTGCGAGCCCGCAACCAAAATTCATCATCGCCCTTTCAGAGCCATAGCGTCAAAGCGATTGAACTTGAATCTAAATGTTTATTGGAAATCGAAGTTGTGTGTGATCTTGTGTGCAGTTAAACGCAGTCAGCTTAAATGAGCTCACACGAAGAGCAAACAGTGATTCCACTTGGACGAGGTTGGCGTTTCGTTTGACTCATTTGAAAACATCCCTATCGAACACATCTAAATTATTAGAACTTTTCTGTGCTTAACTTTGTTGTAGGTTGTGTATTACAATCTATGCTTTCTGTAAGTAAATGGCACAGGAAGGTTTTATATTTTTTCTTGAACTTCTAAATGTTCATTCTTCATCTTAATCCCTTGTAATCTGGAAATTTCGTAAACCACGTTTATTTCCATATAATTTAGCCTCTCTTTACACGGTGAATTTTGTATGTAATGTCAGGACGTAATAGCTGATCTTTCCGTGAAATAGCTCATATCCCCTACCTCGAACGGATATAACGAATGTACTTTGTAATTGCTTGTAGATTTTTATTTGTATTAATGTGATATTTTTTCAGAGGAAGGGATAATTTCATATTACAAGAGTGAATTTGCACGGTTAATTCACTTATTGTTTCAAAACACTGCATTTAATAACGTTTTCAATATTAAGTCACTTTGGGCGAATTGGACTCATGTGAACCAAGAGACACTACAAAAAAAAATTGATTACTTTTCCTTGATAAACTGTGCTGCTATGATTTCACTGCATGCCACTGCATGTTCGCTGTAAGTTGATGAAAAATTCATTGTCATTTACTTAAGATCTTAGATATTGAATTCAAACCAAGAAGACTATATAATAAAAAGTTCTTAAATGAAATTTCTTTCTGTTCTGCTAGGCTAACCAATTCGAAGGTGCGGTTGCTTATTTCCGAAATTTAAATAATTTGCATTGATTTTACGTATTTACAAGACACAAAGTAATTTTCCTACATTTCTGCGAAATCTTAGAATTATTGGGCAAGCTGTACAAAATATCTGAGAGGATAGTTATGTGCGGCGATTTCAATGTAGATCTTGTATTTGAACGAAATTATGTCATCAACAGAAACAAAGACTATCTTCTTGATCTTTTCTCAACATGTAACATAAAGCAAACCATTCTCAACTACACGAGAATTTGTGGCCAATCAAAATCTATCACAGGTAAAATCTTTACGAATATTCCGAATGACTTGATAACCGCATATATAGCTCTAAACCTTGCATATTTGACTACTTTTCTCAGTTTTTTTAGAAATAACTGTTAAACATCGAGAAACTAAAAGCAAACATTCTTACTAATTAGTAAATGCATTTTCCCCCAGATGCAATTTTTCGATTCATTACGCTTGTAAGCATGGTAAACTGGTTCATTGATACCACAGCAAAGGATTCAAATGCTCTTTTTGAAAATATTAGGCATATTTTAAAATTGTATGTCGACAACTAGTATTATCATGAATAACGTACTTAATTATAATCATATTAGGTGAAAAACTAAGAGCTGACTAAGAAAAACTCGACACAAATTAAGAACATTTTTACATTTTTTCCCCTACTGAGGGCTGGAATGCACTAATTCAACTTTTTAGGAAAATGACATAATGCGTATTTCAAAAACATTAATGCGTATACATATAAGTTAATGCGAAACCAGTTTTCCACCTCTAAATACCAGATTGATAAGCCATATTACTCTTCGTCGCTTACATGTGAGTCTCCTCAGTATTCGTACCTTCTTCCTTCGTTTTCTCAAACCTTACGTTGATGGACATGGAACACACTGATGCTCAGGTGAAATTTCTGTGGTTTCGTGAATACATAACTACATCTACTTTACAATGACAGTGGAAATCCAGTCACAAGGTATAGCCTATATTAGTGTGCCTTACAATACTCACTTTCACTGAGGTCGACAGTTGAGAGAGATTCCATCTGGCGTCATGAACCGATCTCGGATTAAATATTAAGTTGCACTTAAATTGTTTAAATTTTCTCCTAAAAATATTCTCAAGTCATGTTCTAAATGTACTGTTATTATTTTTATGTGACATTGTAAAACTTTTCTAGTCTTTAGGCGTGATTCGGTTATAGGGGTTCAGATTAGAAGGCATAATAATAGGAATACATTCAGTGCAATACAACTGGATATCTGATGAAGCACGGTTCATGTAATCCCAAATTCGCAGTCTACGTCACGTTTCGTGCTGTGCGCACATCGGCAAGCAAACCTGTTGTACGTGTACTTCATGTTGAAATACAGTGCGCCTTGGTTTTTATTGCGCCCATAAAGTAGAAATTAAAGACTACATTTGGCATGGGTTTGCTTAAAGTCAACTTTTAACTTCGTATGTATGAAGTACAACATTTTTCCTTCCCGATGTCAATAATTCAAGTGTAGGTTCACCGCAACTTCAGATCATCAAAAAATATTATATGGATTATATATTTTAGGAAATTATAGTAATTTTCTAAGGTACGTGATAACAATATCCACTTACATGTTTACAGGGTTGATAATGTTGGAAACTGACAGATAATAATTGTATTGCTGCCCTAAAATTAGTGTTGAGGTACTTACCGAATTAGCCTATATGTGGAATTGATTAGCAATTGATTTATGAAAATACTCGATTACGAGTATGCTATGTCGCATTAATTATATTTTAAATATACTTCTTAGTAATTGCAGTTTAACTATAGTGATGTAGTATAATTTCATTTTCCGAAAAGTAATATTTAACGATAACCTATTTAGTATCTAGTAGTATTGAGTCTAAAATTCATAGTTTTAAATAGAGTCATTCTTAAAAATGTGCAATCAGTTAAAAACAGTCTGATGAAATTTAATACGAAACTCGTCAGTGTTCAATAAATTCATTATCATAATACAAGAACTAGCCACTTTTATACTACTCATTGTGAATCGATTGAGTTATGATTTAAAAGGGATTAAGTCATATGCAGTTAAGTTAGGCTATATGACTCCTTACCATTAAATGTTATTATTGATCCAAATAATAAATTTAAAATTCAAATATAAAATTACTTAAAAAATATGAAAATTGACTTCTCGTAGTTTCCTTCTATGTAGCCCATAGTAATATGTATTGATGCCTTATGTTACTGTGTATATTATGTATTACAATTTTAGCAGTTACTAGACTATTGTATATTTTTGTATAAGTTATGTAAATATATTACAGCACCCATTTATAAGTGGCCTGTGGAATGAACTCTGTATCATGGGGCTATATGGCATTTAAAATAAATATGAATTAAAAATAATATATATTAGTGGAGCTGAAGCTGAAATCTTCTGTATGTAGCCGCTGTATTGGAAGTAGCTGCTATTGTGGAGAGTGTTGCCTACCTTACAGACAACCTAGACATGTACATTACCCGTAATATTTTGCTAGACGGTTTGAAAGGGGCTTGAACGGTTTTTTCTTCAAGTTGATTTGTTTTGTGCGAAACTGACAAATTGTTCTCAGAAATTGAAGTCTTCCACTTTCCAGACCACCGTTCTTTGGAAATAACTATATATAACACATGTGTTCAAATAATAATAATAATAATAATCATAATCATAATCATAACAATGATAATCATAAAAATCATAAGTAATAATAATAATAATAATAATAATAATAATAATAATAATAATAATAATAACAACCACAATAGTCACAAGAACAGTAAAGAGGTACTGGCAAGAACGATGTAGCCGGAGCGACCTTTTGAACTTTGAAATGAAGTAGGCCATTTTAGACGATCGTTGAGATGTTGGATGGTAGAATTTAGTATTGAAGCGGTAATCGCGTTAAGATTAGAGAAGAAGGTGCCATTAAGAAAGGCAGTGTACTCTCTTCAGTGTGTGCAGAGGAGGCAAACTCTTGGCTCCAGTCCATCTTGTGGAATCATTGCTAGGGCTTATTCAGCTGTGCACTCATGTAGTGTATAACCAAGGTATTACAAATTAATAGCATTTTAATTCACTCCTTTGAGGTCTTGAGATTCATACGAGCATCAGAAGAATTTCGTATACAGGTAGGGGGAAAAAAGCGGACCGACTCTTGTAGCTGATTTCAGAGCCTTGTGATACGTACATAAATGCAAGAGATGTAACAGAAACGTTTGTTTTCACAAGCAATGCATATTACGTGAAATTATTTCTCATTTCAAGCAATTTATCGACACTAGAACAAACTTCAATACATTCTCTGCTATCCTATGAATGCCGCTAAGCATGCGCAGTGGCTCATATCGGCAACTTAAGATATTTTAGTCGGTCCGCTTTTTCTTCCCCTGTACATAATTTCCAGTCGGAAACCGGTGATTGACGTCTATTTTGGGTGCACTATGTTAGTAAAAGGAATTTTATAATTTTAGGTGCCAGATTTTATGTAGTTTAAAAAATAATTTAGCCACTCGACGATCTATTAAGTATAAACAATTTGCGTTATTTATTTATTTATTTTTTATTTTTTTTTGCCGGCAGGAGTAAAGTCTGGGTTTGGGAGCCACGACCATGAGCTGCATTTAGCTAGAATACTCAACCAAAATCCAGGAATCATGGTCGAACGGAGATAGCTCGCACCACAGGCACGAAAATTAGCAGTGTAGATGGCTTTAAACCGGTCGTTTTCGTATGCTGATAGAACAGTAGAATAAGTAGTAAGATTAATAGTATTCAGTACCGGTATAACTCATTTTATTTTCTAAAACTCTAGTATAAGAATGTGCTTACTCGGAAGTAATTTCGGATAGCTGACGGGATAGTTTACCAAAAGTGTATTTTAAACGAAATCAACACTGAACACTAGAAAAAAAAAAGTCACCATCGAACAAAATCTTAACTAATGCGGAATATTTTAAATTACACATAGGGTAGTATTTAATAATATTTTCATTACACACTGAATATAGTGAAGACCTGACTGTTAAACACATCATACAAGCTTGTACTCTATATACCTCTATATAACTGACTCCAAGCATAGAGAATGATGGACAGTAATGCTAGATCGAAGACATGGAACGACAGAATCACAAATGCTAGAGGAAGGATCCTAGAAGAGTATTTGTGCTCAAAGCAGCTACACATAATGAACGAAGAGAGTGAAAATACAACGTTTGAAAGCAACACCGGAAAGAGTAACATTGACCTAACAATAACTAATGGAGTTTTAATGAAAAAACTGAATGAATGGAAATGCAGCTCAGAAGAAAGCTGCTCTGACCACAAATTCATCACATTTAATATTAAATTTCAAGAAATCTATAAAGCAGAATATGACTTTCATGGTGTAAAATACTTAATAAGGGAGGAAAAGCTACAAGAATTTCGGGAAATCTTAACAAATGAATTCTCCCAAGTATTAGGTAATAAAACAACCATCGGTAGTACACAAGAACTAGATAATGAACTGAGCAGAATGGTAAACACGGAAAGTGACACCGACAAATCAGTCCAGCAGTATGAGCAAGCATTGTTCACAGCGTGCAAAAAATGCTTTAGAAGATTGCAGCCATCACAAAAGATGATAGAAAGGAAATCAGTACCTTGGTGGACTGATGAACTCACGATATTGAGAAAGAAAACAAATGCTCTCAGAAGAAGATATCAAAAAACTAAGCAAAACGGGACTCTTAGGGAACAGCGAAAAGAACAATACTACGAGGGGAAAAGGAAATATGAAAGTACAATGAAGAAGGAGAAGATGCAGTCTTGGAAACAATACTGTACTTTGACCCCATCAAACAACCCCTGGAATGCAGTCTACAGATTATCAGCCGGGAAGAGAAAAGTAAATACACAGCTAACAACTCTTACAAAACCGGATGGGACAGTTACACAGGGCCTACAGGAAACGCTGAACCATATGATCGACCATTTTGTACCAGACGACAAGAATAACGATGACACTGAATACCACAAAAATATTAGAACTGAAAATAACATTCCTATTTCAACGCAGAATGATCGAGAATTCACACATCGTGAGATAATAGACATTATAAAAAGAATGGATCCAAGGAAAACTCCCGGAGAAGACGGAATCACAAGTAGTATCTTACTTACGGTGATTGAAAGCTTTCCTAAATACATGGCAGAAATTTACAACAGCTGTTTGAGAAGTGGCACCTTCCCGAAACAATGGAAGAAGGCAAAAATAATACCCATAGTAAAGCCAGGGAAAGAAACTAGCACAGAAGTCACGAAGTACCGGCCAATCAGCCTATTGAACACAGGAGGGAAGATACTAGAGAAACTGTTAATTGACCGAATAATGCATCACGCTCACTGTCAGCAGCTAATGAATGACAAACAGTTTGGGTTTACACCGCAAAAGAGCACCACAGATGCAGCAATGGCAGTGAAAAGATATATAAAAGAGCAATTGGAAGGAGGTCAGAGTCTGGTGATGGTAAGCCTGGACGTCCAAGGTGCTTTCGATGCGGCCTGGTGGCCGAGCATAATAAAGACCCTAAGGGAATTCAACTGCCCAAGAAATCTCTATCATTTGGCGAAAAATTATTTTAGCCAAAGGTCCGCGGTAATGACAATGAACAACCTCCAAATTGAGAAAGCTGTGAGCAAGGGCTGCCCTCAAGGCTCTTGCTGCGGACCTGGGTTTTGGAATCTACAATACAACTCTCTGCTTGAGCTAGAATATACAAAAAACGCATATGTTGTTGCATTCGCCGACGATTTCCTACTCATCACAAAAGGAAAAGGCACACTGGAAGCAGAAAACTACGCAAATGTAGAACTGAAAAAAATTGAAAATTGGGCGAAGAACAATCAAATTAGATTTAATGAACAAAAAACAAAAGCCTTACTAATAACCAGGAAAAGACGGAATAATCAGCAACAGATAAACATCTACCTTAATAACAAACAAGTAGAACAAGTGGAAAAAATTAAGTAGGCCTATTTAGGTATAATCATCGACCATAACTTCAACTTCAATGAACACATCCAGTATATAACAGAGAGAGCAACAAAATTAATAAACGCGCTATCTAAAGCTGCAAAACTAGACTGGGGACTCAAACACCAAGCGATGAAGACTATTTATAAAGGAGCAATATTACCGTTGCTATCTTACGCAGCCCCGGTATGGATAGAAGCTATCAATAGGAAATATAATAGAATAAAATTCGTAAGAGTGCAAAGGCTAATAAACATTAAAATTGCCAAGGCTTTCCGTACTACATCAAGTGAAGCCCTATGTCTCATTACAGGTCTGACTCCCATCAACCTGAAGCTACAGGAGATAGCTAAAGAATATGAAAAGCTACATCAATCTCCAAACTTGAATATAGACACACCACTAGAGTACAAGAAATGGCCCCATCCAGCAGACATTCCAAAAGTCCAAGAGGCAAGCCCAAACAAGATTTATACAGTAGAAGCATACACGGACGGAAGTAAAACTGAACAAGGTGTTGGAGCCGGAGTAGCAATATACACGAACAATGACATTCAATATAAACTGCAATTCAAACTAGACAAGAAATGTTCAAATAATCAGGCAGAACAGCTGGCGATCTCGAAGACACTGGAAAAAATTAAAGACATGGAATTACAAGAAGGTATTCAAAGAAATCTAGCACTCTACACAGACAGTAAAGTCACCTTGGACTCACTCCATAACTCCAAAAACCACAACAGATTAATAGAAAAAATAAGGCAGCAAATAATTACACTAGAAAGGCAAAACTGGAATATAGAAATTGCATGGGTTAAAGCCCACGTAGGAATAAGAGGAAATGAAACTGCAGATCGACTTGCGAAAAAGGCTACAACAAACAACGAGGCAGAGAAGTACAATAAAATACCTCTAAGTGCATTACGGAAAACAATAAGAGAGAAAACTTTGGAACTATGGGAATGTGAATGGCAAAATACAACTAAAGGAGCAGAGACAAAACAATATTTCCCTACCGTAGCCCAGAGACTTAAACAAAGATTCCCCATAACAGCCAACATCACAGCAATGCTAACAGGACATGGAAGACTGAAAGCATATTATCACCGGTTCCACTTGACGGATGATCCAACCTGTCCCTGTAACGAAGAAAGTCAAACTACTGACCACTTACTGTACAGATGCAGCCAATTAAGCCAACGAAGAGAAAAATTAAGGATGGACATCACAAAAAAAGGAGGAGCATGGCCAGCCAGCAAAAAAGAATTAATATCAAGATTTACAAAAGAATATTGTACATTTGTAAATGCTATTGACTTACAAAGTATATAAGTACCCGAGTAAAAGCAATAATGATAAAAGAAAAGAAAAGAAAAGAAAAAAAAAATATATATATATATAGCTTAAAAGTCATAAACATGCATAATATATATAAACATAATTTAAATAATAGGCAATGTAAGACAATAGCATAAGTTAAAAGTAAACCAAAGCATGTAGTATTACCCAAAGTGATGGAACATGTGGCACAATAAAATTAAAAATTAAAAAAAAAATTAAAAAAGCATAGAGAATGCCCTTGATGATCCAGTTAATTGCCAAAAGGTGATAAAATTGTTCAAGTCAATTGGATTAATTGATGCTATTCTATAAAGTTAAGTATGCAGTGTTTTAATGTACAGATTATGAATGCAATAATGTACGGTATAATTATCATGAATGTCGCGATATGAATTTTTAGGTTAAGCGACAATAAATAAATATATGAAAAAGAAATAATGTTTTGCAGGTGTAGATACAAGTATTCGATTGCAAAATTAGTACATAATTAGTACATAATTACCGAATGATTGTCTGTCTCGTCAAGTCGTTCAAAGGATTGAACATAATCTTTACGTTTAGAGAATTCTTTTTACTAAAATTATTCATCATGTCCAAACATTTCCGTTTATTAACATGTATTGCAATTTTCATATATGTACTAAATAGATCAAACCACTTTTTTGGTTGGAAACAATCAACATATTTCTCTTAAATAAAAAGTATATAGCCTAATGCTGAGTTCAACAATGTTGTTTAAAAAGTTAGCTCAAACTTGGCTGTAAGGTTGTCATGTGTGTTCATCGGGGCGGGCAAACATGCTTTTAATGCATAATTTTCAATATGTTCAACCAAAACTTAGACATACAAGGCCAAAGACATTCGAGTACATGCACGCACGTTTCATCCGTTAGTCCCATAAGGTATTTTTATTTTTTCAAAAATAATTTCTTAACTTTTCCTATAAAGAGAACAAAAATACTATTTTTTTGGGACATGACTTCTCAGAGAGAAATTGGGTTTTGTCTTATGGTAGGAAGTGGCGTAGCAGTGATAGCCACTTACACTGCTCTTACAGAGTAGACTGACTTTGCTTGTGTACCTACCGGTAGTTTTTTTCTTAAGTTTTAAATTAGGAAACGTAAAGTAGCCTATTTACCTTCACATTACTGTGAAGACTATTTCTAGAATATCATATTGACTGATAATAACTTAAACCCATTTCGCAAGAACTGTGACTCCTTATATTCTGTTTGATAATAAGATATTAATGCAATATTAGCTGTGAAATAGAGGTTTTTAGTATGAATAACCCCCCGTAGGTCTCCCAGAGACTTGTATCCCTGTGATCCCTATCCCTATGGAATTGTGATCCTCACTGATTTAACATTCATTGAAGCATGGATCGAGCGTCTGTTACCGTAAAGCTTAGAGAAAGGTGGAATGAAGGTGTCTTATTTGCTTCCCCGAACCTGCCGTGAACCGAATCGTAAATACTAAAAGGGGCTCTAAGTTTACCTGCCATTAAGGCTTAGAGAGAAGGCAAGTAAGTAGTAATGATTGTTAATAGAATGTAATACACATCCTTAAGTCCGCCGCCGTGGCTCGGTTCAAAGCACCCCTACCTTCCACCCCGGCGGCCCGAGTTCGATTCCTCGAGAACTGATTTAGGAGAGGTGGTGAATGTGCAGCTTCTGGTCACAAGTTTGTGCACCAAATATATCTGCTTTCAATCCCAAACCTCTCCGCAGTGCATATGTCATGGAAGCGTATGTCAATGTTGATAGCGATTTGTCCATCGGATGGGGACGTTAAGTCTGGCGGTTCCCTTTGTGTCTTTCGACAAGAGTACTAGGTAATGCCAGCACTGGGTTTACCCTCCGCCCTTTCTCACCTCACCATCGTCACGCATCTCTTCGATCCTTACACTTACACTAGTTACACGTCACCATATAATGTGCCCCCCAAATTATGCATAACTCGAAAATGGGCCACACTATCACCTTCTATCTGCCTCAGGGCGTTCCTCAAATGCGATAAAGCAACAGGGTTGGCATTGGGTAGGCCTACACATACAATTCATTGGAACAAGTAGGCCTATTGAAATGCGAAATATAAACAGTTTGTGAATGTCAGGGGTTGCCATTTAATTGTACTTATTTGTGAAATACTCCCCCTTCTAATGGAGTTAGTATAACCTACTGTTTCACTCATGGGATAATACATAATAACAGTTGCATGATTAGATCTTATTTTACGATTAGGCTATTTACCAGTCCGTCGCCGTGGGTGAGTCGGTAGCGCGCCTGCCTTCCACTCCGGCGGCCCGGGTTCGATTCCCGGCCGGGTCGGGGATTTTTCAGTTGTGAAAAATCCCTTTCCCGGGTTCAGGACTGGGTAGGTTAAGTCTTAGGTTAAGATAATGCACATTGTGCGCGATTCCTTAATTATTAATTAGAAAAATAATACAAATGACAACTACTGAATAATAATAATAATAATAATAATAATAATAATAATAACAACAATGATAATAATAACAATAATGTTAATTGAATTACAATTCCAAACACTAGGTAACAAAATTAACCAAGCTTTACAAATTAGTGGATCAGAATTCAATCGGCAGAAATAAATTTCTACGTACAGTTGCAGGAAGAGAATTATGAGAATTATGAGAGAATTATATATAAACCTAATATTTTAAATTTAAATGACAAAATCAAACATATTTTAAGAATGCACGAAGATCGCTGCAGTACAGACCAAGAGAAGGATGCCGAAATGGAAGTCGCGCAGAAACGATGGAGGAACTAATTTATATAATTCTAAAAAGGAAATAAATGTATAGTTTGGAGTTGGAACGAGCGGTTTTGCCCAAACCTTGTAGCTAAGGGTGATGATTACTAATGATTATGAAAGTGATTTTTCCTTAGTCCATATTTTGGATGAATTATTAAATTATCTTAAGAACAAGCAAAATAAACTGTCTATTTATCGTAACTATACATATATATATATATAGTTACGATAAATAGATATATATATATATATATATATATATATATATATATATATATATATATATATATATATATATACACACACACAGAGAATCTATTAAAAAAAAAAAACCCTCTATGGCGATAAGCCTATTTGTTGAGTCCTAGAAGATTATATTGTTATACGAGTGCTATTATTAAATTTAGGGGTATGATATACCTAGATATTAGGAAGACTGCATGCGGAATACTTTGTGATCTATAGGATAATTCAAGGAGCCGATGTGCAAAGAAGCAAAAAATGGATTAAAAATCCAAATCTGAAGAGTACTAATTTTCACAGAATTATCATTAAATTTACCGGTAATTTTGTTTCTAAACTTTGATTTCCGTAGAGTGGTAACAGTGACTACTTAAGACCCCTACACTGAAAAATTACTATTTAGAGTTTAACATCAGGGATCGAGCCAAGCTTTGAGCCTTGTTATAAGTCAGAAATTTCAAACTAGTAGTGAGTGGGAAGAGGAAAGCAAATTCACCACATAGCTTAGGCAAAACTTAAACAATTTGTATGTTAGGGCGTTTTAACGGCATATGTTGTGGATGTTGAAATAGTAACCAAACTCACTGCATGTTTTTGCACACGTAAGGGATTATTTTACTCTCAGTGAGTCTATTTTCCACTTTTCTACCGAACGTTTCTCTTCTGGAATTCTGAGAAATGTAACAGAAACAATGTTGTTGGATGGGGTTTACAATAACGATGAAACTTCAAAATATTGTTATAAAAGGACGTTTCTAAACTGGCTTCGTTGTAATGAGGTATATTGAACATTATAGAGATGTGCTAGGACACAATAAAAATATTACTGAATGCAGATATATCATTATATCGAAGGCTTAAAAACACTCTGCAAAATTTTGACACAACGAATGTTTTACAAGATTTATTTTGTCTGATCGGTTAATACTTGAAGCTCTAATAGCTTTTAAAATAGATCAGAAAATGTCTGCGAAATGTGAAATGTGTAAAAAATAACTTTAAGGAAATATCGTAACTTTAAGAATATATATATCTTTTTTTTAAGTAGCATCATACTTCCGGGTTGACTGCTACTAGTGAGATTATCAATGCACTTTGCTCTTGGACAAATAACATTAATTTTATTATTATTATTATTGTCATTATTATCATCATCAACTTTATTAGTACTGTAATTACTATCATAATCATCATCATCATCATTATCTTTATTAATAATTACTGTTAGTATCATCATCATCATCCTCTTTATCTTTCAATGAAATTAGGGCATTAATGTTTTATTTTCTCCTCTTCTACGTTATCATTTTTCTTCCGTCATGTATGCCTTTCTTTCGAACAGTTTACTCTTTGGAACCATAGGGGTGAATAAATAGATAAAAAACGGTGGTGGGCATCAGCAGTTCTAAAATAATTATATGTATGTGTATATAATATATCCGTCTACGTTTGATGATATATTAATACAGTATTAACATTCAACTGGTTATATTGGTTTGCATATCACACATATTGGACGTAGATACTGTTAAGTAAAGGATTAGTAATAATCTCTTATCTGTATTGTAGAATTAGTGCGCTTTCTTATCATTGTTTTCATGTACGTCATCTTGACATAAGAATGCTATTGGAGATATGCTTTAGAATACTCCCACTGATACCGATTAGGATGGCGCTATGTGACGTTAATAAAATGACCTTATGTCTCATTGTCAGTTATTTTAATAAATAACAAATGATAGCATTAATTGTACCATAATTCATCGGTTTTAAGAAAGCGAATTCTTATTTACTTGCAGTACTGACTTTCTTTTAGAAATAGATAATATTGTCTTTTTTAAGCAAAATAATTTCTGTCGTTTGATTTAAAATGTTTATTATAATGCACTGATCATTGCCGTACCCTTGAAAATAGTATGTATACCAGATGAGCTAGAAACAACTAACACTAGTAAACACATTTTCACTCCAGATGCGATTCTTCGATTCAATACGCTTCTCCTTTGGAACTTGTTCTCCTGATATCTGGATGAAATCTGCCATGGAAGATGCTTGAAGATCATCCCCTCGAACCTGGAATATATTACTGACTTAAATTCTTTTAAAGACATAGAAATCTGTTTTTCAGTTCGAACTTGGAATCACTTAGTTCAACTAATCTGCACAGCACCCTTCCTCAGGAAAGTCATCTTAATTCACAGCGAATTAACAGGTTGCATGATTACTTCCCATGGATTGTACGCGTAGTACAAATAATACTAAAAAATAAGTACGGGTATAGCCTACTCTTTCTTTTTAATTTCTTAAAATTGTTTCCGGACTTCCTGAAACATTGCTGACCATACTTCGGGAACATCTGATATACATCCATTGCTGATCACAAAATCTATTTTTAAATTTAAAAAGAAGGAAAGGGAAGCAAAGTAAATATAAGAGAAGTAGAGACGAGAAGAGAAAGAGAAAGAGAAAGAGAAAGAGAGAGAGTGAGTGAGAGAGAGAGAGAAGAAGAAGAAGAAGAAGAAGAAGAAGAAGAAGAAGAAAGGAAGAACGAAAAAGTCGGGAAATCAAAAAGCTTGGCTGTAGCTTACTCATCATATCCAGGCTTGAATACACTACGTATATACACATATTAAAATAATGCTAAGTACTGGCAAATGCAAAGGTAGAACGAAGAAATACAAATGGTAAGTGGGGATAGGCCTAAGTAAGTAATTATACAATCTACTTACTGTAAATAAATGAGTTTTTTCCCCTTCGCTCTAGCGTCTGCTTTAGAAAGAATATTCTTTATGCTTGAATTAAACACGAGAGCGTCATCGTAGAGTTATTGAATTTAAAAATGTCAGTATGCATGTCAGCATAAATTGTAGGCAATGAATTGAAGTAATTTCAGCATTCTGTAATGGCAAGTCATGTGTAACTTTCAAGTAGCAAAATGAAACGCCTGACATGCAGGAGATTTATAATATTGAAGAAGTTGCTTCAAACTGAAACTAGTGCAGATGCGAACATGTGCTGTTAAGTGCCTATCCATTCAGGGGTCAGGTGAACAATACGCGTTCACGAGAGCACCTCTCGAGATGGAGGTGGTTTGGCCTTTGTAGCTATTGCAAGACTGCTGTTCCTAAGTAAATTTTGTGCAAGGCTTCCTTGTTTAGTTAACGTGAAAAGAGCTACACCTAAGTTTAAAGTAAATAGAAGGTCTGGACGTTTGTTCCATTTATATTCATTAAAGTAAAAATAGTCTCCACTTAGAAAAAATAACTAAGCATATAAACTGTATAGCTTACAATTTGACTGATCGATCAACTTTTCTCTTTAAGGTCACACAGCGCAAAAGAACGACGATAGAAGAAAATAGTGCTAATTTGCAAGTGGGATTTTAGTGTAAATACTAAAATTTTCATTGAGTGGTTTCCATATCAATTTTGAAACCCATAATTAGATTAAATAGGTCATAAGATATTAGATTATTTATAGTTTCATGAACAGGTACGGTATCTTAAATTAATAAAAATGGTTCCTCGCACAAGCGATGTCATGTTAGACCATCAAGATTTTCTATAAGTTCACCAGAACACACTGCAAGAGAATGTGCTACTATCTAAACACATTGCAAAGGCTGAGGTTGGCATACCGTGATGTCGAAATGCATCCCCAGAAGTTAACACAACGAGGAAGGACTAGCGATTTTTATACTTTATTAAACTATTGTTGTGTTTTTATGTTTTTGACGCCATATGTTAATTTTATTTTTTAATATCTTGACATTGTAAGTTATACTAAATAATTTTCACTCCTGACTAGACCAAAAACTAATATAAAACATAGTGTAAAACTTTGTATTCTCAATTAACCTTATTGTGAAGGAAGGCTGTATAAACATTTTATTTATAAACTAATACTTGTGAGCAAGGGTGAGGTCGTGAATGAAAATCATAACAATACAGAACTAAAATATTTAAACATTTCAATCAGCGAAATTTCCTTCCAAATATAATTTAATTTTCTAATTCTCCTCAGAATGCCCGACTGACAAAAAGTAAGCTCAATGAAATGCACTGTTCTTTACTTAATAATAATAATAATAATAATAATAATCATAATCGCCTGTTTGAGCATAAAACCCATAAGACTTGTCACTAAATCCAAGGTTAAGTATTAATTATACGTTGCCCACATTTGCTTCGTGAATACTGTATGGACACAATTGAATTAAAATCTTTTTGATACGTCTTTTAAAAACTTTCAGGTCATTAGTGACTCTAATGCCAACAGGCAGATCATTGTACATCTTCAAACCATACACTATGATGAATTTGTTGAAACACGCAGGTGCAAATTCCAGTCTAACGTGACGTTGACCTTGCCATTTTGATAGTTTGACATTTGTCTTATTCCTGGCAGAAACATTTTTTACTATTTTTCTCTTTTCTCTATGTCTAGGAACATGTTTATGTCCCGGCAATTGTATTGCCGTATTATTTGGTTAAATTGGGTATGTGATTAGATCGTGTGCTGTTAACTGTTTATAGAAGCCATCAGTGCACAGGCAATTGTTCGGTATAGTGAGTTAATTTTGAAACATACACAAGTAACAAGTTTACTGGAAAATGGAGTAATAGGTATTCATATTGCGCCGCCCCATGGCTGAGTGGTTTGACCGGTCGCCTATCACCCTTGGGACCCGGGATCAAATCTGGGTGGATTCATGTGGAATTTTTGGTGGACACAATGGGGTGAGGGAAGGTATTCTAAGGGTGCTTTCCCCTGTCATATACCATTCCACCGTTTCTATATTCATCATTAGACTTCGGATTTTAGGTAAAAACCTATTTTAATCCTTAAGTGATATATGTACGAAAAGTTGTATATGCATGTTTCATAAGTGACTATGCCTAAAACTAATACTTTTATAGGACCTAAAGCAGCCTATTTTTACGTTAGAGCCTAATATTGCCTTTTTGCTTGTTTTTCCTCTAAAGTTCAAAATAAGCTTTTTTTGTTATAAATTCTAGCATTTATTTTCAGTTCATACTAAATTTTTAGCTTGGAATGTGCAGTACATGACACATTTATGACGTGGTTAAATAGTAAGGAATGTTTCGTGTTTGGAATTCCAAAGAAAATGTAGTGTTTTTCTCCCGACTCCCACATCCAGTAACAAACAAATAAACAAACAAACAAACAAAAAAGTTGTTCTCTGAATCACTGAGGGGTACAAGGGGTTGAATATGCTAGCGTGCGTAGCTTCTGGGCGCAGGGATTAGGTTTTCACTGTTATGGTAGTAATACAGGCTCTAGTAATAGGTCTATATAATTCTGTGTACCATAGGCCTATATCTGTGTTTTAGCATGATTATTGATTAATGGTGACTTCAATAAATATAATATTCTGTTGCAATTAAGATATTTCAGAAAATTGGCAACTTAACGATTTTATAAGAGACTATTTTACGATTTTTAGGACTTATTTTCCAATTTTTAGAGCCTATTTTAGGTACCTAAAACAGCATTTTTAGCGACCTAAAAGTCCGAAGTCTATTCATCATTATACGAATATTTGGTTGCAATAAAGGAATTATTATATATAGATATCCATATTCATATTTTCGTAGTATTTGTGAATTAAAATAGGAAACTTGAGATATTTCCATCCATGTTCATGTTTACGTAATGTTTCTGAATTAAAATGGGAAACTTGAGCTATTTTCAGGTACTTGAGAAATAGTAGTAGTAGTTCAGGACTTCAGGATACAGATAAAATATCATTGTTAAGAAAAGCATTACTGGAATAAGCCTACTGCTATTAGGAAGGATTCGCATACGGTATCCGAATAATATATTTAGCTCTCTTTCATAAGTTATTCTGAACAATGATTAGGGAAGGTATTTTATTATTTTTGAAGACTACCCTGCTTTTGTCAACAATATCGGTTTACATTTGTGGATAAAATTTAAAACAAAATTGAAAAAATTGAAAAAATCTCAACCCTTATTATTGCTTTGTTCCAGTATGTCATTTTTGTTTATTTCTTTGTCCGGACACATTTCCTTCAATAACGTTTTATTAGCTATATATCATTTCTGTCCTTAAATCAGCTGATTAATAAAATTATATCTCATTTGGTTTGATTGTACCTTGTATTAAAATTTATTTATTTCAGAATAATAGAACATATGAGTCAGAAATTCACTTTGAATATTAGAAGCAAAGAACAAAGATTTAAAAAATAAAACATTGTCATTTTCTCCGTATATACGTGGATTTCCGGGGATATGTTGTAATTGGTAAGAGGCAAACAACTGAAACCTTAAACTAGATGGCAATACCAACAAAAAATATGAGTCAGAAATTCCCTGGGCATATTAGGAGCAAAGAACAAAGAAAAATTAAAACAAACTCATTTTCTCCTGATTTCCGTTGTTTTCCGGAGTTTCCGAGTAAATGCTGTAATTGATAAGGGACAAACAACTAAAGACTTAAACTAGATGCCAATACCAACAAAAAAAATCCCTTTAGGCAGGCCTACAGGCGGAGGTAGATTTCGAAGTGCTTTTGGTTTAATTTATTGTCGCTGCATAGCACTCTTCTTCTTTAGCCTTGGCATGGTAAACCTGCAGTAATAAGAACTGAATTCGGTAAAGAGGAAGAGCCTACAATCATTTGTTTTGACAACAAGAATGGGATATAATATTCTGGGAGGCCGTGCGCAAGATCAGCAATGAATAAAATTAGCAAAGCCGCTAAACAAGACAAAATTATGATATTATAATAATTCTTTTAAGTGTTATTATTTTCAAACATTAAAATCTCGCGTCATATGAGAGCTATCAAGAAACTATTTATTGATTTGTAGAGTACTCATCAAGAGCTTTTGAACGATACCCCATAAGACGTAGTTTCAAAAGTTTCGAATTTTCATCCCCCACCCCCACCCTCACTCGAACCCCCGAATCGTTGGTGTCACTGTGAACTCCATAGGGAATACAGTACTCTAATTTATTCAAACAAAGTTTCCCTCTATACTTCATAGGGGCCGAGATAAAAATGTTTTAAAATTTCAACCCCCTCCCCCGACCACCCCCTTGGGCCAATTTTGCTCATTAACGAACTTGTCCGAACTATTGGGCCTAGAAATAACATATTAAAATTTGGTTCAAATATCTTCAAAATTACGGCCGCTAGCGTGTAAAGATATATATATATATATATATATATAAATATCACAATTTTTTTTTTTTGAACGGGCGGTGGTTTCGTACTTAGGGGAGCATGAAACGTAAAGATATGAAAGAATTTTTCGAAAATCATGAAGTGGTATCCATTGCAATAGGTAGATTTTCTTCGAAATCTACCTAAAATATGTGAGTCAGAAATTCCCTGGGCATATTAGGAGCAAAGAACAAAGAAAAATTAAAACAAACTCATTTTCTCCGGATTTCCGTAGTTTTCCGGGTAAATGCTGTAATTGATAAGGGTGAAACCACTAAAAACTGAAACTAGATGGCAATACCAACAAAAAATATATGAGTCGGAAATTCTTACCGGGGTGGGGGGGGGGGGTATACAGTAGCCTACACTCTTGACAAATAACACTGTTCCTTCACATATGGTTATCAAACTAGACCGACTGAGTTGGGCGAATGCTAACGTCTTGGACTTGTATCCTGGAGGTCCCTGGATCAAATCCTGGAGTCGGCCGATTTGACATAGGTTTTATTTTATTTTATTTTTATGTGAGTGCGCGATTGTCAAGATATCATAAATCTGTAGTTTTGTTGACGCTGGTCGATTTTAATCTGATTTAAAAAAATATATTTTCTGCATAAGTTATTATAATTGATTCAACAAAAGCATTCTGGCACTTTGTTATATCAGTTTACCTGATTTTAGTTATCTCTTAAATATTCACCTCTTTCTTAGTCTCTTAGCTAGTGCACTAGGAGTGCTGTTTTTGGGATGAATAGAGTCGTGAAGGGCCGGTCTCCTTCCAGAGGTAGGTACCGATAGCGGTAGTCATCTACTTACGTCATTAAATCTCTGTAAGTACGGTTTTTTTAAGGTTATCTTTTATGGCGCAACTGTATACTGTCGGGAAGGGATTGGCACACTAACTTCTAGTGTAAAGATAGTTATAACAGTTTCCCTTCTTACAGTTTTTAAATAGACTGATGTGTTAAACTGTTATTGAAATCAATATTTTTTCTTTGCAGGTAAGCTGATTGAGATACAGGCCTACATTGAATGCAGTCTATGAGTAAGTATGTTCTCTCTAATATTCGTCCCTTAATCAATTGCCTATAATTCTAAGAACTTGATATCTGGTTAGGGAAAATAGCATTAAACTAAAAATAGGATACTACTTAATCGACAATAAAATCACACCGCTTTCAAAAATAATTGTTCCTAAGGAAGATAATTCATTTTGAGAAATAATTTTGTGACTTTTTTTATATAGGCAAACAAATGGTAGTAGGCTACTTGTGTGTGTACAGTCAAGTGCAGGTAACCTTTCCGATATAATGCGCAGTGATTTATGTTTGTAAGGAAATACATAACCGGCTCCACCCTGTGCATCTCTCTCTCTCTCTCTCTCTCTCTCTCTCTCTCTCTCTCTCTCTCTCTCTATCTTTTTTTTTTTTTTTTTTTTTTTTTTTTTTTTTTGCGTTGGTGGATTTGCAACAGAGGCTAACATTCAACCTAATGTTTGCCTTATTCCCCTCACCCCTCTCCTGAACCTGAAACCGGCCTGTGTTCGACGATTTTTGTTTGAATGCCAGACTTTTGACCACAAACCAGTTCGAGTTAAACTCGTTCAAGGGCTGTTGTGGGCATTCGTTAATGGGCAACGCCTTCTATGTTTCCGTACTCCACCTTCATTTCACCGCTGATCTAAGCTTGAGCGTTGTTCATAGGCTATTGTGTGTTCCGATTTTTAATTCAAACCAATAAGAGAATGGTTAAGAGAATGGTTCACACAGGGCTGGTGTGTAACACAGATGATGCGGAGATTCAATACCAATAAAAACACTAAACCAAACCTGAAGCATGGGAAAGTTTCCATGCACTCGACTGTACATATTGTAATACCATATTGCAGCCCTTGTAACTGTGAATTGGTACATGAAGATACTTAAGTCAGCTAAAAGAAGTTGAAAATGTATTGACAGTATGGGCCTGTAGCAACTCACTTCATAATTGAACATTCTGAGGAGCTCTAGTCTAGGGTATTTTTTTTTATCTTGACATGTAAAACGAAACTCACTAAAAAGGGTCATATTCATCAGATTGCCTCTCATAGGTAGGCTTGTACTCTGCATTGGAACTTGTTCTGGTAGCGATTCCTTAATGGACTGAAGAAAAGATCTCACGTTTATGTTCGGTCTCGGTTTACGGATAGAATTGCTTGATTTGAGGTCGAACCACGGCATCCATTAGCGGCGTCTCAGTTCTTGACATGTGCGGCAAGGCTGCTTGAGATTCCGCGCGTGTACGAAGTAATCTGGACGCAGTCAGTACCGTACCATCCAACACCCAATCTATCCAATATCGATAAAAAGCTTTATTGAAGAATTAATTGTGCTAATTTTAATAATGTGTTAATTGAATAATATTCATCTTTGCTAAGTATCTTCAATTTTGTTTTGTTTAAACTATACAACACAAATCGGAATTCAATGTTAATAGAGATACAGATCGCAATTTTTTAGTCTGCTATTAAAAATATAAACTGCAGAATCCATACACAACAATCACAAATTTTTTCACGACACTTTAAAGCAGGGGTCGGCAAACTTTTAGTAGTGGTATTATGCAGAAGTAATGTTGCGAAGTCACTCAGCGTAAAACACCATTAACAAGTTTTCCCTTATACAGCAACCATGGAAACAATAGTAGCATGTAACTTATTGGGATAAAGGAGTGGCGAATACGAGATTTTTAAAATCTATGAGATTTTCCAGTGCACTTAACAAAATGTGCATAGCATACTATTTTTCTACTATTTTCTAGCGAATAAGAATACTGAAAATAATTAATCACTTACATCGGCTGGTTCTGAAGTTGCAAGCGGTACCAACGTTAAACACTAATACTAAATACTGAACTAAATAAATAGACAGACTCTGTTCTTAAACATAACATTTTATGATAATTATCTCATGAATCAGTGACAATGCAGCCTAAAAATAAGTTATGTGGAATTTCAACCAAATCGCAATTGGTTATCGTCTTACTTTTGTCGTTGCGTTGTATTTCTATCACTTTCATTTTATTGCACCTACGCGCACTTATTTATAGGCTATAAACCAACTGATTTCCATGATGGAAAATGTTGATAATAACCACACACAGTGCGACTATCGCTAATGTACGAGGAAGGCGCAAAAGTCATGGCAACTTTTTAATAAATAAATAATATTTAAAAAATGGATAATTTTAAAATAAACATGCATCCACGCCTTAAGATTTAAGAACGGTTGGTGAAATCGATGCATATAACGATCAGTAAAAAAGTTATATTAATTAAAAAAAATAAAAACACTTTGTATACGTAAACGTATAGCCTAATACATAAACTATTATAAATGTAAACATATTTTACAGATGCCCTGAAGATGATACAGAAGTATTAAAAGTTCTATGCACAAAATAGAGGTTTCAATATATTTTGTTTTATGTTATTTTATTGATCGAACTCAATGGTACAATAGCATGCATTTTGACACTTGGGTATGAAGGCTTTGATACTTTTTTTGTAATTTCCATGAAACTTCAAAAGTTTCAAAGAAAGATTCCACGGCCTCTTTGAAATAATATTCTCATACTGCCACTTGAAAGGACAATTCCTTATCTAGGACAAATAATGTTTGTCGTATTAGAGTAGACACTTAAGTAAGGATGCAATCAGGTGTTTCTTCTTAGTTTGAAGAACCCTCTCTCTGATTTCCAATTATATTGGAGGAAAAAACTTTCTTCTTTCAGCTTGGAACAGCTCCAAGTCTTCAATCGATCTAAAGGGGATGTAGTACGGCTAGAATTAAATAGTAAACTAAATTGTTCTATAAATAAGTAACCCTAATTGCATATCAGTGTGTTAAATTTTACACTATTACCACAGTATACTTATACTGTGCTATTACCATCTTTAAACTGTCAAATCAATTGTAGGTGGCTTTGCTTTTATGTTACAACCTCAAAATAAGAGCATCGCGATTTTTTCAACATTTCTCAGGGAGTTATCGATCGCTCTGGTCGATTCGTTTGTTTATAATGCAGACATCTGAAATTGTCAACCTTGGTGGAAAAGGGATAATGAATATAAGCCTAAATGGGCAAATACTGATCGATTTGGACGGAACTCAATACGAATATGTTTTCTGGGTCACGGAACTCGAATATGAGATCGTTTTTCCCAGGCGACGCTTTCTAATCGTGGAGTGCACTCCAGCGCGGTTTTTTTTAGCTGTTTCGTTATAATTATTAATCTTTTAGTTATGAATGATTCTCGTGTAAGTGTTAATAAAATATAATGCTATAATTATTATTCTCTTAATTTTTAATTTTTAATTAATTATAGCGGGCGAAGCTGCGGCACCTGCCAGTCTATAATAATAAGAAGCGTTTGTCTATTTGTCTTTCTGTGCGCGATGCCCAGCGATAATTACTGAAATTCTAAACTTATATGGATTGATGGGTGGTCGAGTGCATCTCGAAGCCAGATTTTTAATTTTAGCTTTCGTTTGCGAGTTATAGGCCTAAGTGAAAAACTGGCTGAAAACTTGAATTTTTTGCGCCATCAAAGCATCAGTTTTCGGTAATACATTTCAATTGTCAAATTAATTGCTGGTGGCTTTGTCTTTGGTTTGTTGTTGTCATAACTTGTAAATAAAAGCATCGCTATTTTGTCAATATATTGCATTTAATTATCGGTCGTTTCGATTCTGTGAGCTCACCCTGGTCGATTCGTTTGTTTATAATGTTAAACACAATAGAGGCGCTTTCTAATCGTGGAATGCACTCCAAAGCCGGATATTTAGCTGTTACATTATAATTATGAATCATGTAGTTTATGAATGATTCGCGTGTAAGTGTTAATAAATGTAATGTTTTAATCATTTTGCTCTTAATTTTTAATCTTCGAATTAATTATCGTGGGCGAAACCGCCGGCACCTGCTAGGAGTACCGGTACATAAGTTATTGTTTTCGTTAGTAGCAGCTTACCGGCAGCGTACACTTCATTCATAGGCATGTATACTGGAGACTTTGTGTTTTCAATTTTCCGGTGCTTCGGTTTCTGCGTTTAGAAGTTTTTGTTTCCTATATTAACGCATGTATTGACGTTATTTAGGAGGCTAATATTTCCTTGTTCAAACTTGAATTAAGTATAGGAATAGAGTTCCCAGTAGACTATATGAAAATAAAATTTCATTGAAGTAAAATATATTGTGATAGTGTTCCATAAGCCTGCATTGGGTGAAGGGTGAAAAAATTAACTTAAATGAGATTTTGAATAGGTAAGCTAACAGATACTATTATTTTTTTAAAGACAGTCATAAATAAAACGGCCACTGTGTATGTTAGGTGTTTAATATGTATTTAACTTTTCAATTACAGTCTATTATAGGAGAAATATAGGATTGTCGCGAAGGCAAATAATTACTTAACCACGATTCATCACCGCTACATATTTCATCCAATACCATAATCGTTAAAATTAAATATAAGTAAAAATGAACCCGCAATTACATCAACAGTTATACGCCCTTCTGGTACACCCAAATTTCCAACACGCTTTTTGACCTTTGCAGATAACGAGACTATCAATAAAGATAAAATAAAAAGAAAGATAAGATAATACGTCGCCTGAATCTTCTTTTTTTCTCTGTTACACATTAGTCCTTTGGGAGAAATGTAGGCAAATTTTTTCACATATTTAGTATGTTTTACAAATAATCTAGAGAGTACTAGGGCTTTATATTAATACTTACATCATGAATTGTATTCTACTTGATGATTTCATAAACCGTCGCTTTTAGTGAAATAACGAAAATAATAATAAACCATGTCCGACATCTCTTTGAATTGCCTCCGGACCTGCCTCAAAATTCTTCAGCGGCGTCACCTGGAGTTCTTTTCAGAAGTTCTTAGTCGTGTTATTTGCATAAAACTAGTGGCAGGGCTGTCCACATTACAACATTAATTGATGCGTCTGTATGTCCGCATTTCTCCTATCGTCCCGTGCGCAAGTCTCAATCGATACTCTAAAGGAGACCACAGATATCAGGTGGATAGAAAGAAAGGACGCATAAGGTTTTATTTCAGTGTTTTTCATAACTGTACCATTATGCAAATGCTTATACTTTTTCACTGGTAATCTAGTTAATTTCTTTGTTTGCATTTATGAAAAGGACTAACCATGTTGAAACCAAACTCACTTTGAATCATGCCGTATATGAACTTTGAAACACAGTCCTGCAGTCTGGGAAATGCGAACAGTTTTCTTTATCCACTGAAAAATGTCTGGTATTTTCTCTCATTGCTTTGGAGAAGATGAAAGTGCTGTCAAATGCTAGGTGTGTGTGCACTGTAATAAGGAGAAATAAATTATCCCCATCGTGTAAAAGTTGCACGACATCGTTTTAACCTATTTCGTTCTCACTGTAGATTATGCATTAGTGAATTTCATTCTTGGTCCAATGAGGTGTCTAATATTGCAAAATACAGGAAAACCACCTTACACCCTCATTAATAAATATAGGCCTACTCAGTAGCTTTGCCGTAACTTACAATTTTTTATTTTGACCCTTAATCAGTCATAAGTATGTATTGTTTGAAAATATGTTACAAACGTTGTATCAGAAAAATAAAAACTCCTGGAAACCATCCTTATGGGATATTTAGTCTGGTGGTTAAGGGTCTAAACCAGCGTTTCTCAACCTTTTTGAACCCGAGGACCTCTAAAATGTCTAAACAAAGTTTTACGGGCCCCTAATTTTACATCCCATTTTTAAAAGAAGGCCTATATTCGTAATATTTGGGGTATTAATTATAGGTCATTATAACGAAATATGTGAAACATTTTACTTCTTTACTTTCCCACTTGCTTTATGATATTTTAAAATTATGTCTGAGGACCATCTGCACCATCTTCGCGGGCCACCACTGGTCCGCGGACCATAGGTTGAGAAACGCTGGTCTAAACTATGCATTTTTACTTTAAAAGGACTCACTTCGCACATAACTTCCTTGACCCCAGTGGAGTAAATTTGCGGTGGAGGGGGGAGAGGGGGTTTAAAATGGCGGCTGCAGCCACTTGCTAAATCGCCTCTATAGTATTTCCCAAGTTAGTTTGACCCTGTTCAAAACAAGGGGGAGGAGAACTCACAGAGAGTTCGCGGAAAATTCGCATCATGTGACAAAACGTGATTGGTCAATGTCATTAGCATGCGCCATTACCAGGGTGTGGCTTGCTAGTGAAGTAGTTCGCAAGTTCATGCAACAATAATATCAACATTTACATGTGAAATAACAAACTCTCACTGGCATCGTCATCATTATAGTATATCAATTAGCAAACAAAACATTAAGGACACCCAGGCATATCTTACTCCTCTCTCGGCACTTGTATTTCCCTCTCATGTGTATTTGTTCAAGATATACGAGGTCTGTCTAAAAAGTATCCGACCTTTAATTTTCACGCGCGTAATATTAATGCTAGAGTGGCGCCACTGTGCACAATGGAAGAAAAGAGCTTAATGCGCATGCTTGAATTTTTTCTCTGCCTTCGAAAGTGCCAGTCACTGCCTACTAGCCTCAGAGTGACGTCCCATGATAAGCGCTCGGCGCATTTTGATATCTCTCAAGATGACTGAACGAGTTAAGCTGCAACAAATTTGCTTGGTGATTCTCAAAGCGAAACAATTCGGAATATTGAGCAGGAGTTTGGAGATGATGCTATGGAAGTAACACAAATCAAGGAGTGGTTCAACCGATTAAAAAAAGGCCGCACATCGGCAGAGAGTGACCAGCATTCCGGGAGGCCACAAACCGCTCGGAATGCAGCTGTCATTGAGAGGGTAGAACATCTGGTAATTGGAGATCGTCGTTTGACCGTACGAGAGATTGCCGAAGAAGTTGGGATCAGTAAACATTCCGCACATGCAATTTTGCGTGATGATTTGAACATGCGCAAAGTGGCTGCAAAATTTGCGCCAAAGCTGCTTTCAGAGGAACAGAAAGAACTCCACCTTCAGGTTGCACAGGATCTGCTGGACACTTCTAGCACTTCTGCTGAATCTCCCGAATTGTTTCGCTTTGAGAATCACCAAGCTTTTGACAAAATTTGATGCAGTATCTTGAGAGATATCAAAATGCGCCGAGCGCTTATCACGGGACCTCACTCTGAGGCTAGCAGGCAGTGACTGGCACTTTCAAAGGCAGAGAAAAAAATCAAGCATGCTCATTAAGCTCTCTTCTTCCATTGTTCACAGTGGCGCCAC
Source organism: Ectobius pallidus (assembly GCA_964059195.1). Taxonomy (NCBI): domain Eukaryota; kingdom Metazoa; phylum Arthropoda; class Insecta; order Blattodea; family Ectobiidae; genus Ectobius; species Ectobius pallidus. The sequence goes on from CAXKWD010000010.1 coordinate 19,540,366, forward strand.
CCTAGCATTAATATAACGCACGTGAAAATTAAAGGTCGGATACTTTTTAGACAGGCCTCGTAGATGAAGTTAGTTGTACTGAGAATAAACAAACTACCATTATCACGGTGATGACATGCGTTCTCACGTGCGGACTTTGGCAGCCACGCCTCTTTGTTTTGAACAGGATCAAACTCACTTTGGATATAATATAGCTCCTATCTCCATGGTCCGATTTCAATGTTCTTTTTTAAAAATTTATAGGTCAAATTAAGTGGTATAAGTTACTGCAGTGATACTTTAGGTAAGTACAGTGAAAACCCGTTAAAATTTTAAAATGTAAAAAAAAAAAGTTTTTCTTTTCACTTTTATTTTTATCACAGTTTTTCAGAAAGTGAGTATTCGTAATTTTTTCTCAAATAAAGAAGAAAGTACGTTTCTTAAGCTTTAATTTGATACCTTAAAACACCAATTTCCGTGATCAATTAAGTCCAGAGCGGCCGTAGTAGAATACAGGTACAATGTCGCGGCTCCTTTTCGCCCATGAGTCCCCTACCGTAGTACTACCAAAACATGTTAAACCGGCCTGTCTACAGCGAACAGTGGTTCGGAACAGTTCGTTTCGTGTGTTGGTACTTTCCTATTCTTATCAAATTATCTGTGTGCTTTATGTCCTAAAGTTCTACAAATACGTCAATACTGGTAAATGTTTATTACGGTAAGTACTGTTGAGCTGCGCTTTTCTCAAGGTTAGTTTCAAATAAGCATTTATGTGAAGAATCATGTTCAATCCACGGACTGCTCATTTTTATAACTTCGAATGTTGAAACATAAAATTGTCGCTTACACGTTTAACGCCCGCTTAATGTACTACTGTATAATTTAGAGCGAAAAAATATTAACTTCATCAATTAATTTCAACGTGTTGCTAATGAAACTGATAAAGAACGCTCATAATTCATTTTACAGACGAAAGCCACCCATGTTTTTTAGAATGAAGATAATGATCCGATGACTTTCCAAGACTGATATACCAAAATGTGCTCAGAACGACCTCTCTTCCTTTACTGGGAAATAACTTTGAAAATAATTCTTATTATTCTCACCTATGTGCGTTCCATTCGAGAGAGAAATCTTTCTCTATATATTGAGTTGCTTGTTCGCCTTGCTCCATGGTTCTTTGCCCTTGATCATACTAATTATGCACGATGGATTTCAGTACATTTTCGTGACATGATCCTTCTGCAGGACAAACTCCAGCACTGATGAAAATCTTTAACATAGGAGGATTTGTTGCAAGGAAATACCATGAAAGCCTCAGCCATGACACCGGATCACATACATGAACAGGAGAATGCTTCACTAAAAGGTGATGGAGGAATAGTAGGCCTTACTGAAAATGATGTCTTCCGGAAGTTTATGATTGTTGGACCTCAGATTGCCATATATATTCAGGAGTTTGAGAAGACCTTTAGTCGGATAATCGACACCGACAGGTTTGGGCACCATGAAGAGGAGAAATTGTTTCAGTTAAAATAGTTGTTGCTCTTGTTCATACTGTGGAGAATTTTGGAAATCCTTTTTCTGAAGAGTGTACAACACTGTTCACAATTAATACAAAAATAATAATGGTAGAGACTGTAGAGAAAACATAATTGAAAAAGAGGGGGTAAAATAGCATTATCGATTCTTTCAGGAACGTTAGGAAAGCTCTGACAAAAATATCATGGATCCTATAAAACTAAACAGATAGCATTATCGATTCTTTCAGGAACGTTAGGAAAGCTCTGACAAAAGTATCATGGATCCTATAAAACTAAACAGATATACAAGTTTTGCTCGAAAGCACGAACGAAACAGAAAACAAAACTTATCAAGGTGTACGAAATGACACTGCACACTTTAGCCATTTGTACATAGTGAGTGAAACAAGAGATGGAGATTTCCAAGAATTGTGTAGACATGAAAATCAGCCTTGGCCTCCTTCCCTTTCAAATAATGGGAAGCCAATACTTTGTAAGAAGAAGTCAAATCTGCGCAAGTGCTTTTCGACTTACATTACTGAAAAAGAAATAAAAACTGAGCCAAACGATGTTAAAATCTTAGATGGAGCTGCAGTCGTTCACATGTTACCTCATACTGGAGCACATAGACTACCTTCCAAGAAAACATTCCATATGTTGCACACCAAATGTCATCAATGTCACTCTCGTATGTTGTTTGGGATGAATACAGCGAAGAAAGTTTGAAAAGTCAAACTCGTGATGAAAGAGATCCTGGTAGAAGAATCCATGTAACTGGTGGAGCTCCGATGCCTAAAAAATGGGAGGCCTATTTAAAACATTATAAAAACAAGAATTCTTTCTTAAGTTCCTCTCACACAGAATTAGAACATTCCCTATTTCAGAAGGAAAATAACTTGACTGTACTGATGGGAAATTTGTAATAACGTCTGCTAGTGTAAGAAGGGCAGAAATGAATACTCTGGCACCCTGTAACCATGAAGAAGCTGACACACTACTGCTGCAACATGCGTGAAATGCACCTCGGAGCCGGTTTTTTATCTTACTAATTATAATTGTTTAGGCCATGCATGATTTGGGTCCATGAATCTGTGGTTCGTTTTAATCGTTGGTTTCTACAAACTAGTGAATTACCTAAGGGTAAATTATCCATGGACAAATTAGTTCCATTTAACCTACAATGATATAATGAGCAAGGCCTTGGAGTTGTACAGTTAATTTAATTCAGAAGGCTTTGATTCTCATTGTTTAAATATTACTATTAGGGCCCTGATTTATTGGTGAAATAAAATGGCTGATTTCGGTGTTAACTTCCTTCTATTTCGGTGGGTATTTCGTGAAATAAATTACTTATACTACAATGGGAACATTGCGCAATGATAAACTTTGGTTCTTTATTTACATGAACTAAGACCCATATTCTTCTGTCCTTGCATGAACTGAAGTAACTTTCGATTTAGGCATAATTAGAGTTAATGTTCAAATATAATGACGAGAAATATTATTGTAATTTCTACCAAACACCATCAGATAGCCATTTGCAAACAGAAGTGCCAACCATACCACTGTGGATAAAAGACGAAATCTGTTGAATACAAGTAACAAACATTCTACACTCTTCTGCTGTAATCGATCATAGGCATCGCTAACTTGGCAAAGACATAGCCGGAAAGGAGTGTACTCAACAGTACAAACCAGGTCACAGATAATCTTTGCGTAAATTCTGCAATCTTTCAGTCTTACTAATAATCCAGTTGTAACATTTATACCAGGAATATACACAGCTGAGGAGAAGAACTGTACTAATAATGGTTGCATAAGGCTGAATGTGTGCAACCTTTACACAGCCTGGCACCCTTGTATAAACTTGACGTAAATAATCAAGATGGCCGATATCCGTAACAGTTGGTCGTTTCGTAGATGTCTGAGATTGAATTTTGAGGCTACGCATATTCTGAGCTGCTTTTGCGGAATTATAAACATTGTTCCTTGTTTGCGGGACATATTTCCATACTTGTACCCATGATTACAGCTTTCTGAAAACAATATAATGAAATACTGAAACTCTGCAGGGATCCATCGTTGTTTGCCGCTGCACCGATAGATGGCGTTCAGCAGTCCCTTCATAGCCAGGGGCTAGTAACGTCACAAATAGAGTGACGTATTTGATGACGTTGGACGTACAAACCCGATGTAAACTCGGCAGTTACACAGCCGTTATTGGTAATGCAGCTTATGCAGAACTTACACGGTGAACAACCAAACAACCGTTCAACGCAGATATAAGCAGCTTTTATTAGTAAGGCTGTTTGTAATGGATCACAAATATCGATATATCGGTAAATCTTTGACAGCCACAGAAACAGCAGAAAAAAGCATGCTGCTAAGAAATAAAAAATACAGTACACCAAAACACAATACTGTGATTTTAAGACACATTTTTGTGCTCATTTCTCACTTTACGGACATAAGGGGCATATTTCGCGCTTATACACAGATTTCGCGGAATCGAGTAAATTTCGCGATATTTCGTGGATTCAATTTGGTTCATATTGGTATTTTAAGCATATAAAAGCTAAATATAGCTAAGGGATGTTGTTTTATAATATTTCGCGCTTATTGTTGTTACCAAAAAATACGGCCCCTAATTACTATTGATCCTATGAAAGGTTAAATTTTATCCAGCCATCCATGAAAGGATAAATTAACCCGAAGATTTACCCTTGGAAAGATCTAGCCCGAGTTTGTAGGAACATTTTTTCTGTCATTTTCATATTTACCCAGAGGACATTTATCTAGAAACTCGCCACAAGTGTATGTGATTGCTATCTTTAAATTATTTGTGTTTGTGTGGTGTTATTTTTGTGTAAATTCTGTCCATTGGATAAATTACCCATAGGTAATTCGAGAGTTTATAGAAACCGGCCATTATTCGGTTAATTATTTATATTTACTACGTAAAACAATACAAATAAAAAAAAATTACGTAGTTCATGCAGTTTATGTAAAAACGATGTCAGTGTTAATATGTATATAGCCTAAGATTTTTAATTATTTTCTGTTAAATGATTCAGTAAAACATCTAGCTACGCAAGACTAAGAAAAAACTATTTATGTAAATAGACATTAAAGTAGTAATTCAAATAAGAAGACAGAAATAAGTTTACAGATTAGATACCGGTACTAGATATCTATTATTACTATTATTATCATATTGTCATTATTAGTATTATCATTATTAGTATAGGTTCTAAGGCTTAAATTAGAAAATTTTGGGTGAGACTATGTATTTTAGAGTCGTAATCCAAATTTAATGCTATGTTCGGACAGTTGTCTAATATTTTGGTTTTGATGAGTGTGAAGTTCTATTACGGTACGTTTTGGCATGTTCCATTTTCTTCCTTTTCCTTAGGCAGGCTGATTAGTCATCCTCACCAATAAAGGCCTTAAAGGAATAGAGAGGGTTTAAGGTATCTCGTTAGAGGCCGTCGTGAAATCTGTAAGCCCTTCTCTCATTGACAATGTATTTTCGTGCAACAATGGAAAGAAAAACTTGAAATTAGATTTTCCTCAGTGCACTATTTATACATGCCTGTAGCCTACAGTTTAGGCCTAATTCTTTTTTTTTTTTTAAACTCCCCTATGGTTAATATCAAACTTCGATTGTGCTTTTACATAATTTTGTGTGAGATATAATAATAATACCATAGTAATAATGCTATTCCATTTTCACTTTAGATTAGATTAATGAGGGCTTCTCAACACTGCGACCGTAATAGATCTATTGTGAATACCCTATATCCTATTCTAGCAGTCACCACTTCTAATTTAAGGCTTTTTAAAGTAGCCTATAATTTGCCTGGGTGATGTCCAGACCTGAACCCGGGGATTTTTCGTTACTGAAAAACCCACTGCCCGGCCGGGAATCGAACCCGGACCGCCATGGTGGTAGGCAAATATGCTACCTATAAACCCATAACGGCGGACCCATTTTCATTTACCTCAGAGCAATTAAGATCTGCAACTCAACAGAAATGCCAGAACCCCTGTTTCCTGCGTGTTCTAGGTCAGGCCTGAGTATTTCTGCCAAATCGAGATCTGTTTCCTTTGTGAATCGAAATCTTCTTCTGAATTCATCATTTGAATACATTTCAAAAGGATTACTCCTATCCAGAATTCTCCGATGCGGATTAAGCATCCTCAAACGAGCAATTAGTCGATTACGTTCACGCAAAGCTACGTAGGCTTCCATTCTCCAACAGCTGACCAAAGCAGATGCAGTTTTAAACCTGACTGTGGCGTTGTGTAGATTTCACGCCGCGGCCGAAGTCGAGGGCGAGCTGATTTACGAGAAACTTCGTTTTAGCAACCCAACTCATCCGTGGCCCCGTTCAGACTTCGTTTCTGCAATCCAGTGCATATCTTGGTTATAGGTTAGAGTCTCAGTTTAAGTGGCAAACTTAAACGCCTCACTTTCTTTTCTTAGCCGAGCAGGCCCATTTATATAAGTTTATACGCTGAGTGGTTTGATCAAGAGTGTTTACTTTTTCTCTTTCCATGTGTTTCATAATACTAACAGAACCGGTGAGTTCCTGAAACATTTGTTCACAAATAAAAGTATTCAATATCCTGCCGGATGCCGTCTCCTTTGTTTGTAAATGTGAGATATATTTGGACTGTAAGGAAACTGTTTACTCGTGAGTTTACTTTTGAAAGTCGTTGTTACTCATTGCCGAAATTGCAGATTAGAGGTAAGTGGGGTGTTGAGAATAAATCCATATTTTAGGTATACAGTAGAGCCTCGGTAATTCGAACCCCGGTATTTCGAGGTTCCGTGTAATTCGAGCTGGTTTTAACAAAATTAAAATTTTACATAAAACTTTTAAATTTTTCCCGTTTATATACGGTGTCCGCAAGTAAGTTTTACGCACTTCCGAATGTGTTACATTTTGAGCTTTCTTTCAATTTTTCCATGTACAAAAATGCAGGTAAAACTGTCCCACTTAGGGTTTTCGTTCCTAATACACAGAAATAACCTTGGCTTCAGACTGCTAATGCATTTCTATTACAGATTGACAGAAACCGTTAGTTTCGATCTTTCTTTGTCGTGACCTCGTGTCAATCAATTGTACAGTGCATATCATCCTTTCAGAAAAGAATACTGTATTGTTACAGTAATCCCTACTCAGCAACAATGGTAATTAGAAGTGTTTTCCTAGTAGCGCCGCTTCTCCGTTCCACTCCATTGATAAGGGTCAGACAATCCTTAAAGGATGCTGATGTAGCAAATTGGAAATGTTTGCCAATATACTTACAGGAGTAACACAGGTATGTAGGCCTACTATATTTTTATTTATTTATTTATTTATTTTTAAGCCATTATTGTGTTCACGAAACATTTATTTATGATTTACCCATTGATTTGCTGATATTTCCGTATAATCCGAGTTTTTTGTAATTCGAGGTAGCCTCAGGTCCAATTAGCTCGAATTATCGGGGTTCTACTGTAGATAGTATTTTGTAGTTGTTTCGTTCAATACTGTATAATTATTATACTTCCACTATCGGTTGTTTGGTCCTATTAAATGTCATAGTGGAATGCTGGAGGCTGATCGCCCTAATAATAATTTATCAATTCTGTGTTTAACGTAATCTGTATGAAGTGCAAGAATAGTACTTTCTGAGGTTGTGTGGTGGATGGGAAAATATATGTTCGTCTCTCTGCCCGTGTGTATGCGCGATAACTCAAATACGCTTAATCGGATACGCATTTATTTCGTCCATGCGAAGAAGCCTTTTGATTTTGGATCAAATCGATTGACCTGTACTGGAATAACAAGTAATTAACGGTCACATTTATTATAATATAATCTGCATTGTCCGAAGACCCAAAGCATTTTGATGGCTCGCAGACAGCCAATCAGCGGCCGAGCTCCCGTAAGTATTGTAAACAAGACAAGTTCAGATGTATCAGTTTCTGCAAGTAGAAATAATAGGCGAAATTACTTATTAAAGAGCATGCTTTAATTTCCAGCTTGTACTTTAATAAATCTTATTATTTGTCCATTTGACAGTATACAAACACAATATTAATTTAATAATGGGTGTAATATACAACAGCAATATTGCATGGCCCACAATATGCTAAACATGAAGCATCATATTGTTGATCGCTTATCTAGGCGTTAAATAATTAAAAGCAGCTGCTATTGGTATAACGTTGTGCATTCTATCGAAATGTTCTGCTACCAATACCTACATTATATTTTAATGTGATTATTTTTCAGTTTAAACGTTCCTGTGCAAGCAATATACCTAATGTAATCATTGGCAGATTGATTTCAGATTGACTTTAATTCATTCATAACCTATACGCCTGCTTTAATGCTGAAATAACACGTCAGCGAATCATGGGCCTACACTTACATTATTAATAATATTATTGCCAGTGCATTTTGTGAAATGTTGACATATTTAAAGAATTTTTATATCAATGTATATGAGTATGAATTAAGGTTAAGATCAAACTTTAGATCTTTGTTCTTCCGTAAGCCCTGTTGAATGAATCGATCTAGAGCTTAATTCGGAGATCTATTACAGAAATAACTTATTTTCTGCAAATCATAATTGCAATTATCACTCATTAAACAGTAGCATTCAGGCACTTTGTTATATCTGTTTACTTTACTTTTTCCTATCAAACCATACATAGTAGCGCCATTTTTTAAATTTGAAAATACATCTACTGTTATTATAAAATTTCGATGCGAAGCCATGTTGGAGTGCTTGCTTATATTGTACGCCTGTATTTTCCCTTCACTGATACATGGCGAGTCATAAAGGAATACAAAAAAAGAAAATCTGAAAAGTTTCGCTTTTATAAGTTCTAATTAAGAAATTGAGATTTTGAACACAAAATAAGATTCCAAACTTGCTCTCCTATGCTTATCATTATTTCCAGCCCCATTTAGAAATTTGTTACAATATTGATTCAGTGCTAATTAGGGTGGTTTGGTTTCTACTATTGAAGAGTTTAGCTGTTTAGCGAGATCTCTATGTTATCAATTGATATCTAATGTTTTTCTCTTAGGCTATTTCAACTGCACTGGATTTCATTGAAAGTACCTTATATGTTATTATTCTGGTTCTTTCACTCTTTTGATTTGAACCAATAATGTTTAAGAAGGAATGTGAAATAAACCAACGTAGTTCTCTTCAACAGCAAGCACCATACTTACAATTACTACACATAGAATGGTTATATAAATTTTTTGTCCAGATTGCATTTTAATAGTAGGCCTATAAGGTATGCAGTTAGTTATGTTACAATATACCTAGTCCTACTGAATTCCCTTAGTAATGGGTTGATAAATGATGTATTTAATTATTTAAATACAATAATTTGTACTCGTAACAATACCTATGATAATTCCAATTTGCAGCAAACAATGCACGAAAATGAGAGAAGGTTCGATTTAAGTGCGTGGGAATTCTGTATGTTGAAGAAAAACTAACTTTGTGCAGTAAATATTTCTATTCTGCCTGTAAATATTTGCGATAATATGTTAAATCCAATAATAAATGTTGAATAAGTTTGTATTAAACTAGGAGGTGCCCGTGGCTTCGCCCACGATAATTCATTTAAAAATTAAAAATTAAGAGTATAATAATTATTAAAGCATTATACTTATTAACACTTGCACGCGAATCATTCATAAACTAAGCCATTAATAATATTAATGAAACAGCTAAAATTCCGGCTTCAGAGTACATTCTACGATTAGAAAGTGCCCTCTGGGAAAACTATATCAGAATCGATTATGCAGTTCCAAAGGAACCTATGAACACATAATACGTATTGTTTCTCAACTGTTTATTGACATGAATATGATGTGAATTTTATTTGATAAATTCAGTGTAATTTTCAGAAATTATATAGGCTAATGTTTTAAGGGTTAGGAATGGTTTGTTTGGATTATTATTATCAGCGATATTTCAAGAGTTAAACCATCAATATTTTACTGCTGGTGCCCCCGGCTTCGCCCGCCATTATTCATTGACTCCAGGATTTTAAAGAAATTTACACTGGTAGATTATTAAAAATGTTTGTGGTTCAGAGCTATGAAAATTGTAAGTAAAAATAAAATTAGAATATTTGTTCATTGTGTTCATTTCACTTAGGCCTTATATAATAAAGAAACGGATTTCCTAATTTTGTAGTCGTCATGAAAGTTTACACTGCGAGAGACGAACATCGCCGAGTATACCCGATGTCTCACGAAGCGGGCGAGCGAGCAAGCACGCTATTTAGGGCCGTTGAATTGTATAAGAGTAGATACAGCATTTCACATTTTATCTTGACCGAAAAAATTGCTGCCCTCGGGAAATAATATAATTCCATGTTTTACCTTAGGTATAGTAGAGTAGGATTACTTCCACAAAGTCTCTGGGTTTTTACGTCTATACCTTAGGAGCGAGTCTCACCGTTCCTAGAGTTCCTGCCTAGGGGAGATAGCTGCACCCTGATTGGCTCAGCTCTCCTATCCCACTCCACTTGTTGTCTGTCTCTCTCGCTGCGGCATTATTCCTCCACTCAACTATTATAGTATTTTCTACGACTGGCGACATGCTGCATGATCTTCACTCTGTGCTCAACAGTAGTTCACTGATCTTACGCGCAGCGAATCCGCGCAAGCTGGTAACGAGACGTAACGAGAAGCTCGCTGGCTGGGTTAGTCTTCAAGGCCAGAGACTTTGTGGAAGTAATCCTACTCTATATAGCAACAATTTCACAACGATAAAGGATCTGTAGCCCTTTTCTCAGGCAGTCTGCAAAGCAACTTGAAACCTAGGTAAAGCATGTCTGTGCGCTTCCATAAATTCTGGCACCTCGCAGTATACATTCTAATGGTACGTCGCAAGAGTTTCGAAGACTTCTAAAAAATAATCTAGAGTACCACATAGGCCTACTGAAAATTCATTTAGTAGAACAATTGATATTTCCTTCTCGCGTGCTTTGCCTTCTCGTTCCAGCTAAACCCGCGAGAAAGAGCACGTATTCGAGGAGTGTAATATTGTAGGCTACCAAGTGTAATATTGTAGGCCTAAATAAGTATTTTTCAAAATTGTCCTTCTTTCCTGTATTACATCCACTATAATATAATTTAATAATAATATGCTGCCAACTGTTTAATTTGTATTCGTGTAATTGACGATACTTACTGCACTGTTACGCCTCCCAACCGATAAAACGGTCCAATTCTCGAGGAAAGCACTGTTGTTAATATCGTAACCGCAATAGTTTGAATTTGTTTAATGTGCACTGTCTTGTTTGAATTATTATATTCAGTTCTGAAATCCAAACGGGGAACTGGACCAACTTTTACTTGGTTTACATGTGTGATGATGTAAGAAGAATTTAATACTGTATTATATAGGCTAATTATATATACCGGGTGAATCTTCTCATCCTTCGAATTGGTAACTAGGCAAAACTGCACACGATGTGAAATTCAGGTACTCACACTGCATTCACTATAGCTAGCTAAGATGATGTTCTCTGTTAATATGCTCTACTAGTATAGAGCAATCGTCCGGGGTTCAAATCACGACCGACTGAAATTGATATGACGTGACCAAGGAGTAAACAGTGTTTACGTCATAGTCTGTAAACCGCCGATGCTGCATAACTTCTCAATCCGCAGGATGAGGGGGATTAACCCGATGTAATATATATTATGTTATATATTATTTACTCCCGAAGATTTTATATTGTTTTTAGAAAGGTGTGAAAAAGTATGTTTAGCTTGATATCATCATTTATTAATTTAATATTTTTAATTATTTATTTATTTATTTTATGACCAGTCGGTCCCACACATGACGTGACCAAATTTAAATCTGTCAACTTCCTGCAAACCACTATCGAAGCTCTCAAAAGTATTGAAGATTTCGTTGGCATATTGAATTTCCATTGTGTCCTTATTCAAACGAAGTGCTCTTGTTGATTTCTTAGACCATAAGCCAGATTCCCTAAATCTATTCCCTTTGTTCGCTCATTTCTGTCATGCGATTTTCTGATGCCATATTGTTTGTATCTTGCTGTATAAGAAAATCTGCATAAAAAAACTAGAATCTTTCCAGACTTTGCTCTTGCCCAGATCTTCTGATCAATTGACTGGTGCCCTTTTAGCTTTTCACCGTTCTGTAAAATTATAACCGTTGGAGAAGGATAAATCTCTTCAGCAACTTGCCAAGATGTGGAACTTTTGTTGTTGTTGCTCGGTTTCATTTAGATAAAACATTGCTGTAATCATCTAACTAACACCAACAAGAAGCACCTTATGTAATCACTACATTCACTGAAAGATGTAGATGATAGTATTTGATAAATGACCATTATTCAGCTTTATTTACCGGTATCTTTTTATTATGATTGAAATTTGCTGAATAATAGTAAAGTGAAGAAAGAATTTTAACACTTCTTCAGCTTGAATGAAGTCCACAGAATTCCATATTTTCAACCCCAGTTCCATCCAATCCTGTAGAGCTTTGAAGTCCTGTTCTTACAATTTTTCGAGCAGCATATTTTAGTGACCGTCGTATTTCGATTATGGTCGTAGTAATCGGCAGGATTCCTTTAGTTGCATAATATTGTTTTGAGTATCTTTTTTCTCATTTTCTTAACAATTATTTTATGTAACTCGAAAGAGCCCACTTTAAATGGGAACTATATGTTGTAGTGTGACAGAATTTGTCAATTAGTGCGAAGCTGTTACTAGAAGATAAGAGTACTGCCTGTACTTTGAATCAAGGTCGCATGTTCGATTTAGAATTTCTGTGCTTTATCCAATGCGAGACACTTTGACGTATACAACTTCTTCTTTACGTTTTGCCGGTGTGTAACATACGAACGGGGATGTACCTAGGTAGTTTGCTTTGAAAATATTCACACGCAGGGTTGAACTAATTCGATAGTGGCGGATGCATATAGGTGTGAAAACTGGAACGGTAAACAAAGTATGTCGATAAAGTACACTGACACCGGAACTTGGGATTCACTTCGTTGAAATATAATCGCAATATCTATAGCTTACATAATGCTTCAGATAATTATAGCCTACTGCAAAGTCGGGGTGTATTTGTTAATAATCGTATACTCTATATGAAAGGAACGAGTTAGTTTCTAGTTATTGTTTTCCTTTTTTAAAAACCTAAGAGGGAAAATGAGATTAAGACTTTTTAGCAGACAACATGTTGTAGACTCTTCTCGTTTGGTGTGATGTAGCAGTTGATAGTCTATATCAGGGGAAGTCAACTACGTCTTGTGATGACGTTTGTGGAGCAAGAGCATGCGGAACCCATGTGTGTGACGTCAGCAAGAGCGCACGGTAGTAGGGGTGTTTAGAGTACGCTAGATTTAGGTACTAGAGGACCTATTCACTTTAGCTCTGTGGGTAGAACAACTTCTGGTTGGAAATACGGAGCATTTTTCAAAGTTAATGCAAGATGCGATCCGATAGTGTTCTCTCTGCAGAACATGTGTTAGTTCTGCAAAACATTCTTCTTCAGTTCGAATCGAGGTTTCAGGATGTGGAAAACCTTTCTCCAATATTTAAACTTTTTGCTACCCCATATTTAGTTAATGTCAAAGACGTTCCTTGCCCGTATCAGTTGGAACTGCTAAACTTACAATGCGACGATCTGTTAAAGGACAAATACGAACGTAAAGTGGTCTTGGGTAACTTTTACAGAAATTTCTCTGAAACCAGATTCCCGAAACTTGCCGCACGAATATTATGTAATTTTGGATCGACATATGTGGCCGAACAATTTTTTTCACTAATGAAATGTGCAAAGCTCAAATCAAGAAGTACATTGTCAAATCACAACCTAAATGTAGTCTTCGATTAAATATTGCTCAAACATTACGTCCCAACATTGATAAACTTGTTAAAGAAAAAAGAGACAGGAAAGTCAGAAAATTGTTACTGTAATCTTGTATCATCTAAGGTGCAGACGAGCTTGTATGGTAATTAATTCAGTTCATTTTTTTAATTATTTTTATAGTAGTGAATTATGTTAATTCAAATGATAGTATTGTCTATTTTTGTCAAAGAACATAGATTTTGTGGAAAGGCAATTGTTCTCACAGAATAGAAAAATAGAATCATTTATAATATGTTAAACTACTGTGCTGTAATTAACCGATAAACTATCAAGAAAATCGATTGATGTTTCATTAACTCGGAAACACGTATTACGTAAGTTCTAACCCCCTAAATTCCCCCTGCCCGCAATACTAATACCCCTCTCTTCCCCCCTGTTCACTGATGCCTACATTTCACATACTCCTCGCAGAGGTACAACGCGAGCAGTGAGAGCAGAAAGCAGTGACGTCACAGAGCAACCTTCTGTCTTCCCCTGGTCTATATAGATGAATATAGACTACGATTGATTACAGTGAAATTAGATACTTTAACAAGCTACTACGTGATATACAGAAATTTGTAAGAATTATAAAGCACCTCAGTTAGTAGAACAAATTGCAATAAATTTTTTTGATATATTACATAACAATATCAGTTAAATAACAAATAATCAAATTAAATTTATATCAGTTAATCAAGGAAATGTTATGTGTCAGGTTTTTATTTTTCGAGATATATTAGAATATAACATTGGTTGGTGGATAATTAAAACCATTACTTTATCAGCAACCTCTCAAGACTGCAAACATCTTGTCATCACATTCATCACACGGTGAAAAAACTTTTCAACCGCTCTTAACATAAGAATTTTGTGTTTTAGGTCCAAGCTAACTAAAATATTCACATGGACAACCAATTGGGAAGTCTAAACCTGAAGCTCTATCCAGTAAAGAGCAACAAAAGCAATATGAGTCCTGAGAATATAATAGGAGAATAATTCCTCTGACACTGGATTTGAACCCAGGACCTTTGGCTATTCGCGCCAATGCTCTGCCAACTGAGCTAAGCCGGAGTTCAATCTCCTATAGGCCTAATATTCTCACGTAATGTCCAACAGAGACAATAATCTGTGGTTCATGAAAGCTTATATCTATCTTGAATGTTAACTGTACAATAACTGTGGGAGCCCGGTCACAAAAATCACTAATTAGTGTGCCTCACATTACTGCATATGACATAACTTGTCTGTCTGTGAGGTAGACCATTAGGGCATTCAGTCATAGGAGAGAGGTTCCATATGGCGCTGTAAATTGAACTCCGGCTTAGCTCAGTTGGCAGAACATTGGCGCGAATAGCCAAAGGTCCTGGGTTCAAATCCAGTGTCAGAGGAATTTTTCTCCTATAATATTCTCACGTAATGTCCAACAGAGACAATAATCTGTGGTTCATGAAAGCTTATATATCTAATATGAGTCCTTTTTACAGGTAAATCTTATACACGCTAGAGGAATTAGGCAGAAGCCCTCATTCTCCTACTATTTTAGTCGATGATATACGCCAGATAGTGTTCAAATATTTTGGCAAAGTCATTATTGGAAAACAAATATAACAGTTCGTTAATACAGTAACTTAAGAGAATTATAAAGCGTATTAATCTTCTTAATTAAAATTCCAAGAATAAGTAAACATTTTATAGAATTAATGCTGCATTTACGAGTTTGCGAGGGAAATACCGCAGTATTAACCGATTTATAGCGTTTACCTATAAGCTAGGATAATTCTCTAAGGAGGATCAGTTTTTGTAATAGCACTATTATTCTCAACGGAGTGATTTGATGAGCTGCATATGTTGGTCGTAGTAATAAATTTTATACTTCAGGTTTGAGAAAGCACTTCCTTTTACTATCACTTCGGTATTATATTAAGTCATGAGATTATTTAATGTTATGTCGCCATTACAGTTTTATTTCATATTTGTTTCCAACTTTCGCGTTAGTCTTTATCTTTCACTTCATATATAATAAAATTATAAAGTCTGCCATTTTGTATGGTCCGGGTTAATTTCCTCGATTAGGCCTACCGGTAATTGATATAAACTTAATTTGACTACTTGTTATTCAATTAATATTTTCATGTTATATAGCCTACGAATATCAAGTAGATACACTATAATTTGTCCCAATAACTGGTGTACTTTAAAATTCCTAGAAATTGATGTATGTTTCGTAATAATAAATCTTGTTAACGATTTCTAAGTTTTTCTGTAATCGTATATTCATCGCTATACCCTGTCAATTGCTACGAGTATTAGCTCTTGGTGATTTTCTATGGTTTAGGTGATTTTTTTAATAGAGGCTCTTGGTAGTGCTTGAAAAAGGACTTCATTTCTTTCTTGTTTCTATACCGAGCCGAAGGATCGCACAGTGAAACATAGTGCGATGGATTTTATCGCGTATAAAATTTGGTGTATCATTTGACCTGTGGTTATTTTAGCCCAATAAATTACAGGTAGTCTTTATTATATAAATAAGTTTACAGTATATTTAACGTTTAGGCAGGTATCTCTAAACTTCTATTTAGTAACCTATTCCGCTTTCTTGTTGCAAAATCTTTTGGCCAAATTTTGAATCTACTAATATTCGATATTTGAAAATAAATTTTAAAATCTTTAACATATTTTAAATGGCTGTTGTCGAATGTAGGCCTATGCGTAACTAGTAAAGAATGGGTGACATACTGGAGTGCCAACTCCGAGAAACAATTCTTAGTAATATCCCTCAGCAAATAGTGATGATTAGTTGAATAGTTTGCACCATAAGCTATGTAATTTGTTGAGAAATAATTGTTTTTTTTTCTTCTTCTTTTAAATTAAGCGTTAGCAGATGAAAGATTTGTAAGCTCTGTTATTATAAAGTGTAATGAAGGTATTTCTTGATTTAACGGTAAACTATTACTTTATTAAGGTAACGATTTTTAGCGTACCGGTATCAATTTATAGAAATAAAATAATTGATTGGCATAATCAGCGACGCAAGGCCCATTCACGCGATATATATATATGTTTGCACGGGCGATGTGATGTGGTGTTTTGTTTTGTTTTTGTTTTTTTCTGAGCGAAGCAGGCTGATCAACTGTCCTCCGGTCCTGCCCTGGGACAGACCCACCTCTGCATTAAGTAGTGACAGGTAGATTCTACTTTAGTGGCATTTGTTAGGTCTGGTTCGTTTATTAATAAATTTCATCTTGAATTTCTATGAGGGAAATATAGACGACCAGAATTCATAAACTGGACATATATACAACTACATACAAAACGCTACTGGTTGATTAAAATTGAATCTCCTGATTGAAAGTACATTTTGCTCTAACTCACAAATATACCAACAGAAAATAAAAAATACTGTATGTACATTTAATTTGCAAATCAGACTATTATTGCATAGTAGCATAAGACATACAATATTTGCAAAGCCAGTATGCACAATTAATTTGATGGTACAACCATTTTTTAACCTGTGAATACTTGATATTTTGTAATTTTAACTTTTATTGTATAATGACATGATTGTAAAAATAGTTTTAATTTAACATATGCTAACGCCAAATTAGCTAATATATTCAGTGCAGACATTTATATGACTGTCTAACAATTTCTAACTTGATGTAATTGTTTTTATGTATAGCAATAACCTATACTGGTCCTAGACTACACAAGTGTACAATTATTTTGAGAAATACTTTTTTCAAACAACAATTCTATCCTAACAAAATATGTATATAAATATTTTTGTAATACATGTAATTAACTTAATTCTAATAAATTATTGATTTACCATTGAACAAGATATTTGTAAAAGGTTGTCCCCACATCCTTGGTTGACGGCATCTTATTAATTTAATTTTGAGGGTATAAGACGAAAATCTCCTTGATACTTCTGGTTCGTTTAGTTAGGTTAGGTTCGTTTGGTTAGGTTAGGTTCGTTTGTTTTGGTTAGGTTCGTTTGGTTTGGTTAGGTTATGAACAGCGATACGAGTGTACGTACTAGGGCATACAGAATTCTCGCATCTCCCGCGAGGTTTGTCGTGTTGGTCAACCTGTTACCCAGAATTCTACCTGGCTCCGCTGGTGTGACATCAAAGCCCTAACGTCCAATCACGAAAATTTGTATCGTTTCGGGAAGATAATAGTCTATGGCGGAGATTTCATTACTTTTCGGAGGTCGTGGTATAAAAGAAAGTGTAACATTTAGGGTGGGTGGCTCGGACCAAATCATTTGCCAAGACATCTCTCCACGTAACTATGTATAACAAAATACTGTATATGTGATATTAGGTGTTTTATGAACAGATTCTTGATTTTTAAAAGTGGGCCTGATATCACTGGATTTTACCAATTGATTTTACATTATTCCAAAGATTGTACAACACATTAGGCCTATAGCAACAGGTTATGAGCAGTTAATTTTAAATTAAAATACAAATATTCAATTAATACAACAAAAAAGACTTCGTTGATAATTGTTACGCCGGTATACAGCAAAGATCTTCAATTATTAAAACTTTCTTTATTTTTTTTTTAATTTAGATATTTTAGTTTCGAAATCTGATTTTGAAGTTATGAAAACATTGAAACTTTAATATGTGGATTATTCCCCTCTGGAAAAACCGGGATGTAACAGCGGAACATTTTATGTATTTGGAAAATGATGAAATGAATATTGAATATTAATTTCAAATTTTTTAATAAATAAATAAATAGTCTTCACTTTCCTTTTTATTATTCTGTTTCAGTGATAAGTCTTGTGTAATTTCTTTGTTTAATCTTCCATTTCTGTCAGAACACCATACTTCCTTTGCTACGTTATGTGAATACGATGCGTAGTAATTATCATAGGTCAAAGCGGCAGTAAATAACGAGGTGATTGTGGAACTGGGGAAGGATCGACCTTGAACAGATAGGCGTTGATATTGGGATTTCAGTGGTTAGATTTAAAACCGTGATGCAATCTTCTCCTATCACTTCAAGCGTGATTAATCTAATCCTGTAACGCATGCGACAATCTGGCCCTGAGCTACCGGCGCCTTAAGTGATAAATGGACCATTGAACTATTAACACAAGGATCTGAAATCTCCTACGCATCGTCCAAAACTAAAGAATGAAGTAGATGTAAACAAAACGAAATGTATCACGCCACCGACCACGTAATATTTAACACCGAAATTTCAGGGTAAACAGTTACAAGTCTGTTTATGTGGTTAAAATATAATTATACTAGCTTAAAAACCCCGGATACCTCCTCGGATTTTTCTGAGGTAGGGAGGTCTGGTAGGGGTGCAGTCAGCCTCGTGATTCAAATTGAGGAGCTACTTGATAGAGAAGTAGCGGCTCCGGTCAAGAAAACCACCGTTAACGGCCGTGGGTGTTGGCATGCTGACCACATACCGCCCAATCCTGCCATCTGCCTACGGGAGATGACGCAGCGGTCGGGTGGTAGGCCAAGTCCCTCCAGGGATGTAGCGCCACGGAGTTTAGTTTTTAAAAACCCCGGAATCGCCCGGGTATTGTAGTTTGATTGTCCTAAAAAGTAAATTTACGGAGTACTTCCGATTTTTAAAGCCTAGGTCCTTATACAGCCTTTCGTCTTTTGACTGCAGTACTATGACCAATACTATTTCTTTTCTTTGGCGACATTTCAATAATTCAGGAAGAAAAAAAAGCTTCGTGAAAGGCGATAAAGAGAGTAAAGTCCTATAGTCTAAGAAGTGTGCAAAATGTCATAGAGATGGGAGTAATAATGTAAAATGGTGAGGTGATCTCATTCGGGCCAAGGAAGCTCTTATGGTTCCGGGAGGTTGAGCATCCCAGATTTTGAGACATACGGCACGTGAAGCGTGTAAGGTTGTCAGCCTTTACCCACAGGTGCTCGTTTCTGTTATAGGCTGAGTTGACCCGGGGCCATTGTTTCATCAGAAAAAATATCCTAATATCGATGGCTTAGTGCACACATGTGTTAAGTACAATTCTGTAGTTTTTAGTAAATCTAATTATCACGAATGTGCACCCAGGAAAAATATCACATTTTCCCCTACAGAAAGTATATTAAGCTTCTGTTTTTCTCTTTTCTCATTTGTATAAAGTGAAGGTATGCTTCAGGAGATTTCAAACTTGCACCTAACACATTTAATTCCAAAATTGTACTTAACACATGCGTGCACTAAGCCATCGATGTATTCAAATATAGAAGTATTTTACCTTAATTATTAATTTCGGACAAACATTCTTCCTTTATACATTGATACAGATGCACTTTAACCGTAATGAATATATATTAGAAAGCACTTCTGGCAGTCGATGATAGGAATAGTAAATTTTACTGACATTTGAAGCAGTCAACATAGCCTACTGTAATACTTATCTCAAATAATAGTGATTGTTTCTGCACTGTCATTTGTCCATGTATAGCAACCATCACATTACGTTATGTGGGCAAAATTTAATCGAGATTGGAATAAAACTGTTATATAACACAGATTTATATAATAAAAGACAAACACACACATTAACTCTAATATAGAAGATAATAAAGTGAAATAACTGAAAACATACATCTATATTAATAAAAGGAAGTGTCTGTCTTCCTTCTGTCTGTCTGTCTGTCCGCGATGCCCAGCAAAATCTACTCAACGCAGAGATCTGAAATTTTAAACATATGTGGACCGAAGGGTCGGAAAATGCACCTCTAAGCCGGAATTTTAATTTTCGCTTTCGTTCGTGAGTTATGAGTGAAAAACGGGCAGAAAACGTGCAGTTTTTGCGTTTTCGAAGCATCGGTTTTCAGTAATACATTTCAATGTCAAATCAATTCCAGTTGGCTTTGGCTATTTTTGCCATAAAACCCACGCAGGTCGATTCATTTGTTTGTAATGTCAAGGCACGCAGATATCTGATATTTTCAACATAGACGGAAGAGGGATAATCAATTTAGGCCTAAATATGGTTAAACATTGTTCGATTTGGACGAAACTCACCATTCAGGGGTTTTCTGGGCCAAGGAACTCGAATCTGAGATCGCTTTTACCAGGCGACAATATCTAATCTTGGTATGTAATTCACGTGATTTAGGAGTTAAGACATAAGTTTATGATGATTTAACAATTATGCTCTTAATTTTTAATTTTGGAAATAATTATCGCGGGCGATCGCTTGATTTTGTACGTCCATCCTGGACGATTCATTTGTTTCGAATGTCAAGGCCCGTAGACATATGAAATTTTCAACCAACACGGAAGAGGGATAATCAATATAGGCCTAAATATGGTCAAACATTGTTCGATTTGGACGAAACTCACTACACAGGGGTTTTGTGCGCCAAGAAACTCGAATCTGAGGTTGCTTTTACCATGCGATGCTATCTAATCGTGGTATGTAATTCACGTGATTTAGGAGTTAATAAATAAATGATTTAACTATTATGCTCTTAATTTTTAATTTTTTAAAATAATTATCGCGGCGATCGCTTGACTTTGTAAGTCCATTCTGGACTATTCATTTGTTTAGAATGTTATGCCCTGCAGACATGAAATTTTCAACCTACACGGGAGGGATAATCAATTTAGGCCTAAATATGGTCAAACATTGTTCGATTTGGAAGAAACTCACCATAGGCCTACAGTTTTCTTGGGCAAGGAACTCGAAATAGAGGTCGCTTTTACCAGGCGACGCTATCTAATCGTGGTATGTAGTCCACGTGATTTAGGTGTTAATAAATATAATGATTTAACTATTATGCTCTTATTTTTTAATTTTTAATTTTTGAAATAATAATCGCGGGCGAAGCCGCGGGCACATGCTACTAACACATAAATGTCATAATTATGCCTTTTTATGAACACCAAATCATACTCACATTAATAAGAAGTCATCACTACCACTTATGTGCAAAATGACAAGTTTTTTCCCGGTGCTTAACCCCGATAGGGAAGGCTGCTTCTTTGGTTTTATTGGTATTGTCACTCCCTGCATCCAATGTTGTGTTACCCACTTTAATCCAAGTTTAATCTAGGCCTTTATAGTTTATTTTCCTTCATTCACTTCTAAATTCTCTTATCTGACGCAAATAAGCCTGCGCCACAAAATGATATCATCTTGGTTCACTAGGTCTTTAGCACTACAGCCTCCGGTTAAATTCAAAACAGACTTCAGTAATTACTCTGTGGAGGATCATCTGTCTCACTCTACACAAGTGATACAGACCATACTAGTTTTTGTTTACCTCAGGTTTCTTCTTACATGTTAGCTCGTCTCGGGTATAGCGGGCTATGGCAAGTCGCAACCGACTGCCGACTGCTGGATACAGATTACAGTGGACCCTTGAGGATGCCGGACGCTGTCACCGGCGAAACGTTGGGAAAATCTAGCCCTACTGGACCACGGCCTACAAGCCCGGAAAACTAATCTAATAATGACCCAGTCTGTTTCACACATCAGAATAATTAATGTGTCTTGGTATTTAAGACGACCCATTTGACCTGGCTGTTCGACGTCGCTTTTCTGTTACTTCAGAAAAGTATCCCTTTATGAATCAGACATTTTAAAGATACGAAATAGGCCCTAAACGATATAAATGTATAAGAAACATTACTAATTCAATTTTTAATACAAGCTGACTTGTCCCATTTTGATCTGGAGGTCCTCCTCTACGACTATAACCAGAGCCTGAAACTGGCCTCTGAATTATCAAATTGTGATTGGGGAACTTCAGTTTACATCCAGTGAAGACATATATGGGGCACGACAAGAGTGGTGTTATCTGGAAACTTCGCAAGACTATAATTATGTCTCTTACTATTTATGAAATTAAAATAGTACGTTAAGAAATATAAAAGTTTTTCGTTACCGGCAAATGTCACCACCCTACTTCTGACCCACCAGGTACTCCCAAGACTCCATGCAAATGTTCCTACCCCATTTATATGGGGCGTGATTGATTCCGTAATTCCTTCCAATTGGATAAATTATTTAATTTAAAAATCAAGGAACTGAATCACGAACCCTGACAAACCTGATGCAGTATTCGTAGATTTGTATGTAAGTACTACTACAACTTTATTCCTAAAACTTGTCTAGATTATTGAAAGCATAAGCCATTAAGTCCAGCAAATAAAGATTTAATACATCCAAAATGTCATAATCAATAAAAAGATATTTACAATAGGCTATTATGTAATGTGGCACTACTAAAAATTATTCTGTAGGGTAAGGTGGTACATTTTCGAACACTTAACAAATATTCTTATTTTATGAACACAATAAACATAAGACAAGTTCAACTGTATTGTATTCACAAAGTTGGCAATGTAGTTGACCCTTCACAAAAATATCAAAGTCATACAGCTGCAATATTGGTCATGGCAATCGATCTTTCATTTCCAGAATATCGTTCGAAAATGTACCGCAGTAGGTACAATTCTAAACACCAGTGGGTACTATTTCGAACAGTGGCATTTTCAACGAACAAAGTGCTTTCTTCCAAATATTATTTTCTGTTATTATTATTTATCAGTAATATGAGCGTAATAATGAT
This sequence comes from Ectobius pallidus, assembly GCA_964059195.1. Classification (NCBI taxonomy): domain Eukaryota; kingdom Metazoa; phylum Arthropoda; class Insecta; order Blattodea; family Ectobiidae; genus Ectobius; species Ectobius pallidus. The sequence continues at coordinate 19,563,383 of CAXKWD010000010.1, forward strand.
GTGTCACGTTTTAAATAGGCAGATGGCCGGATTGGGGCATGTGGTCAGCATGCCGACTCCTACGACAGTTATTGATGGCTTACTGAACCGGAGCCGCTACTTCTTTATGAATTAGCTCTTTTGTTGGTGTCAAGAGGCTGAATGCACCCCGTTCCAGATCACCCTACCTCAGAAAAATCCGAGGAGGTACCGGTGATCGAACCCAGACTTGAGGGTCCGTAGTCAGGAACCACTAGACCATTAAGACGGTCTGTTATAACATCAAGAGCAATAATAAAAATACTTAACAGCTGCATGCTATTGTGTATTGCATAAATGCTGAGATGAAATAACATTACAGAGGAAGTCTTAGTTTACAACTCTTCGTTGAAATAATACCACTGTTGAGAGATATATGAATACCACCCTTTTATATTTGACTTGCACAGTTAATAATAATAAACATGCAGAATGCTGTGACAGCAAAACAGCTTTTCCATGCAAGTCTTAAGCAAGCAATCGCGGGTTAAAGTACTGTTCGAAATTGTACCTAAAATTTGTTCGAATTTGTACCTCGAGCTAGTTTTTGTAAATTACTACATTGTTGAAATTCCGCTCACGAATGCCCATTGTTGTGCCAATGACTTACGTATTAAAGACTACGCTATTTGTTGGTATGAGTTAAAAATTGGTCCTCAAAAATATATTTCAGTAACACAACGTGGAATTATAAGCAATTTTATAACGTGCCATTTTTCAAGCATGGCGTTCTTACCTTCGGTTGGAAAATAATTTTTTATGGCCGAATGAGACAACTCGGAACATCATTCTCGCGGATACAGATCAACAAAACAATCAGTATGGACGCTATATTTTTAAAAAGAGGTTGGCTAACATTTGAAACCCCAAAATGGATAAAAATCTTAGTCCGTTCAGAATTGTACCATGTTCGAAAATGTACCACCTTACCCTAAGCTTGAGCTTATTCCCAACCTATAGCGAGCAGGTGTTTTCGTAAAGTTAAACTGGAAAACATGGATATTTGTAGACTTTATGTCCGAAATGGGTAGCCGATATTAATAATGTGATAAGAAATATAGAATTGTGGTCTGCAGTTTGTCATTATGGGTACCTGTACCATCTTACTTCTGACCCACCAAGTACAGTACGTACTACCCAGTTGGTTATTTGTAATTTTCGTGTCCTTTTAGGGCGTATATTAATAAGTATTGTGGTCTTTATGGATGAATCTGATGGTTCTTCAAATCATTGTATTAAAAAAATAAAGTCCAACAGCGATGAAATACTGATTCAAATACTCAATTACGAAATAGACTTCGTTAAAGAATATATTTACTTAGGTCAGACAGCTTCGTTTGACAAGAAATTCAGAAATAAATAAAAAGAAGACTTATGCAAGCATTGAAGAAATTCTGGAGTCAAAATTTCATTTTAATACACAAAAATATTGTTATCAAGACTAAGAAGGATGTTATGGATATGTGTATACTCGTATTACCAATGCTATTATATGAATTATATAATATGGATTATATATTATGGATTATATTATATGGATTGTATAATGCATTATATGGATATGTGCTATTATATGGGTCAACAGGGTGCTTAGGAAAATATTTGGGCCTAAGAGATGAAAATGGTGACTGGAGAAAACTGCACAACGACGAGTTTCATGGCCTGTACTCTTCACCAGATATGTAAGGGTAATTAAATCACGGAGTATGAAATGGGCTGGACATGTGCGATGGGAGAGGAAATACATATCTCAAAAGTTTTGACTGGGAGATCCGAAGGGAAAAGACCACCTGGAAGACCTAGGCGTAGGTGGAGGACGATATTAGGATAGATTTAAGGGAAGTAGTATTTGCGAGGAATGAATGGATGGAGTTAACACAGAATAGGGTTGAATGGCGGGCTCAGGTAAGCGCGGCAATGAACCTTCGGGTTCCATAAAATAGATAATATTCCTTTAGCTTGCTGAGGAATTTTCTATCGCCATTGAGTATGAATAGCAGTAATAGTCATTAACTTTAAAAAAATGAAGCGAAATCTACTCAGACATAACAAGATGATGTCCGCAGATCAACTAAGTTGAACACGAGAACACGGCAAAATATCCAAAATGGATTTGGGGACGACGTGTGCTTCAAATGAACCCCCAAAATGGGCATACGCAGTGACTGTGTGGGAACCCATACCAGGCTAGGCAATAGGAACTTGCCAGACAAAAAATGCAGTAATGTGATATTTTCCAGTGCCAACTGGGAGGCGTGGGATTTAGAATTGCAATAGATAGACGCAAGTGGAAAGAAGCTATAAACATTGAGTAATAGACCATGGGCTACCAATATGAAACCCCCCCCCCCGTGGGAATTTCCGACACATATTTTTTTGTTGGTATTGTCATCTAGTTTAAGATTTTAGTTGTTTGCCCCCTTATCAATTACAGCATTTAGCCGGAAACCCCGGAAATCCGCAGAAAATGAATTTGTTTTAATTTTTCATTGTTCTTTGCTCCTAATATTCCCAGGGAATTTCTGACTCACACATTTTTGTTGGTATTGGCATCTAGTTTAATGTTTCAGTTGTTTGCCCCTTACAAATTACAACATATCCCCGGAAAACCCGGAAGACCACGTATATACGGAGAAAATTACTATGTTTTATTTTTTAAATCTTTGTTCTTTGCACCTAATATTCAAAGGGAATTTGTGACTTACATGTTTTTTTGTTGGCATTACCATCTAGATTAAGGTTTCAGTTGTTTGCCCCTTATCAATTCAGTATATCCCCGGAAAACACCGAAAACCACGGAAATCCGGAGACAGGGACTTCGTTTTATTTTTTTTTTAAATCTTCGTTCTTTGCTCCTAGTATTCAAAGGGAATTGGTGAATCATATGTTTTTGTGTAGGTATTCCCATATAGATTAAGGTTCCAGTTGTTTGCCCCTTACCAATTACAGCATATCCCCGGAAACCCCGGAAAACCACGTAAATACTGAGAAAATTACTATGTATTATTTTTTAAATCTTTGTTCTTTGCTCCTAATATTCAAAGGGAATTTCTGATTCGTATGTTTTTTGTTGGTATTGCCATCTAGATTAAGGTTTCAGTTGTTTGCCCCTTATGAATTATAGCATATCTCCAGAAAATTCCGAAACCCACGGAAATCAGGAGAAATTTACTTTTTAAAAATTTCTTTAAAATCTTTGTTCTTTGCTCCTAATATTCCCAGGGAATTTCTGACTCATATGTTTTTTTGTTGGTATTGCCATCTAGTTTAAGGTTTAAGTTGTTTTCCCCTTATCAATTACAGCATATCCACGTAAACCCTGAAAACCACGAAAATCCGCAGAAAATGAGATTGTTTTAATTTCTTAAAAATCTTTGCTCTTTGATACTAATATTCCCAGGGAATTTCTGACTCACATAATTTTTGTTGCTATTGCCATATAGTTTAAGGTTTCAGTTGTTTTCCCCTTACCAATTACAGCATGACAAAGAATACTGGAAAAAATCCTGATGCTGAAGGGATGAAGGCGATTGAAAACCTGGCAGAACACACTTCATATTCTAATTTGACATCTGTGAATGATAATTTATCTTACCAATCCTTCCACAGTCACTACCAAACTTTCTTGACTGAAGTTAGAGAAGGGACATTCGGTAAAACAGCACAATTTTGGAATGGCAATATGGACAGTGTCATTGAATTTGAGATTTCAGCGAGCAACTAACGAAAACAACTTTGACTTACACTTGGCATGTTTAGAAGATATGATTCCCCTTTTCTTTGCATGTGACCATCACAATTATGTGCAGATATCTCGTAGTCCATATACTCACCCTTTTGAACCTGCAAAGGACACACCTGAAGCAGAAGAATTATTTCGCAATAACGGTTACGGTGACCGTAGATCACAAGTTCCGAGTTCTAGAAATTCTGTGGATTTCCGTGGTTTTCCGGGTTTTACGGGGATATGCGGTAATTCATAATGGGCAAACAGCTGAAACCTTAATCTAGATTACAATGCCAACAAAAGAAAAATGTATGTCAGAAGTTCCCTGGGAATATTAGGATCAAAGAACAAAGGTTATTAAAAAATTTAAACAAACTCATTTTCTTCGGATTTTTGAGGTTTCCGGAGTTTTCCGGGGATATGCTGTAATTAATAAGGGGCAAACAACTGAAACCTTAATCTACATGGCAATACCAACACAAAACCATATGAGTCACCAATTCCCTTTGAATACTAGGAGCAAAGAACTAAGATTTAAAAAATTAAAAGAAACTCATTTTCTCCGGGCTTCCGTGGTTTTCGGAGATTTCTGGGGATTTGCTGCAATTGATAAGGGGCAAACAACTGAAACCTTAATCTACATGGCAATACCAACACAAAACCATATGAGTCACCAATTCCCTTTGAATACTAGAAGTAAATAACTAAGATTTTAATTTTCTCCGGGTTTCCGTGGTTTTCGGAGTTTTCTGGGGATTTGCTGTAATTGATAAGGGGCAAACAACTGAAACCTTAATCTGGATGGCAATACCAACAAAAAAACATATGATTCAGAAATTCCCTTTGAATATTAGAAGCAAAGAACAAAGATTTAAAGAATAAAACATTGTCATTTTCTCCGTATAAAAGTGGTTTTTCGGGTTTTCCGGTTATATGTTGTATTTTGTAAGGGGCAAACAACTGAAAACTTAAACTAGATGACAATACCAACCAGAAATATGTGAGTCCGAAATTCCCTGGGCATATTAGGAGCAAAGAACAAAGAAAAATTAAATCAAACTCGTTTTCTCCAGATTTCCGTAGTTTTCCGGGGTTTCCGGGTAAATGCTGTAATTGATAAGGAGCAAACAACTAAAGACTTAAACTAGATGGTAATACCAACAAAAAATATGTGAAGCAGAAATTCCCTGGGCATATTAGGAGCAAAGAACAAAGAAAAATCAAAACAAACTCATTTTCTCCGGATTTCCGGGGTTTCCGGGTAAATGCTGTAATTGATAAGAGGCAAACAACTGAAGACTGAAACTAGATGGCAATACCAACAAAAAATATATGTGTCGGAAATTCCCACGGGGTGGGGGATGGGGGGTATACAGTAGCCTACGCTCTATAACCTTATTAACACGAAAATAGTAGGATGAAGTGTTATGACAAAGAAAGAAGAAAATAGCATTGGCAGATTTGAATGTAGAGCTAGTTCCATGGAAATGGTTGGTCCGAGTCATTCCCTTGTAAAGCCACCCTGTCAAACACAGGAGGCCTTGCCTTGTAATGACATAATTTTCAGTGTATGGTAACTTCAAGGGTAATTGCTCTTATTCCTGTGTGCTTTCCTGACTAAATGGCATTAATATTTCGCGTGCTTATGTGGCAACCATATCTCGTATCGTAAATAATAGAAATTATCTAATTATGTATATGAGTTGCTCTCGTTTCCTTGGGAGTTAAACGCCATTTCAACCTAGATTTTAATTTTAACTATCCACAGGATAACTTTGTCTTATGCGCTTATATTATTGCATTAATATTTTCTCTTCTATTGTCGTTTGTCAGACTGCACCACCAGGTTTCTTGTAGTAATTTTACAGTCAGGAATAATTTGATTGATTTTTCTCTTTTTGTATGAGGACAATGAATTTGATTCATCTGTCTAATTAATTAATGGAACAGTAATTAGTGTGCATGTTTTAATGTGCGAATACATTTATGCATATAATAGTAGTCTGTAGAAAACTGCTAACTAACAATAAATGACGCATTGGAGCTCAAAGTTACCCTCACAAATTGTTAATTTGTTCTGTATAGAAACTGTATTGTTTATAGACTTCCAAAGGCACATATGCATGCATGTGTGTATGTATGTATGTAGCTTATAGACGCTAGTACGTGAAGTATTTTCTTTAGTTTCTCCACTATTTTACAGTGTCAAATACAGTGGAACTGTAGTGATACCAATATATTTCACAGTTTCCCCTGTAGAGCGTGGGCTACTGTATACCCCCCCCCCTGGGATTTTCCGACTCACATATTTTTTGTTGGTATTGCCATCTAGTTTCAGTTTTTAGTTGTTTGCCCCGTATCAATTACAGCTTTTCCCGGTAACCCCGGAAAACTACGGAAATCCGGAGAAAACTAGTTTGTTTTAATTTTTCTTCGTTCTTTGCTCCTAATATGCCCAAGGAATTTTTGAATCGCATATTTTTTGTTGGTATTGCCATCTAGATTAAGTTTTTAATTGTTTGCTCCTTATCAATCACAGCATATCCCCGGAAAACAACATAAAATCCGGAGAAATGGCTTTGTTTTAATTTGTCTTTGTTCTTTGCTTCTAATATGCCCAGGGAATTTTTGACTCACATATTTTTAGTTGGTATTGCCATCTAATTTAAGTTTTCAGTTGTTTGCCTCTTACCAATTACAACATATCCCCGGAAAACCCGGAATTCCACGTATATACGGAGGAAAGGACTTTTATTTTTGTAATCTTTGTTATTTGCTTCTAATATTCAAAGGGAATTTCTGACTCATGTTTTTTTGTTGGTATTGCCATATAGATTAAGGTCTCAGTTGTTTGTCCATTATCAATTACAGCATATCCCCGGAAAACTCCGAAAACCACGGAAATCCGGAGAAAATTACTTTGTTTTAATTTTTTAAATCTTAGTTCTTTGCTGCTAGTAACCAAAGGGAATTGGTGACTCATATGTTTTTGTATTGGTATTGCCATCTAGATTAAGGTTTCAGTTTTTTGCCCCTTATCAATTACAGCATATCCCCGGAAAACTCCGAAAACCACGAAAATCCGCAGAAAATGAGTTCGTTTTAATTTTTTAAAAATCTTTGTTCTTTGATCCTAATATTCCCAGGGAATTTCTGACTTACATATTTTTTGTTGGCATTGTCATCTAGATTAAGGTTTCAGTTGTTTGCCCGTTATCAATTACAACATAGGCTATACCCGGAAAACCACGGAAATCCACGGAATTTCTAGAACTCGGAACTTGTGATCTACAGTCACTGAAACAGTTATTGTGAAGTAATTCTGCTTCAGGTGTGTCCTTTGCAGGTTCAAAAGGGTGATTATGTGGACTACGAGATATCTATATTAATAAAAGGAAGTGTCTGTCCTCCGTCTGTCTGTCTGTCCGCGATGCCCAGCGAAATCTACTGAACGCAGAGATCTGAAATTTTAAACATAGATGGACTAAAGGGTCGGAAAGTGCACCTCGAAGCCGGAAGTTTTATTTTAGCATTCCTTCGAGAGTTATGAGTGAAAAACGGGCAGAAAACGGGTGTTTTTTGCGTTTTCGAAGCATGAGTTTTCAGTAATACAAATCAATTACACTAGGCTTTGGCTATTTTTGTCATACCTTCGACATAAAAGCATCGCGATCTCTTGAATGTTGTAGCTCACGCTGGTCGATTCATTTGTTTTTAATGTCAAGGCACGCAAACATAATATGAAATTTTCATCCTACACCGAAGAGGATTATTATTATTATTATTATTATTATTATTATTATTATTATTATTATGGGGATAATCAATATTAGCCTAAATATGGTCAAACGTTGTTCGATTTGTACGAAACTCACTATACAGGGGTTTTCTGGGTCAGGGAACTCTAACCTGAGGTCGCTTTTACCAGGCGACGCTATCTAATCGTGACATAGTCCACGTGATTTAGGTGTTAATAAATATATAAATATAATGATTTAACTATTATGCTCTTAATTTTTAATTTTTGAAATAATTATCGCGGGCGAAGCCGCGGGCACATGCTAGTCTGCCATAATTGTGATGGTCACATGCAAAGAAAATGGGAATCATATCTTCTAAACATGCCAAGTGTAAGTCAAAGTTGTTTTCTTTAGTTGCTCGCTGAAATCTCAAAATCAAGACACTTTGTCCATATTACCAATCCAAAATTGTGCTGTTTTACCCAATGTCCCTTCTATAACTTCAGTCAAGAAAGTTTGATAGTGACTGTGGAAGGTTTGGCAAGATAAATTATCATTCACAGATGTCAAATTAGAATACGAAGGGTGTGCTGCCAGGTTTTCAATCGCTTTCGTCCCTTCAGCAACAGGATTTTTTCCAATATTCTTTGTCATGCTGTAATTGGTTAAGGGGAAAACAACTGAAACCTTAAACTATATGGCAATAGCAACAAAAAGTATGTGATTCAGAAATTCCCTGGGAATATTAGTATCAAAGAACAAAGATTATTAGAAAATTAAAAGAAACTCATTTTCTCCGAATTTTCGTGGTTTTTGGAGATTTCCGGAGATATGCTATAATTGATAAGGGGAAAAGAACTAATCCCTTAATCTAGATGGCATTACCAACACAAAAACATATGAGTCACAAATTCCCTTTGAATATTACGAGCAAAGAACTAAGATTAAAAAAAATTAAAACAAAGTAATTTTCTCCTGATTTCCGTGGTTTTCAGGGTTTACGTGGATTTGCTGTAATTGATAACGGGCAAACAACTGAAACCTTAAACTAGATGGCAATACCAACAAAAAACATATGAGTCATAAATTCCCTGGGAATATTAGGAGCAAAGAACAAAGATTTTAAAGAAATTTTTAAAAAGTCAATTTCTCCGGAATTCCGTGGTTTTCGGAGTTTTATGGAGATATGCTATAACTCATAAGGGGCAAACAACTGAAACCTTCATCTAGAAGGTAATGCCAACAAAAAACATATGTCAGAAATTCTCTTCGAATATTAGGAGTAAAGAACGAAGTTTTAAAAAGAAAACATAGTCATTTTCTCCGTATATACGTGGTTTTCGGGTTTTCCGGGAATATGCTGTAGTTGGTAAGGGGCAAACAACTAAAACCTTAATCTAGATGGCAATATCAACACAAAAACATATGATTCACCAATTTCCTTTGAATACCAGGAGCAAAGAACAAAGATTTTCAAAAATTTAAACGGCGTCAATTTTTCCGGATTTCCGTGGTTTTAGGTGTTTTCCGGGGATATGCTGTAATTGATAAGGGGCAAACAATTGAAGTCTTAATCTAGATGGTAATGCCAACAAAAAGCATATGAGTCAGAAATTATCTTCGAATATAAGGAGTAAAGAACTAAGATATAAAAAATAAAACATAGTCATTTTCTCCGTATATACGTGGTTTTCCGGGGATTTGTTGTAATTTGTAAGGGGCAAACAACTGAAACCTTAAACTAGATGGCAATACGAACAAAAATGTGTGAGTCAGAAATTCCCTGGGAATATTAGGGGCAAAGAACAATAAAAAATTAAAACAAACTCATTTTCTCCGGATTTCCGTAGTTTTCCGGGGTTTCCGGGTAAATGCTGTATTTGATAAGAGGCAAACAAGTAAAATCTTAAACTAGACGACAATACCAACAAAAAAATACGTGTGTCATAAAATCCCACGTGGGGGGGGGGGTTGCTATTGGTAGCCCATAGTCTACTGGTCTTACTTTAGTAAATCTAATTAAATATTTATTTGCGGATCTCAGGGGCCCCCTTGGTAAAGTAAATAAAAAAATACTTATTTTTTTAAATTTTAAAATTTATTTTATTTTATATATACATAAATGATTCGTACGTTGGTTGAGAAATCCCGAAAGAGCTCTTGCTCGGGGGTAGTTCCACTTTAACATTTAAGTAGGCTATGTTTCTTGTAATTTCTCTCCACATCGGTTCATTTCTGTGAGACTTAAACAAAGCACGAAGTGCACCTCTCGATCTCTTCCTGCAAATTACACCCATGTTGTTATATCGGGGTCCTTATTTAAGGCACAAAATATAGAGCTCTGTTTTGTACTTTATCTCTCACACTGATGTGTTCCTTTCTGTAAGGATCCTAACACATGTTCTCATGTTCCACAATTGACCTAACCAAGGAATTTATTTGCTGTTGCACGGGAATTTATTTTGCTGGTGTAAGGGATCTCATTGTAAAGTAATGTATTCCAGGCTTTGCGTGCTACTTCAGTGATATGTGCCTCCCTGTCCAAGATCATTATTGAAAAAGCACATCAAGATCTTCGCAACATTCAGCTTCAGCAGGGTTGTGATCGGACGCGCAAAGAAAAGGAATTTTTCTTCTTGACATCTAAAATATGCCTAAAACATATAATTAATGTAAATACGCAAATAAACCCTTGCGACTTTTAACTTTGTAACATTTCATAAATGCTGCATACAGTTCAAGAACTAGAATTAGAACTATAATTTAGTAACAAATTAACCTTCAGCGTATAACTGTTCGTAGGGGGGGTATTTGATTAGCACCGAGATGAGCGCCAATTTATAACCGTTTGTAGGTCTGGATATATAGGCCTAGAGTTGGGCGACCAATTTATAACTGTTCGTTGGGTGATGAAATGATTAACGTCAAAATGGGTGCCAATTTATAACTGTTCGTAATGTTGGGTGCTAATTTATAACTGTTGGGTGCCAATGTATAATTGTCAGTAGGGGTCGTTGAATATATTATGTCCGGCTATTTCTAACTCAGTTGGTAGAGCGAGATCTCTTTCAGGGTCGTGCTCGACGAAAACTAAAATAGGATATAAGATGAAGGGATTATAGGTCGTAAAAATGAAGTCTATTGATAATGAACTTGAATAATATTTGTAAGTTTATTTTGTCCGAAAATCTTTCACTTAATTTGTTAATTTCTTAAAATGTCTGGAGGAAGAATACAGTAATGTCTTTATCTATTTGCTTCGTCGTCGCCAAAATTACTTTAGGTAATATTATTATACTTATAACATCTGCACGTTTTATTGCAGGAATTTTAGGTTATATATCTTATGGCGGTATTTATTCGTTTAACTTTTCAATACGAAAAATAATATCTATAATCTTGTCTTATTCCGATATATATATCTTTATCCTCGACCGTATTATTTAAAAGTCGGTATAAAATTAATATTAGTACTTGTTACTGTTTCACTGTATATTTCTAACTCCGGTTTAGTCTATAAAAATTACGTCCGTCGCTGTTGAATAGATGTCTTCAAGTCCTCTTTGGTCGCTCCTGTTCGTGTTAATATGTTTCGGTGTTAAAATATTCTAGCCATTCCATTGGTTCAGTCAGTAGGCTTTGTCTCTTATGATTGGAAATTAGCTAAGTCGTCTGCTAGTGTTTGAAATATTTGTCGTTAAAGTGGGTTGAGGTTGGGGGAGAAACGTATCCATCAACTTGACTTTAATAGCTGGCGACAGTGGACTTCTTCAGACAAAAAGCCACGCCTTCACTTCATTGTATTCCCTTATTTAGTTAATAATTCATAAAGTAATTGTCACTATTGTCTGCAATAAGTGTAGTTGTATAGCTTTCTTGATTATGCGTTGAATGATGTAATTTTCTATGTTGTCGTGTTAATAATTAATCGTTTGATTAATTATTTGTAATTGCTGGTAATGTCTTTTGATTCAGATGGTCATGTTGTATATCAAATTGTTCGTGTAAATGTCCTCTGTCTTGTCATGTAATTCGTTTTATGGTCATTGTAATAGTCTAGGTGTAATGGTAGTTTTTTAGTAGTCGATAATGTTGCGGGAAGTTCAAATATTGTCCGTGAAATGTATTTTCTTATATTTGATTCCTCTTTTTATATAAGTCCATATGAACTGATCGGTTACAAATGTCCGAACGCTATAATTATTAAAATTATGAAGTAATTGGTATTTGGAAAATAGTTTTATAAATAATTTTAAAAATTTTTCGTTAGTCTCGCATCCAAAATTTCTCGTTCAGTTCGTATATCAATTAGTTATTTTGATTTTGTAATGATGAATATTTTGTAATTTATTATCTGTTATCTTTTATCTGTGTTCTTCCTCGTCGACTGAATAAAAATATAGTTTTCACATTAATATTCTTAAAATATAAACATTGTTAAATCATACACTTGTTACATTGAATCAGCTGATAATCTTCCTTTCTTTACTTCATTGTACTCACTTGTAGTACGCTTCTCTTTCCTTTTCACCTAATAAAATGAAATCTTTGTTACATTGAATTACTTGATAATAGTCATCTTGACTGGTTGTAACTCATTTCTGGTACATCACTGTTCTTCACCTAATGAAACAATTTTACTAATTACACTTAATTACTTACCGTTAAATACATAAAATTTTATTTAACACACAATGGGATTTGATTACTTATACACTTCACACTTTATTTTTTTAATTACACAATCTAAAAACGTATTATTTTCTTTCTTCTGTTCTTCAGGTATCCTTTTTATTCAAATAAATTTATTTTGCTTATTTCGTAATATCATGTTCAAGTTTACTACAAATTTATGCATTCTTACTCCTACACAATCAATAATATCATTCTTAAATGTCAATCTGCTTTTTCTAGCATGATTATTATAAGTGCATGCCTTACCTTCATTTTATTATTTTCTTTCTCATTAGTGATCTTTTTCACTCTTTTGACAGTGGATTCCTTCCTTGTCATACTTTTCTCATTTTTCATCGTCGACTCATTTCTTACCTTTAATTATTCATAATCTTTGCACACTCATAAATTCACTTTTCATAACTCATTATTTATCTCTTTGATTTTCATTTTATACCTTATATTTGATTGGTGTGAGGTTGTAGGGAGGATACTAAATTGAATATGCATGATAGTGAAATACTTATTCATTTATAAATCTTAATTCTTTAACCAAAGTGTAATGTGTAATTATAAAACTTAATTCAATATTTTCAATAAGTGTAATTAAAATTTTCTTATATATTTAAATCAAATACTAGTGTGATTATCCTAAGTCAAATCGATGTTTCATTTCCTTCAGTATAATTCAGAGGGGAATCTGCACATCACTTCTTAAATATATATACAATTTTAGTCGAAGAAAGGCTGTACACACATCTCTTCGTCTTCAAGGAAACACTGCAAAAATCACTTCATTATATGAGGTAATTCTTGTATCGTTATTGTCTTTCAGTGTTTACTTATAAAATGATGGCTTCATCGTTTTACCTTAAATTAATACATTCGTTGTGTTAACGTAAAAATGAAACATAGATTGAGAAGGTTCACGCTAAAGTATTTTACATTCCATTCTCGTAGTCCTTTTTCGATTCCAGTTCGTTGAATAAAAGCAAAATTTACCTCGTAGATGTTTTGATTCTTAGTAAATTAGTGACATGATATAATATGGTTTCAATAAATATTTACGGAACTTTTCACAATTTTATGGGGTTTCTTGGCCTCTTGTTTTATTCGTATATCAGCGCATAGTGAATTGGATTGGATTGGATTTTCTAGGAAATGTTCTTCGCTGGTAGATTTTATTATCATTTATAGTTTTGTGGTATAAAATATTTATTGAATCATTTCCTGCTGACTTGGAACTTTCTCTTTCTAAAATAAATCTCAAATATTTACAGTACGTGTTGGAATTTTTGTATGGGCTGTCAATTCTACAAGTTAGTTTTAAATTAGTATATACACTGTAGAAATGTGAAAGTTGGGTAGTTATTTACAAGCGGATGCACTTCCTTTAGAAATAAATTTAAGAGGGTCACTCTGTGGGGGTTTGGCTTACTTCTTCATAAGAAATGGTGCCTTATTGGGGTGACTGGAATAACAGTGTTACGTGAGGTCGTAAAAAAAAAAAAAGGGGGAATGACCTATATGTTGTTTGGGTAAAATTCTTAAGAAATGTTTGTGGTAAACAAGAATATGTTTTGTCAAGAATCGGGGTTATTTGCTTCTTTCGTTAAGTTGCTTTAGTCTTCAACAGTAGGTGTCGGTGACTGATTGCCATTGTTATTGTCACGATTATTCATAGTGCTATTCATTGTCTGATTGTTATTTATTGGGTCATGTTGGTAATCGTTATTTTGTCCATTAATATTAGCATATCGGTTTAGTCCACGACGTGAGTTATTTCTACCTCTAAAACTTGGTCGGAAAAATCCTTGATTGTATTGAGTTCTATGGAACCATCGGGGTGTTCCATTGTATGGTCTTCTGCCATAGTTATTCCTATTGTTCTGATTTGAGCCTGTGAAGTTGTTATTATTTGTATAGCCATTATAATTATTGCTATTGTAATTATTATTGTAGTTTTGGTCTTGGGAATTGTTGTTTCTGAAACCGTTGTTGTAGCTTGAGTAGTTCCTGCCATTGTTGAAATAATAAGGGCGATATCTGAAATTTCTACTCCTCCAATAAGAAGTCCTATTTCCTCTCTGATATGGCGTATTTCTCCAGAACTGTCCTGGGCTATCCGAGCTATTTTCTTGGGTTACATTAGTCTCGTTTTCATTTACTTGTTGGTGTTCCTCACACAACTGGGCAGATCCTGTCCGCGTCTCGCATCCAAAAGCGTTTTGGTTGGGTTTGGTTTGGACATAATTAATGTTTCTTTTTAGGCCTTGATTAATGTTGGTAACTTGGGATTTATTTATCTTTTGTGGTGGAAATGGGGATTCCTGTAGGGATTTCAACAATGCTATCATGTCAGGGATTGTCTTGGGGCTCGCGACAATTAAACTGTTCTTTATTGAAAACGGATAGTGTAAGCAGAGGGCTTTGATGAAGACTTCATCTTCGATACTAGGGGTTAACAGCTGTTTTGAATCACATAAAGAAATAAAATGTTCCATATAGGTTTGGCCGCTATTACGATCAAAACTTCCATGAAAAATCTGACCTTTTAATCTCTCTTGATCTGATATTGACCAGAATTCTCGAAGAAAGGACTCTTCGAATGTCTGCATATTCAATTCCAGCGTATCATTAACCACATTGAACCATCGAGCTGCACTACCTTTTAATGACCTGGATACCATGATCATTTTTAACTGTTCAGGTACATTTCTTAAGTTGAAAAAGGTCTTTAATTCGCGCAAATATCTTACGGGGTTAGTCTTCTGTTTGTCCTCAAACGTGGGAAGAGGCAAGTCGCTTTGACTAAGGGTAAATCCAATCTGATTACTGGGGTTGAAATTTTGATGATTATTATTATTATTTGGATTTGAATTACCTGCAGTGTGATGGTTCAATCCGTTATTGGATCTTGGTAAGCTTGCGGGTAGAGGGGGAATGGTAGGTGTATCAGTAGGCGTGTCTGGGAGAGCAGATGAAGTTGACGCAATTTCGCCCCGGTCAGAGACCAAGACTGTACTCTCTGTACGATCTTCCTGATCCCGTAACCTATGACGCAATCTGTCCAACTCCGAATTAAGGGATACCAATCTAGTGTTGTTACTCCTAACTTCTCTTTCTACAGCACTTACATGATTTCGAATTCCATCTACCTGGGTACGAACCTCTGTCTGTACAGCTTCCACCTGGGTACCAACCTGGGTCACTCGGGAATCGATTTGTATCAATTCTTCAGCAACCTGTTGTCTATGGTTTTGCATTAACTGAGTAAGATTACTAGTTTGAGATGTTAGCTCTGCATTCAAGTTTTCATTAAGTTCGGTTTGCATTGAATTTATTGTTGTTGTTAAAGTAGTATTCTGACTATTAAATTCATTCTGCAAAGAATTAATTGTTGTAGTGAGGTTAGTATTTTGATTGTTACATTCGGTCTGCATTGAATGCATTTTACTATTAAATTCCGTCTGCAATGAGTTAATTGTTGTGTTTAGATTAGTGTTTTGATTGTTAAATTCGGTCTGCAATGAATTCATTTGATTATTAAGTTCAGTTTTAAATTCAGTCTGCATTGAATTAATGGTTTCAGTTAGCGTAGTGTTTTGACTGTTAAATTCAGTCTGTAATGCATTAATGGTTGTAGTTAGATTAGTGTTTTGACTGTTTAATTCAGTTTGCATTGAATTAATGGTTTCAGTTAGCGTAGTGTTTTGACTGTTACTTTCAGTCTGCAATGAGTTAATTGTTTCAGTTAGCGCAGTATTTTGACTGGCCAGAGAAGTTATAGCATTCATAATTTGTTGTAATGCATTGACATTTACAGTGGCTATTTCAGGGTTAGAAGACATAGTATCTGTTGGAACAGCTGACTGTGATGTTACACCTGCTGTTAAATTCTCACTTACATTGACATTTCTATTGTCTAATTCACTGCTTTGCAAACTAGATTCATCATTTGACACTGGGTGTAGGGATTCATGCTGTGGTTCTGGGTCACTTGAACATGTTATTACTTGTACAGTTTTCACAGACATCTTAATTTTGTTATTGCGTAAACGCATAGAAAAATGTGAAATTGAAAAATAATTACTGAAATATAAATCTAAAAAGTCATTCCTTCTTGAAAGGATATAATTTAAAGTTATTTTAAGCTTTTACAAAAAAACTAAAGAGAAAAAATATGATTGTTCTGTGAACTCTGTAAGTATAAGCAAAAATTTTAACGATACCCTAGTCCTTCTGTTGTTGCAGCTGTCTGTCGGTCAATAGCCTAGGAATGGCCATCAGCTGACTGGAGGTCACAAGCTGAAGAGGGGTGTCGATCTCTTGTAGAATTGGGGGGGCGGGGGTGTAGATTTTCAGTTGAGTGGAGGGTTTATGGTGAATGTTGATGGTGAATGTTGATGTTGTTGGTAATCCACATGGAATCTATACACTATTACTGTTTATTTCGAAGAATTAATTTGTTAATAAATTTCGTCTATCCCCGTGTCGTTTCAAAAAAATTTTCGACTTTTGTTGGCCTAATTCCTATATCCTATTTCGTTTCGAAAATTCTGCCCTGAGATGGGAGCCAATTTATAACTGTTCGTAGGGGGGGTATTTGATTAGCACCGAGATGAGCGCCAATTTATAACCGTTTGTAGGTCTGGATATATAGGCCTAGAGTTGGGCGACCAATTTATAACTGTTCGTTGGGTGATGAAATGATTAACGTCAAAATGGGTGCCAATTTATAACTGTTCGTAATGTTGGGTGCTAATTTATAACTGTTGGGTGCCAATGTATAATTGTCAGTAGGGGTCGTTGAATATATTATGTCCGGCTATTTCTAACTCAGTTGGTAGAGCGAGATCTCTTTCAGGGTCGTGCTCGACGAAAACTAAAATAGGATATAAGATGAAGGGATTATAGGTCGTAAAAATGAAGTCTATTGATAATGAACTTGAATAATATTTGTAAGTTTATTTTGTCCGAAAATCTTTCACTTAATTTGTTAATTTCTTAAAATGTCTGGAGGAAGAATACAGTAATGTCTTTATCTATTTGCTTCGTCGTCGCCAAAATTACTTTAGGTAATATTATTATACTTATAACATCTGCACGTTTTATTGCAGGAATTTTAGGTTATATATCTTATGGCGGTATTTATTCGTTTAACTTTTCAATACGAAAAATAATATCTATAATCTTGTCTTATTCCGATATATATATCTTTATCCTCGACCGTATTATTTAAAAGTCGGTATAAAATTAATATTAGTACTTGTTACTGTTTCACTGTATATTTCTAACTCCGGTTTAGTCTATAAAAATTACGTCCGTCGCTGTTGAATAGATGTCTTCAAGTCCTCTTTGGTCGCTCCTGTTCGTGTTAATATGTTTCGGTGTTAAAATATTCTAGCCATTCCATTGGTTCAGTCAGTAGGCTTTGTCTCTTATGATTGGAAATTAGCTAAGTCGTCTGCTAGTGTTTGAAATATTTGTCGTTAAAGTGGGTTGAGGTTGGGGGAGAAACGTATCCATCAACTTGACTTTAATAGCTGGCGACAGTGGACTTCTTCAGACAAAAAGCCACGCCTTCACTTCATTGTATTCCCTTATTTAGTTAATAATTCATAAAGTAATTGTCACTATTGTCTGCAATAAGTGTAGTTGTATAGCTTTCTTGATTATGCGTTGAATGATGTAATTTTCTATGTTGTCGTGTTAATAATTAATCGTTTGATTAATTATTTGTAATTGCTGGTAATGTCTTTTGATTCAGATGGTCATGTTGTATATCAAATTGTTCGTGTAAATGTCCTCTGTCTTGTCATGTAATTCGTTTTATGGTCATTGTAATAGTCTAGGTGTAATGGTAGTTTTTTAGTAGTCGATAATGTTGCGGGAAGTTCAAATATTGTCCGTGAAATGTATTTTCTTATATTTGATTCCTCTTTTTATATAAGTCCATATGAACTGATCGGTTACAAGCGTCACAGGTTCTATGTCTATGTGCTTTGTCGACTTTTTGTGTTTTATTACCTGCCCAATATCATAAAGGAAATTTCGTCCCCAGACAATATAAAGCTCCCTGAAATTGTTTCAGTGATAAGAATTATAATTCTAATTAAGAAATTAATGAAATAAAAGGTTAAGTGCAAGATTTAAGAAAAGTGTTTCCTGTAAAATTATGATTTTGTGTTTTATCGAGTGAAAAAGAAAAATACTCGTATAGGATCGTGCGACGACCGTGCTGTCGTGGATCACCCAGAAGAGCGATTACGGCCGACACGGTCTGCCCACCACAGTCGTCGCACGGTCCTATAAGTGAAAATTGGAACAGGTCGCCGAAAGGTCATCCAGATGGGCTTCGGGATATTTCAGCAAAACACGGAAACAATTGGTTCAAGTGGTCTGGAAGTAATTTCGCATGCACAGCAATAAATCGACGATCGTCCTGCTCTAGAATGGAAGAGCTGATAATTTTCGTTCGACAACAGTTGGAACAATAGTTTATGAACAACATAAATGATATGACAACGATCACTTTGTGTGGAAGAAAATCGCCGTGAAACTTAACATCACTGGTAAGTTTCCAAGAATATGCAGGATATTATTTTAAACCAGGGCCCTATTTCATAAAAGTTACAATTTTACAGGTGACATGTGACATATAATTGTTTTACAAGTTTACATTTTGACAATTGCGTTTTTCTTAAAAGCTGACAACTTTACATAAATGTCATGACAATTTTGTAGATTTGTATGACAATTTTACATATTATTGTTTCTCAAAACTTTTGAGTTTACAGGTTAAAGTCTGATAAATATGTCAAATCTTAGGATACCTTCCATTTATGAAACATTAATTTTTGTTGACATATTTACAAATTTACAAAAAATGTAGAATTGTCATTACAGAAGTGACAGGCAATCTTTCATATGTAGGCCAAGTCAGTAGGTTATGTAAATGTGTGGCATAAGGCAAACTGTCTTTTATCATTTAAACTTTCTTGTTAATAAACTTGCTAAATTGTCTTGTTAATAATGAAAACTAATATTAGTTATATTGGTAGTAGTGAAAGTGATGTAAAAATAGACATGAGACCACGCAGGGTTTTTAGGCAACGGGTTAACCTAACTTTCAATTTCAGTGACTTTGCATTAAAAGAGAAATATAAATCAATTATTTTCGATAGTAATAATCGATTGCTTAGGTATCACATTCGATGTTGAGATCGATTATCGCACGCGTATATGAGAGCCATCTACAGTGTACAGGTTTGACATAAAATTGTCGCGTTTATGAAAAGGGTTCTTTAGTCTTGACAATTTACATTAATTTGCCTGTAAAGTAAGGAAAAGTAGTAATATTTATGAAAAATACAATTGTCATAACATATTGACATATTTGTCCGATTTGACATATTTGTCGTATGTGTCACACCTGTAGAGTTTTATGAAATAGGGCCCAGGGTATAGCGATTTCTATTAATTCCACAATTTTTCAGCTGGCGAGTGTACAAATAAATGGAATTTGCTGAGGTCTTACTATAGCAGAGCCTTAAACAGAAGAAAAATTTTCATTAGGCCGGCCAGCATTCTTCTCAGTTCATTTACTACAGATTACAATAGGCCGACCTTGATCAAAATTTTCACAAATTAATCTCTCTCGGTTTTTAGTAAATTACGCTTACGTCCTCTTCACGTAAACCAGTTTTAAAACGCGTTAGCCTTCCTGATTTTGTACATTAAACAAATCCATCGAATATTAAGAATGTTTAATATAATATTATGTATATAGGCCTATATATATATATCGTATGTGAGTATGTCTTTCCACATTACCTTCCTTTCCTTTTCTTAATTTGTACAAAGATTTGCACACATAAGAGTTTATCCTACGAGGAATTTTCGGCTTGAGCTTAGTTAAATAATTGTTGTAAAGGGACACAGGTGGTGTGCGGTATAAATGACAACCACAATTCTGATGTTGATGATGACGATAATAATAATAATAATAATAATAATAATAATAATAATAATAATAATAATAATAATAATATTAATATTAATAATAACAACTTCAAACAAGTATGCAGGTGTGCTCTAGAATTAAGTTTCTATGCTTCGCAGAAAGAAATAAATGGAGAAATGCGAAGGAGATAATTATATTACGTGATGTAGTATGGTAATGTGAAATGTGTTTTTGCAGTTTATTATTTCAGAGCTGATTGTCTCTCCGATTTGTAGGTCAGAAGAAGAGGTAAAATAACTGCGAAAGCTAGTCTCGGCATTTGCAAAAAGAAACACACCGAAATAGGTTTAAATATGCTCTATCCTTACATGCCCAAAGGTGCACAATTGCACAATACCTTCTTACGCAGTTAATATCTGTGTGCATACCTTATTACTAGGCCTATTACTAAGTATTACGGCTTTAGACTGTCATTGCTGAAGAATCGTTGTGACTTTAACTCAATTCATGAGGTGATTATATGACAATTCAATTTGCTGTGGCACTGAATACTTTGTGTATAAAAACGTTCATAGAATTTACATTACAAATAATAAGGTAATTAATTTCTTTATTAGTTAAGATCAATTAAATGTTAGTTTCTTATTTCGTGTATAAAACTATTTTTAACAGTACCGGTACGTATTTTATGTAATCGCATTTAGGTATTGTCTCATTTTGAATTTTTCAGGAAAGTTTTGATGAGGCAGCGAAGGTAACTGGACTAGCTGACCCCTAAACAATTTGCCACGTGCTGTGTATATTAATTGGATAAGTTAAATTCGAAATTGTATATAACATGAGAACAGATGGTACTGCGATTTAATGTTATAACTAGGGACCGGATTTTTAGGTTTTTGTCCAAAATATAGTTTTCGAGTAGAATGATTGGTTTAATGAATTTGAATGTGCTACATAGGATTCTATACGTAATACTTGTAAAGTTTAACTTAACAAAATTGACTTAAATTTGTGTAAACGTGCTTTAGGACAATATTATACAATTGAAGGAAGAAAGCATAAACAATCCAAAGAAGCAGTGAAAATAAGATTGCCTCACATTTCCTGGTTACAGTATATCACTAAATATATTTCAAGATTCTCAACTGTGAAGTTCTTCCTGTTACCTCTTAATTAACAGTTAATACTGTATCTAGACACTACCCTTCTCAGGATTCGAATCCGATGCTTCTAATTTAGTGAGTAAAATACTTTATGGTTGGATGTGGATAATGTGAAACTGATTATTTTCCTTTCTTCGGTTGTTACCCATGCTAACCGCACAACATCAACTAGGGACGGAAACTTCCCCCTTTTCTAGAAAGGTAAATAACACTCACGTGTTTCTGGCAGGCTTAACAAAATATTACATTGCCATCGGTAGTGAAATTCAGGTCGTCGCCAATCCACTGCCGGAATAAACTCGATTTCATTTGTTTCGGCATAATTAACACGTCTACTTAAAACTCACAGTGTGACCACTCAGTATGAATAACAGGGAAGTACTAAAGGTAAACAAGCGCTTTAAAACACAGAAATCTATATCCTTGTTTATACACGGCAATAATGGTTGTTCGTACGAATATTTTAAAAGGAATACGCCGGTACTCTTACACTTCCTCTCTAGATACCGTCCATCCTAGACGACAATGGGTTGAACGAAACGCTGGTGGTATTAATTTCAACCCGACAAAAATTATTGTCTCTCCACAAAATACCGATTTTTCAACCGACAAACAAAAAAGACAAAAAAGTAGCCTAAATTAGATATTTTAGGTTTTATATCCCGTTTAGGCATATTTAGGTTTTTATATCCCATTTAGGTATTTTTAGGTGCTACAGAATTAATGTGGGTGAATCCTATGGACATGATTCGAAAAAGTGTATGAGCGCTTTATGTTTTGGAAGTAAGGAAAAAAATAGGTAAAAACCTAAGAATCCGGTCCCTAGTTATAACGAAATCAGTCCGATAGTGCCCATGATTAAGGTACTGGTGACCCTATGACTATGCTCGCGAGCGAACTGTATCCCGATGAGATGATTGAAAATTGCGAGGGAAATTTTAAGTATTAAAATTTTTACATGCTAAATGATCCATCTTTCAAACCTTGTTTACTTTTCTACCATTTAAATGACGTTTAAAATGTCTTCGTGCAGTATCTACTGCGCGCCTTAGCCTTAACCGACATCGCAGGGTGTTTGTGAGCCATTCTCCAGAAAAAGGGCAGACTCATGTCGCATTTAATTTTGTGGTGTAAAATAAGTATTTATGGATTATGAATTATTATGATAAGTTAGATTGAAATAAAGTCTATTTGATCCCATAGTCCACTTTTTAAATAAAAGTTACAATTTTCTGCATTTTAGAGCACAGTGTGTGAGAGGTGACTCCGTGTCCTGTCCCCATGCCTGACTTTTCATTTTCATTCTTTCAAAATCAACAGACTTTAATTTGCATCCCATTTTGGTGTTATATCAAGAACAAACAGCTCCCTTAATGAGTCATTAATAACTGAAAAGCAAATATATCATTTTGTAAAGAAAATTTTTTGCACTAAACAAGCCTGTCCCCGAGTGATACCTCACACCTCCGTGAAAAATATAAAAGTTCAATTATTCTACACAGATGGCACTGTAGTAATTTTTTTTGTATTGTTAATGATTTTAATTTTTAAGTACCAGGCCTCAGTTGGGCCCTTGCCTTATGCAAAAACATATTACTGTAGTCTTTCTAGCTTTCTTGGACTAAGACTTTTGACAGTTTTCGTATTATTTATATAAAGCCAAGCTGTCAGTGTGCTTTTCTATGTTGTTTTGTTTGTGTCCACCCTCAGCCGTTGTTTATTATTATTATTATTAAGTGCCAGTATGGTACTTTATGAGATTGTGTGTGGGGACGAAAAATGTCTGTCTGTCCGTCCGTATGTCTGTACGCGCTATACCTCAAATACACTTTTTCGTATTTTCATGAAACTAGGAAAACACATTTATAATGTCCATGGGAAGAACCCTATTGATATTGAACCAAATCGGTTCACCGGTACCGGAGTAATGCCCAATTTAGTGTCTATTTGGCGCCTTTCTAAGAGAAAGGCTCCATAACTCAAATACGCTGTTTCGGATTTCCGTGAAACTTGGTATACGCATATATGACGTCCATGAGAAGTGCCCTATTGAATTTGAACCTAATCTGTTTACCGGTACCGGAGTAAAACCCAATTTAGTGTATTTTAAAGGCGCAATAACTGAAATACGCTTTATCGGATTTTTATGAAACTTCGTGTACGTATTTATAATGTTCATGGGAAGACCAAATCGGTTGGCCAATACCGGAATAATGCCCAATTTAGTGCCTTTTATGTCAATATATAAGAAGTCGCGATAACTCAAATATGCTTTATAGGATTTTCCTGAAACTTTGTATACCCATTTATAATGTACATGGGAAGACGTATACTGATATTGGACCAAATTGGTAGACCGGTACAGGAGTAAAACCCAATTTAGTGTATTTTAAAGACGCGGTAACTCAAATACGCTTTACCGGATTTTTATGAAACTTGGTATACACATTTATAATGTCCATGGGAAGACGTCTGTTGAAATTGGATGAAATCGAAAGAATTTATTTAAAAAATGAAAATCAGTTATCTTGACAACATAGTAAATTGTTTTACTGTGATCTTATAAGGCTTTGGTAATTAAAATACAGTTAGCTATGACAAATAAAACTATTGCTTTACATGCGCTTATCCAGCTAGACCGTTAAACTGACCCAAGTGGCTGAGATGGTAACGTCTTGGCCTCACATTCTGGAGTTCCATGGTTCAAATCCCGAAACCGGCCAATTTTACTTTTTTTTGTATTCTGCATATCATAATTGCAATCATAACGGATTAAACAAAAACATACTGGCACTTTGTTACATCATTTTACCTGATTTTATTATTATTATTATTATTATTATTATTATTATTATTTCACGGTAAAAGCATGGTGCATAAAGATCGGCCCTGATGCCTTCCGTTCTAGATATCTGTTAGTGTTATAAAAATGTATTAAAAAATAATTGTCTCTATAATTTACTTTTTTCCGTGCTAGCTTTTAACACGTATTTGTGAGAAAGATTGTGCAACATATTTTGAACCATTTATTTTTGATGGGAAGAATTCATTGATATTCATTTCAGCTGCTTCAATATTTTCAAAATTTCTTCCATGCAGGAATGGGCCATGGATCTATGCAGATGGTAATCTGATGGTGCAAGACCAGGGCTATATTGTCCATTGTTCTTTGATCAGTATGAAGTCTCGAATTGTCCTATTGCAAGATACCTCTGTTTCTATTAAGTAATGCCAGATAGCTCTGTCTTGATGAACTCGTTCCAGTTGTTGAGAATAAAGATCCACATCGACTGCACGTCCGTTTGGAACAAACTCCTAGTGAATCATACCTTCATAATTCCACCAGACACATCGTTATTGCGAAGCCGATCAGACTTTTCTTTAACGACAACGTTTGCAGGCTGACAGGGATCGAGCCACTGTTTCGAGGTGTCAGGGTTGCGGTAATAGTCTAAACTCACTTTTCATTAGGCCTACATGTAACAAATCTCCTGAAAATCGATCACCCCTGGAATTAGCGATGACCTGAGGAGCCTGATAAAATGTCAGTTAATTTGGTAAAAATCTCCAGCTTCTGAACAATTTTTAAATCTCTTAATCTTGCAATGTATGGTATTTTTGAATCATCAAATTCTTCTGACGACCTCTGAGTGCTTGTCTGTGGATTTTCTGCAAAAATCATGCGTATATTCTCAATATTCTACGATATAAACCAAACTAAAAACACCAACAATACTTACGAGTATACCCGATGACTCACGAAGTGAGTGAGCGAGTGAGCATGCTATTTAGGGCCGTTGAATTGTATAAGAGTAGATTCTGATAGTATATTATTTATTTAATATAAATAAAGGATGTCCTTCTCTTCCTATATTCTGCAATACAGAAATTAGGATCTACAGATTTCAAATTGATAAAGCAAAATTACGAACGTCTTTCTATGATTTCACAGTTCGTCTTCAACTTGATCCACAAAAGGTAATTGAAATTGTAGAAATATTCCTGAAACACCGCTACAGTCAAGAGGTAGAGCAAAACCCACTCTTCACAATTTTACCTGACGAATATTCCATCAACAACTTACCTTAGCTATCGCCATAAAAAAATCTGAACCCATTGGATATTTCTTAACTTGGTTATTTGGTTATAGGCGTACGTCGATACAGCAATCCTTGTAGAGAATACAGGTTTGACATAACTGAAACATATTTATTTTTTCTTAATTATAACGAAGAAGATTAAACAAAGTAAAATATGCTTGGTGGCTATCTTTGAACCGCCAAGTTTTAAGAGCAGTAAATCCTCGAATTTGAAACTAAAATACTGGCACATAACATCCTAGATTTGCTGGGCTATTAATAGACTTCTCCATAAGTGTCGTTTTATCACTAATCTCTTCTTAAGCTTCTTCTTTGAGCACCTGGGCTTCTTCTTTGAGCACCTGGGCTTCTTCTTTGAGCACCTGGGCTTCTTCTTTCAGCAATTGGATTTAACCGTCGGGAGCTGGAACTCTCCCTTCGGCAGCAGGATTTAAGCATCCCAAGTTAGGCACTTTCCTGCGACAGCTGGATTCATGCCTTCAAGAGTTAAGTCTCGTCCTTCTACAGCTCGACATACGATTTCCAGCTAGACTTCTTCGTTCAATAAGTGGATTTACGCCTTCGATGCCTTTGGCAGCACGATTTACGCATCCCAAGCTAGGCTTTTTCCTTCGAAAGCTGGATTCACGCCTTCTAGAGTTAGGACGCTTCCTTCTACAGCCCGACATACGATTTCCAGAGCTAGACCTCTTCGTTCAATAGGTGGATTTACGCCTTCGATGCCGTTGGCAGCAGGATTTACGCATCCCAAGCTAAGCCTTTTCCTTCGACAGCTGGATACAAGCCTTCCAGAGATAGGTCTCTTCGTTCTACAGCTGGTCATACGATTTCCAGAGCTAGACCTCTTCATTCAATAGGTGAATTTACGCCTTCGATGCCTTTGGCAGCAGGATTTACGCATCCCAAGCTAGGCCTTTTCCTTCGACAGGTGGATTCACGCTTTCCAGAGTTAGGTCTCTTCCTTCTACAGCTGGTCATACGATTTCCAAAGCTAAACCTCTTCGTTCAATAGGTGGATTTACGCCTTCGATGCCTTTTGCAGCAGGATTTACGGATCCCAAGCTGGGCCTTCCCTTCGACAGCTGAATTCACGCCTTCCAGAGTAAGGTCCCTTCCTTCTATAGCTGCATATACGATTTCCAGAGCTAGTCCTATTCATTCAATAGGTGGGGTTACGCATTCGATGCTTTTGGAGCAGGATTTACGCATCCGAAGCTAGGCCATTTCCTTCGACAGCTGGATTCACGCCTTCCAGAGTTAGGTCTCTTCCTTCTACAGCTGGTCATACGATTTCCAGAGCTAGACCTCTTCGTTCAATAGGTGGATTTACGCCTTGGATGCCTTTGGCAGATTTCCAGATTTCTTCGTTCAATAGGTGGATGCCTTTGGCAGCAGGATTTACACATCCCATTCTAGGCCTTTTCCTTCGACACCTGGATTCACGCCTCCCAGATTTAAGTCTCTTCTTTCTACAGCTGGTCCTACGATTTCCAGAGTTAAACCTTTTGGTTCAATAGGTGAATTTACTCCTTCTTTGCCTTTGGCAGAAGGATTTACGGATACCAAGCTAGGCCATTTCCTTCGAAAGCTGGATTCACGCCTTCCAGAATTAGGTCTCTTTCTTCGACAACTGGACATGAGATTTCCAGAGCTGTTGATGTACACCTTCGATGCCTTTGGCAGCAGGATTTAGGCATCCCAAGCTAGGCCTTTCCCTTGGACCGCTGGATTCACGCCTTCCAGAGTTAGGTCTCTTCCTTCTACAGCTGGTCATACGATTTCCAGAGCTAGACCTCTGCGTTCCATATGTGGATTTACGCCTTCGATGCCTTTGGCAGAAGGATTTAGGCATCCCAAGCTAGGCCTTTTCTTTGGACCGCTGGATTCACGCCTTCCAGAGTTAGGTCTCTTCCTTCTACGGCTGGTCATACGGTTTCCAGAGCTAGACCTCTTCGTTCAATAGGTGGATTTACGCCTTCGATGCCTTTGGCAGCAGTATTAACACATCCCAAGCTAGACCTTTTCCTTCGACACCTGGATTCACGCCTTCCAGATATAAGTCTCTTCTTTCTACAGCTGGTCATACGATTTCCTGAGTTAGACCTCTGCGTTCAATAGGTGAATTTACGCCTTCGATGCCTTTGGCAGAAGGATTTTCGGATCCCAAGCTAGGCCTTTTCCTTCGAAAGCTGGATTCACGCCTTCCAGAGTTAGGTCTCTTTCTTCGACAACTGTACATGAGATTTCCAGAGCTGTTGATGTACACCTTCAATGCCTTTGGCAGCAGGATTTACGCATTCGAAGCTAGGCCATTTCCTTCGACAGCTGGATTCACGCCTTCCAGAGGTAGGTCTCTTCTTTCTACAGCTGGTCATACGATTTCCAGAGCTAGACCTCTTCGTTCAATAGGTGGATTTACGCCATGGATTTCTGTGGCAAATTTCCAGATTTCTTCGTTCAATAGGTGGATTTACGCCTTCGATGCCTTTGGCAGCAGGATTTACGCATCCCATGCTAGGCCTTTTCCTTCGACACCTGGATTCACGCCTTCCAGATTTAAGTCTCTTCTTTCTACAGCTGGTCATACGATTTCCAGAGTTAGATCTTTTGGTTCAATAGGTGGATTTACGCCTTCGATGCCTTTGGCAGCAGGATTTACACATCCCAAGCTAGGCCTTTTCCTTCGACACCTGGATTCACGCCTTCTAGATTTAAGTCTCTTCTTTCTACAGCTGGTCATACGATTTCCAGAGTTAGATCTTTTGGTTCAATAGGTGGATTTACGCCTTCGATGCCTTTGGCAGCAGGATTTACACATCCCAAGCTAGGCCTTTTCCTTCGACACCTGGATTCACGCCTTCTAGATTTAAGTCTCTTCTTTCTACAGCTGGTCATACGATTTCCTGAGTTAGACCTCTACGTTGAATAGGTGAATTTACGCCTACGATGCCTTTGGCAGAAAGATTTACGGATCCCAAGCTAGGCCTTTTCCTTCGAGAGCTGGATTCACGCCTTCCAGAGTTAGGTCTCTTTCTTCGACAACTGGACATGAGATTTCCAGAGCTGTTGATGTACACCTTCAATGCCTTCGGCAGCAGGATTTAGGCATCCCAAGCTAGGCCTTTTCCTTGGACAGCTGGATTGACGCCTTCCAGAGTTAGGTCTCTTCCTTCTACAGCTGGTCATACTATTTCCAGAGCTAGACCTCTTCGTTCAATATGTGGATTTACGCCTTGGATCCCTTTGGCAGAAGGATTTACTCATCCCAACCTAGGCCTTTTCCTTCGACAGCTGGATTCACGCCTTCCAGAGTTAGGTCTCTTCCTTCTACAGCCGGTCATACGATTTCCAGAGTTAGACCTCTTCGTTCAATAGGTGGATTTACGCCTTCGATGCCTTTGGCAGCAGGTTTTACGCATCCCAAGCTAGGCCTTTTCCTTCGAACGCTGGATTCACGCCTTCCCGAGTTAGGTCTCTTCCTTCTACAGCTGGACATACGATTTCCAGAGCTAGACCCCTACGTTCAATAGGTGGAATTACGCCTTCGATGCCTTTGGCAGAAGGATTTACACATCCCAAGCTAGGCCTTTTCCTCCGACAGCTGGATTCACGCCTTCCAGAGTTAGGTCTCTTCCTTCTACTGCTAGTCATACGATTTCCAGAGTTAGACCTCTTCGTTCAATAGATGGATTTACGCCTTCGATGCCTTAGGCAGCAGGATTTATGCATCCTAAGCTAGGCCTATTCCTTCGAAAGCTGGATTCACCCCTTCCAGAGTTAGGTGTCTTCCTTCTACAGATGGACATACGATTTCCAGAGATGGACCTCTTCGTTCAATAGGTGGATTTACGCCTTCGATGCCTTAGGCAGCAGGATTTACGCATCCCAAGCTAGGCCTTTTCCTCCGACAGCTGGATTCACGCCATCCAGAGTAAGATCTCTTCCTTCTACAGCTGGTCATACGATTTCCAGAGCTAGACCTCTACGTTCAATAGGTGTATTTACGCCTTCGATGCCTTTGGCAGAAGTATTTACACATCCCAAGCTAGGCCTTTTCCTCCGACAGCTGGATTCACGCCTTCCAGCGTTAGGTCTCTTCCTTCTACTGCTAGTCATACGTTTTCCAGAGTTAGACCTCTTCGTTCAATAGGTGGATTTACGCCTTCGATGCCTTTGGCAGCAGGATTTACACATCCCAAGCTAGGCCTTTTCCTCAGACAGCTGGATTCACGCCATCCAGAGTAAGATCTCATCCTTCTACAGCTGGTCATACGATTTCCAGAGTTAGACCTCTTCGTTCAATAGTTGGATTTAAGCCTTCGATGTCATTGGCAGCAGGATTTACGCATCCCAAGCTAGGCCTTTTGCTTCGACAGCTGGATTCACGCCTTCCAGAGTTAGGTCTCGTCCTTCTGCGGGTGGTCATACGATATCCAGAGATGAACCTCTTTTTTCAGTGGGTGGATTTACGCCTTCGATGCCTTTGGCAGCAGGATTTACACTTCCCAAGCTAGGCCTTTTCCTTCGACACCTGGATTCACGCCTTCCAGATTTAAGTCTTCTTTTTACAGCTGGTCATACGATTTCCTGAGTTAGACCTCTACGCTCAATAGGTGAATTTACGCCTTCGATGCCTTTGCAAGAAGGATTTACGGATCCTAAGCTAGGCCTGTTCCTTCGAAAACTGGATTCACGCCTTCCAGAGTTTGGTCTCTTTCTTCGACAACTGGACATGAGATTTCCAGAGCTGTTGATGTACACCTTCGATGCCTTTGGCAGCAGGATTTAGGCATCCCAAGCTAGGCCTTTTCCTTGGACAGCTTGATTCACGCCTTCCAGAGTTAGGTCTCTTCCTTCTACAGCTGGTCATACTATTTCCAGACCTTGACCTCTTCGTTCAATATGTGGATTTACGCCTTGGATGCCTTTGGCAGAAGGATTTACTCATCTCAACCTAGGCCTTTTCCATCGACAGCTGGATTCACGCCTTCTAGAGTTAGGTCTCTTCCTTCTACACCTGGACATACGATTTCCAGAGCTAGACCTCTACGTTCAATAGGTGGATTTACGCCTTCGATGCCTTTGGCAGAAGGATTTACACATCCCAAGCTAGGCCTTTTCCTCCGACAGCTGGATTCACGCCTTCCAGAGTTAGGTCTCTTCCTTCTACTGCTAGTCATACGACTTCCAGAGTTAGACCTCTTCGTTCAATAGGTGGATTTACGCCTTCGATGCCTTTGGCAGCAGGATTTACGCATCCCAAGCTAGGCTTTTCCTTTGAAAGCTGGATTCACGCCTTCCAGAGGTAGGTCTCTACCTTCTACAGCTGGACATACGATTTCCAGAGCTATACCTCTACGTTCAATAGGTGGATTTACGCCTTCGATGCCTTTGGCAGCAGGATTTACACATCCCAAGCTAGGCCTTTTCCTCCGACAGCTGGATTCACGCCTTCCAGTGTAAGGTCTCTTCCTTCTACAGCTGGTCATACGACTTCCAGAGTTAGACCTCTTCGTTCAATAGGTGGATTTACGCCTTCGATGCCTTAGGCAGCAGGATTTACGCATCCCAAGCTAGGCCTATTCCTTCGAAAGCTGGATTCACCCCTTCCAGAGTTAGGTGTCTTCCTTCTACAGCTGGACATACGATTTCCAGAGATAGACCTCTTCGTTCAATAGTTGGATTTAAGCCTTCGATGCCTTTGGCAACAGGATTTACGCATCCCAAGCTAGGCCTTTTTCTTCGACAGCTGGATTCACGCCTTCCAGAGTTAGGCCTCGTCCTTCTGCGGGTGGTCATACGATATCCAGAGATGGACCTCTTTTTTCAGTGGGTGGATTTACGCCTTCGATGCCTTTGGCAGCTGGTTTTCCGCAACCCAAGCTAGGCCTTTCTTTCGACAGATGGATTCACGCCTTCCAGAGTTAGGTCTCTTCCTTCTACGGCTGGTCATACGATTTCCAGAGTTAGACCTCTTCGTTCAAAAGGTGGATTTATGCCTTCGATTCTTTTGGCAGCAGGATTTACGCATCCCAAGCTAGGCCTTTTCCTTCGAATGCTGGATTCATGCCTTCTAGAGTTAGGTCTCTTACCTCTACAGCTGGTCATACGATTTCCAGAGCTAGACCTCTTCGTTCAATAGGTGGATTTAAGCCCTGGATGACTTTGGCAGAAGGATTTCCACATCCCAAGGTATGCCTTTTCTTTCGGCAGCTGGATTCACACCTTCCAAAGTTAGGTCTCTTCCTTCTACAGCTGGCCATACGATTTCCAGTGTTAGACCTCTTCGTTCAATAGCTGGATTTACGCCTTCGATGCCTTTGGCAGCAGGATTTAGGCATCCCAAGCTAGGCCTTTTCTTTGGACCGCTGGATTCACGCCTTCCAGAGTTAGGTCTCTTCCTTCTACTGCTAGACATACGATTTCCAGAGCTAAACCTTTTCGTTCAATATGTGGATTTAAGCTTTCGATGCCTTTGGCAGCAGGATTTACTCATCCCAAGCTAGGCCTTTTCCTCCGACAGCTGGATTCACGCCTTTCAGAGTTAGGTCTCTTCCTTCTACAGCTGGTCATACGATTTCCAGAGCTAGACCTCTTCGTTCAATAGGTAGATTTACGCCTTCGATGCCTTTGGCAGCAGGATTGACGCATCCCAAGCTATTTCTTTTCCTTTGACATTTGGATTCTTTCCTTCCTGAGTTCGGTCTCTTCCTCAGATATCTAGGCATATGATTTCCAGAACTAGACCTCTTCGTTCAATAGGTGGATTTACGCCTTCGATGCCTTTGGCAGCAGGATTTACGCATCCCAAGCTAGGCCTTTTCCTTCGAAAGCTGGATTCACGCCTTCCAGAGTTCCTCCGACAGCTAGAGATACGATTTTCAGAGCTAGTCTTCTTCGTTTACCAGGTGGATTTACGCCTTTGGGTGCTAGGCCAAATGCCATTTGCTCCGACAGCTGAATCTACGCCTTCCACAGCTAGGTATCTCCCTTTTGGGAAATGGGTTTTCTAATTTTGCATCTCCTCATTCTTGAATTCGATCGCTTGCCCATTTTCTTCGTGCAGTCTTTTAGAATCTTTTGCCTGGTGTTGATTAGGATTTTATCTCGGCTGGTGACCAAGCCATCTTTTACCCTCGCCATAAGAGCTTTTAGTATGTTAGAGATTAGGTTGCCTCGAAGATGTTCCATATTCTCAGCGAGGCTGGATTCGATTAACGCACGATAGGCTCCAATGTATATCCATTTGATTCTTTAAAGAAGGTAAGAGCTTAGATGATGGATTTCGTTAGCTCCATGTTGTTTATATGGTCTGACGATGCCATAGTGAGACAAATAGGTGTTCAAACTGAGGTTTGAGCTATTTTCAGATTGCTAATTTTGTTTGCTTCCGAAAACGAGGTTTAACGAAATCGGTTCCGAATCCTAGCAACGGACAACACACATTAGTCCTTAATTTTTCCTTAACGTGTTGAATTCAGAGTAATATTATTTAAATACACAGACTAAGGAAGGTAGCCCAACAGTTTCTGGTCTTCAATCTGTCCGATTGGTGATGCTTAACAATATAAAAAAGTAGCTTCTTCTTAGGTACTTTTTTTTTCTTTTTACCTAAGACTCCAAGTTGTAATTATTTTTTAAATATCGCAATTATGTTTCCTTTAACTCTTAAGACG
This sequence comes from Ectobius pallidus, assembly GCA_964059195.1. Classification (NCBI taxonomy): domain Eukaryota; kingdom Metazoa; phylum Arthropoda; class Insecta; order Blattodea; family Ectobiidae; genus Ectobius; species Ectobius pallidus. The sequence continues at coordinate 19,596,447 of CAXKWD010000010.1, forward strand.
TTGTAGGTGAAATGTTTTTGAAAGATTAAGGTTTTATTTTAGAGAGCAATTCAGGCTATATAGAAGCTTTTCGTACACTTGCAGTTATGGAAAAATCGCTAATGACTAAACATGGAATCTCTAATTTTTTTCCTATTGCTTTCCATAAGACCATGTCCACCTTATCGTTGAAAATTATACTGTACTAGCTTAAAAGGCCCGGCGTCGCCAGGGTTTTGTATTTTGTAATATGAAATTAACTTATGGAGGACTTTCGATGTTGAAACTCTAGGTCTTTATATAATATGTACGTAGAATTAGAAATGAGGAAGAACGACATATGATACTCGGACTATTCCCTCAGAAAACGCTAGATATAGCTTTTTATGTCTCATGGAGGATGTAGCTTGTTGCATTCCATTGCTTCCACACACCATGCCTGGGAGGAGTGCAAATAAGAAGAGAAGAAATTCCGGTTACATATTGACAGAAAATTGTATTTCTCACTCTCATATTACTATACAACCGTTTCTGGGCTGAAGTAAAAAAGAAATTCAATATCACTTTCATACTTTCCTTCCCTAAAACCTGGGACATAATGTAGTCTACTGCGCGCGTAGGACTGAAAATGTTCCATCCCATTTTGTCTTCTTTTAGATGCTTAGGGCCTCTGATAAACATCCCTAGGCCTATTTCTAAACTAATACAAAGCCTACAGCTATGAGTGACGTATCAGTGGATAGGATTTGTTACCGACTTCCGGTATAGCATACTCACTGGCATACACTTACGTAAGTTGTCCCTGCAATACGACCGCTTATTCTACATCAAAATGTGAAGTGAGAAAATATTTTCCATGTCGAGGGTGGAGAAAGTTATGTGACTGCTTTATTTTCGTGGATTTTATTCTCCAAGAATTATTTTCACGAATGTATTAATTACATAGTTAGTATCATAATTTGTTAAAACCCAATATTATAATACAGTTTCCAAAGCCCTATGTGAACACCGTAAACAATACTTTCGTTATGTAAACAATTGACAGCAGAACTCTCTAACTGTGCCTCATTTCACATTTCCGACTTTTCCCGTGGATTTTCCAAAAAATTTCTTTCATACAAACCTTGTCCTGACAATTACGAACACAACAACAACAAAATCAGCCAAATCGGTCGAGCCGTTCTCAAGTGATGCTCCGACTTACATTTTGGAAATTCATTTTTATTAATATAGATACCACTTCCTATGCCTCCCATTAACTGGCAGATAAGGCCATCAGAACAAAGAAGATAACACAAAACTACGGTAGCATTAAGGCTCGAATATTGGAAGAAATTCACGTAATTTGTTTTAGCGCAAGGATGATAGATTCTCACTTCGAATATCAGAAACTATACGACACATGAGAGTAAAAGTAATGGAAAGAAAAATAATGGTTGTTACTGATCTGTCAATCTGATATCAGATTTCTTTTAGTTTTAGAGGAGTGGTTGCTACTCATGGGGCTCTTAAAGGGAAAGATTGAAGCTCGAAGTGCATAGTGCTGGAGAACGGAGTTTCCTTAAGACGTTTTCCATACTTACTGACAATATTATGAAGCTGAGAAAAATCTACCTATTGCAATGGATACCATGTCATGATTTTCGAAAAATTCTTTCATATCTTTACGTTTCATCACAGTATAAGTATTAATACAGTAAGGAAACTGAGTGTTAAAAGTCCTATGACAACTTGTTAGCTGGGCGACACTAGCGCTCCATGCGGCGGTTGAGTAAAACTGCATTCTCACCATATAAAATAACTTGGGAAAATGCATAAACACATAACAAAATATGTTATAATAAGAGAAAAAAATCTTCTTTCAAAACTGAATTTTAAATTTAAGAAACAATGAAGCATGTATTATATTTTAGTTAAGATCAGGCACAATTTTTAAATGCCACTTACCTGTAACTTGCACTGCAGTTCCTAGGGCTATTCTTATTACAAGTTTTAATAACTTCAAGATGATTCTTGGAAAACCAATTATAACTCATTTTTATTTTTAAAAGTAGCCTAATATTACATTAGAATAGAAATGTCATCATTTTACAAAAATAATACAATATTACATAAGATACAATACAAAATTCAAATAAAAAATATAGGTTTCTATCAATATTTCTCAATTTCTAATACTCCAAAACTGCTTTTAGTATACAGTCGGTACAGCAGTTTTAATTAAAGAGTTCTTATTGGAATTCATAAACTGGCTGTTTTCGAAGTGTTCCAAACATAGGCGGCAATTTACATTTAAATATTTTACAGTTTTTGTTAGTAGGTCTTCTCGCCGACTATGGATGACCCATATTTTACACCTGAAATCATTACAACAATTGAAGGTAGATCGAAGCCGTAAGATACAGAAACAAAATACAATCTCAACAATGAAGTTGAGGACGAGCAGTGTGACAAACCTATATTCAAAGGTCACTCTTTAATATAATTTATAACTTAAACGTTGATTTTAAAGGTGGGAAAAACCTTGGACTAGATACGCTTCTTAACAGTAGCCTATTTTAGGTAAGCCTATTTTAGGTAAGCCTATTGCTTGCCTAGGTTTGGATAATGATGTCATGTTAGTTTACTGTCGCAAACACCTTAATGGCACATGTATCCGAGAATTTATGATGTAAGATTATGTTTTCGTCATCTTTACGCCTACATCGTGTTCGAGAAAATAAATATCGTACCGCCTGTAAAATCGGCTATGTGCACTTTTTTTTACGAAATTGAGTTATGTGCACTGATATTCCTTAGCATTGATCCTTACAACCGGGCATGTGGATCTTTGATTGTCAGGTTTGTGCAAGCAAAGAAAAAAAATCGGCTACATGCTGCAAAATGGCTATGTGCATTAGAGCTCACATAGCCATTCTTGACTGCCAACACGGCACACATGTTTGTATACATAACCGGCCCTGACATATACATTACAATGCACATAGGAAATAAGCTGCACCGCAGCAAATATTGTGTTATCTTAAGCGATCACAATACGACATCCTAAATATTGTTATCTTTAACCGTGATATAGACTGCTGACATTTTCATTTCATTAGTATCTATTGTTAGAAATTACAACATAATTAAAGATAAAAATATTACATTAAAGTAAATGTAAACATAACCACACCAGAACATGTGTCAAGAGTAAGCCAGCAGGCATACAATAAATATTACGTATTTTTCTTCTTACCTTTCTGGATCTTTTGGGAAAGTGAAGAATTGCAATTCAGGATTTCTTCCTATATTGTTACTGCAATTTATAGCAGAACAATAACATCCTTTCCAAACATGCATTGCTATAAAAATTCAAGACTCCTATTTATTTCCATTCTTCCCGCAGTAGTGATTGTAGTATTACTCAATGGCCGGTAGGATCGCATGGAATCTGCGCGCGCATGTCCGTATGGCAGAAAAACGGACTGAGTTTCTTTACTGTATTAATACGTATACTGTGGTTTCATGCTCCTTTGAGTACGAAACCACCGCCTGTTAAAAAAAAATTGTGATATTTATATATAACTTATATATCTTTACACGCTAGCGGCCGTAATTTTGAAGATATTTGAACCAAATTTTAATATGTTATTTCTAGGCCCAATAGTTCGGACAAGTTCGTTAATGAGCAAAATTGGCCCAAGGGGGTGGTCGGGGGAGGGGGTTGAAATTTTAAAACATTTTTATCTCGGCCCCTATGAAGTATAGAGGGAAACTTTGTTTGAATAAATTAGAGTACTCCCTATGGAGTTCACAGTGACACCAACGATTCGGGGGTTCGAGTGAGGGTGGGGGTGGGGGATAAAAATTCGAAACTTTTGAAACCACGTCTTGTGGAGTATCGTTGAAAAGCTCTTGATGAGTACTCTACAAACCAATAAATAGTTTCTTGATAGCTCTCATATGACGCGAGATTTTAATGTTTGAAAATAATAACACTTAAAAGAATTATTATAATATCATAATTTTGTCTTGTTTAGCGGCTTTGCTAATTTTATTCATTGCTGATCTTGCGCACGGCCTCCCAGAATATTATATCCTATTCTTGTTGTCAAAACAAATGATTGTAGGCTCTTCCTCTTTACCGAATTCAGTTCTTATTACTGCAGGTTTACCATGCCAAGGCTAAAGAAGAAGAGTGCTATGCAACGACAATAAATTAATCCAAAAGCACTTCGAAATCTACCTCCGCCTGTAGGCCTGCCTAAAGGAATTTTTTTATTTCAGCTGTATTTATACTCGTTTTAGCTACGAGGCCATATCAGGAATAGGCTACGGTATCTATGTTATGTTATATTTTATTCTCTTCCTGAAGATACAGGCTGCCAAACTGACAAAGATTAACATATACTACAATTTAGTAGGGTAGGCCATGTAACTATTGATTGTCAATAATTATTTTCTATTGTTAGTGTATTTTATGGAGTGAATTTGAACTGATAAATGGATATAATACAGAATGAGGATGATTCATGGTAAGCCTATGTAAAAATCCAATTCGGCATTTGCCTTTGTAACTGGAGAAACTGAAGAAACCCTTGTCAAACCCTTGGTCACGGGATTTGATCCTGGAACCTCCCGAATGCGAGCCCAAGACATTACGATCTCGGCCATCTCTCTCGGTACCATCATTTTTGTGGGCATTCACTGTTTCGTTTTTCAAAGGCATGGTATGTGTACAGTCTTTCAGCAAATCTTTCTATGTCCGTTCGTCCGTCATATTCCATCCAATTCTGTTTGTATATGCCTGTGCCTGTTTCATCCGCAAAACTGTTTGAACTTTTGTCTTCTGTTCTTAATCCATTAACTTTTGTATAGCCTAAAATTGATCTGATAAATCACATTGCCGCTGATTGTTGTATAAATTTTTGCTGTTTTGTAAGAATGCAGCATACTGCTGTGACGTCTACTAGAACTATTTTAGTTTGTCTCGAATAATTCCTTGCAAATGATTGGATTTACGTGTTACAATATTCCCAGATTGTAATCATTTGCTTTTAAATGCAATGCATGAATTGATCTTTGCATTTATTTCTGTAACTATACCCTGATCATCAGCAAATAACGGGTTAATTGCTAGAAATTATTTATGTTTTTAAAATATGTTTTCTTTCCATTATTTAATATGAAAACTAATATTGGTATGATCTTATTATTGTATCATAGAGCGCGGAAATGAGTAAGCTAATTCCTCGTTCAGTTTCACAATTCTGTCCATCTCCTTTTTAAAGATTTTGAAGACCTCTTGGCAGCCTTCTTGAATGTAAGTAGTTAACCAACAGGCATGAATGGGGTTTAGCAGCCTTTGCTGTAAACTTTCTGGCGAGTTTTATAAGTTCCATGTTGATTTACAGGGGCCTGGTGAATTTTTGTTTTTGAATTCGTTCAAGCCATTTAGAAGTTTTTCGATTGATATGTCTCTGCTTAAGAAAATATATTCTGCTGAACAGAATATTGTATTCAAACTGGTCTGATTTTTTTCACTTTGTGAATGTTCATAATTTTAAAAATCATATTCAGGTGACCGTGTCACTCGGTTTCAATAGCTGTTATACATTTATCTCAACTTTTCTCTTTTTAATTTCCTTACTTCTTACTGCGTACTATTGGACACCTATTCTTGGATTCTTTTTTAATGTAGATCTGTTTTGCTATTTAAATATTTTATGATGAGAATGATGATGAAGTGTTCGGCCCGGAGGCCTGTCCTGCCCTGGGACAGAGGCGTGGAAGGGAGGCCCACGGCCCGACCGAGGAACACTAGGCCGCGTAGGGTGGCTAGTTCCTTTCGCGGGTAAATATTTTAAGTATGCTACTTTTTATTTTGGATGAAATTATCAGTGATTGCGTTCCCAATTCTTAGCCTCTTCTCATTCTAATTACTTTTACGTTTACTTAGATCTTGAGGCATAATTTAATAAGCAATGCTAATTGAATATAAAATGGAATTAATTCAAAACAAATTGTTAGTAGTACTTGACAATGATTTTAGCATATTTGGTGAAAGTTTAATTCTCACGGAAAAACGTGTACCTGAATTTAAATGAGTTCGGTTTTTGCTAAAACAGAAAATTTACAAGCTGAAAGATAGTAGCCGCTTTGTAACTACAAAGGAATATAAATGAATAGGGGAGATACTGTTTCAAAAGAAGACAACATTATTTAGGTGTTCCTAATAATAAAACCCAGGTGCCATCGAATAAATTGTGGAGGCCTGTGAAAAGGTGAAGCTCTTTCTTAAACTATGAGATCTCAGATAAGACACGATTGCTTGTTGTGAATAGGATTTTTAGGCTATGTAATATTGGATTTTAAGCTACGGAATAAATGCGTAAACATGCGTTGTAAGAACTTAAAATCGTGAGAAAAAGAATATATATAATTAATGTGTGAAAATTTTTGTGTCAACTCCCTCTAGTTAAGAATTCGTGATTTCATTGGCTGAGTTGCAATTATGGCAATCGCCAATTAAATCACAGAAAATAAATGTGGCCAATAAGCAATCAGAAGAGGCGTATATTTTAGGGTAAAATAGTTAGTTAATTTTGTCGTGGTAAGGTAAAGTAACACTTCTCAAATATATCCGATAGAGTGAGGTTGTGAAAAGGACTTCTAAACTATATCCGATAGGGTAAGGTTGTGGGATCACTTCTCAGCCATGTTCGGTATGTAAAGTAATACTCAAGAAAGTTCATGTGTGCTAGAATAATTAGAATAGAGATAAAATAACATAAAGAACCAAGTGTTGTTTAGACTAGAGGTACACAACTGCCTCATAGGGAATTATAGGAATGTTTCTAGTATAGATGTACACCACAAGGCGTGCAGTGTATTAGGCTCGTTGTGGCCTAAGAAATAGACGCACACATGAATAGCTTGCAAAATAACATTAAAGGACCGTAATTATAAAATCAACATCGATATCATATAAATGAAGTATCTCTTCAGGTGTACCGTGACTTCATGTAATTTGTACTACTTGTTTAGTTGAACAATAAACTGAAGAATTTGTTATATCAGAAATGACATGTACAGGTATAGTTATTTCTATGACAACGATCGTCCAGCCCTGCTTTCCAATCATCTACCCCGAGACTGGACCATCATGCTTGAAGATCGACTGCTGCCGAGGAAAGAGGGTAATTATAAATAAGCTATAATAAATCAGTAGAGGACTTATAGCCCTTCACGCAATATTACTACCACAACTGGTGCCCAACAGTGAGGCTGTAATAACTGCGAATAATTACTCCTTCAACTGGCAAGCCCAACGTGTCGCCCGAGAAAATTTGGTATGATACCAGAAAAAAGACGAAGAATAACCCAGAGATGATGAAGACTGCAGAGAGCGACAGGACGACGAAAACGACGGAACGAAGGTGGAGGGAATAATCTACCGTAAAGAAGAGGAGAAGCAAGTTCGTGGTACACCATTGAAGACATCGAGGGACCACTCCACAACAAAAAAAATGCCAGATAAGAATTTAAATATTTTTACTAAGTGCTGAATTAAGAAATAAATATTGTTTTGTTAAAAAGTTTTAAAGTAAAATAGTACTAAAATATAATTATAGTCTTGAAATTAAAATTTAAAGAAAGTGATACTAATACAGCTATATGAATATTAAAAATATATGGATATATTCAGCACTTGGTAAAGCAAGATAAATAATCTGCTAAATTTTTTTTAAGAATCAAAATTCAAACATTATAGTGGAAAATTAACATCAGAAACATTTTTTGTAACAACATACTGTATTGTGCTTGCTATTTATATGTTAGACACTAAGAGTGAAGGGTAAATTTGTGTAGTGCATGTTGCTCAGAAATCATAAGGTAGTTAGGAAAATGGAGACCCAGATTAGTGACCTCGGGGGAGGGCAATCGTTTTTTAGTCAGGAATTAGAGGAAAATTCAGAAAATTCAGAAAATGTCCAGAGTAACTTAAATGATAGCGATATTCAGGTGGATAGCGAAAATATGAATAATATGTCTTCAGGCCAGGTATTGGAGCCGCCTGTGATGGACTTACAGGTAGGTGTTGATGAATGTGAAAATGCTTTGGGAAATGGGGCCGTCCGGTCTGAAAGCGAAAGTAATATTGTAGAAATACCTAAAAAAAATGTTCAGCAATGTAACGTAAACATGCAGACAGATATGAAGGCAGTGCTAGATACGTTGTTAGGAGAAATGAAAAAAAAAATAATGAGGAAATACAAAACAAAATAGAGGCTACTAATCTGAAAATAGAAGTGACTAGTAAGGAAACTAATGAAAATATGCAAAAGAACTATGACAGTTTGAATAAGAAATTGGACGATAATAATAAGAGAATAGGAGAGATAAATGAAACAATTAAAAAGAATTATAATGAATTAAGTATGAGAATAGATGATACTAACCAGCGAATGGCAGAAATGAATAGGCATATGCGAGAAAGCAATGAAGTTCTAGAAAATAAAATAGATAAGAATACGGAGGAGATGGACAAGAAAATAACTAAATTAACGAAAGATATGGATGAAAAGGTCGAGAATGAAAGTAAGAAATTAGGAAATTGGCTTAACCATGAAGTGCATCATTTAGAGGAGAAAATAGACGAAATTGAAGTTAAGTCTGATAGGAGTGCAGATAGCAGAGTCAATGAAGTAAGGGGTGAAATAATTAATTGCTTGTCCGCAGTGAGTACAACGGTTGATAATTTACAAGTTCAGACTACAGAATTAAATCAAAAGATAGGAACATATGAGTCAGACAGGAAAGAATTTGAAAAAAGATTGGAAACAGAAGTGTTAAATAAAATAAGGGACTTTGAAAACGGAATAAATCAGGAGATACAATTGATAAACAAAGGAATAACTAGTAATGACGATAGATTGGTAGAGGCTAGGCCTAGAAATGGGAGTGATACCAGTAAGGTCACGCAAAATCATGTAGTTACAAATAATGATAAGGGAGACATTTGTAGAAGCCCTGACGTCATGTCAACAGACAATAATAGAGGCGCGACGCCGCAGATTTGTGTCACCGAACCTAGTTGTGTAAACTTAGGATCCGTACTGGGGAATGAGCTTACATTGCCTGCTTTTCATGAAAATGGGGCCTTCAGCCCACAGACATTTTTACGAAATCTAGACGAATATTATATATTAAGATCAATCCCGGAGCAGTATAAGATGCTGATAGTCGCTAAGGCACTCAAAAATAAGGTAAGGGACTGGTTTGATTTGACTATAGATGCGAATTGCTCTTATGATCAGTTTAAACAGTTGTTTTTGAACCGATATTGGGGTGAGTCTCGAAAGGCCGAGATTAGAACGCAACTTTATAATGGAAAATATCCGCAGAGAGGGGGAGTGTCGCTCTCAGATTACTTTTTAGGAGTGGTTAGTAGGGCTAAAATGCTGGAGGAGCACTTGGATGAAAGATCGATCATTCCTATAGTAATCAGGCATTTCCCAAATGATATAAAAAATATATTGATCGTGGCTAATCCAGGAACCTATAGTAAAGTGCTTGAATTACTATCGAGTTTCGAAGTAAGCGCAAACAGTGAGTCAGTGGATGTAAATGACCGACAAAGAGAACTGGCACCGCCGCCAAGATACCGAAATGAGGGTGACAGAAGTGACAATAGGCCTACAGGCTATTGGAACCAGGGAGGCGCAGAGAGGAATCGAAATAACGGTCCACAGTACAGAGGGAACGGCCGTGGAAATTCAAATAATTACTCAAATAGGCCACAGAACCGAACGCCACAAAATCAAGTAAACCATGTACAATTCACGGGGGCAGCGCCGAATAGATATCGCAACGCAGGTAACGGAACTCAGAATAGAGGGAGGAGGCCAGTTCATAACACAGGGGAACAAAATACAAACAGGTGTACGTCAAACCCTTCTAACAGAGAGGAAAGAGATGTTTTGGACCCCCAGGCACGTGAATACGTTCAAGGTAATATAAACAGAAATGATGAATGCCAAAATGTTAGGGAGGAAGGACCTTTAAACTAACAGGTGACACAGTGGAGAGTTCGCAGTGTGTCACGAGTGTACATAAAGATACACATGGTTCAATGGACTCATTTGCCGTGGTAGGTTATACGGGAGACAATACGCCAAAGGAAGATGATATAGGCACAAGAAATGAAAATAAGTTTTCAGGAAATACAAATTTCACAACGAAACCCCCTTTAATTAGAAATAGGATAGCACAGCCTACAGTTGAAAAGTCAAGTCCCTGATTTCAAGTACAGAAGTAGAAAGATCCCTTTGCAGCTACAGAGCAGCGTTGATAAATTAATTAAGGAAATGTTGGATGAAGGAATTATTGAGGTTTCTAGCTCCACGCATATTAGTCCGGTGTGCTTAGTGATAAAAAAATGTGGAAAATTAAGATTAACTTTGGATAGTAGAAAGATCAATGAATATATAGTGCCAGATCAGTTTAGACCAGAACCGATTGATGATTTATTGGCAAAGATGGGAAATGCGAAGTTTTTTACAAGTCTAGACCTAACTGCGGGATATTGGCAGATAGGGTTAAGGAAAGAAGATAGAAAATACTGTTCATTTTTGCACCATGGCGTCTCCTATGAATTCACTCGCTGCGCGTTCGGTATGAAGACCTCGGGCAGCGCATTGTTGCGAGCCCTACGGCAAATGTATCCAGATGGACCAGGTTCACACGTGACCATGTTTGTGGACGATGCCCTTATTCATACGGGTACGTTCGAGGAACACCTGGAACAAATGGACTACGTGTTAAGCACATTCTTGGCACATGGAATGACTATAAACCCCGATAAATTGTGCCTGTTAAGAGAGGAAGTTAAATTTTTAGGATACGTAATTACAGAGAAAGGTGTAAAGGCTGATCCGGAACGGATAGCAGCTATTCAGAAAATACCGAGGCCTCACAGTCAGAAACAGGTGCGGAAAATCCTCGGGATTTTCAATTATCAGGCTAGGTTTATCCCAGCATATTCTGAGCTAGTTGCACCTCTAAGAGAGCTCTTAAGTGGGAAAAATAAGAGATTTAAATGGGGAGAGAGAGAAGAGATAGCATTCCAGGAGGTGAAAAGAGCATTCGAGCAATCCATTTTGTTAGAGCGCCCGCGTGATGACGGGCAATACATTATATATAGCGATTCGAGTTGCCGGGCAGTTGGTGCAATGTTGATGCAACAACACCCAGACGGAAGTAACCATATTTTGGCTGTTGCTTCTAGGGGATTATCGGAGGTAGAGTCGAGAGGTAGTGCGACTCTTATTGAAAGTTATAGGCCTCTATTTTGGCCTTATGAAATTTCATAGGTATGTGTTCAATCAACACGTGATTGCATACACAGACCATATTAGTCTGACATTTATGAAGAAATGTGTGTTATCAAACTCTAAAGTATCGAGGATGATACATGAGATATCGCAATTCGATATCGAAGTAAGGCATGTTGCTGGAAAGGAAAATATCTTGTGCGATTTTGTCAGCAGAATGAGGAGTGAAATTCCGGAGAGGGTAGACTCCTCAGAAAAATGTATTGACATAATGAAGGTACAAATGGTTAGGGAACCGAGTTTGAAAGTCATGTTCGAGAGGATAGGAGAAATGCAAAGAGAAGACCCGGAAATTTCACTGGTGTCGCACGAACTTGACATACACAAAGAGGGGGATGGGAAGGAGAATAATCTAAAATACATGCGTCAAGATGGGGTCATTTACAAGCTATGTGGTAGGGACGCAAAGAAATGGTGTGTTTATATCCCTAAAGAGATGGAGGTCAAACTGATTAATGCGGTACACAAGGTTTTAGGGCACTCCGGTACAGAAAGGGTTATTATGTACATTTCATCACGCGTCTATGTGAAGAACCTTAGTAAAAAGGTTAGACGTATTATAAGTACCTGTGACTTATGTCAACGGGCTAAACCAAATAACGTGAAATATGACCGTGAACCCATGACCATTACTCGCGAAGAAAAGGGGGAATTAGTAGCGGTTGACTACCATGGACCCCTTCCCTGCGGTCGGTTCGGCATGAGGTACATATTTGTCATTGTTGATGTGTTCACCCATTTCGTGAAGCTATATCCAACTAGAAGAGCAACTGCTTCAGATTGTATAAGAAAAGTGATTGAATATGACAAAGATTTCGTGCCTATCCGCTCTTTGATTTCGGATAATGGACCCGCGTTTATCAGTGCTAGATTCCTGAATAAATTAGAAAATATGGGTATCAAGGTCTATAAGATTAGTCGACTACATCCACAAAGCAATGTGGCAGAACGCGTGTTGCGTGATGTATCGATATACATGAGGGCACTGTGTCACAAAAAGCATACGTCTTGGGTACAATATTGTCCTGTCATTGAGAAAATAATGAATCACTCCGTGCATCCGGTGATAGGTATTGAGCCATTTAGGATTATTATGGGACAAGAGCCTGAAGTATTCATAAAAGGCATGCCTAATGCTATTTCAGCTGAAGGGAATGACGAAAGTATAAATGAACTATGTAAAAAGGCTGCCGACCGTATAAAAAAGAGAGCGGAGAAGCGCCGAAGTAAAGCTAAGAGGCATAAGGCTATATGGGTACCCCAAATCGGTGAAAAGATACTGATTCGGAGAAAACATCTATCTAACGCATTAAAGGGGAAATATCAGGGTATGAATCTAATCTATGATGGACCTTACCAGATAGTTCAAGTATTTAATGACGTGACAATGGAGGTTTTCGATCCTAAGAGGAATCGAATTGCAGGTCGGTTCAATCTGTCCCAGGTGAAGAAGTATAAAGAGGCTGAATAGGCCTGTAGTAATTATTGCTTCCTAGTAGTTTAAAAATTTTACACAACTGGGTTCGTAAGCATATGAATCTTATGAAAAACCTGTAAGCAAATTGATGTAAGTATGTGGTGTGAAAAATGTGAGATGTAACATGGAGTGAAGGTATTTTTTTAGAACAGATATGGGGACGTTTAAAGGCATCGGTTACTGCGCACATATATCTGCTTTTAAAATATATCTTTAGGTCAAGTGAAAATACGTTAAATAATTTGAGTGAACAGAGTGAAGTATCCTTTGTGAGTGAAAGTTTTCGGGAATCGAACCCAAGATTTTACAAAAGGAAATAAAGCTATAATAGTGTATAGTCATTTCTGATTTCCAGAATATTACAAGAGTGATGTGTACAACAAGAAGTATGGGTGATGTATGGCTTTGTTTGTACTTTAGTTAATGTTTAAGTGTTCAGTAAATTAATAACATGCTAAAATATTTTTAACAAGAAAAATGAAAGAGTAAGTTGTTATACAGGTATACTTGAAAGGGTGTTTACAACAAGGAGTTGCCAAACACTCAGGTAGTAAGTCAGATGAATGAACTTGTGTTTGTAGGTAGGGTAGTTTTTGAAAGATTGAAAAATGGTGTCACAATTCCATTTTTGGGGGAAAAGATCACTTGTCTACATAAGTCTCCAAAATAAATTGATTATTTTAAGATTCTGCACCCAACTGATCGGGCATATGAGGCATAATTTAATAAGCAATGCTAATTGAATATGAAATGGAATTAATTCAAAACAAATTGTTAGTAGTACTTGACAATGATTTTAGCATATTTGGTGAAAGTTTAATTCTCACGGAAAAACGTGTACCTGAATTTAAATGAGTTCGGTTTTTGCTAAAACAGAAAATTTACAAGCTGAAAGATAGTAGCCGCTTTGTAACTACAAAGGAATATAAATGAATAGGGGAGATACTGTTTCAAAAGAAGACAACATTATTTAGGTGTTCCTAGTAATAAAACCCAGGTGCCATCGAATAAATTGTGGAGGCCTGTGAAAAGGTGAAGCTCTTTCTTAAACTATGAGATCTCAGATAAGACACGATTGCTTGTTGTGAATAGGATTTTTAGGCTATGTAATATTGGATTTTAAGCTACGGAATAAATGCGTAAACATGCGTTGTAAGAACTTAAAATCGTGAGAAAAAGAATATATATAATTAATGTGTGAAAATTTTTGTGTCAACTCCCTCTAGTTAAGAATTCGTGATTTCATTGGCTGAGTTGCAATTATGGCAATCGCCAATTAAATCACAGAAAATAAATGTGGCCAATAAGCAATCAGAAGAGGCGTATATTTTAGGGTAAAATAGTTAGTTAATTTTGTCGTGGTAAGGTAAAGTAACACTTCTCAAATATATCCGATAGAGTGAGGTTGTGAAAAGGACTTCTAAACTATATCCGATAGGGTAAGGTTGTGGGATCACTTCTCAGCCATGTTCGGTATGTAAAGTAATACTCGAGAAAGTTCATGTGTGCTAGAATAATTAGAATAGAGATAAAATAACATAAAGAACCAAGTGTTGTTTAGACTAGAGGTACACAACTGCCTCATAGGGAATTATAGGAATGTTTCTAGTATAGATGTACACCACAAGGCGTGCAGTGTATTAGGCTCGTTGTGGCCTAAGAAATAGACGCACACATGAATAGCTTGCAAAATAACATTAAAGGACCGTAATTATAAAATCAACATCGATATCATATAAATGAAGTATCTCTTCAGGTGTACCGTGACTTCATGTAATTTGTACTACTTGTTTAGTTGAACAATAAACTGAAGAATTTGTTATATCAGAAATGACATGTACAGGTATAGTTATTTCTATGACAACGATCGTCCAGCCCTGCTTTCCAATCATCTACCCCGAGACTGGACCATCATGCTTGAAGATCGACTGCTGCCGAGGAAAGAGGGTAATTATAAATAAGCTATAATAAATCAGTAGAGGACTTATAGCCCTTCACGCAATATTACTACCACAACTGGTGCCCAACAGTGAGGCTGTAATAACTGCGAATAATTACTCCTTCAATCTTCATGTGTGGCACCAGTCAAAACTTTAAAATGTTTTCCCATTCTTATTTCTATTTCTTTATCTTCATATGTTCTTTTACTCTTTGATAATGTAGATTTTATAAAACTTTCGTACTTTATAATCTTTTTTTAAAATTTCCTTAACAGGATATTTATTTGAGTTATAGAATGGATTCCACTTTGACAATGGAATATTTAGTTTTTTAGTTATGATAGCCAACAACAGTCGCAAATGAACATGGAGTAAACACCCGCTTAAGAAATCTTTGTACGAAAACGAAAATTTATGTTTTATTACTAAGAGTTACAAGTTTCGTAATGTATTGTTTTAGCAAAATCTTCATAAGAAAGATCATAATACAAAAATGACTAAATACAATCCACCGTATACGTACAACAGGCTTGCACAGACGGACGTAGCCTACGGATAGTCAATCATCATTCCAAAAATTATTTTTCTTCGGTTCCTAAATATGTTTTCCGGGGATTATATCGATTTGGATTTTGTCTCGAATATTATAGACCTATTTTTCTATACTAAATGTATTTGAAAAAGTAATAAGGTTATAAGTTGAGAGAGAATTTTGGGCACGATGTTTTATAGCTTTATTTTATTAAATTAAGTGATTTTAGGATCCTTCATAGTTTTAAGAAAGCAAGTGTTGTACTTAAGCCTAAAATAATGCAAATAAATTCTTGAGTTTTGTCCATTCTGTAGCGATAATCTTAATGATTTATGTATAGCGTAGAGCTTTATCACTGGTACTCACTACTAAATTGCGGTATTTTGTTACCTGTTGGAGCGCTTTCAACCGCGCGGTTGAAAGCGCTCCAACAGGTAACAAAATACCGCAATTTAGTAGTGAGTACCAGTGATAAAGCTCTACGCTATACATAAATCAGCAAATAAATTTATTATAATCGAAGACTAACATATATAAAATGGAAAATAATTTCTACCGGAGCTCGATCGTGGGGCTCTTTGTTGTATCCTTGCACCTTACCTGTTGAATTTTGAGGACTCTATAATTTCGAGCTTCAATTTGGTCTCTGTAAACATTGGTTATTTCTTTGCTTCTTACATTTTCTTTTCAGTTAGTAACAAGTTTTTGCTTAAAATAAAACAAATCGGAGTTCAATATAGATATTTGTAAGGTATCCCTTATAGTAGATATGATAGACATATAAAACGAACAGTGAGCTTAACTACAAGAAATAATACCATACGTGTGACGATTCAATGGGATATTGATCCAGAACTTTATGAGTGTTGTTACCTAGCCTATAAAGTTGTGTAATTTAGATATTGGGTACAGACTACTAGAATCTTCATCCTGTGGTATACTAAAACAAGACGCTCTTCCATAAAACACTCTCAAGTGCAATGATTTCTCTGAAATGTGTGACATGCTAAACCAGGGCGTGGTGGATTCTCCCTGCTAACGTTAATGACATCCCTACTTTTTTCATTATAGCGATGTGTCATGAAATTCAGTTGTAAATCAATATGACCAGACATCTGAACTTTATTGCTCTTTTAGCTGGTAACTAAGGTAATTAGTTCTTGGGAAGTCGTAACAGACCTTAAAGCACATAGGGCGGGACTATTTCTTGCGAGGGACAAACATTATTGCAGTTCCTACCGAATGTATTGGATTTGCTGTAATAATTTTTATTATGAAATTTTTTGTGGTGATTATTTAACAAGTGAGTATAGACCTTGAAGACGTAAACAAAATCAATGTCGATAGTATTCATGAAAACTTTAAAATATTGTTTCAGTTGAACATTAGCCTACATGAGATTGTTTGAAGAGAGAAAATCCTCCGACACTAGGATTCGAACCCATAATCTTTGGCTTTCTGTAGCGATGCTCTCCCAACTGAGCTTTCCAGAGTTCGATTTACAGCACCAGTTGGAATCTCTCTCCTATGATTGATATCCTTATTGGTCGACATTGTGAAAGACATATACGTCATTTACAATATTGTGAGGACAATCATTTTGTGATTTTGTGACCGGGTCTCAAGTGTTATTGTACAATAACATTTAAGGTGTGGACAGTATTGATAAAAACCACAGAATATTGTTTAATAAAATCGATCTAGCTAAACTCCTGACTTGTTTTAATGTGAAAAGGTAGTAAGTGTAACAGAAAGCTGTCGCCATGATTCATATCAGTTATTTGTAAAACATTTCGAATGCACAAATTCGTTTTGTTACTCAAAACTGCATTAATGCTAAAAAATTTAAAGGTAGGGGTCGAACCACAATACCTCTCCTTCAGTGTATACGGTACAGGTTGAGAAAGTAAGAAAGCAAATTAAAATATATTAACCTGGCAGAATTAAGGCCTTAAGGCCTTCTATTACACTTAACCAGAGACAACATTTAAGAAAGAAAGGAACAAATAAATGTATTTATAGTTCTACAAGACGTAATAAGAATACAATATTTGTACATACATCCTAACATACATAATACTATATATTAGTTAAATTTATGTTAACTAAAATTAGTCTTTTTTTTTACCCAAATTTGTAACACTGTGATTTTAACAAAATAGTGATAAAATAAATATGCCTAACGTACTACAGGGTGCGGCATTTATCGTTTCCCATTTTCAAAACTATGTAACACATTTGTAAGCTACACTGAACATTTGTAAATGTCTTACAGTCTTGGATTTGCAATTCTGGTCTTACTTTTTTGAATATCTTGTGCTTGAGATGCCCTCCATTAACTTCTACGCATTGCTGCAATCTCCCTCGTACACTAGTCATTACGCGATGTGTGGTGCCTTGCGTAACATTTGCAATTTCGTGCTGAATTGCATTTTTAAGACTCTTAATGTCAGGGAGGGCATGAGCGAAAACTTGAGACTTCAGATAGCCCCACAGAAAAAAATCTGGTGCAGTAAGGTCGGGAGATTTGGAGGGCCATTGGATGTCACCAAACCTGGAAAGAATTCGGCCGGGGAAAGCAGCATGTAACGTGTTCATTGAAAAACGTGCAGTATGTGCTGCAGCACCATCCTGTTGAAACCACAATCTCTCAATATCCAAGTTACGATGGGTCAACTCTGGTAGGAAGAAAGTTTGCAGCATGCGATTGTAACGTTCAGAGTTGACAGTCACCGAAGCACCATTATCAATCTCAAAAAAGTAAGGACCAATAATACCCTGCGCTGCAATGGCACACCACACCACGACCTTAGGGCTGTGAAGTGGCCGCTCGTGGATTATGCAAGGATTTGCAAAAATTTTGCAAGTGTTACGCAGGCACCACACATCGTGTAATGGCCAGTGTACGAGGGAGATTAGAGCAATGTGTTGAAGTTAATGGAGGGCATCTCAAGAACATCATATTCAAAAAGTAAGACCAGAATTGGAAATCCAAAACTGAAAGACATTTTAAAATGTTCAATGTATCTTATTTCTATGTTAAATAAATGTTTTACGCGGTTTTGAAAATGGGAAACGATAAATGCCGCACCCTGTATAATGGTAGGCCTGCAATATACAAGTCACAATTTTCAGAGCAAATGTTTTTTACCTGGCAAAATTCCCGTTTAATTGATTAGATACGCGTTTTGCATAAATTTAAATGTTGATGTTCTTTGGAAAGGTAGGCCTATAGAGAGCAGATAATCATTCTGTGTTCGCGTATTTAGTAAGTAATTTGCAGGTAAATACTGAGTACGATTAGCTAAGTGATAGGGAGTTGAGGATTGGAGGATTTGAAAAATGGAATGCATAAACAATATTTCACAGACAAGGAGCCAGGATAGTCTTAAAAATACGGACAGCACAGAAAATAATTTTGCTAAACGGCATTTTGCTTTTTCAATGAGATATGAAAATTAATCCGATCACGAGTAGCTATGGATAATAACCGAATGTGTTTTTTGCTTATCTGCCCTTACCATGGAAGTACCCTAGGCGAAAGAAATATTGTGTTCAACCCTGAAATTCTATGTCAGGTTTTCATCAGAAATACACGTCATGATTTTTCAGGATAAAAAGACTGTATGTGTGCCTGTGTTTCTGTGAATAACATGGCTGGAGAACGAAAAATTACATCAAAACAAGATTTTTATATCTTGTTTAGAAATTTTTTGGGAATGTGACTCGAGGATTGGGGTAGATACTACCAGTTTATACGAAGACGGTTTTATTTTTGGCGTTTTTTCAGTAAAACGGTTGACGATTTTTTTGTACACGAGGTGCTTATACTAAGAGAGCTTAAACCTTTATTCCTAATATTTTTTGGCAAAAATTATCTGAAGGGTAGCCCTAGTTACAAGCCAGTCGTCGGTTGCACAGACTCTGTCTTGGTCTTTCATGGTGAACAGTAAACCATTGCGTGAGGCTGAGACAACTGAAAACTCATTTCTTGCTATACGGCCTCATAATTTATATCTGAGAGTGAAGTGAGGAAGTTCTATTCCCTATTCTTAGGACAGATGATGTTATTTGAGTGTAGGCCTGTCACATAAGTTTTTCTGACTCTATTCTTTAAAACTTCACATTTGCTCGTATGGCGTCAGTTTACAGGTTACACAAAAAATCATGGCTTCCTTTTTATACATTTTCATATATGGCATCGTAACAGTTTGGTTGTCTTTGGTTTTATCTCAATCCTAGGACTTCAACCGAAAGGTTCACGAAAATCGATGAAAATGTAAATTTAAATTTCTCGAAACAAAAATACCGGAATTAAATTCATTGAGTTTTATAATAAAATGGGAGTATAAAAATGAATATTTGAAAAATGAAACCTAGTTTAGAATCTGTTTCTTCTTTTAGGATATTATTTTGAAAGAGGTTTACTATTATTTAAAAGGTCAATTAGTTTTATAATCTTCTTATTAATCATTATTACAGCTTTCACTGTACTGCTTAAATTGATTATATTTTTTATTTAGTTTTGATATATAATAAATCTCCATTGATTTCCTGTGGTGGTAACTCTGTCAGGCAAGATAAAACATTATTATTATTATTATTATTATTATTATTATTATTATTATTATTACTACTATTATTATTATATTAAAATTATAAATCTTAAAATGAAATAACATATTTGGGATATTTTTACACTTGCTGAATTTTTATCCTTGGCTTTAAGTGCGAAAAAAAGTTTATGCTGGTTTTGTATGAACATTTTGCTTCATTTCATTGTACAATAACAATTAAGCTGGACAGGTTTCCTTTCTTCAATTTTAATGGTTTTACTACTGATTATTTTAATTTTCCTGTCATTATGTTTATGATCTAACTGAAAGCTTGTAATTTTTGTGTAAGTGTATATTTTGTTGGAAGATATTCTTTGTCTGCAAGGCAATCTGCGTTGTGCAGAAAGATTCATAAATAAATAAATAAGATTATGGTGAATAATTTTTTACGGCAATTTGGTTCACATTTCAGATGAAAGTTTTGAAAAACAAAAATTCAATAAGTTAGCGAGATATGGTATTCCTAATATTTGTGTTTATCGTGAATAGCAAGTCAAGCATAATGCATATAACATTTCATCGTTTTAGGGCTTTTGGAGGAATACGGTCGCACAGTTTTATCAATTCTGTCACTCCTCTCAATCACCAACACCACATTTTCACCTTCAGCCAACATCTATCACAATACTTCCTACAATGCTTACTGTATTGTTTGCAGGTTTAAATTGAACTATTTAGCTCATATATCTTTCTTTAAATTTGGACCAATAACGTGTAAGAATGATCTGAAATCGGCTATCACAGAACTGATTCACTCAATATTTATCGAATTTGCTTTATCACCTATGATAATTATATGTATTCAGATTCATCATGCGGAATAAAACAGTTCTTCTAACGGTTTGATACCCAACCAAATTAAAAAAGACTTCCACTCAATTAAATATTTGAGTTTGCATGAGAAATGAAAACCGGCACAAACGGGCGTCCCGGGAGCTTTATTCGGGACAGTGAATTATGTGATAAAAACTCGGTAATGCCCCGGTCTGGTAACCCTTTTTCTTGAACTTATAAGTACTATTTGAACCCGATTAATCGACCAATAATCAATTAAAGGCATTCGGTTAACCGATCAAAAATTTTAGTCGATCGACAGCTATAGTTTAAATGCAGTGACACTGAAGTTCTCAAAAGAACATGTTCAGGTATTGCATGGAATGTCCATGGAAATGTTATATTGCGCATGCGCTGAATTGGAAGCAGCATGAGTTATGTAGAGTTCGGAATGGGGTCACGACCACAACTTAATTTTAAGGGCTAAGAAATTTCTCATTTTTCTCATACAATTTCTGCAGTAAACGTTTAACAGTAAAGGAGAAAAACTCCTCTGACACGGGTATTTGAACCCGTGACTTCGACTTTCTGTGCTTGTGTTCTATAGTGCTCTCGTTTTCATCGTCCCCACATTGCGATTCAAACGTCGGCATTTCCTTTTGCGGCCTGCCAGATTATATTATTGTTTATGAAGGGTAAACATTAGTTTGCACTCTCAAATCCAAGCAGATGGGAGACTCTGTTGCCAAGGCAATCTAATAACAATAGTAATATAATACAAAATTTGGAGTTCATTTCGACTGAGATTGACAACGCTTCAGTACGCGGCCATTAACGAGTGTGTCCTTGCGTTAAACAAACAACAATTCAAAGACAGCACCGCTGGGGACGATGATAGCGAGATGAATGTACCAACTAAACTAGCCTCAGTTTGACTCTCCTACCTTAATTGTCAATCTTGCTGAAAATCATTTACGTCATATACAGTATTGTGATTTTACTAATTTACTGATTTCGTAATTGGGTTTCCACAGTTATTCTGCAGTAATATATAAGGTGCAGATATGTATTCAGGAACCTACAGAACATTGATTGTGTTGAACATTGCATAAGAATAGTTTAGGAGAAAGAATCCTCTGGCACTGGGATTCGAACCCATGACCTTCAACTTTTCGTGCCGATTCTGTTCAATAGAAACAATATTCTTTGAATTCATTAATACAAATGTGCTTCTTATATAGTACTGTACATTAACAGTGGAAACCCGGTATTAAAAAAAACTCAAAATCAATGTTCCTCACAATAGGCTACTATAGGCTATAGTGTTCGACATTTCAGGGTTCGGAAGAAATATAGTGTTAACCCATTCAAACATAATTTTAGATATTACGCTTTTTAACTTAGACTACCTCAAATCTACAAATCTTATTTTTATCTTTCTTTCGGTACGCTACATATTATGTTACTAACAAGACTATGTTGACAGAGTTAGTCTGTGCTCAGAAACATTGGAATGAATAGTGACTAAGAAAAATTTATAAGTAGTGCAACAATTTAAACTTTTACAAAAAAAAAAAAAAAAAAAAAAAAAAAAAAAAAGTTAGCACTCCTCCGACCCCTTCACTTAAAGGCAATCATAGGATAGAGATTCCATCCGGAGCCGTGAATCTGGGCAGCTCAGGTTGTAGAGAGTCGGCACGGAAAATCAGATGTCACAGGCTCGAATCCCGGTGTTAGAGAATTTTTCTCTTAAAATATTATCACATTATCTTAAAGCGAAAAAATCATCTTCCTGTATTGCCGCTCATTATCATTGCATGAGTGCACGATTTTTGTAACAGCCTTCAAAATTATATTGTCATTTTTACTGTTCGGAGCAGGATTAAATATTTTTGCCCTGCATATTTCGAAATAAAATAAGACGTTGAAAAATAAAACAAGACGAGATACTAAATTTAATTTATGAAACAATAGCTAAACCTATTTTTAATATAATGTATCTGGGACATGCTTACAGACAAGAAAAGTTAAGAATAAAATACAAGCAGCAGAAATGAATTTTTTCTAGAAATACAAAAGGACTTACTTTATTGGACCACATAAATAATGAGGTAATCAGAAATCAATTAAAAGTAAATGCATTATATGAAGAAATTAAACAATACAGGTTACAGCATGGTTACAGCATTTACATAGGATAGATTATAAAAGACTTCCAAAACAAATCTACAATTACAGACCTTCTGGTAAAAGACCATAACTGTAGGCCTAGAATATGGAAGAATTGCAGTGAAGACTGAGCAGACAAAGATGTCTAAACCCATGAAGTGAAGAAGAAGAAGAAAATGATGATATTTCAAAATGTTACTTTATACTTTTCTTTCAACAACAACAGAAATCATACACTTAATAGCCTAATTAGCAAACTATTTGCTAGTTACCGCATGGGACCTATCATGGCACTTCATAATCGTATGATGTGATTTAGGCATTAAACCTATATGGTATGTGAGATTAAAATGCTGTAACTACGCCTTGTCGATATGAAATGTTGTAACTCCGCCTTGTCAAGTGGTGTAAAAAGTTAAAAGATCAAATATATTTCGACTAACTTATGACTTCCTTCAGGAATAATGTAGGTAAAAATTAAAATATAGCCACGTCAAACCAACATGTTATGTGGTTATGCAGATGTTGGCTTGCTGTGAACTCAACTCCATGTAGGCCTATGTCACGAACACAGGTTTTTTGTAATCCATCACTGCAGAGCAGTAAGTAGAGTCTTTAGAGCATTGCTCATTAGTCAGTTTATTAAATTATTTAATGGACATAAAGCAGTCATTTTCGATTACATTGATGTTTTAAACTCCTAGAGACAGAATCTATTTACCTTTAAACATATGAAAATGTTGAATATAATAAACTTAATAGGTCATTGCTCAAGTAGCATAACCACTTCGGAATCTAGTCCTATAAATAAATAACGGACTGCGTACACATTGTTATGATATCAGGCATGGCATGTGAGTTTTGATACAGTTATCATAGGTAATTCCACGAAAGTTGACGAATTTATCTGATGCAACTCGTCAACTCGAGTTGGATTTATTAAGACTATTACATTAATAAAATGTAACGGATTATATAAATAAAAATTACTTTCATGCTTTGTTGTATAAAAACAAAACTAACAGTTGTCAGATCACGGCATACTATGAATCAACCATCCATGAATCGATTCGAGTTACCACTTGTAGAGTGTTTAGGCTTACATGCTTTTAATAGCAATGTTAGTGCTTTGTATTTAAGTATTAAGTACTTTTTTTTAGAGCTGCCCGCCGAGCTGCTGCAGCTTCTTTCACTACTGCACGTCTTGCCATGTCTTTAAATGTAAATTTACTGCTTCTTTGCATTGATTAGATACAATAAATAAATAAATTGTATTGTGTGATACAATAATAATAAGTACTTTATCTATAATATATATTTGTGTTATGTAATTGTAATGTAACTTTTCGAATGGTAGAGCGGAAGAGAAGGCCAAATGACCTTAGCTCTGCCAGAATAAATAAAAATACATAAATAAATAATTAAATAAATAAATAAATGTTCCAACCAGTGCCACCAATGGTGCATATAAGACATACAGTAGGAAACTTCATTCATGTAAGCTAACAGCAGAACAGAATAAAAGCACACGAACTGTCTTGTACCGAATCGAATTTGTGTCCTTAATCAATGTACATTTCTATTATTTAAAGTTATGTTGTATAAAATAATCTCTTTTCGTGCCGCTTAGTGGCAGCATCTGACTACTAATCACTAGGGCCCGGATTTGTATGTAAAAAAATATTTTTTTTCCTGATGCGTACATTCATAAAACAAAGTTTTATATCCAAATCGAGGTCCGGCAAACGCAAATTCCAAATTTTATTTCACATAAAAACACATATTTTACAAAGAAAGTTATGTGAATAAATATTTTCGATATTTTCTCCATAAATACATATTTTAGTACTTTTCCGGATTTTTACGTAATTTCTTTTTCCTGATGCTCATATCAAGGTCCGAAAACCGCAAATTCTAAATTTTATGTTACATAAAAATACATGTTTTACAAAAAAAGTTATATGAATAAATATTTTCGATATTTTCTCCATAAATAAATATTTTCGATATGTTCTCCATAAATAAATATTTTAGTACTTTTCTCCATAAATAAATATTTTAGTACTTTTCCTCATTCTCTTTTAATATTTTACAACAAAAATGTGTATCTCGAATGAATTCAACACAAGTGCTTCATTTGCAATGAGGTGAGAGTGATTCACTTGCACTTGCTTATCGGGGAAGAACAGAACCCAATCTCAACATTGCGTAGTTCAGTTAAAGAAATACAATATGTTGAAAGGCAACTTAACACTATCTCAGGTTCAAAAATAGAAGTTCTAAGAACAAAATTTAAAGGTATGTTTGAGAAAAATTGGTGGCTACCAAACCCTCTGCAAAGTCGCTCAAGTTTTGGAAGGTCAAAACATAAGTGAACTTGATCGTGTGTGTGTTAGTGATATACAGTACACCTCTTCAAATATGCAAGGTTAACATTGTGTGATGTAGAACGTTCCTTTTCTCAATGTAAGGCATTATTCTCGGATAATAGGCAAGGATCTGTGATCCATAATCTGGAGGTGACATTTGTTGCGCACTGCAACTCCAGTCAGCATTTTACATCTGATGTTTAGCTGCAATTGGTGAGTTTCAGTACACATTCCGGTGTTTTTGTTTATTTTTCAGAAAAATATATTTTTTTAGTTTAAGCACATATTTTTAAAATTTTAGCACATATTTTAAACATTTTTAGCACATAAAAAATAAATATTTTAAAGTTTTTTAGCACATAAAAATCCGGGCCCTACTAATCACTGCATACTGATACTTGCGTGTCCCGTAACGAGCAGACGATTTTATCCCGATAAAACGCCTTCCTCGCGATTCCTATGAGAATATTGTAAGATAAAGGCCGTGATTGGTCTATATCCGAGGAATTGCTAAACGTTATCGGTCAATATCAAACACTCGGCGTATGAGTTGAATAGTCAAATTAAAACAAATTACTATAAAAGGAATAAAAACCAGCCACTTTACCTTTTTTTTTCATTCATTATCAAAATCCTATACTGTATGTTGTTAGATTACTCGTTTTATTCCAGAAATAATATCGCTATGTAGAACTCTGGTTTGCCTGCAAACCCATTTCCAATCTTAGTGGAACTGGCAATGATTTTAAAAAAAATTAAAAAAAATAAGTCAATAAAGTAGCGTCATTAAATGGTTTTTGTTTTTATTGTCTGCCAGCACTGTATCCAGTTTATATAAAAATGCTCCTTTGTTGTATATACATGGGGTAAGGAAAGCGTATGACATAGCCTGTACAGTATTTATATCACTTGTGATTT
The DNA here is from genome assembly GCA_964059195.1 of Ectobius pallidus. Classification (NCBI taxonomy): domain Eukaryota; kingdom Metazoa; phylum Arthropoda; class Insecta; order Blattodea; family Ectobiidae; genus Ectobius; species Ectobius pallidus. The sequence continues at coordinate 19,622,599 of CAXKWD010000010.1, forward strand.
TTCGTGTAATTGGAAACACCATGGTGACCGTCCGATACAACACAGACACATTCCGGACAATAATAACACGCATAACTGTAAAGACAAGGTTTGTATATTTTAGCATGAGAATAAAAACGTCAAATACAGCGATAATAATGTTTCATTTAACTTATAAAATTAAGTGGTTTTAATTTCCCTCTTTGCCCTTTTTTCACACCACGTTGCATTTTTAACATTTTCCATGTCGACTTCCTTATTTAGTATTACAAGTATTGCCTTTTATTCTTGTGATAAAATTAGGCCTAATAACTTACTGATTAGGTTGTACTACTCAGAGAAGGAAACACAGAACCCTGTTTTTCTCTTGTAATTTGTCTAGTTAGACCTGCGGCATATGTACAAGATAATCTTTTCCCATTAAAAATCCGATCTTTACTCGAACGCGAAAGAATTGCAACTTTTAACTTTCTCGAAGACAATAAATGCACATTACTATAGGCCACTCTGAAGTCTGCAAGCCAATACTTTTACAAAAGCTCTGTTGAAGTTCCACAGCAGTTAATCTTCTTCACCCATAAACGTTTTAATTAATCGTGTGTTGTCATTGATAATAATTACTTCTTATTAATATTAAATGTAATTTACATCATTTTAAAATAGATTAAAATCAGTATGGCACAGTAATTAATCTGATACTTAGAAATCTGTTTCTCGTGTATGGTGGGCCCCTTTTACCCTTAAGAGATAATAATTATGAGAATGGTGACCAGTGTGCTGGGTTTACGCATACCGCTAGACTAAAATGAAGTTCCTGAATTTTTTTACATATGCATATAGTAGAACTTCCGTAATATCTATTTTTTTTTATTAATTTTTATTTCGTTATTTCGTTAATGCATTCATATTCAAAATAAAAATAGGAGCAATGGATTTTACCTCTAACCTGTACCTAAATGCCATATTTTTCAATCCTAATTTCCCATGTAATGGAGACTACTGTATTTCTGGATGGCGCTAATCCTAGTCTAAAGAAAGTAAATGGTAGAACTTATTCCAGTTTTCTTCTAGTGAGATTTGGAAATGGAATATTCTTGGATTATTCTTACTTAAATTGTTGTATTTTTTTTCATTTTAATACTGTTAATCATAATTGCAATTATTTTGATGCACCAGAAGAACTTTTACAAATTCATGGCTCCCTCATTTAAATCGAACCTTCATACTATTACTAATATTGGTAAAACATTGAACTAATTTAAAATTTTAACCCTATGTACAAAACACAGTAATATTTCATAACCTATCTTTGTTACATAGTTCATAATAAGAATTTTCTAGCCTATTGAATACGTAAATAAAAACATAATTACAAAATATTTTCAGAGTATAAATGCCTTGAGGCAGTAGATATTAATTTCAAACAATTCAAGATACTTAAATTAGAATTTATAATGAAACGTCTATGTGTAATACACAATTAAACTCTAATTAAAATGATAACTCTCCTGTTTGTATAGCAAGGAACTCTTGAACAGAGAAAGGCTGATGCAATAGTATTTTTTTTTAAATTTGATGTTTCTTTCTTTCTTTCTTTCTTTATCTTAGTTTTACCTCTCCCTTTTGGGATTTAAGCGACCCAAGCCGCCCGGGTCTTACAGGGCCGCGAACTGTCGGGAGAATGATTATCTTTGGATCACATACATCGACTACTTTTTTGACCAGATAAGGACAAATGGCCTTGGCGATGGCCTCCCCGGATGAGTGTTCAGCCCAATGCCGGGGCCACCTCCGTGACAACACGAGCACATAGGACGAGCCACACCATTCACACACACTTCAAACAAGGCGAGGATGGGATGAAGATGATAATGACGGCCAGATGATATCTGGGGACCACAAGAGCCTAAAGTTACCCGATATTTGTCTCACGGGTGAGGAAAAACCCCAGAAAAGACCCCACCAAGGTAACTTGTCCCGACCAGGATTCGAACCCGATTCAGAGTTGTCAGGAGATTTCTTGCTTATCTGATAAAATTTGGCATCCGGAGAAAGAGTTTCACTGAAGGTTATCGGTACGAAAAACAGATTTATCTGAATCTAAACTGCTGTGTGTTTACATATATAATCCAGTAATTTTCTATATTCAGGAAGGTGTTATGGTTGACTTGGCAGATCTTTTAATTTATGGAAATATTTGGCTGGTCGTTCAACTAATCGAGTGGGAGGACAAAATAATAATAATAATAATAATAATAATAATAATAATAATTAATGCAATACTAGTTTTAGTGTAGAATGTCCTTGGCTTTTCGGAATTAATTTCACACCGCTAGTTCGGGGACGCTATTGTGAATGTTCTACTAGTACAGGGGCGAAATACAAGATAGCGCTGAAGTTCGCTTCACTACTTCAACGCCCTCTGTCCATTGATCGAGAGGATTGTAGAATAACAACTTCATTTCAGTATGTGGTTTGGGAAACAGACATAAAATACATACGCCATGTTCTAACTGAAATTCAATTTAATTTCTTCGACACATAAAGTGTGTGTGGTAATGCGCGGATATTGAAATCTCGTTCATAGTAAAATCCTTATCGTACCTCGTTTAATGCTCTTGCTAACAGATGTCGTTTGAGGTTGTTTTGATAATCTACCGAGAGATGGCATCCACCGCTTCATAACCTTTTTATTGTCCTGTGTAACGCTGCTCAACCAGTATTGATTCTTTATTTAATGTTACCTTAAATGCATGGCTTAAAATCAGAACACGTAGGCTATGTAATGATGTTCTAGCGTTTCTTCTTATACCAGCCATAGTTCTGCCCTGCGGTCTTGCTATAGAAGTAATATCTTAGTAATATTCATTGTTGGGTCCTAGTGTCCGATCTTTTCAAGTTTTGACAGCGTTCGATTTGTGCATTGAATTAAGAAGGGATGCCGGCGATATTTAATTCATAATTGCTAGGTATTAAACTTGATTAACCAAGAAGAAATATTAATATCAGTTTCAAAACTATTTCTTTCTATTTTGAATTTGAGGAAATTAATTATTGAGATGGGTGGCTATAATTATTATACTTTTGTTATCTTTAAGTCGTGACTTTACAAAAAAGAGAATTATAGAAATACTTGAAAATGAAAATAGAATATTAGTATTATTAACAATTTTTAGTTTTATTAATAATAATATTTATATAATTTTAGGTCTATTGCCAATTGTCCGAATGCGTTTTCTCTTGTCATTCTGTTAACCTATTTTCTGTTTTGTTTTTCTGTTATAAGCACCCATGATTTGAATTTATAATATAATTTTCACAATCATTACAACATCTCATGCAATCCTAATTATTTGCAATTAACATGAGAAACGTAGGCATTGGACTGTAGCTTTTTTTTTTTTTTTTTTTTTTTAATGGAATGCTTCAACTCCCAAGTCCCTTGAAAATTGAAGGGGTCGGAAGAAGATAGGGCTAACCCACAAAACCTCAGTTTAGATATTACATTCTTAAAGTTTGCTTAGATCTGCAAATTTTATGAATATATATTTTGGTACATATTACGGTATGTTACTAACAAGTCTTATTGACAGAACTAGTTTATGCTCAGAAACATTGGAATAAATAGTGACTAAGTGAAAATATAAACAATAAACATTGCCTTTTAAGGAAAGCTAAACCCCCAAAACCCTTTCTGGGCTACATGAACAACTTATTAATTGTTATAGGCAAGCTAATGAATAAAGACATTAAACAAACCAACATCACAGTATTACCTAAAACACAGAATAGAGACCTCCCTAAGAGAAAGGTTTTGTTCCCTAGAAATCTGATTTTGGGAATCGTTTGCATAACGTTGAGTTTCCAAATGCCTCCTCCTTAAATGTTCGCTATAAAAGCGTTTATGGCGTACCATGTAGGTGACGTATCGTAGTTTAAACATCCACAGTTTCTGTCCGCAAAGTTGGCTTGACTATGTGAATTACTTTCTGATAACACAGTGGGCTACTTACGTTTAAGGCCGCGAATATGTTGGAGCAGACCATGGACTCCTGCTTAGAGTCGTTGGCTACGGCTCCGCAGGCCCGGGTTCGATCCCCGGTACTTCCTAGGATTTTTCTGTGGTAGGAAAGTTTGGGACGGGGTGCACTCAGGCTCGTGATTCAAACTTGAGGAGCTACGCTCCAGCATGTTGGCGTACGCGGCCTATGTCAGCGTGTTTCCTAACATCACTTGTAAACTGAGCTTTTAACTTGCTGTTACATTTTGTTTTCTTCAGTTTTCTAACATCATGAATCGACTACAATATTTTGTTTTCAGAACATTCCAAAACTTTTGATAAATCAGTCTTGTGCTCTTTCGTTAACGACCCTTATTTAGCTGACCAGTACGTGCACCTTTAATAGGCCTACTTCAAATAAAAAAAAAAAAAAAAATTAATCGACCATGTGCGCTTATGATGGATACCCCTTACTTTACCCCAGCTTTCTCTGCCATACGGTTTAGTTAACCTGGATTTGTTATTATCAGCGTATTTATTTTGTAGTGTACATTCATCTTATAGATGTCTGTTAAATTTTACGTAGCCTACTAACACTTGCGTTTTCTGTTTGCAGTGTGTTCTATTGGAATGGAGGCAACGGGGAATGGAATATCAATGCTGCCCAAATGGTGAGTTCGATTTTTGTTACTTTTACTGCTGTATTAAAAAATTATGTTTTTTGTTACATGGTTTATCAAGACCCCACAAGTAAATATTTCGTCGTAGCTACTCGCATTAGTTTTTATAGGCTTAAGTTATTCATTTAAATATTGAATTTTTATAAGTAATAAATGTCACTTAGAAGTTAATTAGCGCCCGGATTATCAGGTTTCTATTAGATGCTCTGTGCCTATATCTGAATCTTACCGTTTTTGGTCAAATTGTTAAGTGAAGTACAAAGAACTATCCCGGAATTGAACCTTCTACACTAATTAAGACAGTAGAATAATGTAAACCCACAGCTACGGTTTGGTGCATTCTAAGCTGTAAGAACGTAAAAATCCGGTTCCTAATCATAATAATATGATGTACTTTGTGTGAAATGAAAGATGTCTAAACTTATTAATACCATGAGAAAAATAGCTGATAATATAATTGTAAATAAATAAAAGTTGAAATGTTAAACAACAATCGATAGGCGAATTTAAAATCAATTTTGAATATAAATCAAAACAGAAATTGTTCGTTTCCTCTCTTGCTCATAATAAAATGTAATAAGTTTTATTGCAGATATTTTAAAACTGTCTCCGTATGTCGTAAGTACATTGTTTTATTGACAACTAGCAGATCCCCGCGGCTTCGTACACGATAATTAATTGGAAGATTAAAAAGTAAGAGCAAAATAATTAAAACATATTTATTAACACTTGCACGCGAAACATTCATAGGCCTAAACTAAACCATTAATAATTAAACAGCTAAAAATCCGGTTTTCAAATGAATTCCACGATTGGAAAGGGCCGCTTTGGAAAAAAGACCTCAGATTCGAGTTCTCTGGCCCAGAAAACCAATGCATAGTGACTTCCGTCTAATTCTATCAATATTTGTCTGTTTAGGCTTATATTCATTATCCCCTTCCGGCTATGTTGAAAATTTTAGATGTCTGCGGGCCTTGGGATTATAAACAAATGGGCCGCCTTGGAAAAAATACCTCAGATTCGAGTTCTCTGGCCCAGAGAACTGGCCCTGCGTAGTGAGTTCCGTCTAATTCTATCAATATTTGTCCGTTTAGGCTTATATTCATTATCCTTCTTCCGGCTGTGTTGAAAATTTCAGATGTCTGCGGGCCTTGGCATTATAAACAAAATAATGAATCGACCAGCGTGAGCTTATAAGCGATCGCGATGCTTTTATTTCTAAGGTATGACAAAAGTAGGCAAAGTCACCTGCATTTTATTAGACAATTGAAATGTATTGCTGAAAACTGATGCTTCGAAAGCGCAAAAAAATGCACGTTTTGACCGTTTTTCACTCATAACTTGCGAACGAAAGCGAAAATTAAAAATCCGGCTTCGAGGTGCATTCGCCCACCCTTCAGTCCATCTATGTTTAAAATTTCAAATCTCTGCGTCAGTAGATTTCACTGGGTATCGCGCACAGACAGGCAGACAGAAAGACAAACACTTTTATTATTGTAAATGAACTGAAATTATAAGTTATGAGCCTCTTGGTGAATGTTGTGTGTTGTTTATCTGTCGAGGAGACCCTGCATCGAGTTGTCCTTCACGGAGTTCTTCATCTCCCGCCCTTCCCAATTTTTGTAAGACCTTCGAGATGGGAGGTTAAACACGGGTTAAGAAAAAATCTAAAAAGAGCAATACAAACCGCACTTATGTAGTAATTATGTAATGAAACTGATGCGTCACTCAAATTGCTTGTAAAAATTGGATCAAAGTTGGCTTACACTTCTGTGTATTTCCTTCCCTTCTAATTTAATGAGTAGTCTCAAAGAGTTAATAGTACAATTATAGAGATTAAAAATAACGACCATACAGTGTTGCAGTCATTAAGTATTATCGAGTGTGTTGAAACTGTGGTAGCCTACTAAAAGTATTATTAGTGTTCATGTAATGACATATCGTCAGCTGAGTAGATCTGTTGGGGTGTATAATTCCACGTTTCGCTAAACGTGAAATAATGTATATTTCCCATTCTTAGTTTAGGTAGCCCTACGCATCATATGCTTATAGTGCGAAACCATTTTCCATCTCTGTATACCGAAAGATATGTTTTCTATACCACATTACATACCAGTCTGCTCAGTAGCCTATTCGTACCTTCCTTGTTTTATCAAACTTTACGTTGATGGATATGGTACACTCCAGTACTTAGGGGAGGATTTATTCATGTGTTCACACACGTTATAAGTTTTCGAAAATATAGATGAATAATCATTAGTTTTAGGCTAATTAAGCACTACTGGGAATTTCTAGAACTCCTAAAATTGCGTGTAATATAAATTTGTGCTGTCGGTTGGTGTTATGACATTTGGAATGATAAGAGTTTTAAAGTAAAGGTTGTTCATATAATTGACAGGAAAATTATAATTTATCTGTCGTCAACGTTTCTCGACGGTACTAGCCTATATTTTCGTCACAGATTTTTCTACAACTTAATAGCAGCCTTGTTAAAACAAACTGCTGTCAATATCGTCTAAAAATGTTGCTTCCATCCACGTCATAGTATCTACACTGCAGGTATAATTGGAGGCATTGATACGCTGTCTTTAAAGCGGTATTATGTGAGATGCTTCGCCAGGATCGCTAATATTCGTGACATTCAACTGATACTCTTCCGATTTTTACATCCGCAGGAAAGGACGATTCACTTAAAGAATAGAATGACTGATGTATTTTCTTCTTTATGTAGTGTGAAAAATCTAAAAATCATATTCTTACTTGACGCAGTCCTCTATAGGCTTATACCATAGAGAGAGATGGCCGAGGACTCATGTACTGTCTCCAGATGAGAAGAATGCAAGCTACGGGAATGCAGCGCATTCCCCATTTCTCTACCTGCAAGCGGGCTCGTCCTAATCTTACGTAGGCCTATTTCAGTCAGTGAGCGGGCGTGAAAGTTCGGATTCCTCCCCATCACAGCACGCCAGACCAAACGCGTGTAACTTAGACTGTTGCTATGACGCGGGGGACTGAGTCCACACTGTACCAGTAAGTCGAGTTTTAACATAAATACACGTTTTGATGTCTCCTGAAGCCAAAAATACTGTTTTCGGAAACGTCTGTGTGTCTGTGAACAGCCTGGCTCCAGAGCATAGAATCGTATGAGAACAACATTTTTTATTTTGGTCAGATACCTTCCGCGAATGTGAAACGAAGATTGGCGACAACTTTCTCTTCTTTTTAAGGTGACTTGAGGTGAAGAAATTTTCGTTTTTCGCAATTTTCTAGAAAACAGCTCTAACGGTATTCTTTTATTTGAAACATTAAAAAAATCTGAAGGGTGGTTATAATGCGTGCTCTTTGTAATACGGCCTCTTGTAACGCAACATCGTAGGCCTATACCCTGGGGATGATACGAAGATTGGTGAATACTTTCTCTTATTTTTAAGGGACTTTACATGTCGAAAATTTCTTTTGTCGCGATTTTCTCGAAAACAGCTCTTGCGATTTTTTTTAAATTTGACACGTGGGGTGCTTATACAGTGAGTCCCACGCAAGAGTTGGCCAATGACGCGGGTTTCTGCGTCGCGGCTGGCACAGCTCCAACTCCCGAGCGATCGGGTGAAACCCGCGTCATTGGCCAACTCTTGCGTGGAACTCACTGTACTAAGAGCTAAAACTTTATTTGAAACTCTTTTTTAAAATTATCTACGCCATCTACTTTAAATGCATGCTCTTTGCAATATGGCCTCTTGTTCTATATCAGAATGTGAAGTGAGAAAAATATATTGGCCATGCTTAATATAAAGAAAATTACGAGAGTGTATTAATCAGATTTTATTTGTGTTATATACCATCGGGGATGGGATGTGATGTGGTGACGACATTCTCTTCATTTTTACAACCAATTTACATGAAGAGAATGTCATGCACAATAATTATATTATACTAAAAGGCTAACTTTTATTTGGGCAGAGAGAGTCGTGTGAATTTCACATCAATTATTTTCTTTTGCGGGTACTTTTTACATTGTGACATGGATAATTTAATGAAATAAGTTACTAGTATAAAAGCGCTATTTTGAAAGTGCGATGTACATTAAATTCAGATGCATGTTGGAATTTGATGTTCTGATGAAAAGGTTTTCTTAATCCATTATTCATTAAGGTTATTGAAAGTATAATTTTCTGGTTAGTTTCTTTCGGTAATGATTATACTAGTATAATATGTCTGGTTAGTATTCATACGCACTAAACAGATTTTCTTCAACATGAAAAAGATTTTGGCTTCAAGCGAGGCAGTAACTACATAGCAAATACACTGCCAATTCTGTTTAACTGACTACATAATCTGTTTCGAGTCAGGTTCAGAATATATGCATACGAAATGTAGTGAGAACTCTGCGAGGAACTGTTGCGAAGAGATATGCTTGTTGGTTCGTTCTACTTGTACGCATAGAATTATGTATGGAAGCCTTTATATTTCCTTGTTGGATGGCAACATACGCTAATTTACTTGCAGATGAAAGGGAATTATTTCGTGCAAGATTGCTACCATTATACTGTAGAGACAGACATTAGTACCGGTAATACTTTATGTATATTATACAGACACGTTTGCATCCATCCACCCATTCGTGTAATTATATTATTTTTAAATTTGGTTTAACTCTGAAGTTCATATCGCGACATAGAGCATTCTAACAAAGTCGATTGATTCAGATTACGGGAGGATGAAGTGTAAAAAATAAATTACATCATAGGAAATTCTTCTGGCACCAGAAAAATTTGTCTCTTGAAAAAAAAAAATGTTCATAAGAGTAATAAAGGGCATCAAAAATACTGAATCTTGCAAACCCTATTTTACAGAATTGAACTTTACGATCTTGACACAGGGTGATTCAAAAGTCCCGATCCAGTTTCAAGAAAAAAAACATTTATTAATGGCAATACAGATCCATCCATTGCATCTTTCGGATGTGGAATCAATGTAATTCAACAAGACCTTCCCGCATATCTAGGCACAATCTTTACAACTCCACAATTGATCTGAACACTCGTTGCAAAGTTTCTGTTATAATGGTTTCCACAGCCACTTGAATTAGATTATTTAGTTCCGGGATACTCCATCATCAATTAGTAAACCTTTGATCTCATGTAGTCACAGGCAAATAAATCCAGAGGCGTCAGATCAGGTGGGTGGGGAGCTAATACCCTAGGCGAGACCCGTACAATCCACTTGTGAGGAAAGATAGTGTTCAAACGGTCAAGTGTAGCTGTTCAACACCCCATATCATGCCGTTGTGGCAGTTTATCAGTCTACACACACGGCACTATGATGTTCGAGGACTATGTTCAATTGTATCCTGTTCTCAGAAATTTGTTAATCAAGATCCTGACATTTTCTCTGGACGAGCAGATTTGTGAAATTTCGGCCAAAACATTGCCTGGCCCCCAGCGTAGGTTAACCCTTTCACCCTTCTACAAACTATAGCTATTTTCTAGTCTTTAGTGAGCATAATCAATATTACATGTAAAAGAAAATCATTACACTTCAGTATCATGAAAATAAAGAGGGATTTTGAGATAGATTTAGATGGTAGACCTTAGGTAGAAATTATAATCTCTGTGGAATTAAAGTGTTCTAATAAGCCTATGCTTCTGTTAATTGAAGCTAGTTAGGCTATAGCATAAAAAGTTATAGAACAAGGAATGCAAATTTGTTATACATCTGTTACTCTAAAATCTGTATACCGGCAATCTATTTTTTATTTTTATTTTCCCTACACGTGTGTATATCTGACAATTACAACACTCAAGTTATATTGAATTATATTATATGATGTATTATTTTCATTATGTTATAGTTTACTAACCGAAGCGACGTCGTGTTTTAATCTGATCGTTTGGCAATTAGTTTGTAAATCTATCTATTATGCAGTTACGATTGTTCGATTTTCTTCCAATTTGGCACGAACGTTCCTTGAAATCATTAAAAAACGACTAATGTGTAAGGATTTTTATTTTTTATTCCGTTTCAATATGGTGGCCATTTTAATGGTTTCTTATCGTGTAATGTTCAGTTTCTTTCAACGATTCTAGCTAAACGGTTCATGCAATAAGAATTCGAAATTACCTCCACTCTCCAAATCTAAATTTTTCTGCAACTTTCTTCTAGTGCATTTTGACGTAACTCTAATTGTTTACCAGCATTTCGTCTGTTTGTCAATTTGTTTGTTATGAAGTCATGACCAGTCACATTGTTTGATTTTTCCAGTTTGGTATGAATGTTCCCTGAAATAATAATAAATGACGTATAGGCCTATGTAAGGATTTTTATTTTTTTATTCCGTTTCAAGATTAATAGCAGACTTTTTACGCGACATTTCCTGTTCATAAAACTACTAATGTATTATATCATATTTTATTCCATTAGGTCATTTAGTTCTATCCATTCGGCGTTGTACTTATTCATTCATACTGTAAACGTGCTGTAAAGCGTGAGTAATGAAATCAGCTCAACACCTTATATTCTCAAGTATATGAAACATTCATACTTTAAAGGAATTATTGATAATGCATAAATTATTTCACCGTATTCACATGAAGATAGATTTAGTTTTACATTTATTCTAAGCTTTGTGGAATGTTCACCCTCCTCTGAGGGTAATGTATGGAAATTGCATTTCCTAGTCATAAAGTTGCGATGTAATATGAAAAACTCATTTCCATATAAATCATTTTCGTTTAACTATTCTTGATTTATGAGTCTGCGATATTAATTATATTTCCTTACGAAGTTTGAAAACATTAGAGAGTAGTTGATACATTATTTTAAAACTAACACATTAATTAATGCAACTATCATTAACTAAATAATTGTCTGATTAAACCGACCTCACATACGGGATTTCTCATATTCGTTTGCCGGAGATAGCTTCCCTTTCAATTCTAATAACTCTTCATTATGGATTATTTCTGAAGGAAAGTACCATATAAAGGCTTTGCCTACGTTCTAGGTTTGATAGTTAGACCATATTAAATATCCATCTAGTCCTCGTCTCCTTCCTCCTATACAAGGCCTAGGGCCTCTTTATTTCGCACATTACGTGATGGTCTATTACCCATTTCACGAATGGTCTTAGGGGTGATGGCTAATCGGACCCCTAAAGGATGGTGAAGATCCAACCATTGTGAGATCCATTACAAGAAAATTTTACAGTCATCCTTTTACCGAACATCCTTTTTTACATCCTTTTTTATTTGTAATATTAGTATTCTTATTGCATAACTCTGATTCTAAAGAAAAACGTTCCTTACGAAAAGAATCCACTTCAAGAATTTTACAACTAATATTTAAAAAATCTGTTTCTAAGATAATTTAATAATCGTGAAGTTGCAGTAAAGTACTGTAGGCCTACGTAAACGATTCCAATAGTGAATAATTCGCTGAAGTCTGACAACAACAACAAAAAATCAACATGTCAATCTAGCCCCGATTTCTGTCAAAGTGATTCCCACCCAGGCTAAAAGTTGTCCTGGTTCACCCCTTTCTTGCTTGCCAGTTCTCACCTCTCATTGCTAGTGTTATTATATTGCTATTGAACGATTTATAGTTTTAAATCTTATCAGCCAAACTATTTTTATAGTTCATTATAGGAGAGTTGGGGCATAAGTCAAGACGATTTTTTTGTGAGAATACCAGCGCATGTGGAAAATGTGAATTATACACATGACAGGACAAAGTATGAACTATGTGTATGGACATAGAAAAATAGGCCATTGTGCTTCATATATTTATTATACGGTAGTACATTATACGGTAGTACATTGATAAATTTCATGTTTACTTTAAGTGTTAATTATGATTAATAAATTGATAAATATTCCCCTTATTCCCTCAATCTATATACTTAGACACAACTACTTGGTATTACTTTGAAAAACATACATAAGGATTTATTGAATTGAACAATATAAAACAGGCCTATATGTGTAGTGTTCACATTTACGACTAAAAAAACAATAATAAAAATTGTCAATAGAGTATTTTTCACTCATTATCTATTGAAGGTCGTTAAAAGATAAATTTGTTGATAAACTATTCAGCAGTGCTGCGTAACCAGTCGTATATAAGTCACCAATCAGCAATTGCACAGGTTATGTAAGCATTCACTATACAATGATGTAATTAGGGCACTTCACTTTTTGAAAGAATGGCTATTTCCAAGAAAGATTGTCCATGGGAATGATTTCATTCAGTAGTAAATATTTTAGCAATACGACTATCAAAAATAACATATTACGTACGATCACTTGCTTATAAGTGCACGTCATAAAAAGTATTTCATACAAGTTCACTGTGTATTTTTCATAATATATGATGCACTAGTTACTAGTTCAGACGTAACACTTCATTCGTAAAAAAGCCTCTTCTGTGTGTAAGGCAACTTAGAAATGTCTTGTTTGTGAAATCCACAGATGTTTATAGTAATCCCAGGGCGTTGCGTAGTCGATGCAGTATAGGAAGATGCATTTCGGCAAATCAGGTTTAATGCCATCTTCAGTTCCTGTTCATGAGAAACTTCATTGCCTTCATTAAGTTACATAGTGAGTGCTTACATAACCTATGCAATTGCTGATTGGTGACATATATATATATACATACACACACACACACACAGGGTGTCTTCTATCAACGTTTAAAACTCTCCGTAGCGACGTAGATGGCATTGAGACAAGTAATTTGATATAGGACATGTAGGGTCGCAAATGTCGGGAAATACCTTAAAAATTAAGGACAAATGTGAAACATATGACGTCACCACTGACGACACACCTCGAGCTTCCGGGCTCACTCCGGCGCACATCGTTAAGCATTCAGAGCGACGGTCGAATATCACAACACTGTGGCTCTGTGTCTTACGTGTGCGACTCGAGCGCATGGGGTTGAAGGTTCCCCTGGGTCTGACAACTAGCTTTTGTTAACAGACTGATTACGATAAAACTAACTTTGTGTGTTACCAAACACACGGTACTGGTACTGTATTTTGTCTGTTGACTCTTCAAAAACAAAATAAAATATAGTACTGTATGAGAGACAAAAAATTACGGTATTCCTGAACTTTGCATACACCTACTTAACAGTACTCTCCTGTAAGTAATTATTGTGGTCTAATGTTGAAGCAAAACAAAACATGTTATTTTTTTGTGTGGCAGATCTGTGTTAACAGACTGAGTGCAATAAAAATACATTTTTGTGATACAAAACGCACATTTTCGTTCTTTTATCTTTCTATTATTTCTTCAAATTTAATCACATGAAATACGAGAGAAAATAAGTAACTGCTCAACATTGTTGCGTACATCTGCTTGACAGTACTGTACGTAGCCTAATTGTTGTCTAATGGTACATAACAGAAAAAGAACATTTGCTGCACGTGAGCGAAGAAAAAGGTTTGCTGGCACATAAATGACTAAAACGAAGCAAAAACAAGAAAAGCTAGTTGACAGACCCAGGGGAACCTTCAACCCCACGCGCTGGAGTCGCACACGCAAACAGAGCTACAGTGATGTGACATTCGACCATTGCTTTGAATGCTTAGGTGTGCGTCGGAGTCAACGAGCCCGGCAGTTAGAGGTGTGTCGTCAGTGGTGACGTCATATGTTCACATTTGTCCTTAATTTTTAAGGCATTTCCCGACATTTGCGACCCTATGTGTCCTATATCAAATTAGTTGTCTCAATGTCATCTTACGTCGCTACGGAGAGGTTTAAACGTTAATGGAAGACACTCTGTATTTAACGACTTGTTACGGAGTACTGCTGAATAGTTTACGAAGGAATTTATTTTTTAAGGACTTTCAATATATATTGAGTGAAGTCTACTCTATTGACAATTTTATCATTGGTTTTTTAGTCTTACATGTGCACACAATCACACATAGGCCTATTCTACATTGTTCAACTCAATAAATCCTTATGTGTGTTTTCCTGTGCAATTGCTGATTAGTGACATGTATATATATAGGCCTAATGTATATATGTATGCATGTATATAACACTGCTGAATAGTTTATGAAGAAATTTATTTTTTTGAGGACTTTCAATAGATATTGAGTGAAATCTACTCTATTGACAATTTTTATCATTGGTTTTTTAATCTTGCATGTGCACACTACACACATAGGCCTATTTTATATTTTTCACCTCAATAAATCCTTATGTGTGTTTTTCAGAGTAATCCCAAGTAGTTGTGTCTTTCATTCTAAGTATAAAGATTGAGGGGATAAGGGGAATATTTATCTGGTTTCATGTTTCACACTCATTACAGCACAGCACTCATACCCGTTCTAAAGGCCTGCAACATTCACAATGCGCTGCCAACGATGTGGGAGGCGCTGAATACCATTTGCTTAACCATTTTCCTCCCTATGTGTGAATCTGGTCATCTGTTGCCGCATAGCATTTGCAATGTCCTCATGTGTGGCAAACCGTTTACTACTTAATGATTCCTTTACCTTGCGTATGAGGTCGTAGTCACATGGAGACAGGTCAGGAGAATATATGGTGGGTGATGCAGTTCTTCATCCATCTGGTTTCATATTGCTTTCTGCGCTCGTACAGGCCATCCCAGCGCCATTTGACGTTGTCAACACACTAAAACTGGCTGTCTTCCTCGCGACCCATACCATTTTGTGCTCCGATAACAGTTCGTCACAAGAAAAAATAGTTGCCATTACTTATCCCCAACCCTCGTGAAAAGTACATTGTTACGTGTCCGGATAATTCTTCTGGGTTTCAAGGCCGAAGTATATTACGATTAATTTACAAAGATACCATACCATAAGATATCAACATATCATACTGTCAGATTATTTGTAGAAATTTCCCACAATCGTCAAATTCGTAAAATGATATTGACATGCAAAGTTCATGTAAAAAGTATTTGTACTGACAGGTGAGAAGCATGGATTCCTGCAACTGCAAGATTCCTAAATTTATTTACTGCTCAAAATACGTTTATTGCCACGCATTATCAAACCGAATTAATGAAAACCTTTGTTGTTCATTTTTATAATAATTGTTTCACTGAAAATAAAATAAACGTTAAACCGAATGTTGATCTGGTAAAAACGAACAAATCATTTGGATATTTCATTTGAAGATTAGTGATCATAGAGTGGTTAATGAAATAAGAGTATAGTGCGATGTCCGGGCCCCGAAACATTTTGATTGGCTCTAGAGGACAGCTAGTCAACGGTCGAGCCGCCACAAACATTAGTATTCGTAACTAAAGTAAACCAGGAAAGCTCAGATGTATCAATTTCTGTCAGTAGAAATAATAGTCGAAATTACTGTTCTTACTAAAGAGCATGCTTTCATTTCCAGAACTTCTGTCCAGCTGTTACTTTATTATTTGTGTACTTACAGCACATTTTGTTAATTAATACTGTGCTTATTTTAATGGACATAACATGGTGCTACAATAATATTGCATGGCTACACCAGGGAATGTAAAGCATTCTACACTACCCTAACAGAACATATATGAAATAGTCAATCACTTTAATATTGTAGCACGCTCTGATTGATTCATTTCTTGATAACGATGTCAGTGTTAATACATATAAATAATTGATTTAAAAAATTCTAACTTGATATAATATTGTGCATTTTATCGAAATGAACGGCTACCGATATCTGCATTATATTTTAATGTGAGAATTTTTCAGTTTAAACGCTCCTCACTTATGTGCAAATAATAGGCCATATGTAATTCCTGACATATTGTTTTCAGATTGCATTTAATTCATTCATAACCTATATGGCTGCTTTAAACCTTCAACCAACACGTCAGTGAATCTTAGGCCTACACTTATTTCTATATTATTGCCAGCGCATTTTGTAAAATCATTACATGTTTTAAGAATTTCTTATATCAGTGTAGGCTTATACGAGTATGAATTAAAATTAAGAAGAACCACTATAGCTTATTATTAGGGTTGTTCTATGAATTGCGCTGGTATGTACTAATTTCAGTCCAAAAATAAGTTTCTATAGATATACAATGTTAATATTTTACCTATTATGAATTAAATTTTTCCCAAGTTTGTAAATGTATTTTAAATAAAATAGTTTATGCCAACAAAATTCAATATCATTCGTGTTATAGTTTTGTGTCTGATTGATGCACTACACAAAGGAAAATAATTTAAGCTTAATAAAAATAATCATACCAACATTATGAATCTTGCTAAATTATAGCAGCACGAATTGCTACTAGTGACGTGGCTCACGCAGCGGGCCCGGGTTCGATTCCTGGTCGGGACAAGTTACCTAGGTGAGGTTTTTTTCCGGGGTTTTCCCTCACCTATGAGACAAATGTCAGGTAACTTTAGGCCCTTGTGGTCCCCGGATATCATCTGGCCGTCTTTATCATCTTCATCCTCATCCTCGCCTTGTTCTGAGTGAGTGTGTGTGTGAATGGTGTGTATCGTCCTATGTGTTCGTGTTGTCTCGGAGGTGGCCCCGGCATTGGGCTGATCACTCATCCGGGGAGGCCCTCCGTGTCCTTGTCTGGTCAAAAAAGTATGTATGTGATCCAAAGGTAATCCCTCTCCCGACAGGTCGCGGCCCTGTAAGGCCCGGGCGGCTTGGGTCGCTTAAATCCTAAAAGAGAGAGGTAAAACTACGAAAAAGAAAGAAAGAAAGAAAGAAAGACATATTACCAGAATTAAGGGAATCAAATTATGCTAATGAAGGAATTTAAAATAAATATTTCGTAATGTTCATTAATGCCTTATTTGTATTAGAATTAAGGAAATAATTTTATTTCTATCGTGTCGGTAATTTCAACATTTCCACAGATTGAGAATTTAAGAGTATTTCATCCTGTATAAACAAAGACCCACCGCAGACAGAAGTTGGTTTGGTCTTGCTGAGAAGCACGTGCATGTGAGGGGGAATTATATCCGGTTCATTTATCTGGAAAATTAGAACTGACGCATTCAAGTGCTTCGACATGTATATTAATACTTACTGCTCCAGTGTTTACATAGGCTACGAAGCATGATTTCCTTGAAAATTCAAACTATTTTAGCCGTGTAACTTTACAGTGGTTGTTACAATAAAGTATCAGATTCCCCGAGGCAAGCTGTTATTAAGGAACTGTTTATTTTTGGTACTAAAGTGTGTTATGCATGCGCATTCTTGGCACTTTTCATACATATATGATTTATGCGTTGAAAGTCCCTAGGCTGCTAATGGAAAATCCATATAGCCTAGGTCAGTCAACTGCTTTTCGCTTTAAGCGGACGTATGTATTTATTACTTAATAATATTTAAAAATTACGATTATCAGGATGTAACTAAAAGTTTATGATTGTGAAAGGTTAATCTTACAGAAATAAAACAGACTTTGATAATCAATATCATGTTGCCGCAAAGATACGCTATACAGCTGCTACTGTGATATTTCATGTATCTCGTTCTCCCCCTTTTTTCCTCTCCCTTTCCCTATAGCCAATCATCATCTATCTCCCCTCATCTTTCTTCTTTTCTCTTTCTGCAGTCTATCTAATCTACAGCTGTTCCGGCCGAAGCTGTTGCGTCGTGTAAATCTAGTATCCTGTTATTTAGGCCTACATATTTTTTCCTAGCTTAAGAACATTGACTTTGGGGGGGGGCAAGCTTCTTACCATGTGAGCCATTGATAACAAGCTAAGTTATTGCGGGATAGATAAACATGCAAATTTTGTTAAGAGACCAATTTTAAAATTGCAGTTTGAGCCACTTTATAATGACTTTAGGGAATTAAGGCTATTTGTCAACAAGACGAAAAACTGAAGTAATAATGCAGTTTTAGAACAGAAATTTCTGACCAGAAATTGTAAAAATTTGATTCTGTGACGGTTATCCCGTCCAATTCAGTCTCATTGTTGCTGCACAATGTACTCTTAAATATCTTCTGTTTTACCAGTATCTAGATTACTTTACTACTGCTTTTTATATTATAAGCCGATGTGCTCATTATATTCTTGTTGGCAATTGTATAAATGTTACTGCTAAAGGATGCAGCTACCACCTATATTCTATATAATGAAAGCAAATGTTTGTCCGTTGGACCGCCTGCGTGGTCTCGTGGTTAGCGTCGCTTGCTACGGCTCCGTAAGCCCTGGATCGATCCCCGGTACCTCGGATTTTCCTGAGGTAGGGAGGTCTGGTATGGGGTGCACCCAGCTTCGTGATACAAACTGAGGAGTTACTTGATAGAGACGCAGCGGCTCCAGTCACGGAAACCGCCATTAACTGCCATGGGTGACGGCATGCTGACCACATTTCCCCAATCCTCTCATCTGCCTATGGTGGATGACGCTGCGGTCGGATGGTAGGCTAGGTCTCTTTAGGATGTAGCCTACCTGGAATCCAGGTCTTTAATTTTCGCTTTCGTTCATGAGGTGAGAGAGGTAAACTGGCGGAGAATGTGAATTTTAGGGCATGTTAGCGCACAGTAGATCATGTAGGCCCAATTTATTGTTGAGAGCTTAGATTTTATTAGCTCGCTCTCTTTGATTAATTTGTTGTCGTTGAATATGTAGAAGGTGAGTTACATTTATTATGGTTGGAAATTTTTAGGTACACTTCATTAGTGGATTTCCTATGCGCAATGAATATTACGTAGATACTAGGCCTACCATTCAGCCTCAGTAGCATAAGATCTGAGCGTTATTGAAACTTCATTCTTAAAGAAAATGGGATTTTGTCCATTAATAGGAAAAGTCATGTCATTCAAAAGTCAAACACACGGTTTCCTTCGACAGACGATTTTTTTATTATTATTTCATTCACTTTTAAGCTGGATTTTAAAATAATTATAATTAGGCAGTGTTTGTATTACAACTAAATTTCAGAAGTAACATTTTATTACAACACGATTCTGAATTAAGAAACTGATACGGAATAGCCTATTATTGAAGTTTTCATCGTGTCGCGACTGGGCATTCTGCGGGAAAATAGTAGTCATTCCTCGAATCGTCTGTAGTTCTCCATCCTCTTGGGTTTTGCTACGAGTGTCAAATCAAAGGACAGTCACTTAGAATTGTAGGACTTGGTCTTCAGAAACCGTGCTTCTACCATGATCAGTTGTACATGGCTGTTCAAGGATTGAAAATGAAATCAATATATACGTCGTAGGTGCAAACGGAAGGACACTGTACCGTGAAGCCTAAGAGAGTTTTCTTTTTAAATTTAATGTAGGATCTTTTATATTGTTTCACTATTACTTGTACCACCACCAATCGGTATGCTAAACAATGCAAGTAACAATGCAATTTAAAATAATACGATGTGATTTATGCAATTTATGTAGAAATAATGTCAGTGTTAATAAAATCATGTTTTAATTATTTGGTCGCTAAAAATATTTAAAAAAAGATATTATGTTATGTTTCTATGCAGGTGTGTATTTTGTTTCTTAATGCCTGTCAACTTATAAAGTTGACGGTCTTATTTTGAAATCTGCTTGAAGATTTGTGTTGTGTCACACAGAAAATGTTTTCCCTGAACCGACACCAGCTTCGTTGTGTTTTGGTTTAGGCAGCCTTTTATCTTTACAATATTCGCTAGCTAAAGAACAGCCTTGAGGGCGTTTTCTATTAAATAGATGGGATGGTTGCAGCTGGATCGGCCTGGGAGATACCACCCCAGCATCCATCGATCGATACGTGGTTCGTTGCCGCAGTGCTTTCTTCACTTGTTTTATCTGTAGTGCCTAATCTTGCTCTTCAATCCATTAAAAAGAAGATATATTTTTGTTAGTTACTTTCAGGTGTATGTATTTAAGGGTCTAAGTTTCTAATCCTTTGCAGCACCTGGCACCGAAGAGAACATTGTACATAGTATAACGAATAATTTTCCAAGTGATCGTCCTTCAATAGTGAAAGCTGCTTGTTTTAATTCAGCCTCAATAGAAAATCTTTGAGTTTTATCTCACTGATTAAATTTATATCGAGGAAAACTTACAGTGAGCCACCTAACTCATAATGTAATACACCCATAATACTAAATTAGAGTCAGGTTTAGATTCTTCCTTGTAATCGTCATTTCGTCTCCGATAATGTTTAGAAAGTCAAGAGGACAATTTGGCTGGTTATGGCTGAATAGTAGAGCATATGCACTTAAAACAGGACATCCTGAGCTCTCGGCCTCTGAGTTTGCTTTGAATTTTGACCATAAAATCAGGTAGGGCCTACACTGTTTATATATTAAGCCTTGTGATAACTAGGAGGAAGGTCAATTCAATAAGCTTAAACCTGATGTATTGATAAGATCGGTAAGATATAGGGCAGTATGTAGAACCATGGTTAAACCCAAAATATCAATTCCAAAATATAATAAAATAAATAGGACTTCGGCAAAAATAAATAGTGCAACATGACAAAATATTACTTCGTTTACAGCACAGAGAGCGTTTAAATGAAGTAGACTAAATTAAATGCTAAATCACTAAATCTTACGCTAGAAATACGTAACTTTTTTAATAGAACGACAGATATAGTAATCCACATTTTCTACCACTTTTTAAAAATATTTTTACATGACAACCCATGATATTAAACTAACGTAATACTATATCTGAAACTTAGGTTTGAATTTATGGTTAAAAAATTAAGTATGAAAATAGCCTATGCTAATTTTCAAAATGTCATAGAATTTCCTAAAATGATTCAATTTTGAAAACTTTCCCCTCATTTGTTCCTTTTTAAGCGTACATTGTCGTGAACTAGGCTAGCATTAGGCCTACTGGAAAGATGAGGTTTCAGAATTGAAAAAAAAAAATACTATTACGTAGAACCTATATCACAGTTTGAGCCGTAGTTTACAACAATCCCCCAATTCGTAAGCTTTCATGTGGTGTATAAATGAACATATTAACTTAATTTTTAGTATAGGGTTTGTTCATTTGAAGGCTAGAAAATATATGAAAAACGAGTCGAGTTTAAAGTTGCACTCAAACGAAATTCAGCCATTAAGAAAGTAGAGTTTATTAATGATAGGATTTCTTATGTTATTCTAAGAGGCTGGTGGTGTGACATAGTTATGAATGTCCATGCACCAACAGAGGATAAACTAGATAATGTCAGGAACAGATTTATGAGGAAATAGAACGAACATTTGATAAGTTTCCGGCATATCACATGAAAATTGTGCTAGGACATTTCATTGCGAAAGTAGGAAGGGAGGATATTTTCAGCCCCACGATTAGGAACAAAAGTCTACACTTGCAGAGCAACGACAGTGGGGTTAGGCTAGTGAATTTTTCCACTGCTAAAAATGTAATCGTAAAGAGTACAAAATTCTCACATCGTGATATTCATAAATACACATGGACCTCGCCAAATGGAAAGACTCGTAATCAAATCGACCATGTGCTAATAGATGCAAGGAGGCAGTCTAGTATAATCGACGTTCGAACCTTTAAGGGCGCTGACTGCGATTCGGATCACTATCTGGTAGTTGCGGCTGTTCGGGTGAAACTTGCATTAAACAAAGGAACTAGGCAACATTTCGATATAGGGAGATTCAATCTGAAAAAGCTGGGTGAAGACCATGTCGAGATTTCAAATATATTTGCAGTCCTAGAAAACACTGCCGAACAAGAAGCTATGGATGATATGAATATCGATAAAACCTGGGAATGCATTAAAGACAATATTAAAGTAGGTGCAAAAGAAAAATTAGGTCCCCTTGAACTGAAAACAAACCGTGGTTCGATGATGAGTGCGTGAAATTAGTAAATGCAAGAAAGCAGCTGCAGCAAACAAATTATAATGTGATCGTCAGCTTCCTGCCTTGACTTAGTTAACCTGCAATATAATATAGTTTGTGGCCATGCTTAATAATACCATATTTAGTTGCTGTAACTGATTGTGAGATGCATATTCTTCTTCACTTGACGTACAAAACGTGATCAGCTGTGTAACGTGATGACAGTAAAATGTTATTAGTTACTTAATTGATCTTATGGCAGACTTAATAGGCCCTATCTTTTTATTAAACTTATATGATAAATACTGCATGTTTTATTGTTATCTTAGTTTGTTTCAAATACCCATATATTATCAAATTATCATATTATCAAATACCCATGTTTTCAATAGTGACATTGAGAAAACCTTTCAAATAAAATAAAGCCTATAGTGTTTGCTGTCATACTCTTTAAACTCGGAATTGAAGTTCTTTTTATTAGGGCTTTGTTTTTAATGTGAATTTAAGCACTCCTACTCAAGCATAGGGCTTAAGCGTTCTTCTAATGTTTTTACCAATTAAGTTCAGATGTTTCCATAAGGTTGTTTTCTGCTCACTAGCTCACATCAACTCAGAACTCTTGATTAAATTTTAATCTCTTCATCTTGTGGATGCGACCTGATTAGTTAACACGTCACAAAAGTCACCCTTCTTTTAGGAGTCACTCGCAAAGTAGATGTTAAACTGCTGGGAGGCACGCTCGTTCCGTTTTAAACTGCTAGGAGGCACACTCGTTCCGTTTTCTTGGGGGGAAGGAATTATCTCATGAGATTTAGGATCTCTGCAGACACATCCGGAGATGAAGACTGCATATAGCTAGCAGGGTAAAGTGTCAAGTAGTTTGTTGAATCAGTATTAATCATCATCATCCTTAGGTCAAGAGTGCTATATCATGTACATTTCGCTATAAAATAATTTAGTGACTATTACATTCACACGTCTCGTTCGATTTGGACAAATAACGTATAAGAATGAATGTGAAATCGGCCAATCGGAGTGCTTTATTTATTAACAAGGACCATCCCTCTTATCGCTGAGTTTTAGCATGTTATGTTACCTAAGGCATCAAATGAGAAATACCGTGTGTCCGTAAAGTCATGGTGCGTATTAATAGCGTAGCATAATAGCAAGTGCACCATGACTTTACGGACTGTAGATGGAACATTTCAACAAGCAATAGTCTGCAGAACTTATGTGAAGTAGAAAAAAATATGTGCACTTTCCTTAAATTATTTTGCAATTACCCATATAGCACGAATGAAATACGTTAGTTATTAGGTGCATAAGTAAATTTATCTCTCTAGGAATGTAATGTACCAATGTGCAATATGTGATGCCATGTGGTTGTAGGCCTACTGCTAATTTAATTGTTTTCTGTAAATTAAATGAATTAGTCCCACATCTGCTTACGAATCACCATATTATAGTTATGATTACAGTCATTTGTAACTTACATGATTAAATTATGCTTGAGATTATTTTTTGTATACAATTGACTACATATAAACCCTGAGCGCTCAATAGAACGATGTTAAAGTATTATTACAATATATTTGCTTTTAAATGGATTTTTAGTACACGGTCTGTAAAGCAGCTGCTTGTCGGACTGATAAAACTCCGAAAAATTGCATTTTAGAGACGTAGACGGCTAAAATTGCATAAAACTACATTTAAAATGACTTTTATCGGCCTAGGATGCTAAAATCACCTTGGCAATCTATATACAAAAGTCGAAATTGCATTGACCAATCACACCAACTTTAACATGGATTTAAACATATAGCCTATTTGGTCATAAAACAACAAATTTAACCCAATATGTTTCTTTATGATTATGAGAAACGTTACCAGGGTTTTTCGAAAAACACGGTAGCCTACGTCATCATATAACAACATATATAAGCCAAAAACTTTTCACGTCTTCGTTCACGAGAGAAACTTCACCTACCATAGACGCACCAGCATTTAAATGCATTATATTCCTTCTCATGGTATATTATTGCTGAAATTTTGCTGGCAATAACTTTGATTCAATGTTCCTGGCTTGGATTGAAATTTCCTCGGGATTATCATTCATTTTTTCACAAGCTTTTCATAAAAACTAGTTCGTAAGAATAAGAATAAGAATCTTTATTGTCATAAACATATAAATACATGCATAGACAGTCGTCATGGTTATAGCCTACTAATATCCTTTATAACATTGCAAGTATTCAACATAATATGTATTCAATTGTTAATTAAAACACCTACAACATATTAACTGTTGATTTAAATCACATAAATTACAAATAAAATTCCCAGTTAATGCTAAAAAAATCATTAACGTTATACAAACATTATTTAATCAATATACGCTTGATTTTACATTTAAAATTGGTGTGTGACAAAGATTTGATTTTGGTAGGTACTGTATTGTACAACTTAGTTGATACATAAAACCAGTTCTTTTGTGAACTACTAAATTGGTATTGTTGTATCCTTATATAGTTTTTATTTCTAGTGTCATGTAAGTGAATATCTGCATTGGTTTGAAAATGTTCAAAATGACCATGGACAAAACAGAGTAAATGTAATACATAAAGGGAATATAAAGTTAATACACCTAAATCAGTAAATAATGGTTTACAAGTGAGTCGATGCGGGGCTTTGCAGCGTATTCTAATTGCCCTTTTTTGTAAAATAAATATTTTTTTACAATAGCTACTGGAACCCCAAAGGGTAATACCATAAGACAATACACTTTGTATTTGATAAAAATAAACAGTGAGCAGTATATTTTTGTCAACTGTACCACTTAGTCTTCTTAACACATAAAGTCCCTTTCCCATTTTCTTAATAATAAAATCAATATGGAAATTCCATGATAAATTTGAATCCAAACAAATTCCTAGAAATTTTAGAGTATTATTATGGTTTATTGGATTTGAGTTACTTCTGCTATAACTAAAAGATATATCACAAATTTTATTTGTATTGAGGGACAAATTATTAGCAGCACACCAGTCTTGTAATAAAATTAAACTAGAGTCTAACTTGTCTAGTATTCCTTCTTTAGTTTTACAGCTTACTTTAAGACCTAAATCGTCTGCAAACAGCAATCCATTTGTTCCTACGCTATCAATATTTACAGGTAAGTCATTGATATATATGTTAAAGAGTATAGGTCCAAGAATATGCATTATTGTTTACAAAGAAGCTACTATGCATCTATAGGCCTACCGCATTTCGTATTGGTACGGTTCATTTTTGTTCTGTGATTCAGACGGATGTGAGAATACGTCAACAAATGGCTGACTATACCTTTTATTACAATTAATTATACGGTATTTTTATTTCATTTCATATAATTTACAGAGCTTTTAATAAAAAATATTGTATGCACCACGTACGCAAAAGCTTTAACAGACTCATCCAGTATTTCGGACTCGGCTTACGCTTCGCCCGCATTAGCCTACTAGATTCGTCCGCTAAAGCGTTATTTTGCCTGCTTGATACATAAATAGCTGTTATTAATTAATTCCTTTTATTCGTGAAATTGCTGCAAGGCTCGTTCATTTATCGGTAATTTCATCTCATGACATTGCCTGTGTTCATTTAGACCTACAATAATAATCATATAATTATAATAATATGCAATTGATCACTTTTACTAATACATGTTTCGGGAGTTAGTTTCATACTTATTATTTTATGTAAATTATTACCAGTTGCTGCTCTTATTTGCAATCTTTTCTGTAATCAAATGATTTCGCGTTTTCGAAACTGCCTGTGGTTACAGCTGAATTTTACGCGGTTTGAAAATATACGAGGTGATTAATCACTTCAGTTTTCAAACAATTCAATTTCCCACCATATTGAATTCACGTATGTTTAATGGTTTCATCGGATTGTGGATTGTTTATTGTGTTGCTGAAAGCTCAAAGTTGGATTTATACAGAAGCGTCTATATAATCTGCTAACTAATTCAGTGCCTGCCAGGAATGGACAATTATCTTGCACTTCTTCTTTTCTTCTACAATTGAATTCAAAATTTAATTGAAGTTAGGATTGCCCCTTTAAGTTCCTTCCACCTCTTCCTCCATTATATTTTTCAACTGTACGAGCTCGTATGTGCTCCAGAAATCTCAAGAAAATAGCGGAGTTGGGTTCTTTACACGATATATATTATGTATAGGCCTATATATGTATATATATATTACATATATTATGTATGTATATATATATATATATATATATATATATATATTTCTATAAAAACATAGCCGAATAAGCCTCTGCAGATGTGTGCCTCTGTATGGCTTGATAATCATAGTAAATATTGTACTACGACTCTCATTGTTTTACGGGATGTCAGATGGACAAAAAAGAATCCGATGTGAAACATAACCTCTTCTTTCTTAATATTAAATATAATCAATAAATCAAATGTCTCGTTTATTTATTCTTAATTAGATGATTTGGTAATGTGTGAACATATCCACCTCTGATTAATGCAAGAGAAGGTCTTAACTACACCAGAGGGAAATATAAATAAATAAATAAATACAGTATTGCAACAGTGCACATTCGGTTGTCTCAATCTGGTTCAGAGTGTCATTCGCGAAGCAAGATCTGAAACCTAAGTTTGTGTATGAAATGAGTAGCTTATAAGTTTATAACTAACCTTCAAATAATTTATTGGGATTTTAAAAAATGCTTTAGCGCTTAGTATAATATTTTATATTACATAATATACCGTATATTACATATTACATGGTGTATCATATATTATTTAATGTAAATGCAATTTAGAAAACTCAAAACTGATCTCAATACTCTTACAACAACCTCTCTACTTCAATCACATAACAAATTGAACGTTTTGAACCAGTTCATTGGTCCTACGCTTATCTATCCCTTTCAAACGACACCAGTGGATAAGATTCCGACATTTCTTAATACAGCAGACAAAATGATAAAAAGCGCTTTCAAAGAATTCCTTCCGCTTTCTCATAACAACCCGGGTAGTATGTTACGTGCTGGTTCCAAATGCAAGGGTTTATCGATAATGCGCACTACGTGGGAAGCGTACAACTGAATATCACCTTGAAGCTTGAAGCATTGAAAGATCCTCACGTTGATGTTGCTAGAAAGATGATTATTAAGACACCTGTATCATCAAATTTCTTATAGCAATATAGGTGATAGCAGCTTACACTTCACAAGCTTTATAGGAATGGTGATATTTCTGATAATTATGTACACATATTCTCTTTTCCTCTTTAACAAAAGAAAACCTTTCCATAGGCCTAATCTGCTTCTATAGTATATCCCAAGTAAGTTTGATCCTGTTCAAAACAAAGGGGAGGAGACCTCACAGAGAGTTCGCGGACAATTCGCATCATGTGACAAAACGTGATTGGTTAATATCATTAGCATGCGGCATTACTAGGGTGTGGCTTGCTAGTGGAGAAGTAGTGTTCGTTAAGTTCATGCAACAATAATATCAACATTTACACGTGAAATAACAAACTCACTGGCATCGTCATCATTATAGAATATCAATTAGCAAACAAAACAAAGGATTCATTGTTCACGACGACCCTGCGGATGAGTTGTACTGAGAATAAACAAACTACCATTAACACGGTGATAACATGCGTTCTCACGTGCGGACTATGGCAGCCACGCCTCTTTGTTTTGAACAGGATCATTCTTAGTTGGGTTATAATATAGTGACCCAGTCAATTCACGAGTATTGTATTGCTGAATATCCGGCCAGTAACTGATAAAGAAACACACGAACACTCCTCCTCCACCGCGATATATTATATCTGGGCTTTTTTGCTATGAAAATAATGTAAAGAATGCAGTTACCCTTTGCCTTACTAATGTGTATGTATATAAGTTATATGAAAATTTAGTTGTGCTTTATGTAGGGCCTATATATATATAACTAAAGCTCAACTAAATTTTCCTAAGTTACAAGCGTTAAATTTCAATAGGCTGTTATTGAATGTGAATCCAATTGGACAAGAAAGAAACCTACTATAGATTAATTTTGCAGTTTTGGTGAAGTAGGATCGGAATGGGTTGGGTGACTGCAATAAAGAACGAATTATTGTTTTCATTGCAGATTTCAGTCAACAACTTCATGTAATCTAGCCCTACGTGTGGCGTATTTTGTTTCGTTCCAAGTTACTTGTATTTTTTAAGTATTAATTTTGTCTCAATTGTTAAACTATTTTATTCGGGTATTTTTCCCAGGTGATCATATCGTCCCGAATTTATTGCAGAAAAATGAACCCCTACTTTGACTCGAATAAGGGAATCAACGTAAAACTCGCTCTGCTATATTAATAAGCGTACCTTGTAATATTTGTGTCCGATATTTCTTAAGATAAAAAGTTTGTGTTTGCCTAGTTAAGTAATGTGGAATAATTTTTGCCTTTTGTTAATTCTTTCGAAGCATTTAATGCTAGATGAAAAATGACTACGGGGCTGAATTCCGCATGTGTGTTTTGTGAGGAAAATAATTAGCGACAGCCCGTTTCACAGCTGTCGCCCCTTAATGAATGGAATAAATTGTTCATGGAGATGATTAATCCTTCATCGCGATGATATTCCATGTAATCATCCACTCAACCCATGTATTCTATTGATTTCTTGAAAAGTGAAAGGAGAACTGGTGATGATCAAAGTTGGCGTCATTTGGAAAGACAATGAGAGTGTGAACCTAGAAGGTTTATATTTACGGGAACAAAACCTTTCATCGCAACACAAAGTGCTTTGTTAGCCGACCTAATTAGTTGCACGGGTCTCCTCGTAGTACAGTCGGGTGAAAAATGTAATCAAGATTTATAAATAATATAACACGGTATTCGCTGCTAAAGCGACCTTTCCTTTAATGTAGATCAGTATAAAAGTCGTCATACTTACATAATATTATTTTAATATTTTTGGATAAAAATATTGCATAATACGGACTCGTTTTTGTAAAATATGGATTTTAAACCCCTTTTGAATTCTACTCAGTACTCTAGTTTAAATAAATAGGAAATTCATTAGTGAGAATGAACAAACGAGGCAGATTTATGAAGTGTGGAATTTCTGAAATATAATCTGAAGCATGTAGGCCTACAATACAATTTTCCGTATGGGTCTTCTCTCCAGCAGTAGGACTAATTATTCTCTCACATTGATTTTTTCTTTCTTTTTATTTCCATTCTTCTGTTCAATTTCTATTAAGTGGACGTAGAAACCGAATCCCCTTGAGGAAGGAAACTGTTTTAAAATTAACACATTGTACACCACATCTTGATAAACAAAATTGACAGTCATGAAACTTAATAGGGCTGTGTTTCAAGTTACTTATGCTAATATATTTGACATTATTCTTATTGTTCGACGTTTTAATTATTAGCGTAGTGAATGCCCTGTTTTGAAATGTGTGAGCCTTGGCAAGGCATGAAGGGCTTCCTGATAAGTAAACACGACGCATAGCCTTCTCATAAGACAAAACATACATTTCACTCCATGCATAGGAAACATTGAGGGTAAATTGTGTGTAAATTGAATCGAGCCTTTGGAACTGGCGAATTCCCGTAAAACCGTACATTCAAATTAGTTGACCCCAGTATTTGCATCCTGTAACCTCTCGACTGTGTGTTCGACGAAACCGCATCGGCAACCTTCTCTTTTCATTTCACAGTTTAACATGTAAATTCGTATACGCCTAAGCACTTTCAACTTCCCTTTACTGAAAGTGAAAAGATATTTCAACGCTTGTTTTATTATAGCCATGCCAGGAAGATGTAGGCCTAAATTGTTTGAATCCTGTCTAGCTCTATTACTTACATAGCCTATAAGTTCCCCATAATGCGGCAGGTTGAGTTATGACTAATTGCTTAATTTATTTAGTCATTAGCTGGTGCTATTTATAGTTATTGCTTGTTGATATCAATTTGTTTCCATGTTCATATTAAGGATTTGTAAGTAAAACATTTAGAGAATATACTTACATATATCAGTGAATTGACACCATGGCAAAGTTATGTAGCAGGCTGAGTGACTAGCTGTGTTACGGAATCACGGTCTAATGGACTGCATGTTGAGATTTAAGGCTTAAGCTGTAGTATTATTTTTCATTCGTTAGAATTTTCTTTTCTTGCTTATTTGAGATTATTTTGAACTAAATCAATTTTTAATAATCATCCTTTTTCTCCATCTCTCAATCTCCCTTTCTCTTTAACCTCCTCTGTCTGCATATGTGTCTCTCTCACACCCGCACACACACATTGACTCTCTCCCTCATACATATATACTCACTCTCCCCTTCTCCCTCACTCTCTTTCTCTCTTACACACACACACACGGGCTGCACTCCAATTCCTTAAAGGAAAAGTAAACTAAAAATTCAGTGTCACATTCTTCATACGGATTGAAAGAAAATGTTTTCAAGAAATTATATTCACTGTTAGAAATGTTTTACACCTTCACATTTAATCACAAAACGAATATGTTTATTGTAACGCGGTGGGCACGTGACGTCACGCTTGACGAGTGCTTGACTCAGTCTCGCCCAGTGAAAGATAGTTCACAGCATTCTGTCTACGTTTTTTAGTGAGTATCTGTTCAAACAATGGTTTATTGTTGTGTTGTGGGGTGTACATACTCATCATCAAAGAGTGATAACACACTTAAAATATCTTTCCATAGATTTCCCAACAGAGATAAGTCACCCGAACGTTATAAGCAATGGCTGATAAAAATAAAAAGAGAAAAATTTGTTCCTAGTTAATACAGTACGGTTTGTTCAAAACATTTTAAAGAAAATGATACCGAGCTTTCGGTACAGTTACGAAAACAGTTAACTGGAGAAACCCCACAATCTGTTTAAAAAAGAAGTGCTGTGCCATCACTTCTTTTGCGTGGGAAATCTGAAACACCGCCAATGAAGAAAAGAAAATCGTCTTACTTGAGGAAGAAGGAAATGAGAGAGTTGTTGCAAGTTTCGAACAGTAATCCATCAGTATCCGGGAATGGACAAATCGTGAATGTGGAATCTAGTATTTATGACGAAAATTCAGTTTCTAACAGCGTAGGCGTTCAGTGTGAACTAGGAAATGAAACTTATGTCAATGTTTGCACAGATTCATTGAATGTTTATTCTAGAAATTATGATTTATATAGCTCTTTTAGCATTTCAGACATTTCTACTACCACATCTGAATCTGAAAGTGACTCTGTTCGTATCTTGAAAAATATTTTGTTTTTGAACTAAGTATTAACTGATAACGACTGGCAACTAGTGTATCTTTATTTATAATAACGCTATCGAATGAGGCATGTTGTGTTATACAGTCTACAGCCCCCCTCTGTTCACAAATTACTTCACAGTCCCAACAACACACACTCTCGTGGCCCGTTTTCATATGTATACACAGCCATAGGCGTAATTAGGCCGACCATATGGGGGGGGTTATAACATCCGCGGGGTCTGGCGAGTATGGAAGGAGAGGGGGGTCCGGGGGCCCTCCCCCGGAAAATTTTGAAAATTAAGATGCAAAATAACGAGTTTTAAGCTTTCGGGGGTTCTCCCACGGAAAATTTTAAAAATTAAGATGCAAAATAACAAGTTTTAAGCTTCCGGGGGTCCTTCCCCGGAAAATTTTAAAAATTAAGACGCAAAATAACGAGTTTTAAGCTTCCCACGCTTTATACTTGTATTAAGCAATTTATGGGCAGACTTAAAAAAATTATACAATTTTCCTTTTTATAATCAATGGGGGGGGTTCAAACCCCCAAAACCCCCCCCCTCGCTACGCCTATGTACACAGCCCACATTCACACCATTCCGCATTTTCTTTTCTTCCTTGCAATTCTCTCAATAATTCCTTGTCATTATCTTTTCGTGTGATATTAATTTGTGAATACCGAGATTTGTCCTTATAAGGTAACATTGCAGACATCTCTATCAACATCAAACACAAATGAGACTTTGTGGTGCATTAGAAAAACACGCGCGAGCATTACAGCAGCCGTCGTCCTGTCAGCGAGTTAGTCAATCGTGACGTCACAGTAGCTTTTTACTTCACCCGTACAAAGCGTAAAATTAGGTGCTTGAAGTTCGCGAGATCACCATTCGTTTCGTAATTCAAAGCTCCATGCAATGAGATTAAAATTTAAAAATGGTATTTTTTTAGTTTACCCTTCCTTTAACACCGCACCACTAAATTTAATAAAATCCTTTAATTGCTCGACCTCTCTTGCTACAAAAGAAAGCTTTTATAATTCACCTCATAAATAAATAATAAATAAATAAGTCCGTTATCATTCCTTTAGGGCAAAGGCCTCCTACCTATGTAGGCCTGGCTCAGTAAACCGGTCCGTGCGAGTGGAAGTGTTGCATTTATATCTTACAGTTAGATAAGTTAGGTTGAGTCAGTGAAACATAGACAAAACAAGTTAGTGAAAAGCTGAAATCAAAGGAGTGAACAGTAGTAGGCTAAGCTTACATATAGGCTATAAACAAGTAATAAGTTTGACATACAAGAACCATTCAAGTGGACTAACAAGACAGATCTGGGCTGTTTAAGTCTTTCAGTGTTTCTCCACTTGTGTCTGTCTCTGGCCGTTCTGGTCCATTTTGCGTCTAGTGTTCTTGTGAAGTCGTCGAACCATATTCACCTTGGACGTCTTCTGCTCCTCTTTTCTATTTGGGGATTCCATATTGTCGTGACATATGCCAATCTGACTTGTTGGAGTCTGGCTGCATGACTTCCCCACTTCCACTTTAGTGACCATGCCTGTCTCGCCACATCCTGCATTTGTGTCTTCCTTCTAAGTTCTGCATTTATCACTGTATCACTCAACTTGTTGAGAATCCTCATTTTCATCTTTCGTTGACGTCTCTGCAGTATTTCTGCTTCACTTTGAGCATGCCCATGTTTGGCATCCGTTGATTAGCACTGGTATTACACAATTTTCTAGTATTCCTGTTTTTGTTTCTGCTTGAGAGATCTGTCTTGAAATA
This sequence comes from Ectobius pallidus, assembly GCA_964059195.1. Lineage (NCBI taxonomy): Eukaryota > Metazoa > Arthropoda > Insecta > Blattodea > Ectobiidae > Ectobius > Ectobius pallidus. Next base: position 19,656,064 of record CAXKWD010000010.1, read on the forward strand.
TAAACTTCTAACTCCAGAACTTACCCCAAGCCATGACCACCCTTCTCCTAATTTCTGTCTCTTCTCTGTCAGTGATATTGACTGACTTAAGTACATATACTCGTCGGTGTATTCAGTTGCTCTATTCAATGATATTGCTGTTTTGCTTGAAAGTGACATTAACTTAGTGTTTCGGGGGTTCATTTTGTCCCATTTCTACGCTTTTCCCACACATCCCGCACAGGTCTTTAAGCAAGTATTCCCGCATGTATTCCAGCTCTTTCACAGTTTTAGTGAACAACACTATGTCGACTGCGAATCGTAAGTTTGAGAGATTTTTCTCGTTTATGTTTATGCCATAAATATCTTTTCTTTTCCCAATCCAAATTTCTGAAAACATGTTCCACTAGGCATGTGGCGAGATCGAGTTAACACCTCGTTGTATCTTTTATGGCGTGCCCTCTTTCTTTTCTTATTTTGGTGCTGTTTGCGTATAATTTTCCTATAAGCCTTATAAACTTGTTCTCTATGCCTACAGCTTTCAGGGCATTCAAAACCCTCGAGTGTTCCACTGTATCAAAGGCCTTAATGCAATCCACAAAAGCATTGTGCATCTTCTTGTTGTAGGCCTACTCTTCTACCTTCTCTACGATCTGGTTTTCTGTTTGGAGGTGGTCATTTGCACTGTAGGCTAGCGCGGAAATCAGTTGTAATGGTGGTTGGGTTGCATTAAAAAAATCTAGTAAGACGATAAGAATTTTAGTGAATACCATGTACAAATTGGATATTAAGGTGGTGGGCCGGTAGTTCTGATCGTCTCTGCTTCATGCCTTATGAAGTAAAATTATCGTACTCTGCTGCCGTTGTTGAGGAAATTCCTCTGTTTGCAGTATGTACTTGAATAACAATGTGGTTGCAGCTACCAAGTGTTCTCCTCCCCATTTCAGAAATTCGTTTAATAATTTAATGGAAAATCGCACATTGTGCATTAACAAGAAAAGTTATTGTCATCTGCATAGAATTTAAAGGATCATGTTCTTGCTGTACAGTCGAGTATATGATACTGTTCACATTTTTTGGTCACATAGCGTACACATGCATTGATCTGATGCCTGATGAAACCCTCTTTGATTACATATTCTGTAGTGGAATCCGTGAGCATTTTACATCTGGATGTTTCTTGAAGAATGTGTTAGCTATTTTCAGGTTGTTCTCTTGGGCGAATTGCACTAGTCTCTTACCTCGTTCATTTCTCAGTTATAACCTTATGGACCTACTGTTCTGTTTCCCACCTTACTGTTAACATCGCATATTAAGAATAGTCTATCTTTTTTTTTTTTTTTTTTTTTTTTGTATGTTGTAATAGTTCTGTCTTGAATATCGTAGAAGTTTTCTATTTCTTCCTCTATATGGTGTATAAATCTAAATAACTGTGATCTCTTTGCCTTTCACATTTAGTACAGCAACTACTTTATCTCCCGGCTGCAGCTTTAAAATTTGTTACTTATAAGGAAGCCCACTCCTTTCTGCCCATTTCCTTCCCCAATGCAATACAGGATGTTTCCATTCGATTTCTCTATTAGACTATGGCTTCACCTACTTTCCTAACCTCACTTAAACCTATTGTACTGTATTTTATTTCACATCATAACCGCGCATGATTCTATATGTAATATATTCTAGTCTATATTATCATATATCATATTATCGTGGCATTGGATTAAGTTTTATATTTTATTTCCAGTATTTGTACTAAAAATATTATTTTTAAACTATTGCAATATTAATAGAGATGCTATTTTGCGGTGAATAAAAATGTTAAATTTCGGTATAAAAATTGGGTCAATTACGGTGTTATTTCGCACAAAAAAACTAAATTTCGGTGTTATTTCGTATAAAAACTAAATAAATTTTTAGCCTTTGTGATGCAAATAATTGTGTATTTCTGCACATGAGCATGATCAAGAAAACCTGACTGGAAAATGTGCACCATTACCCATAAAAATAAAGTTTAGAGTATTTCTATAGACCTATTTTATTCTAAATTGCACCCATCCCCAAAATACAAACTTAAAGCAGTCTCCACATTTTGAGGAAGAAGTTTTGTCCTCTTATCGGTTAGAATGTCTGAATATCCTGAGAAAGCTCTCTCAGCATCTACATTAATCACCGGAATAAAAATGCTTTTATATTCAGAACATAGGCCTACATGCTTAATTTCGCATAAACACAAAATTTTGCGTTTTTTCGCGGTTAAAAACCGACAATAATTCCACGTAGGAATGTTTGAAACACAAGATTATTGCTTAATTGTAATAACAACAATTTGCGAATCCTTCATTCGCGAAAACTAGGGATCTCTAAATATTATTTGTAATTTTCTATGTTTGTGTGAGGGGATTGTATGGACAATAGAAGCTCATTAGTTCTACGCTTACAATCCTTAAAATAAAATGAATTCAAATTCTCTCTGTGAGTGTTTCTCTCTTTCTGACTCTCCTTTCTCTGTCAAACATACATACAGAAACGCTGCAAGAAAATGTAAAACCTACTAAACTGCATGAAATAATTTGATATATTTATGTAAACTGTCAATATTAAAACAACAACAAAATTGGAGTATTGTGCTTCTTTCGTAGGATACTTGCGTTATTTGAGATTTTACCATACTGCCAGAATCTTACCTTATGTTATAATAATAATAATAATACCTTAATAATAATAATAATAGTAGTAATAATAATAATAGCAATAATAATAATTTTTTTGGAAAACGAGATTTATTTGACCAGCACAGGTCACTGAATTTGTAGAAGATCAATTGCACTATTATAATTTTATCTACAACTGACATAAACAGAGAAAAAGATTCATCAGGGCAACTGAGAAGACTAACTATTCTCTAGGTCTTCCCTCTTTAATAATGCTGGAAATGTACATTAATCTAAGTCTTTACTCTGTCAACGACTCGTCTGCGGTAAATGAAATCCCCTTCAATACTTCATATCTTCACCCTCGCAAGTATTGGACCTTTATTATGCCATTCGGTTTAATTGACTTTGTAGAGAATAACATGACTAGGCCTACTTAGAACTTGATAACCTTGAAATCTTGAATAAAATGGTAAACGCAAAGTTTATTATTATTTTTATTTATTTATTTATTTATTAGCGTCGCTGACTACAGATCCCACGGCCCGGGTTCGATCCCCGGTACCTCCTCGGAATTTTCTGAGGTAGGGAGGTCTGGTAGGGGTGCACTCAGCCTCGTGATTCAAATTGAGGAGCTACTTGATAGAGAAGTAGCGGCTCCGTTCATGGAAACCACCATTAACGACCGTGGGTGTCGGCATGCTGACCACATGCCCCCAATCCTGCCATCTGCCTTTGGTAGATGACGCAGCTGACGGACGGTAGGCCTTGTCCCTTCAGGGATGTTAGCGCCACGGAGTTAAGTTGGTATACAATTTCCTTGTGAACGTAATTGGGTGTTAAATCGTTAATTTCTTAGCTTCGTTAGGAAAAATTCTTCACCTCGAAACTTTTAAGTTTAACAACAACAAAATCGGACTCGATGTGTTCGCCATAGGTTCGTAGGCAACTGTATTAAGTTACTGCTTACAGCTTGTCGCATATTAATGGTAAGGATAGGATATTATTTTATAACCCTCCTCGGAAAGCGCTCGTTGAACCGATGTTTTATAGTACGGAATCTCCTGTGGTAGGGTCTAAAATGCTTGATCTAGTTTCATAACTTTGTTTTATCAATTCCGGCCGCAACCGAATCGCATTTTGTAGAGCTGTGTTCGTTTGGTAACTGAGTGGAAATTCATTTCCGCTCTCTAATACTGGATAGTGGACCTTACGTTAACACTCATTAGGAATGTCAAGTAAAATAATCTAATTTCCTTTAGAAGTAGCTAGTTTCAGCGTCGTGTTGAAATAGGCTTACATGCTACTTTTTGCATTCCGTATCGGTACTCTAGAATATATTATCAAAACTTCATAGAGGTTTTGACTTCAAAGGCAACTGTGTCTTTGAACTGAAAACAATTTATGAACCATTCTTGCTTCTACCTGCACCATATTATATTGTAAGGAAATATTGTATGTTAGTTGGATTTTCGATAGTAGCCCTACCTGTTATGAGATTCTGTGAATTTAGAAAACTCATTTTCAGATAAAATATTTATATTTATGTACGTGTGCGTCAAACTCTGAATATCAAAGCCCGATCTGAAAATGTAAATTTAAAAATTCTCCCTAACTTCTTCGGAGGTGTGGTCAGGCGTAATTCTACGCTTAGGTCACAGGATCGCGTGCCTCCAAACCATTTTAACGTAAACTGTTTTAACTTCGAATAAAATTTTTTAACATACCTAAGTATTTCAAACTTCGCGGTTTTGCTTTGCTTGTTCGTGGTTTAAGTCAAGTTTGGCAACATAGCATGGATCACATACCCATTGTGATTTTTCTGTCTCGTCCCTTTAACATCATCCCCTCTTCGGGAGTACAGGGAAAGGTTGTGGCTAGTTTAATTTGTCTAGTGTCACACGAAATGGCGTTGTCTACAGTCTTCTACATGATTACTAGGGCCAGGATTTGAAGGTTCTAACCTATTTTTTCCCCAGCTTCCTAATTAGAACATTTCAACGTACTTTTCCGTTTCATGCCTCTCGCTTCCGAATATATGAATCTTATAGAACCTAAAAAGGGCTAGATCGGACTGAAGGGCCTAAAATGGACTAAGGAGGACTTTTGCTGAAAAACTAGGGGCTAAAAAGGACTTCTGCTGAAAAACTAGGGGCTAAAAAGAACGTTTGCAGAAAAACAAGCTTTTAAATTAGATTTTAAAATTAATGCAAAGGAAAATAAATATGTGAATTTGTGCATTTTAAGAAAATACATAAAAATAAATTTATTGTCTTTGTAACTCGAAAATGTCCCGCCTCGCCGTCGCAGGTAATGAAACGAGTCATCTGCAGAACTTTGAAATCTGTAACTAATCCATTGTCGAGTCAACTTGAAAATAACAAGTTGTAACCAACTACAGAGAAGCACATTAAAGGAACAAATTCGTAACCCTCGAGTCTACTTATTTTTGTAGATCGAAGTGAATTGAGTGGTGTATTGAATAAGTGTAGGCCTATCAGTAAAGAGTAAATATCTCAGTTGTTTATGCTATTTTTCAAGTGCCGATATAAGGAATAGTTACTTGTTTATTTTGTAAAAGAAATTAGAGTAGGCGTAACTGTGTCAAAATTATAATACAATTTTTGGTGTTAATATTAGTGCTCATTATATGTTTTTATTAAGACGACTAAAATCGTTTGTTAAAAGCCTAAAAAGGGCTATTTCACGAAATTGAATGGCTAAAATACCTTTTATAAAAGCCTAAAAATCCGTGCCCTAATGATTACACGCATACCATCTAGATGGGGTATGCGAAAATCAGCATTGGAAGATTCTTCTTGGGGTATAGTACGTTCTAAGACCATGTTAACCATCGGCATCCTTTAAGGATTAAATCATTGTCTAGCCCTTAATGGAGTGGAACGGGAAAGCAACACCACTAGGGAAATAGATTGTCTCACACTCCACGTGGAGTCAATGATTAGGTGTCAACATTTAAGGAATGCACCTTCAATGGTTGAGAACGAAATTCTATTGACTGTAAAGCAATTTCAATGCCTAAGAAACAAGCATACGATCTTAATTGTCCTAGCACCCTCCAGTTCAGTATATTTATGGCGGTCTGCTTGCAGGTCTTTGATGTAAGTGGTTAACGTGTCTTTAGTACACACTCTATCACGGGACGGTAACATCTTAACATCTTACCAGTAAAACTTGCCAAGGTTTAAATTTTTGAAGGGCGATTTAAAAAAATGTTTTTTTCCTACCCCCTTCCAAGATTTCTCAAATAAGCTAAAGCCGGAAGTTGGACTATTACTTCTATTATTCTATTCTATTACTTCTGTTGGACTATTTCTGTGCATAATAGATGTGCTACTAAGTTTTGATCTTTGGTGTTCTTTAATTAGTGAAGTATTTTTTTACATGGTTTAAGCTTAGAAATAGACACATAAGCTAACATCAGAACGGAATAAAGTCATACGGATTGGCTTGCACTAATTTGAAATTGTAATTTTAATCAATGCAAATTCATATTATTTCAATTTCCGAATAAGTTACGTTGTATAAAAATTATGTGTTCTTATTCCGTTCACTGGCAGCTTGTAACGTATTAATCACTGCATTTTAATACCTTACTTTGGTCCACTAGCTCTAATTTAGGTCTGGAGTAACGTTCCGTAAATCTACGACACAGTCGTACGTGTTGAAATTATGAACACCTTATTTTGGTCTATATAACATATATGCCACGAGTACTTTTTTCATGTCTATAACAAAGAATTGTAAAGATATTCTGAGTCAACTTGGCAGAAGGAAAATGCTCCTTCGAGTGCGAAAATAAAAGTGAATAATATAAAAGTCGGCTTGTCGGCCTGGAATGTGCAGAGGTACCCACCTTTGGAATTTTGATCCTGTACTGTATTTCTAATTCCGATGATTCAAGTATATGTTGTTTAGGTTTTGTATAGAAGCCATCTGATAATATTCACTTTAGATTTCATAACTGAAGGCAAGGTAGTATGATCGATGGTGGATTTATCATTGACGCAAGTTATTTTGAGATCTCGCTGCCCGTGTACCCATCAATCGTCTGGCATCATGCAAATGTAGATATGACATTGCAGCATTGTTCCTGGTACCAACATATTACGAGTAGGACTCATGCATATGGAAGTCTGCTATAGCAGAAAGTTCAAAATGACAGTCACATCAGATCACGGCTGTCTCTGACATTCACCTTGAGAAGTAAATGACATGCACTGCCTTTTCTTTAAATTCGTTTGATATCTGGCTCAAGACTAGCGCCTTTTTAATACAAAACGATTTTATAATTTTCTTAAATTGTCAGCTTCTTCTCTTCTAGAAGTAAAGTTTATCATTATAATTTTTACTTCCTCTGCCCGTACCATAGGTACTATAGGTAGAGGAAGTATTATTTTCGACCCCCAAATTCGAAGTTGAGTTTTTGACGTAAATACACGTTTTGAGGCCCCCTAAATTTTAAAAAAATACTATTTTTTTAAACGTGTGTGTGTCTGTGTGGATGTCTGTGAACAGGCTAGCTCCAAAACGGAAAATCGTATAAAACAAAATTTCGTATTTGGGTCAGGTACCTTCTGAAGATGTGAGCTGAAGATTGGCGACAAGTTTCTCTTATTTTTAAGGGAACTTTACATGAAGAAATTTTCGTTTTTCGCGATTTTCTCGAAAACGGCTCTAACGATTTTCTTTAAAATTTGCTCATGTGTTCCTTATACTGAGAACTATAACTTTTATTTGAAACTTTTTTTTTTTCGAAAAATTCTCTGAAGGGTAGTTACAAGCCACCCATTGTTCACCCACTGTTTTTAGAAAGTTTGTCTTGCGTGGTGAACAACTGAGAACGCGTTCCCAAGTCTCTTTCACGGCCTCTTATTCTACAGTATATAAGAATGTGAAGTGAGAAAGATGTATTGTTGGCCATGCATAGAGTAAAGAAGTATCTGAGGGAAATATTCGATAAATTTCGGAAATTATTCTTTACGGCGGAAAGTTCAATAAGCGTCTGTAGTCACTTTTTTTTTTTAGTTTGTTATATAGCCTGCGCTTTTAGTCGTATCATACAAAGAAGAGGTATTTATAGGATAATTAGCGTAAAATTGTGTCTTGCGATTCTGTACAAGGATATGTGAATACTGCTAACTTTTATTTTGGCAGAGGAAATTATGTGACATTCACATAAGAATTTTTAGTAGGTCTACACGCTCCGCAAAACAGCTGCTTGTGGGACTGTTAAGACGCCGAAAGTAGCACTTTACCAACCTAGTCCGGTAAAGTAATTTTTACCGTACTAGGCCGGTAAAGTCGTCATGGCAACTGAAAAAATCCCTTTAGGCAGGCCTACAGGCTGAGGTAGATTTCAAAGTGCTTTTGGTTTAATTTATTATCGCTGCGCAGCACTCTTCTTTTTTAGTCTTGGCATGGGAAACCTGCAGTAATAAGAACTGAATTCGGTAAAGAGGAAGAGCCTACAATCATTTGTTTTGACAACAAGAATAGGATATAATATTGTGGGAGGCCGTGCGCAAGATCAGCAATGAATAAAATTAGCAAAGCCGCTAAACAAGACAAAATTATGATATTATAATAATTCTTTTAAGTGTTATTATTTTCAAACATTAAAATATCGCGTCATATGAGAGCTATCAAGAAACTAGTTATTGATTTGTAGAGTACTCATCAAGAGCTTTTCAACGATACCCCACAAGACGTGGTTTCAAAAGTTTCGAATTTTCATCCCCCCCCCACCCCCACTCGAACCCCCAAAACCCCGAATCGTTGGTGTCACTGTGAACTCCATAGGGAGTACTCTAATTTATTCAAACAAAGTTTCCCTCTATACTTCATAGGGGCCGAGATATACATTTTTTTAAAATTTCAACCCCCTCCCCCGACCACCCCCTTGGGCCAATTTTGCTCATTAACGAACTTGTCCGAACTATTGGGCCTAGAAATAACATATTAAAATTTGGTTCAAATATCTTCAAAATTACGGCCGCTATCGTGTAAAGATATATATATATATATATATATATATATATATATATATAGGCTATAAATATCACAATTTTTTTTTTTTAAAGGGCGGTGGTTTCGTACTTAGGGGAGCATGAAACGTAAAGATATGAAAGAATTTTTCGAAAATCATGACATGGTATCCATTGCAATAGGTAGATTTTTCTTCGAAATCTACCTAAAATCCAGGTGGCAGTGACCAGTCATACCACCGTAACAGGGTTTGAAACAAAATACGTGACCATAAAACAACAAATATAAGGTAACATTGTTTCTTTACGTTAATCAGAAACTTCACCAGGTTTTTTTGTCTGTTTACAAAACAATTATATAACAAAAAATATAGGCCTAAAACAAAATAGCTACATTATTCACAAGAAACCCACACCGCCATCTTGCCTACATCCTTATTTCGTATTGATTCATAACATAGTATTCAGGCGGCTGTGAGAATATGGCGTCAACAAATGGCTGACTATGCCTTTTATAATTAATTATACGGCATTTTTATTACATTTCATATAATTTACAGAGCTTTTACTGAAAAATATTGTATGCACCACGTACGCAAAAGTTTTAGCGGACTCATATAATATTTCGCCTCGGCCGCAATACTAGATTCGTCCGCTAAAGCGTTATTTTGCGTACTTGATACATAAATAGCTATTGTGTGAACTTTCCTTGTTCATATTTGCTGGCGGGTAAATCTAAATACAAATGCAGAGTGAGAGGTGTATAACAGTACAGACTTAAGAAGGAGAAAATGACATTATAATAAATATAAAAAATACGATGTGTTTTTCAATTATGTTTATGGTTAATAAGATGATTAGTTTGTAAGGTTCTGCAGAATTGCAACAGCGCACTGCCACATAGCTGTTGCGAGGGATCTGTGTGAAGCGTATATAAGAGATTAACTTCTGTTGTACATATACATACTCGCTTCGGCGTTGCCTTACGTCGTGCATTATGTAACCTACGTAATAATATTTGTATCTTAATGTACCATACATAAAACTACCAAGTTTATTGAAAACACGCAAAGGGATAATTTATCCATATTTTTTCTTCAGCTGATTTCGAAAAAAATTAGAACAGTACGGACAGTAACTTACTTAGGCTATGGAGTAAAGCACAGTTAAAGGTTACTGATTTTTTTCCTCCTGAGAATAGTAATCGTTTGTGACGAATGTATCATTGGAATTATTTGATTTGTTTGTTTCTACAGATAGAACAATCTGTTAAAATCTACGGTTATACTCTTTCCACTCTGTGTAATTAAATTTGAAGCGTTCCTATTGTAAGTTCAGAATTGAATTAAAGTTTCTTTGGGAGTTTTGGGGAATTAGGCTATGGCCGCTATATTGAAATATTTAAATGATTTTTTCCCAATGATGCCATTGTATAAAATCATATACTATTTGCGTAACTTCATTATCTATTTTGCTTCACAAAAGCAATAATGAATATCCTATGTGCATTGAGATTACAACTAGCTTACGTTCTTGTTGAGTTAATATCAGGAGAACTTTTGCATAACTCCATTGCCTATTTTATTTCTTGAAGACATTAATTAGCATTTTCTTTGATGTCTCAAATAGTTTTAAGTTATGTTCTGAAGTTTATACGGGGGTGTATCAATAAATAACCGGATTGAATTAATTGTATTTAAATATAATTAGATAAACTGATGTAACAAAGTACCAGTATGTTTTTGTTTAATCAGTTATGACTGCAGATAGCCTATGCAGAATGTGTTATTTTTTAAATTGATTTCCAGGTTAAGCTCCAGATTTATTCATTAAGCAGGGCTTACGGAAGAACAAAGGTCTAGTTTTTTAATCAGATTAAAATCTTCCACCTTCAGCTAAACTGTACAGATTTGTGATATCTTGACAATCGCACACTCACATAAAAATACAAAAAAAGTCAAATTTGCTAGTTTCGGGTTTTGAACCATGGACTCCAGAATGTGAGGCCAAGACGTTACCATCTCGCCCAGCTGGGTCTGTTTAACGGTCTAGTTGGATAAGCGCATGTAGAGCAATAGTGTTTTTTGTCATGGCTAACTATATTTTAATTTCCAAATCCTCATAAGATCACAGTAAAACAATAGGCTATGTTGTCAAGATAACTGATGTTCATTTTTTTTATAAATTCTTTCGAATATGTATATTACCATAAAATAGGCACTAAATTGAGCATTACTCCGAAACAGGTCAACCGATTTTATCCAATATCAATAGACGTCTTCCCATGGACATTATAAATGTGTGTACCACGTTTCATAAAAATCCGGTAAAGCGTATTTGAGTTACCGCGTCTTTAAAATATGCACTAAATTGGGTTTTACTCCGGTACCGGTCTACCGATTTGGTCCAATATCAGTAGACATCTTCCCATGTACATTATAAATGGGTATACTAAGTTCCAGGAAAACCCAATAAAGCATATTTGAGTTATCGCGACTTCTTATATATTAACATAAATGGCACTAAATTGGGCATTATTCCGGTACTGGCCAACCGATTTGGTTCAATATCAATAAACGTCTTCCCATGAACATTATAAATGCGCATACGAAGTTTCATAAATATCCGTATAATAAAGCGTATTTGAGTTATTGCGCCTTTAAAGTAGACACTAAATTGGGTTTTACTCCGGCACCGGTCAACAGATTAGGTTCAAATTCAATAGGGCACTTCTCATCGACGTCATAAATGCGTATACCAAGTTTTATGGAAATCCGATACAGCGTATTTGAGTGATGGCGCCTTTCTATTAGAAAGGCGTCATAATCTATTAAAATAGGCACTAAATTCTGCATTACTCCAGTACCGGTGAACCGATTTGGTTCATTATCAATAGGGTTCTTCCCATGAACATTATAAATGTGTTTTCCAAGTTTCATGAAAATTCGAAAAAGCGTATTTGACTTACGGACGGACAGACATTTTTCGTTCCACACACAATCTCATAAATAGGGACCGGATTCTTAGGTTTTTAATTATTTTTTTCCTTTCATCCAAAACAAAAAGCGCTCATACACTTTTACGAATCATGTCCATAGGATTCACCCACATTAATCCGTGGCACCTAAAAATACCTAAATGGGGTATAAAAACCTAAATATACCTAAACGGGATATAAAACCTAAAAATATCAAATTTAGGCCACTTTTTTGTCTTTTTTTGTTTGTCAGTTGAGAAATCGATATTTTGCGGAGAGACGATAATTTTTGTTGGGTTGAAATTAATATCACCAGCGTTTCGTTCAACTCATTCTCGTCTAGGATGGATTGTCGTCAAGGGAAGAAGTGTAGGAGTACCGGTGTATTCCTTTTAAAATATTCGTACGAATGCCGTGTCTGATCAAGGATATACAGTAGATTTCTGTTTTTTAGTTGCTTGTTTGCCTTTATTACTTCCCTATTATTCACATGGTAAGTTTTAAGAAGACGTGTTAATTATGCCGAAAAAAGATATCGATTTATTACGGCAGTGGATTGGCGACGACCTGAATTTCACGACAGATGGCAAAGTAGACCATGGGCTACCAATAGCAAACCCTCCCCCCCCCCCCCGTGGGATTTTCTGACACACATATTTTCTTGTTGGTATTGTCGTCTAGTTTAAGATTTTGCTTGTTTGCCCCTTATCAATTACAGCATTTACCCGGAAACCCCGGGAAATCCGGAGAAAATGAGTTTGTTTTAATTTTTTATTGTTCTTTGCCCCTAATATTCCCAGGGAATTTCTGACTCACACATTTTTGTTCGTATTTCCATCTAGTTTAAGGTTTCAGTTGTTTGCCCCTTACAAATTAGAACATATCCCCGGAAAACCACGTATATACGGAGAAAATAACTATGTTTTATTTTTAAAATCTTTGTTCTTTGCTCCTAATATTCAAAGGGAATTTCTGACTTATGTGTTTTTTTGTTGGCATTACCATCTAGATTAAAATTTCAGTTGTTTGCCCCTTATCAATTACAGCATATCCCCGGAAAACACCGAAAACCACAGAAATCCGGAAAAATTAATTTCGTTTAAATTTTTGAAAATCTTTGTTCTTTGCTCCTGGTATTCAAAGGGACTTGGTGAATCATATGTTTTTGTGTTTGTATTGCTGCCTAGATTAAGGTTTCAGTTGTTTGCCCCTTACCAATTACAGCATATCCCAGGAAAACCCGGTAAACCACGTATATACGGAGAAAATGACTATGTTTTCTTTTTAAAACTTTATTCTTTGCTCCTAATATTCGAAGAGAATTTCTGACTCATATGTTTTTTTATTGGCATTACCATCTAGATTAAGGTTTCGGTTGTTTGCCCCTTATGAATTGTAGTATATATCCAGAAAACTCCGAAAACCACGGAAATCCGGAGAAATTAACTTTTTAAAAATTTCTTTAAAATCTTTGTTCTTTGCTCCTAATATTCCCAGGGAATTTCTAAGTCATGTGTGTTTTTGTTGGTATTGCCATCTAGTTTAAGGTTTCAGTTGTTTGCCCGTTATCAATTGCAGCAAATCCTCGTAAACCCTGAAAACCACGGAAATCCGGAGAAAATCACTTTGTTTAAATTTTTTTAAATCTTAGTTCTTTGCTCCTAATATTCAAAGGGAATTTGTGACTCATATGCTTTTGTGTTGGTAATGTCATCTATTTTAAGGTTTCAGTTGTTTTCCCCTTATCAATTACAGCATATCTCCGGAAATCTCCGAAAACCACGAAAGTCCGGAGAAAATGAGTTTTTTTAATTTTCTAAAAATCTTTGTTCTTTCATGCTAATAATCCCAGGGAATTTCTGAATCACATACCTTTTGTTCCTATTGCCATATAGTTTAATGTTTCAGTTGTTTTCCCCTTACCAATTACAGCATGACAAATAATACTTGGAAAAATCCTGTTGCTGAAGGGATGAAAGCGATTGAAAACCTGGCAGCACACTCTTCATATCCTAATTTGACATCTGTGAATGATAATTTATCTTGCCAAACCTTCCACAGTCACTATCAAACTTTCTTGACTGGAGTTATAGAAGGGACATTGGGTAAAACAGCACAATTTTGGATTGGTAATATCGACAAAGTGTCTTTGATTTTGAGATTTCAGCGAGCAACTAAAGAAAACAACTTTGACTTACACTTGGCATGTTTAGAAGATATGATTCCCATTTTCTTTGCATGTAACCATCACAATTATGGCAGATATCTCGTAGTCCACTTACACATCTATTTGAACCTGCAAAGGACACACCTGAAGCAGAATTACTTCGCAATAACGGTTTCAGTGACTGTAGATCACAAGTTCCGAGTTCTAGAAATTCCGTGGATTTTCGTGGATTTCCGTGGTTTTCCGGGTTTTACGGGGATATGTTGTAATTGATAACGGGCAAACAACTGAAACCTTAATCTAGATGACAATGCCAACAAAAAATATGTAAGTCAGAAATTCCCTGGTTGTATTAGGATCAAAGAAAAAAGATTTTTAATAAATTTAAACGAACTCATTTTTTGCGGATTTTTGTGGTTTTCGGAGTTTTCCGGGGATATGCTGTAACTGATGAGGGGAAAACAACTGAAACCTTATTCTAGATGGCAATACCAATATAAAAACGTATGAGTCACCAATTCCCTTTGAATACTAGGAGCAAAGAACTAAGATTAAAAAAATTAAAACCAAGTAATTTCCTCCGGGTTTCCGTGGTTTTCGGAGTTTTCCGGGGATATGCTGTAATTGATAATGGGCAAACAACTGAGACCTTAATCTAGATGGAAATACCAATACAAAAACATATGAGACACCAATTCCCTTTGAATACTAGGAGTAAAGAACTAAGATTTAAAAAATTAAAACAAAGTAATTTTCTCCGGATTTCCGTGGTTTCGGAGTTTTCCGGGGATATGCTGTAATTGATAATGGGCAAACAACTGAGACCTTAATCTAGATGGCAATACCAACAAAAAAACATATGAGTCGGAAATTCCCTTTGAATATTAGAAGCAAATAACAAAGATTAAAAAATAAAACATTGTCATTTTCTCCGTATATACGTGGTATTCCGGGTTTTCCGGGGATATGTTGTAATTGGTAAGAGGCAAAAGACTGAAACCTTAAATTAGATGGCAATACCAACAAAAAATACGTGAGTCAAAAATTCCCTGGGCATATTAGAAGCAAAGAACAAAGACAAATTAAAACAAAGTCATTTCTCCGGATTTTCATTGTTTTCCGGGGATATGCTGTAATTGATAAGGGGCAAACAACTAAAAACTTAATCTAGATGGCAATACCAACAAAAAATATGTGATTCAGAAATTCCCTGGGCATATTAGGAGTAAAGAACAAAGAAAAACTAAAACAAACTAATTTTCTCCGGATTTCCGTAGTTTTCCGGGGTTTCCGGGTAAATGCTGTAATTGATAAGAGGCAAACAACTAAAAACTGAAACTAGATGGCAATACCAACAAAAAAATATGTGAGTCGGAAAATCCCACGGGGGGGGGGATGGGGGGTATACAGTAGCCCACGCTCTAAAGTATTATTTTGTCAAGCCCGCCAGAAACACGTAAGTATTATTTACCTTTCTAGAAAAGGGGGAAGTTTTCGTCCCTAGTTGATCTGTTGTGCGGTTAGCATGCCTAACAACCGAAGAAATGAAAATAATCAGTTTCACATTATCCTCATCCAATCATAAAGTATTTTACTCAGTAAATTAGAAGCATCGGATTCGAATCCCTAGAAGGGTAGTGTCTAGATACAGTATTAATTATTAACTAAGAGATAACAGGAAGAACTTCACAGTTGAGAATCTTGAAAGATATTTAATGATACACTGTAACCAGGAAATGTGAGGCAATCTTATTTTCACTGCTTCTTTTGATTGTTTATACTTTCTTTCTTCAATTGTATAATACTAGGAGGTGCCCGTGGCTTCGCCACGATAATTCTTTTAAAAATTAAAAATTAAGAGTTTAATAATTATTAAAGCATTATATGTTTAACACTTGCACGCGAATCATTCATAAACTAAGCCATTAATAATTAATGAAACAGCTAAAATTCCTGCTTTAGAGTACATTCCACGACATGAAAGCGCCCCCTGGGAAAACTATATCAGAATCGATTATGCAGTTCCAAAGAACCTGTGAACACATAATACGTATTGTTTCTCAGCTGTTTATTGACATGAATATGATGTGAATTTTATTTTATCACTTCAGTGTAATTTTCAGAAATTATATAATGTTTCAAGGTAAGGAATGGTTTGTTTGGATTATTATTATCAGCGATATTTCAAGAGATAAAACCATCAATATTTTACAGCTGTTGCCCCTGGCTTCGCCCGCAATTATTCATTGACTCCAGGATTTTTAAGAAAATTACACTGGTAGATTATTAAAAATGTTTGTGGTTCAGAGCTATGAAAATTGTAAGTAAAAATAAAATTAGAATATTTGTTCATTGTGTTCATTTCACTTAGGCGTTATATAATAAAGAAACGGTTTTCCTTCCTAATTTTGTAGTCGTCATGAAAGTTTAGACTGCGAGAGACGAACATCTCCGAGTATACCCGATGTCTCACGAAGCGGGCGAGCGAGCAAGCACGCTATTTAGGGCCGTTGAATTGTATAAGAGTAGATGTCCTAAAGCAAGTTTACACAAATTTAAGTCAATTTTGTTAAGTTAAACTTTAAAAGTAGGCCTATTATGTATTGAATCCTATGTAGCACATTCAAATTCATTAAACCAACTATTCTACCCGAAATCGATATTTTGGACAAAAAACCTAAAAAAAACTATTTCAACTATTGGAAAACCTAAAACAGTGTTTTTAAAAACCTAAAAATCCGGTCCCTACTCATAAAGTACCATACTGGCACTTAATAAACCACCCTGAAGCAAAACGGCTGCTAGCCGCGGAAAGGTGAATCCTTCATCTAGCAGTGATGTGAATCCCAGTCATGCAGAACGATTCAGTTAGGAGTTAGACTCGGATATCGCAGGTGATGTTTACTGTACCCAACATGAAACTGAAATTCCAGCAATTTGCATCGATGAAGTTTTGTGTTCTTCTAGACAAAACACCTACAGAAACCGTAGAAATGCTGCAGCAAGCATATAAAGACCATGCTTTAGGCAGGACTCGTCTTTGAGTGGCACAAACGTTTCAAAGATGATTATGAAGACCTTCAAGATTCCCCGCGCCCTGGAAGACCCGTAACAGCAAAAACGAAAGTTAACATCAACACAATTGACGCAACTGTGCAAGAAGATCATCGCATAACAATTGTGAAGGTTGCAGATATAATGAATTTGTCTTTTAAACCAGATCTTGCCAGGACAGGATGGATCTTGACAGGATGGACCAAGACAATGCGCCAGTTCATCGAGCGCGTGAACTCAAGATGTAATCGAAGAATTGGGCATTGAGATCATGCCTCATTTGCTGTATTCTCCGGATCTCGCACCTTGCGATATTCACCTCTTCCCTAAAGTGAAAAAGGAACTACGTGGTTGCCATTTTCAAAGTGATGAGTTGAACAACCTTGTCATAGGTATACTGGACAGACTGTCAAAAAAGGGGTTCAGTGAGTGTTTCGAACAATGGGTAAATCATTGGAATAGTTGTATTTCAACAGATGGAGAATACTTCGAAAGTTTGCAAGTAAATTTGAACGAAATAAAGCCATTTTGTGTTAATTAAAAAACGAGTCCGGTTATTTATTGATACGCCCTCGTACAGTAGAAATAGTAGACATTGTGGTTTTGAAGCTACTGCACACATATTGATAATCACTTATGGTAGGCCTAGTAAGTAAAAGTAGGCCTATAAAGCTTCTGCGAGCTCAAGTTAGCTGACCATAGTAGCGGCACTTCAATTCGAGTCCATGATTTTTGCCTCGGACAACTCATGAGTTGATCTTATATTTCTGTCAGCACCAAACGTTTTTCGAGATTTCTATACTTTCCTTTCAGAAAATGTATTTTGCTAATAGTAACTAGGGCTGTACCGATTAATCGGGCCGATTAATCGATTAAGTATTTAATCGTCGATCAATTACATTTTCCGATTAATCGGTTTAGTCGAATTCTGAAAAACGTTTTTCGAGAAATGGGTCAAATGACCTAACTCCTTTCTCAGTGCCGAGTGAGAGAGTTTTTAGTGCTTCCGGTATTATTGTAAACAAGCTACGATCGTCTCTTGAACATTCAAATGTCAACAAACTCGTGTGTGTCTCAAGTCTTGGCTGAAAAAGTAAACGGAAATGTAAGTTTTGTATATATTTTTTCACTAGTTAACTAATATTGGTATTCATTAATTCAGGATTTCTTCTGATTATCTGTAGTGTAGTAGTTATTAAACGTGTAAAACAATATTAAATGTACACTTTGGTTTCGTTTAAAATAACGATTTGTTTGTCGATTAATCGATTAAAGTCAAGCGTTAACTCGATTAAAAATTTTAATCGATTTTCAGCCCTAATAGTAACCCATACGGTTGTTTCATAGTCTTTTAAAATTGACATAGGCCTACTCCTTTTCCAGTTCTTCGAATCTTCACGCTAGGTGCGAAAGTATTCATTATAATTTAATAATATATCATGATATGAACTTTATTTGCCAAGACATCATTACAATATATAGCAACGTCAGTATATTAATAATAATAATAATAATAATAATATAGGCCTAGTAATAATAATAATAATAAAATATTAAAATTTACATATTAGCCACAATCAAATTAAAATATTCTGCAATTAAAAACTCAGTGCTATAAGCAATGTTGATCTGACAATTCTTTATAAACCGGTTCCAATGTGTTTTTTTAACTCATCGGGGAGACTATTGTATAATTTTAGAGCCATTGTTACAAAACTATTTCGTGTTTTACTGTATTTACATCTGTCTACATATATACCGGTATTCAAACATGGACGTGTAGGGTAGTTCGGATTAATGTATTAGTTTAAAACTATTGATATTTCTCTTAACATAAGCCATGCAGCCTAAGATGAACAATGATGTCAAGGAACAGTGATGACAGTAAGCTTTATAAAGAAAAGTTTAAATGCTTTCTTGGAGGAACTCCACACATAATTCTGATAGCCCACTTTTGTAGCATGAGAAGTTTATAAGTTAAAGCATGGCTGACTCACAGTAGGGTCCCATAAGCAAGATGGCTCTGTAGGCTATACACTAGAACTCCAACTATTCGGATCGCCAATTACCCGGATCGCTTTGAGACCATATTCAAGTGGTTTTTGCAGTAGCGAGCATTGGAAACCCTCTTTCAGGGCCGATTATGCAAAAACGCAAAACTTTTAGCTGACAAGATAGACAATTTGTCAGCAGACCAACTGACTCTGGCCGATACATTCAAGATGTGATACTTTATGTAGTTACATTACTACACGATTGAGTTTTTTTTATATAAATAAATTACCTTCTTTCATAATTTATCGGAGTTGTACTGTATATCCAAAATATACAGTCTTTAAAGTCATAACAGGAAGATGATTTTTTTAAACTCTGATATTTCATTAATCATGTAATCTACATGGGACTGCCACCCTGAAGTTGGTTCAAGATGCATGCCTAAAAGCCTCATAGATATCTCAATTGCAAAACAAGATCGCGAAAAATTAAACATAGGATCAACCGTGTTTTCTTCTTTGATAGTAAGTTAATTAGAATTGCACCATGATGTTATTCTACCCATTATGTCATCGAGTTTTATATTATAATTAATTATATCACATGCCTAAACATTTAACAGTATTAAACGGTTTATCATTATCTTTAATAATAATATAAAGGAAGTAATGCTGACCTATTATAACCAAGCTTCATGGTTATTACGTAATCTTCTGCGTGTCTCATGAAGTGGAATAGATACGCTTCAAGAACACTATTGTGGAATTATCAGATCTGCTTTCTCTGTAAGTTACTTTGATTAATTATTAAGGTTAATATAGACACAAAACTGGGTCTTGGCGCTTATCTCAGTGCACAATTTTATCATATTGACATGCAGTCGAGAGTATAGCTGAAATCTCCTCCACAATTTTTAACTTTTGAATCACAAAAAAGTAGTTGGTACGAAAACTGTAACGACACAGAGATCTGAAATTTTTACCATAGATGGACAGAAGGGTGTCCGAATGCGCCTCAAAGCCAGATTTTTAATTTTAGCTTTCGTTCGGATTGCCTTGCTCTGCTGCCATAATAACCGGGAAAGAAGAGCATCGCTGAAATAGATTATTTTCAACATAAAGCATGAAATTGTCGATCGCTTCAATTTTGTTAGCCCGATTTGCTTGATTCGTTTGTTTATAACGTAACGGCACGCAGATATCTGATTCTTTTTACATAGGTGGAGGGAAGGGGGATCATAAATGTAGGCCTAAATGGGAAATCGATTTGGACGAAAATCATTATGCGGATTTGGGGGGGGGGCTGAGAACTCGAATTCTAGGTTTTCTTTCCCTTTTCAGCGCAGCGCTTTCTAATCGTGAAATGCAGCTCGAAGCCAGAATTTTAACTTTTTGTTTATAAATCGTTTTCTTTATTAATGATTTACGTGCAAGTGTTAATAAATACAATGTTTTAATTAGTTTGCCATTAAATAAGTTACTAAAAAATCTAGCGATTGAATTAATAAATGCGGGCAAAGCCGCGCTCACCTGTTAATAGCCTATAAACACACTATCCAATTAACCTTTTAACATGCTGCAGCCTTCAGTGTGGCAACGAAAGAAATTTTCTCACATGTGTCCACTTAGAAGTGCAGATTTTTATTTTTGTAGTAGGCTACAGATGTCACTTTTATATTGAAGTTTTTCACAGGGAATTCAATGTTATTTTCCGCCGTCATAGTGAAGGCTACTGCAGTTAAAACATTAAATTTGTTAAAGGTCTTATAGACCACCAGCCATCGACTTCTGTTTTACTTTTATATGTGATTTGTTAAGTTTCATTCCTATTGTAAATACAAAAGAATAGGGGAAACGGACGCGTCTTATTTATTATGATAGTCAACTGTAAAGCTGGCGGTGCTTTGAAACATCATGCGTAAAGAACCAAATTACTCTGGACCTTAATATTTTCTTTCTGGCGAGGCACGGCTTGGAACTGAAGTATTCGGAAGATACAATACAAATAACTTGTAGGCATGTCTACTCTTCAGACAATGCTATTTGGAAAAATCTTCCAACCAAAAGGTATGGTCTACAACGGATAAAATGCAAATAAAATCGTTCGAGTCTTTTTAGAGAAATCATGAAACCCAGATTTTTCTGTCGATTTTCGTCTTCGACAGACAGACATTTTTCTGAAAAAAAAAAAATCATTTTTGACATCAGTAGACCTCAAAATCTGTATTAATGCTTGTGCTTACGTTTTCAGTAGAGTCAGTGAAAACTCATCTGCCGTCTTGGCCATTGCGTTAGAAAATTTGTGTGACAAGTATCACCTCATTTTTATTGATTAACATATTTAAATATAGTTGTGTAGAGGTTAGGTCATAGACAGTCAGGTTGAAACACCCCATTGAACATATGCCTCATTAATTGGTCCATTGTCTAGTGCCTAGCTGGTTTAAAATTGGGGTATGCTCGTAATATTTGTTGCGTAGTACAGTTAGAGCGTAGGCTACTGTATACCCCCCATCCCCCCCCCCCCCGTGGGAATTTCCGACACATATATTTTTTTATTGGTATTCCCATCTAGTTTCAGTTTTCAGTTGTTTTCCCCTTATCAATTACAGCATTTACCCGGAAACCTCGGAAATCCGGAGAAAATGAGTTTGTTTTAATTTTTCTTTGTTCTTTGCTCCTAATATGCCCAGGAAATTTCTGGCTCACATATTTTTTGTTGGTATTACCATCTAGTTTAAGTCTTCAGTTGTTAGCCCCTTATCAATTACAGCATTTACCCGGAAACCCCGGAAAACTACGGAAATCTGGAGAAAATGAGTTTGATTTAATTTTTCTTTGTTCTTTGCTCCTAATATGCCCAGGGAATTTCTGACTCACATATTTTTTGTTGGTATTGTCATCTAGTTTAAGTTTTCAGTTGTTTGCCCCTTACAAATTACAACATATCCCCGGAAAACCCGAAAATCCACTCTTATACGGAGAAAATGACAATGTTTTATTTTTTAAATCTTTGTTCTTTGCTTCTAATATTCAAAGGGAATTTCTGAATCATATGTTCTTTTGTTGGTATTGCCATCCAGATTAAGGTTTCAGTTGTTTGCCCCTTATCAATTACAGCAAATCCCCTGAAAACTCCGAAAACCACGGAAATCCGGAGAAAAGTACTTTGTTTTAATATTTTAAATCTTAGTTTTTTACTTCTAGTATTCAAAGGGAATTGGTGACTCATATGGTTTTGTGTTGGTATTGCCATGTAGTTTAAGGTTTCAGTTGTTTGCCCCTTATCAATTACAGCAAATCCCCTGAAAACCACGGAAGCCCGGAGAAAATGACTTTGTTTTAATTTTTTAAATCTTAGTTCTTTGCTCCTAATATTCAAAGGGAATTAGTGACTAATATGGTTTTGTGTTGGTATTGCCATGTAGATTAAGGTTTCAGTTGTTTGCCCCTTATCAATTACAGAAAATCCCCAGAAAACTCCGAAAACCACGGAAGCTCGGAGGAAATGACTTCGTTTTAATTTTTTAAATCTTAGTTCTTTGCTCCTAGTATTCAAAGGGAATTGGTGACTCATATGGTTTTGTGTTGGTATTGCCATGTAGATTAAGGTTTCAGTTGTTTGCCCCTTATCAATTACAGCATATCCCCGGAAAACTCCGGAAACCTAAAAAATCCGAAGAAAATGAGTTCGTTTTAATTTTTTAAAAACCTTTGTTCTTTGATCCTAATATTCCCAGGGAACTTCTGACTCACATTTTTTTTTTGGCATTGTAATCTAGATTAAGGTTTCAGCTGTTTGCCCATTATCAATTACAACATATCCCCGTAAAACCCGGAAAACCACGGAAATCCACAGAATTTCTAGAACTCGGAACTTGTGATCTACGGTCACTGAAACCGTTATTGCGAAGTAATTCTTCTGCTTCAAGTGTGTCCCTTGCAGGTTCAAAAGGGTGAGTATATGGACTACGAGATATCTGCCATAATTGTGATGGTCACATGCAAAGAAGAGGGGAATCATATCTTCTAACAGTGGCGGCTATTCAGGGGAAGTAGGTGAAGTAGCACTTCACCAGTATTTTTCCTTTACAATACGTATTTTTGAAGTTTATTTTCCAAATCACGAATGTTGGTTTTTACTATAAATGTATCTGTATTTTTTAATTGCCCGCCACACCACCACCTGGTGTCAAAGCTAGGAGACATTGAGATCCTGAGAGCGCAGCGTGCTTCAAGTCGGCCGTGGTGAAGGTGAACTTGAAACCACGCCCTCCGTTGTATGGGTAGTCTGTTCAACTAAAAATGAGGATGCAAGCAGCAGTTTTCTCGCTTATCCCACGTCCCCATACCGACGCGAACAGACTACCCACGTAGCCGTCCCTCTTGTTCAGGTATTTTCTTCGCCAGTACCTCACACTGTGAGCTCGGAGAAACAGGTGGGCACGTTTGCACTTGAATACAGGGTTCATAAAGCACATAAAATATCCATCACAGCCTTGATGTTAATACGTTGAACACTACAAATATAATTACACTGTAATTGTTCTTCTAATGCCAATCCATTTGCCAGTTTATACTCCGAAGAGAACGTGGATCATGACGTTTCATTCCTACAATGCATATTTTTCATAGGTAATCATACGACATGGAACATATTAATCACTGCATATTAATGCCTTGAAGTATCCAGTAACGAGCTGAAGTTTATCAGATAAAATTGCATCTTTCCGACCCTCGCAAGCATATTAACTTATAAGATAAACAACAGTCATTGGTCGATTGCTAAAAAATATTAGTCAATACCAAGACCGCATCGCATGAATGGAATATTCTGAATAATCTGGTTAGGAGAATAATAATTACGATAAACATACTCGTAGATAGATTCGCGGCGGAGAAGCAGGATCGAATTTATCTCATGAAACTCATAATCTTGAGTGGGATTTATTAAGAGTATTCCATGAATAAAATGTATCAGATTTTATAAATAATAACTACATTCTTACCCGCATTGTTTAAAATCAAATCATCATTGTGCCAGCTGTCAGATCACGATGTAGGCCTACTAAACGAAGAATAACAAATGTTGCCAGATACTAATCTGATAAATATCTTGTTTAGCGAATATTTCAGTCCATAAAGAACTTCTACTGCAGCTAGTAGAAAAGCAGCCATTCTATGATGATATCACCGACAAGCTTGCAGCCTTAAAGGGCTACCGAAGGATTGTTTGGGTATACAAGGCATAGGTGAATTCCGTTATTAAGATAAGCATGTGACATTTTTTCTCTTCACCTAATTTTCCGGCCACGAGCCGCCACTGTCTTCTAAACATGCCAAGTGTAAGTCAAAGTTGTTTTCTTTAATTGCTCGCTGAAATCTCAAAATCAATGACACTTTGTCCATATTACCATTCCAAAATTGTGCTGTTTTACCGAATGTCCCTTCTCTAACTTCAGTCAAGAAAGTTTGGTAGTGAGTGTGGAAGGTTTGGTAAGATAAATTAATTATCATTCACAGATGTCAAATTAGAATATGAAGTGTGTTCTGTCAGGTTTCCAATCGCCTTCATTCCTTCAGCATCAGGATTTTTTCCAGTATTCTTTGTCATGCTGTAATTGGTAAGGGGAAAACAACTGAAACCTTAAACTATATGGCAATAGCAACAAAAATTATGTGATTCAGAAATTCCCTGGGAATATTAGTATCAAAGAGCAAATATTAAAAAAAATTAAAACAATCTCATTTTCTGCGGATTTTCGTGGTTTTCAGGGTTTACGTGGATATGCTGTAATTGATAAGGGGAAAACAACTTAAACCTTAAACTAGATGGCAATACCAACAAAAAAACATATGAGTCAGAAATTTCCTGGGAATATTAGGAGCAAATAACAAAGATTTTAAAGAAATTTTTAAAAAGTCAATTCCTCCGGATTTCCGTGGTTTTCGTAGTTTTCTGGAGATATGCTATAATTCATAAGGGGCAAAGAACTGAAACCTTAATCTAGATGGCAATACCAACAAAAAAACATACAAATCAGAAATTCCCTTTGAATATTAGGAGCAAAGAACAAAGATTTAAAAAATAATACATAGTAATTTTCTCCGTATATACGTGGTTTTCCGGGGTTTCCGGGGATATTCTGTAATTGGTAAGGGGAAAACAACTGGAACCTTAATCTATATGGGAATACCAACACAAAAACGTATGGTTCACCAATTCCCTTTGAATACTAGGAGCAAAGAACTAAGATTTTAAAAAAATAAAACGAAGTCCCTTTCTCCGGATTTCCGTGGTTTTCGGTGTTTTCCGGGGATATACTGTAATTGATAAGGGGCAAACAACTGAAACCTTAATCTAGATGGTAATGCCAACAAAAAAACATGTAAGACAGAAATTCCCTTTGAATATTAGGTGCAAAGAACAAAGATTTAAAAAATAAAACATAGTAATTTTCTCCGTATATACGTGGTTTTCCGGGTTTTCCGGGGATATGTTGTAATTTGTAAGGGGCAAACAACTGGAACATTAAACTAGATGCCAATACCAACAAAAATGTGTGAGTCAGAAATTCCCTGGGAATATTAGGAGCAAAGAACAATGAAAAATTAAAAGAAATTCATTTTCTGGGAATTTCCGGGGTTTTCCGGGGTTTCCGGCTAAATGCTGTAATTGATAAGGGGCAAACAACTAAAATCTTAAACTAGATGACAATACCAACAAAAAAATATATGTGTCGGAAATTCCCACGGGGGGGGGGGAGGGTTTTATATTGGTAGCCCGTGGTCTAAGTATATCAATCCTTCCAGTTAACATACTACTGATTCCACCACGCCAATGGTCGAGGATTGCCGAACTTTTTGTCACAACAGAACGTACCGGTATCTCGGAAGTTTCATACAGACCTTATGGCAGACGTTTATTTTGTAACTGTATGCTTTATTCCGCAAGTACGACAAGAATTACTGGACCTTTTTTCACAAAGATATATTGTAATTGCCGGCATTGTGTTTCAGGTTCGTAAATAGCCTAGTCATGACCACGCGATTGTTTTTCACATTATTTCACGAGACATTTGTCATACCGTGAGACCAACTTGCTGCCTGGGATTTGAACCACTGTGTGACAACCAACTCCGCTTCTCTGTCATTCTCCGTCATTTATTGAGGTGTAGGAAAAGACGAAAATCACTGGGAGGGAGGGCCGGGCTGTAGGGTGGCTATTGAAACATCTCCTACAGTGTTTTGCAGATGACAAGCCGTTTGTTCTTCTCCTTGCTTAGATACGCGGTCCAATCAGAGACTGTTAGCGGCATTTCGTTAGCTCGTACACGTGATTGGCGGTGAAGGAATTGGCTTCTCATTTGAAAAATACTGTAGCCGAACTTTTGCAGGAGACTTGCAGGGAGGCGTTGAAGTCTCCACCCTACAGCTCGGACCGCGCACCCAGATATTTTCGTCTTTTCCTACCCCTCAAGAAATGACAGAGAATGGTAGAGATTGAAAGAGAAACGGAGAAGATTATCACACACTGGTTCAAATCACAGGCGGCAGACTTCTACGACGCAAGTGTTCAAAAGTATGACATGTCTCAATTCCTGTGGCAAATATTTTGAAAAATAGCTAAATACTTGCTATATCTTACTGCAATAAATATTTCCATGAAGTTTTGTTTTGTTTGTGTAAACGGCCCTTGGGAAACTTACTTTATCGACGCTCCTCGTATTTTAGAGGAATAAGTGATATTAGTTCGGTTTATAGTAGGCCTACTTTTAAAATATAGATTTTGATAATTTGCATTATTGTATCCTGTTGTTTAGAAGTTTGCCTCGTTCTCTATCCACACATCCCCAATTAACATCATTATTTTAGGAACGTATAGTCTTTGTACTTGTGGAGTTAACGCTGGTATATCCAATAATACATTTTATGATTTAAGAATTTGGATAAGTAGCCTAATCCTTGTATCCTTGTATCCTTTGAAACTGTGGACGTCGTAGATGTGAAACCATGGTGACAGCGGCCATAAGGATCATGGCTAGTTATACTTTTTATGAATGTTGAAAATTTAAAAAGTTTAAAAAAAAGTCTAGTGAACTTTCTTAAAGTGTGATGAAAAATTTGGTAGGTTATGGCCGAAAAAAGTCCGTGGTACATTACCCTGTAGCATAATATGCAGATACGTTAACCTGAGTGCTGGGAACCCAATAAATTTTGCTCGCAACGGAATTAAGCGTAAGAAGATATGTTAACATATGTAAATTAGGCCAGTGTCCCATGTGTAGGCCTATATTTAAGTAAATATGTATTTTGTTAGCTTATTTTGATCGCACTTTTTCGCACAACATATTTTACGACATACTTTAACTTTTTACTAGAATGTTCTTAAACTTCACATTGGCCAAGTCATAATTTTCTGTACGCGTATTATTCTTAAAAATAATGGTCTAAACAGGCGTTAGATGACTCAGTCTCAATAGACATCTGACATCGTAAAATGTCTGTTTTGTTTATTGGCATCATATTTAGTCTAGCAGGGAGGTATAAATTGTATCATGTAGGACTGTGCTGTCAAGTTTCAGTGTTAATTTTTTTTAAATTTCCTCAACGTATTTAAAGGAACAATAAAAAAGTATGTTTACCTCACGTTGTGCAAGTGTTTTTCAAAGCGCGTGTAAATATCTAGAAATATATTAAGTTTTAAACTGTTAGCTATATATCACATCCGGTTAATGTTTCGTTGGTTATAATTTAATGAATTTACGATCTTGCAACTGGTATATGTTTAAACATAACTTCTTAGAAGTAATGTTAAAAATACTAGAATGCTTAGCTGTCTCTTCTGAATTCTAAGAATCCTTTAATGAAAGCAGAGTCAAGTTTCTGCTCTTTTCACGTCATAACCCAACATTTGCATTCAAATGGAAAGAAATTCAAAGGAGACCAATGGTGTGCGCCCTCATAGCCTACTGTTAGACGTGTATCTAATGAATAAAATAGGATTGGTTCTTGATATTTACTACTAGCATGTGCCCGCGGCTTCGCCCGCGATAATTATTTCAGAAATTAAAAATTAAGAGCATAATAGTTAAATCATTATAATTATTAACACCTAAATCACGTGGACTACATGCCACGATTAGATAGCGTCGTCTGGTAAAAGCGACCTCAGTTTCGAGTTGCTTGGCCCAGAAAACCCTTGTATAGTTTCGTTCAAATCAAACAATGTTTCACCATACAGTATTTAGGCCTATATTGATTATCCCTCTTCCGTGTTGGTTGAAAATTTAATATGTCTACTGGCCTTAACATTCTAAACAAATGAATCGACCAGCGTGGGGTTACAACATTCAAGCGATCGCGATGCTTTTATTTCCACGGTATGGCAAAAATACCCAAAGACAACTGCAACTGATTTGACATTGAAATGTATTACTGAAATCTGATGCTTCGACAGCGCTAAAATCACGTTTTCTGCCAGTTTTTCACTCATAACTCGCGAACGAAAGCTAAAATTAAAAATTCGGCTTCGAGGTGCATTCGCCCACCTTTCAGTCCATCTATCTTTAAAATTTCAGATCTCTGCGTTCAGTAGATTTCGATGGGCATCGTGGACAGACAGACAAACAGCATGTGCCCGCATGTGCCCGCATGTGCACGCGGCTTCCAGCGCGATAATTATTTCAAAAATTAAAAACTAAAAATTAAGAGCATAGTTAAATCATTATAATTATTAACACCAAAATCACGTGGAGTGCATTCCACGATTAGGTAGCGTCCCTTGGTAAAAGCTACCTCAGATTCGATTTCCTTGGCCCAGAATACCCCTGTACAGTCAGTTTCGTCCAAATCGAACAATGTTTGACCATATTTAGGCCTATATTGATTATCCCTCTTCCGTGTAGGTTGAAAATTTCATGTCTTCGGGCCTTGATATTCTAAATAAATGAATCGTCCAGGATGGACTTACAAAATCAAGCGATCGCCCGCGATAATTATTTCAAGAATTAAAAATTAAGAGCATAATAGTTAAATCATTATATTTATTAACACCTAAATCACGTGGACTACATGTCACGATTAAATAGCGTCGCCTGGTAAAAGCGATCTCAGATTCGAGTTCCTTGGCCCAGAAAATCCCTGTATAGTGAGTTTCGTCCAAATCGAACGATGTTTAACCATATTTAGGTCTATGTTGATTACCCCTCTTCCGTGTAGGTTGAAAATTTCATATGTCTACGGGCCTTGACATTCTAAACAAATGAATCGACCAGCGTGGGCTTACAACATTCTAGCGATCGCGATGCTTTTATTACCACGGTATGACAAAAATAGCCAAAGCCAACTGCAATTGATTTGACATTGAAATGTATTACTGAAATCTGATGCTTCGACAGCGCTAAAATCACGTTTTCTGACAGTTTTTCACTCACAACTCGCGAACGAAAGCTAAAATTAAAAATCCGGCATCGATGCGCATTCGCCCACCTTTCAGCCCATCTATGTTTAAAATTTCAGATCTCTGCGTTCAGTAGATTTCGCTGGGCATCGTGGACAGACAGACAAACACGTCCTTTTATTATTTTAAGATAGCATGTGGCCGCGGCTTCGCCCGCGATAATTATTTCAAAAATAAAAAATTAAGAGCATAATAGTTAAATCATTATATTAACACCTAAATCATGTGGACTACATATCACGATTAGATAGCGTCACCTGGTAAAAGCGACCTCAGATTCGAGTTCCTAGGCCCGGAAAACCCCTGTATAGTGAGTTTCGTCCAAATCGAACAACGTTTGGCCATATTTAGGCTAATATTGATTATCCCTATAATAATAATAATAATAATAATCCTCTTCGGTGTAGGTTGAAAATTTCACATTATGTTTGCGTGCCTTGACATTAAAAACAAATGAATCGACCAGCGTGAGCTACAACATTCAAGAGATCGCGATGCTTTTATGTCGAAGGTTTGACAAAAATAGCCAAAGCCTAGTGTAATTGATTTGTATTACTGAAAACTCATGCTTCGAAAACGGAATAAATACACGTTTTCTGCCCGTTTTTCACTCATAACTCACGAACTAAAGCGAAAATTAAAATTCCGGCTTCGAGGTGCACATTCCGACCCTTTAGTCCGCCTATGTATAAAATTTCAGATCTCTGCGTTCAGTAGATTTCGCTGGGCATCGCGGACAGACGGAGGACAGACAGACGGAGGACAGACGGAAGACAGACAGACGGAGGACAGACACTTCCTTTTATTAATATAGATAAAATACATGCCGCCACGCGGGTAACTGTTGTCGAGGGGATTAAACAATAATTAACTTGTTGAACGCGTTATGAAGTGTGATTTAGATTTCTTACTTACATAGTAGTGTTGGGATACAGAATAACTCAGTAAAATACATTTTTAAGAAGTTAACCTCATAACAAGTAAACTGATGATGGCGAGTTTTTTTTTTCGTCTCTGTACCATCTCAAATTTTATTTTTCTTTATGTATTTTTATCGCCATTACCTGAAGTAGAGGCGATGTGATAGTAGACCGCGATATTTGTATAAAGTTTACACCAGAGTTTATGTTCTGAAGACGTTATATAGGCTGTAAAAACATATTTTCGCACAAAAAGGTGTGAATACCACCAACTGAAAATGTAAATGACACTTCTTATTAAAATCTTTAGATTTTAAAACTCGATGCACGCCAATTTGTTGTTTTACAAATATATAGTTTTTTCAATGGATTTTTAATATTTTCCTTTTTCTTCGAAAGTGGCCTAACGAATTTTCACAACTAATGTTTGTATTGAGCCTAGCATATTTTATTTGAAACTTTTTTTTTCTTCAGAATTATATGAAGGGTAATTATAGTACGGAAGTGCGTCTTTTTAAATTGTAAATCGTATTATGCTTATGTATTTTTGTGATAATTTATTAATAAGCCTATTTCCAAAAAAGTGTTTTATTAGGTGTAATGTCAAAATTGCGAGTGTGGACGGTAATCCGCATCTCCTTCTGGCGTCGAACATGGCGTTTGCAAGCCGCATTTAGGGAGAAGGGGTACTGACTTTGGCTGGAGTTCTCTTCTGCAGTAGGGATGTACAAGATTATTAGCGATTCTTATCAAAAATGAGATGCTGCATATGTTGTCTTGTATTAATCAAGTTCTTTTCTCCTCCTGAAATAAGGCAAGCTCTGCAGAAGTCCTACGTAAAATCATTAGAGACTGTAAATCTGTTTCTTGACACCTATGAGACACAATTCAATAGTTATAGGTTTATTTATTGTTACACTGATAAACACTTAACAGTTATTATTTATTAATTACATTGCATTTTATATTAACTTCATTTTTCCTTAAGAACCTGACTTTTTACCCATGTGGGTATAAACTCTGCATTATCGCGAGTGGGAATTCCGTGTTTCCTTACTGCAACATTTTCACAATACATTCGGCGGCTGAAAGTGGCTTTTGTCCGCGCGATAACTTGGTGTTATCACTAGGGACCGGATTCTTAGGTTTTTACCTATTTTTTTCCTTACTTCCAAAACAAAAAGCGATTATACACTTTTTCGAATCATGTCCATAGGATTCACCCACATTAATTCTGTGGCACCTAAAAATACCTAAATGGGGTATAAAAACCTAAATGTACCTAAACGGGATATAAAACCTAAAATATCTAATTTAGGCTACTTTTTTGTCTTTTTTGTTTGTCAGTTGATAAATCGATATTTTGCGGAGAGACAATTTTTGTCGAGTTGAAATTAATAGCACCAGCGTTTCGTTCAATCCAATGTCGTCTAGGATGACAGTATCAAGAGTACCAGCGTATTCCTTTTAAAATATTCGTACGAACAACTATTGCTGACGTCATGTGAGGTTGAAAGTACATTTTCTGCCTTCAAATGTATTCTAAGAGATAATAGGAAGAACTTCACAGTTGAGAATCTTGAAAGATATTTAGTGATATACTGTAACCAGGAAATGTGAGACAATCTTATTTTCACTGCTTCTTTTGATTGTTTATGCTTTCTTTCTTCAATCGTATAATATTGTCCTAAAGGAAGTTTACACAAATTTAAGTCAATTTTGTTATGTTAAACTTTACAAGTATTATGTATTGAATCCTATGTAGCACATTCAAATTCATTAAACCAATTGTTCTACCCGAAAACGATATTTTGGACAAAAACCTAAAAAAAACTATTTCACCTAATGGAAAACCTAAAAGAGTGTTTTTAAAAACCTAAAAATCCGGTCCCTAGTTATCACTAACGATGTCATTACTATTCTCCGAGTCTCTTTCGAGCTACCCAAACGACTGTCATTCAACTCTGCCTGCATTCAATCAAGCTAATGGATGTAGAGGGAGTTTTACGAGAAATTCAGCACTGCAATAATATATTCATGCACATGTGTGATATTGTTAGTTCACTCGTTCATCGATTACCTTGAAGAATGGCTAATGCTTTAAATCCGGACGGCCACTTTGTTGCAGAAATGATTTAAATCGTCGCTCTGAGTGTTACAATTAAGGCTTAATATTGTTTCTCCGTCTGCAGATAAATTCAGCTTACCCATTCAACATCTGAACATAATTTACATTGCTTGTCTGCTATGTATTGCTAGTTATTAAAAGCAGGGAAGCACTCTCCCAAGAAGTCTTTTAGACGGGGACTTGTTACGGATTTTATACCATGAAGAAGAGCAAAAACACAGAACCTGAACTAGTCGTGTAATTTATTTCTCTACCTTATATATTGTACAGTACAGAGTTCAAGATCAAGTTAAGCATTGTATTCTGCACATGTATTAAATTATTTGAATACGTTTTCTAAAAGTTATTTTTAGTCTTTACGAGTAGACTATGAAAAAATTAAAATGCAACTAAAGTTTTCCTTCTTACAATCTGTGTAACTAAATTAGATGGCTGAAAAGGTTGGAATCTTCAGTCCGAGATAATCAGTTTATTAAATTAGACTTGCACTCCTTCCTCTATTTATTACCATCCAATTTAATATGCATGAAATATCTTTGTTGACAATAAGTCATCCTATCATAGCGTTTCCGGACAAAATCCATGAATAAAACGGGTTGTAGTCAATTCCGACACGGTTGATCCTTTTTCTGAAACGTGTGGATATTGTACCTATGTAAACTCCGGCACGCGGATTTGAGAGGTAGAATACAGTAGAGACGTAAACTCCCGCACGTAATGTTATTGACTTATTACCAATATTTACTACTACATAATGAGAGACAGACTCTCAGTGATCTGCATTTGTTTCCTAGAAAAGGCTGAATAACCAGCATGAGCACCATATTACAGTTGCAAGTGCAAACCTACATAAAGATCCGAAGCAGCCAACAGTAAATTCTCATCAGGAAGAATGTAAGAAACAATAATATATATTTCACTCTTGCAACAACGATACTTTCTAAAAGAAAAGTCTATGTTTTATTTCGTTAAAGGAGCAGCTTATTTAAACAAAATTACAAAGTAGGCATTTTTCTGAGATGTAATTTTAATTTTTGACCAGTAATGAAGAGTAAAAGTGGCCAAACATATTTTTTAATCACATCTATGCATTTTGCGTAGCCATTCATCATTGTGGTCAAGTGGAAAGGAAAATGTTATGGTGCGAGAGTTTACACATAGCTAGTGCTGGAGTTGACATTACCTGAATGCCGTGTTTAAACGGCCGTGACGGAGTTTACCGTCTGCGAATAAAACACGTTTCAATCTCTGCATTCTGCAATTGTTTAACTTAGTCCACTGAACTATTTTGTCAGTCCGATACTTCCCCTTCCAGCTTTATTTTGTGCGTGTGACGTTGGTAATGCATTATGCATTCTCCTCATGATCAGGGTGTCAAACAGTAACGATTTCTATCTACACATCATAGGCTTTAGCTTTATTAGATTAAATCATTTGATTGAAAATCGATGAGTGAGCTGTCCTGTTTGGAGAATTATCAGTATGTCAACAGTAGAGTGCTGCTTTTGTTGCATATATTTTAGACCCACATGATGACATCGTGTAGTTGATCTGTAGCCTAGACTGTTTCAAAAATGTGTTAACGAGTTAAGAATTCAACTACGAAATTTAACGCCATTTTCCTCAATGCAACATTTTTAAATCTTTAGTACATTTTGCTCCTGATGATGCAGTGAAATTTCTATTAAATCCTATCCTATAGAATTGCAAAAGAATGTTTTTTGTGTTAAGTTTGTAGTTTTCAAAATACAATAATTTAATCAAAATATCTATATTATTATATATACGAGTATATTATATATATTATAGAAAATATATCTTGGTAACCAATCACAATTTCAGAAAACTGCTTCTTATTCTGATAAAAAAAATTCAAATGTAATATAATAATTCAATAGTAACTTATAATCCCGAGGTAAATTTGATTTCTATGATAGTAAAAGTTTTATAATAGTATATGAGACGAAAATTAGTAATTTTTAGTGTATGCAAAACACGACACTCATAACACATAGGTCTATTTCTACTGCTCGTACTTCTTCGAAACTAATAGAAACATCAATTGGCTATGGAAGTGAATTTTCGTTTCTCCAAACCTCATATTGGTTTTAGAAGTTGTTTATCAATTGTGGATAAGATATAAATGGTTATTTTTTAAACATGGTAATTGCTATAGATTGTAACCAGTATTTTGGTTTGTTAATCTTATAAGTGATTGTGTTTATAAGATGGTTAGTGTGATATTAAGTGTTTTGTCTCTTCTGAGCGTAACAGAATCAATATTTTTCTGGATGCAGAAACAGACACGTAATAATATGCATATTAGTACTCTTTACGTTTTCTTTAATAAATGAAAACTTGCACTGATCATTGTAATCCGGAGCCTGTTGTTATTCGTATTGGAAGCATAATGTTTTGTAATAAATTAGGGGCAAAATTTCTTAACTGGCTTAATAGACATTCTAATACATACTAATCTAGGATATTCTGTGTCTTATTTATAAAAAACCGTTTGAAGCAGGGATATAGCCAGGGATGGGGCTCGAGAGGAGTATAGTCTGCCTTGAGCATTGGAGTTAGAATGTATCATTAGCTAAGTTCATTAAACAAGTTTTTTTTTAATATATTTATTTTGCGGAATTAACTTTTTTAATTGTATAAGTTTAGCATTAAACGATTTTTTAAACCATTTTAATAAGATTATTTCAGAACGGTAAATAAATATATAGAAAGAGTTAAAAGTAAGTCTTACTTAGCCTCAATGAACACACTGTTTCACTTTTAAATGAATAATTATTTAAGCCAAATGTATATTAATGGATACCAGTAATTGTAAAACCCTTTTTCATTTACTAAATTAAAATATATTTCTAATGTATTCTTAAAATAAAGTGTTTTATTACCCTTATGGCAATTAGACTTAGAGTTTATTAACAGTTGTAAAATTAAACCTTCAAATTTAATTTTAATACATTTTTTTAATGTTATTATTTTGGAACAGTAAAATGTCTGGTAGGCCTGTGTATTTAAAATAAACTATTTTGTTTGTTGCTAAAAAAAAAAAAAAACGTTAAATTGAAATTTGAAGGCTTAATTTTACCCAAAAAATCGGGGGAGTGCCGCCCAGACGCCCACTGGGCCCCTCCTGAACCAAAATCTTTGTAGCACAACGAACTTTATAACAAGAGTGGCCATTTATGTAGATCT
Organism: Ectobius pallidus; assembly: GCA_964059195.1. Lineage (NCBI taxonomy): Eukaryota > Metazoa > Arthropoda > Insecta > Blattodea > Ectobiidae > Ectobius > Ectobius pallidus. Next base: position 19,691,611 of record CAXKWD010000010.1, read on the forward strand.
TATTTAAACAAAATTACAAAGTAGGCATTTTTCTGAGTGGCCAAACATATTTTTTAATCACTAGATAGATAACTTTCGAACCAGTCAAGTGAAGTTGGTGCCGTTGAGTCCCGCTGATCCGGACTAGATGAGATCGAACCCTATCTGGATTAAACTGAATTTGCCTTAAAATGCACGTACTGTACTGAATTAAAAGTTTCATATGGGTAAAACTATAAAATCTGTTTTTTTTTGTCACAAATATAACTTTTCCTACAACTTAATTTAGTTTTAATACTATTGTGTGTGTAGACCTAAGTTTTTAGCCTCCTTCGAACTGATGCAAGATTAACGAAACCATACATATTTGAGATTAAAATTAGAAATTTGATTGTTCAATAAAAAAAAAAAAAATCCGTCCAGATGAACCGGATTCTGAACGAGCTGTTTCCGGATTAGCGGGACTCTACAGTAATGCCATAATATTTGAGTTTATAAAGTAAAGTCATATGGGACACACAATCCAATACTGAAAGCCTCGAAGAAATTAAGTTTTCAATTACATCCACAGTTGGCAAAGGACTTATAAAACCAAATTGAGATTTAGAAGTAAATTCACTTCAGTCAATTACTGTTTTTATTAGTTTCCTAAACGTGGGTCCTGTAGGCACTGTTTCGTCTTATATTACAGCCTTGTACTATTATAGAAATGAAATTCACCTTGGGACTATATTGTCTTGTAGCATTATGTGTGTTACGGTTCAAGCCACTTGCTTTTGTTTACATGCGCTGGGCCTCTTACATGGAATGGCTCTAGTAATTTGTCGTTATCTTCCGTTTGAATTTTTTCCCAATGACTTATGCAATATGTATTGCAATATAATATATTTTTTAATTTGCTCTTAAACGTGTCAGTAAACACAACGGAATTTCTTTTGTTTGGTTGGCTTCTTTAATTTAGACACGCATATGTCTTCGAATTCCTGGTCGGGACAAGTTACCTAGGTGAGGTTTTTTCCGGGGTTTTCCCTCACCTGTGAGACAAATGTCAGGTAACTTTAGGCCCTTGTGGTCCCCGGATATCATCTGGCCGTCATTTTCATCTTCATCCCCATCCTCGCCTTGTTTGGAGTGAGTGTGTGTGAATGGTGTGTATCGTCCTATGTGTTCGTGTTGTCTCGGAGGTGGCCCCGCGTTGGGCTGATCACTCATCCGGGGAGGCCCTCCATGTCCTTGTCTGGTCAAAAAAGTATGTATGTGATCCAAAGATAATCCCTCTCCCGACAGGTCGCGGCCCTGTAAGGCCCGGGCGGCTTGGGTCGCTTAAATCCTAAAAGGGAGAGGTGAAACTACGATAAAGAAAGAAAGAAAGAATATGTCTTCGATATGCAAGTGCATGTGCAATTACACTTTCAAAATGAAGCTTGGAAGGAAATACAATTTGGGAGCGATGAATATTTTAGATTCCAGGTTGTATCAAAATTACCTAGGCTATACACATTTTTATGATCTCTAGTTTTTAACTGATGTTTCTCGAAAGGGGTAATAAGTTTCTGTCCGCTTATTGGAGCCGTAATGTTTCAATTTCAGGTTAAAGAAATTGTGATTGGCAGAAGGTGATCATTTTGAAAGGGAATTTGCTTAATGAAATCTTAACTTCAAATTTGGAAATGGTTGTAAATGCCATATGAAAACCATGTAGGCCTGTAGCACATGATTCTGAATTGTCATTTTTTTCTTTTCAGTTTTCCAAATTTCGACAGACTTCTTGAAAAAACTATTATGTGACAAAGAAGTTAAAAAATTTAAAACGTCACAAATAAAATGTAATACTTTAAACTCGGAATAACTTGAGGTAATGTAAATGAATTTTGGAACATTTTCTTCCTGCTTAGTTTAGGAAATAACTTTGTGGATTATCCCTATTTATATGAAAGTTGTGAGGTGATGACACAGAGTAATGTTCTATTATTGATTTGGCTTTTAAAGTGAAATACAAGTTTAGGCCTACTTGTGGTTACATGAAAATTAATTTAAACAAGGGACCCTAGATAAGTAATTTTAAACGTGACGTTAAATAATGTGGAATAGAAAACTGTTTTCTCATTTGACAGATTCATTTTATGTATTTTTTATATTCTACTTATATACCCTAACTGCTGTGCATTTAAATGTGACTGCTTTTCATTTCTGTTAGTTTCCATCATATTTGTTTATGAACATTGGCGCGCTTTATTGTTAGCTTTGTTTAGTTAGTATTCATGAATTCCCCAGAAGACCATTCTGCAATTTCAATGTTGTTGCATTCTCTTATTTTTAGGTTGTAATTATTATGTAAATCACAATTTCAGTACAATGTTTATACCTATTTTTTAGTTTTGGTAAAAATGCTACTCATTTTGAAACCCGTAACATTCCACATTAACATTTATGTCTAACGATGAATTAACATAATAAAGATTTATTTATGACAGTATGAGTCTGCAGTGCTGCAGCTCTCCAAGCAATGCCAGCTCTCCAAGCAACGAGTGTACTTTAAAAGCTGTTCATTAAATATTTTCTACACTTTTTTAGATAACTTTTAAATATATTTATGCCTCCGTAATTAAATGATTCTGTGAATTATAATAGCTAATTGAAAAGCAAACTTTTAATTGAAGTAATAAATGTTTTGTTTGTATTTCATTCCTTGCAAGTGTACAATTTCATTAAGGAGAGTTACAAATATTTTCCCCTGAACTGCAATGGTTATTTTAAAATTTCAGCGCAGACATTTTTTTAGGTTATTTATTAAGTCATCCCCGTTGCTCTTAGAGACGAGTATGTGTTCGTATAGCAATTCTACTAATTTCTCCGATTGCAAATGATGAGAGATAGTTGTTAATGATATAAAGCAGATAAAAGTGCCATAATTACAAGATAATCATTAAAATAATAATGAAATAATAGTAGTTAAAGCCTGCTTGATTGATTTTTTCACTAATGCAACTAATGGATCATGAATTTGTTACTGAGAGAATGGTCAACATCAAGTACTTAAGTGTTGCATATTCATAGCAATTTAAAATTGTTTTTACGATGTTCTTTTTAAAAGGAATAATTCATTACTGCCCCGTTATTAACATTGCACATTAGTGTGTGGTTAAATTGCTACCCGTTAGAGTAAATTTGCAGTTCTGCATTCTGTATGCATGACATAAATTATTGTAATGTACATTCATATTCTACCAAAATTAGGTGAATTTCCCTGTGGCAACGATCGCGCTGGGTTCATATCCCAATGTTAGAGGAATTTTTCTCCTGTAATATTCTTATGTTATGTCCAACAGAGACAATAATCTGTGGTTCATGAATGCATATATATCCATGTCGAATATTAACTGTGCAATAACAGTGGAAGCCCGGTCACAAAAGTCACTAATAATTAGTGTGCCTCACAGTACTCCATATGACAAATTGTCTGTCAGTGAGGTAGATCATTAAGGGCAATCAGTCATAGGAGAAGGGTTCCATCTGACGCTGTGAAGTGAACTCTGGCTTAGCTCAATTGGTAGAGTATTGGCGCAGATAGCTAAAGGTCCTGGGTTCAAACCCCAGTGTCAGAAGAATTTTTCTTCTATAATATTCTCATGTAATTTCCAACAGAAACAATAATCTGTGGTTCATGGATGCATATATAAACCATAACTGTACTACTGTATATTATGTAATAAATATGACCACCTTGTACTCTCAGTATAAATAAAGACACCCAGGAAATTTTGCCATCAATTTACAACCTGTTTATTAAGTGCCAGAATGGTACTTTATGAGATTGTGGGGGGAATGTCTGTCCGTCTGTGTGTCTGTACGCGCGATAACTGAAATACGCTTTATCGGATTTTCATAAAACTTGGTATACGCATTTATAACGTCCATGGGAAGAAGTTTATTGATATTGGACCAAATCGGTTGACCAATTTCGTTGTAATGCCCAATTTAGTGCCTATTTTATGGTAGTATATTAGAAAGAATTTATCAAATGCAAAGCATTTCTCATGGCAACTATTGTTTTACAGTCTTCATATAAAGCTTTGGAAGTTCCAATACAGATAGCTTTGACAAATAACACTACCCACATATTCCTTCACATATGCTTATCACACTAGACCTTTGTTCTTCCGTAAGCCCTGCTTAATGAATCGATCTGGAGTTTCACTCGGAAACTAACAACTTATTTTCTGCAGATCATAATTGCAGTTGTCACTGATTAAACAAAAGGATTCTGGCCCTTTGTTACATCAATTTGCATGATTTTATTGTATTATGATTCAATGAGACAACTAAATATAATAAATGTTTCAGCACTTTGACTGTTGGGTTGTATTGTGTACAAAATTTCTGTATGTCTAAAATATGTATGTACAACTGCAGTCAGATATACAATTAAAACATGATAAAATCTAAAATTCTTGGTTAGTGGTAAGTAGGGCTGTACCGATTAATCGATTAATCGGGCCGATTAATCGATTAAATATTTAATCGTCGATCAATTACATTTTCCGATTAACGGTTTAGTCGAATTCCGAAAAACTTTTTTCGGGAAATGGGTCAAATGACCAAACTCCTATCTCAGTGCCGAGTGAGAGAGTTTTTAGTGCTGCCAGTATTATTGTAAACAAGGTACGATCGTGTATTGAACATTCAAATGTCAACAAACTCGTGTGTCTCAAGTCTTGGCTGAAAAAGTAACCGGAAATGTAAGTTTTGTATATATTTTTTCACTAGTTAACTAATAATGGTATTCATTAATTCAGGATTTCTTCTGATTGTCTGTAGTGTAGTAGTTATTAAACGTGTAAAACAATCGGTCGATTAATCGATTAAAGTCAAGCGTTAACTCGATTAAAAAGTTTAATCGATTTTCAGCCCTAGTGGTAAGTGGATGAATGTATCCTTGTTATCGTTCTTTATATTACAACAGGTTAAAAATTTAAAATTTTGCACACCAGTCTAAACCATATTGTTCCAATATCACTATTATCATTTAAAAGTTTAATAGTTTCAACTTTAGTCATTGAACATTCTAATAGTAGTCTTAGTACTCACACTCTGTTTACTATTCACTTTCTGCTTGTTGCTGTTAGGATTCTTCTGTTGTCAATTGATGTCGTTCCTTCGATTCTAGCCCTTGTGATTTCAGTGAATTAGTGGCAAGTTTCTGCGTATCTTATGCTTCTACCCCATTGATTTTAAGCATAGAGCTCAGCGATGATTCACTTGATGATAATTATAATTAGGGCTAGGAAGTTGAAGAAGTCTCATTTTTTCTGTGACGTCACAAACAATGCAGGATGCTGTATAAAATTGTCTCGCCTCAAAACGAACAAAGATAGCCTACTTTTATTTTGAATTTTTTTCTCTACTGATCATTTTTTAGGAAATTGCATTATCTCGTTGCATTTTTCCCTATTTTGTCTTCAGAATGGACTTTTCCAACATTACAAAGCAATCTCACAATTTCTTACCTCCAGATAGTTAAATGCGTATTGTTTTGGCATCGTTATCGTCATTCAAAAAAGTATAACATTAATTAATAAATGTAGTAAACAAACAACAGGCTATTAATAGAAAACAAAGTAATAGGCTAAATGTAGTAATGTAAAATACTTGAATCTTTGCTTTTCATTATTATTATTATTCTACTGTATATTCCCTTTTTTAAATACATATTTAGAAATATTGTCTTTTCTTTCCTTTCAATTTTTAATGTCATGTTTTCATAAATGTAAGGTTTTATAGGCCTTCTTTCAGGAACTTTTGAGCCCTACTTATTAATACATAAATTCCAGCTCTGAAAGGGTTAAGGCTAACATAATAAGTCTACTACAACTTTCAAATAGTGTTCCACTCTTTTATTTAGTATAATATACTAGCCCCTCACGATACAACTTTTAAGCTTTCACGTTTCATATATTACTGTTCTCCCATTATGTGTGAATACAAACTTTCTATGGAGAACATAGTTCCTGTTTTAAGTACAAACATTTAGTAAGCTTGTTTAGTGGTTACATAAACTCTTAATTTCAAATTTCATGGTATTGCCATGAAGATTGGCGTACGAGTGAATTATCACCCTTTCAAATGACAGTATCGATATTGACTAATCCATGCTACCGCGCATTCCCCTGAGCAGGCCAGAAGACGAAGAAGAAAAAGAAACTTCACTGTATGTATATGTCTCAAAATGAAGCCCCAATTTCTTACCACGGGAATTACGAAAAAAAATGTTTTGCTTACTTTCTGTCATCCGTAAAACTATTTTATGTGGGTCCCCAAATTTTAGGAAATTGATCGAACTTCAAATATTTATTGCAAATAAAGCTTTTCCCCCTTTCTTTATTTTTTTGCGAAAATAAATTGGTGTAGTTAAGAGCGACTTGGCAGAGACAGCAACGTCGCGGACTCTCATTCGGAGGCATCGGGTTCAGATCCTGTTGTCGGCTTATCTAAGTTGACTTGTCGGATTTTCCACACTCGCAGAGAACAATTTATTTTGGAGTATGAGAATTTTCCCGCTCATTCACTTAAGACTAGATTGTAGGATGAATAGAAGTAGGCTTGAATAACGTAGTGTTGCTGTGAGCAAGTCTCTCAGAGTTAATTAACTATTTAATTAATAATAATATTAATAATAATAGTTCTGCAGGAAAACAAGTAGGCCTAAGGCAGTTATTAACTTCTTCCTATGTAAACCAGGATTGAACGTTTCACTATAATTTTTTTCTTACTCATTCATATGTGTTTAACGTGACGAATCGTGTAAGCTTCTCTTTAAATTGAGAGTTACGAATATGATGAACACCAGTTCAATTGAAAATGTCAAACGGGTAAAATGACATTAGAAGATGTCGTTGTAGAAACGAATGTTCGAGGAATCGTATTTGGAGATTGGCGGATGAGATTTCGGAAGGATGCTGTTAAGTCAGCAAATTTCCGGGTTAGTCTGAGGATAAAAAGAGATTCGTTTACTTGATAACAAAAAGTAGTGTCTGTTTGTACCAAAGAATCAGAGTGTAGAAAGTGGAAGTATAACACTTGTAAAAGATTGTAGGTTTTCAAGCCTGCATTATTTGCCCTTTTTTCTCTGAGTTATTGATTGATCATTGCTAATGTAGGAGCGGTAGTAATTTTAATGCTTTCAATATTTGTTTGTTTGCCCAGTTGATAGCACAACAGTTCAGTTCTAATTGAGGGGACTATTAGCAAACCCGGCATTCTTCATTCTGAAAAAAGATAGAGATGCTAACTTTTAATGAAAGTTTAATGCATTTCCTGCTACATATTTAGTGTTTGTGTTATAAATCCGATCTTCACGTGAGTGAGGAACTCAGATTTGCAACACATACACTAAATATGTACAAAGATATGCATTAAACTTTCATTAGAAATTAGCAACTCTGTCTTTTGCCGGGTTTGCTAATGGACCCCTCAATTGCTGTAGCCGTTTCTGAGGCGTCTGCTGTGCGTCGATGGGAAGAGGGAGGCACGGTAAACAGGTTCAGCGCCAGTAGCAAGGAAAATTTCTGAAAGAATTTGGATTATTAAACATAATCCTAAAAATGATCCGAAATTTCATCATTCATCATCCCAGAGTTGTCTTCTCCTCCCGTTTAACTTAAGCTTCACCCGAATGGACTTTAGTTAAGGTGTGTAATCTGCAGAAATTGAATTTTTTGTAGCAGGTGATTTGTTAATTTCTCTCTCTCTCTCTTTCTTTCTTTCTTTCTTTCTTTTTTCTTTATTTCTTACTTACTTACTTCTCAACTAGGAAAGAAATAAACGTACGGAACATTTAAATGCAAACAAACCACCCCTTCCCTTATAAAATAATTTAATTCCTGAATGCATTACACTGAATTCACTAAATGCAATTCACAGTGCATGTTCTCATGACAACACTATTGTTTGCTTTGTTCATATATGACTTTGGAATTTGCGTGATACTGAGCTTAGATAAATGATTGAGGCGTGGAAATTTCAAAGGTTCTAAGAAATGCATTTTAGAAAATTGTACTGTGTCTGCAGCTCTCTTCTTCTGTCCATGGGTATAGCATCTACTACGCCTGTAACAATAAACGGTACATAGAACTTACTCGCATTATTAGCGTTGGCACATGGAATCACATGGTGGAAAGAAAAAGCTCTTAGAACCTTTGAAATGTCCACTCCTCAATTAGAGAGGCTAGCGATAGAAATCATTTTCGTAACTTAAATCAGTAGCCTAATGGAGAATGAAATCCACGTAAATAAAATAATACTGGAGGTATTCATCACATAATTTTCTCTACTCTGGGCATGAAAAATATTTTTTTACATCATATTTTGATTTAAAATAAGAGGTCGTATTGCGGGGGGAGCGTTTTCAATAATCTCAGCCGAGTTTGTGGAAACGATGTGTAGCGAGTATGTTATGTCAGAGGTCGGTAAAAAAATCCTATCCACTGATAGGCCTACGTTCATCGCTGTAAGTTTTCTATAATTAAGAAAGAGATGTTTTTCAGTCCTAATCATGCATAAAGAGACAATATAGGATGGAACGTTTTTAATCCCATATGCGCAATAAATGATTACATCCCGGGTGTTTGGGTAGGAAAGTGTGGTTTTCTTCAACCCCGAAAAGGTTGTATGGGAACATAAAAATGGGAAATAAAATATAACGTAAAGACATTTTAATATCAGTTTCTTCTTTTTTCAACCCTTAGTAGGCATGGTGTGTAGAAGCAATGATTAGCAAAATTCCAAGTATTGCATGAGCGACAGAAATCTATATCTAGCGCTTTTTTTAGGGAATATTTTGAGTGTGTTTCTCGCTTCACACTCTAGATACCTATGTAAGGAGCTGGATTTTGAAAATCGAAAGTCCTCCATAAGTTAATTTCGAATTACAAGCAAAATATAAAACCCGGTCGACGCCGGGCCTTTAAAGCTAGATAGCTATAAACTGTAGTTCTCGTCTTGTAGATTTACGGTAGGTTAAAAGAACCCCAAGCCGAATATCGGGCATCTGGACAAAATTTCGTGAACTTGTACCGTCGTATTAATAACCAAGGTATCCTAGATGGCTATCAGGTCAATGGGCCCACCACTTATTACTCTCTCCTCTTACAAGAAAGTAAATATTTAGTAACTAAATTCGCATTCGGTGGTCCAACTTCCTACGAAGACCCCTATGCTCTGAATACAGAGTTATTTGGTTAATTTAGTGATTTATTATCTTATAAATAGATTTGTTTCTAATTGTGCAAATTCTTTTAGTAGGTATCTGATTTTAAATTGCTATGGTTTATGTCAAGAAACATTTTCAAAGCCATTTTCATAACTTTAAACACATGTTTAATATCACGCAATTGGATTTTTTTTTTTTTGGCCCGCAACTATAATTGGTTTTTACATCCCAACGATCGACGTTCGTTGATAGCAAAATCTGTTGTTAGTCTCGTTAGCTGATTGCCGAAAAGATCTAATCACTTACCGTTCAGACACATAAACAGGATGCACTTTTTTCTTGTACAAATGTTAGTTTTGGGCTACAGTACTTGTATTTCGAATAATAAATCTACATCGAATTTCAGGGTTTGAACTTCTTGCCAATAGAATATCTTTTGGTAGACGTGCATAAAGTAAAAATAAAAGTAACACTTTACAAAAAAGAGTTGGTATAAAATGGAGGTGTAATTCAGGGCCCATTAGTTAGTTTGACAGGTGAAGTGTATAGGCACTCTGCAATGTTAGATTGAAGGAGGTGAGCAGCCAGACAGGTTAGCTGGCGCGGTTGTTTGTCTTCTTGCACTAAACCAATAGACTCACCGTAATTGGTCCATTTTTCTTGTGTCTTACAAAGGGGAAATTAAGAATCGTAGATCTCTATACAGTGCCGACAGCCTGGATTGTAATCAACCATGGGTGTGCGACTTGCCTCCACGGTTTTGTTTCCCGCCGGCAGTTCCAGTTCGCAAATTAGGAAGAAGACAATCAAATTGCTCAAGTTAGCGTTAACGATAATTGAGTCTCTCTGGCTTTAGTTTTGTTTTCCCCTCTTTGTTTCTTATTCTCTCCGTTTACGTATACAGAGAGGCGGCTCTAGGGTAAGACGCCGCTATGTACCATTTAAATTCAGTAGCATTTTTTAGTGGCCATAGATTTTATATTGAAACGGCAGTTTTAACGCTTTTGGAGAAGGAAAATCTGGATTACCTACCAGCACTTATCTTGAATCGTGATTATTTTATCTCATGCCGTCAAATTTTACTGATACAACCTATATTCTATAGGAAGCTCATGTACCAAAAACTTGCTCCTTTTTTTAAATTGGAAGTTCCCGAAAAGTTTACGCGTTTGTACTATAACAATAGGAGAATTCGTAAGTAGTGCAGCGTTGAGTTTGGCAGCCCTGACTACTATACGAGCGAGCTGCAGTAGATCACGGTGCATCGCTATCTAGCTAGTGAGGGATGTTCAAATACTACTAGCTTTACCTGGCGATATTGCAGCCTCGAATTTTGAACCTTCAAGAACTTCAAAATTTATATCCTTTTCGTTAGAAATAAATCACAAATCATTCCTTTACACAATATTTTCTGATTTTAATGGGATAACCTACAGTGTTTTGTTTTCAACAAATTAAAGCCAACCACAAAGGTCCGAAATTCCTTACATTTCAGTACAGTACGAGATAATAAAAAGTTTTCAATTACTATTCAAAGAAATTAATACACACGATTGTAGGTGGTGCCTTCGTTAGTGTTTTAATTACATAAAAGAGATAATTATAGAAAGTATACACTGGCGGATTGAGAGAGGACACAGGACACATGCTTCCCCTAAATGGGATAACTAGCTAGTTGTTAGACCATGGTTGTGAACTAGATGACTGCAATGATTCTGCCTATAACAACTAGAGCCGCAGAGAGGCCATTCAGTGCAGCAACGAACAAAACTGCAGCATCATGACAGGGAACCGAATGATGGTTAGGCTACAATTAACATATACAGGAATGACGCTTTCCCTGCCGAATAAGTTCTAAAAATCTACTGCAGAAAATTTAGGAGGAGAAGACTTGACTTAAATTTCTTTTCATATCCTGTACATTGTGTGTATTTTAATTGCAACAATGGGACTTACGATTCCTATCATACTTCCTGTTTGCAAATGTGAGTAAAAGCCACTTCATTATTAACTTATATTTTGTGTCCTTGTAGACATAACTGATTAGAGGCATATATTATTTAGACTGAGTACCATAGTTAACATGAGAACTTGTGCCCTCTCCAGAAAGAATTTTTAATCCGCCCCTGGTAGTTTATATTTTTTACATAGGCCTATTGACTTTTTGTTATGTATCTTGGGGCGTCCTCTCTACTGTCCATTCCAGATATCTTGAGAGAAAAGGATGCGGATCGATAACGTAAGCATGTGACCTTGGTTTGAATGCTCACATCCTATTGGGCAGCGGCCAACCTTGTTCAGACACACCCCCTGCGACCTTAAGCGTCATTCACGATCTTTCGCTTCACAGGTCTACAGTTCCCTTGTGATTCGTCAGAACTGTGAAAGTATTGTGTGCATTTGATGTTCAGTAAGGCATCTTCAATATCACCATAATTAATTTCGAAACAGCACTTTAGCGATATTTATTTCTATAAATTTCAACTTGAGTTTTGCTAGCTGGTGCAACGCGCTTTTCTCCCGTTACAACCAATGTTTACTTCTTTTATCAACACTTCTGGAACGGAAAGTAAATGTAGCTCATGCCTCCATTATAGTTGGGATTAAGATGGAGAGGAATAAAGAGACTAGTATTATTTCTCTGGACCTTATCTTTTTCTTATGTAGCTTTGGACGTTCTCTACAAATAGAGGCCTATAACATTTGCAATTCTCCCAGACCTATCTATTATACATTAGTGAATCGCTCAGGTGTAGTTTGTTTATACACCTAAACTAAGTTTAAAACTAATAGATTAGTATTTCTGTGGACTGTGATTTGTTACTTATCTGTAAATGTATAACATGATGTAGCTCATCGTAGGCTTAAACTTAAATCACTAACCAGCATTATCTTGTGTAGCTTTGGACACTATCTTTAATTATACCTATATAGTATGGTATAATGCCACATTCACATAGAAAATTAACCGTAAACTTAAAAGTTCGGGGCCATGTTTTTCAATGGGACCCTTCACAGTGCATCACGCAAACTTTAAACATAACGTAAAATTAAACGTTAACTTAGAACCTTGCAAACTTCAAGCTTTCGCGTTAAGTTTATGCGAAAAATAACGATACAACAGATCAGACCTCTCAACTCCACAGAACAGGAGACGGAAATGGAAGTAGCCAAGAGATTGCGTCTATGAATGAGAAACTCCTATCCCTGTCTGTATGATAAAAGCAATTTATTATACAAGATGCGGCATTGAAGGAAAATATATGGATATTAGTTTCCCAAAAAGTGAAGTACAGTAGTAAACACAACCCACATAATAAGCTGTTAATTTGTATATGTCTGCATACACTTGTATGATTTCAAGTTTTAAAGGCCTACACGTGTTTAATAGAAACATGAAAGTATTTTCGTCTGTGGCAGACATTTTATCGGCTGTTCACGTTCTCATTTGTAATTGTTTGTCACTAACGTTTTAAGTTTTCATCTTGAATGCTGAATGCCGTGCTAAAGTTTACATTACGTTTTATGTTCTTAAGTTTACAGTTAATTTTCTATGTGAATACTGCATAACTCTCCACAGTCCCATCTTTAGTAAATCATTAAGCAACATTAGGTGGTACCGCCGTTATTGTTTCATTTATGCAAGAATCTTTATCCAGGATTAGACGGTGCCTCATAGTTTAATTTATTCAAGAAAGGAAAGGCTAAATAGAGTAGGCCTATTTTTGGTTAGTCTGGACAATGATTTTTACTTCCTCTGCCCGTACCATAGGTACTATAGGTAGAGGAAGTATTGTTTTCAACCCCAAAATTCGAAGTTGAGTTTTTAGCATATATACACGTTTCAAGGCCCCCTGGATCCAAAAATAGTATTTGTGTCTGTCTTTGTGTCTGTCTGTGTGGAATATCTCTGAACAGGCTAGCTCCAAAACAGAAAATCGTATGAAAACAAAATTTCGTATTTGGGTCAGGTAACTTCTGAAGAGGGGTACGCCGTAGCGTAGTGGTTGAGGCGCTGCGCTACAAACCGGAAGGTCGCGGATTTGATTCCCGATGAGGTCGTTGAGATTTTTCAATTGGCCTAATCCTTCTGGTGCGATGGGCTTACCCCCTTTCCCTCTACCCTCTCTCGGAAAATAAGCATATCCAAATTAGTATAGGTAATGATGCCTCCATTGGAGGCCCCTTCGCCCCACCTGGGGATCGTTGGGTACCAGATACAGAATCCTTCTGGTGGCACTTGGCCCTGGGGTCGACTCAGCCTATAACAGAAATGAGTACCAGGAGCAATCCTGGGGGTAAAGGCGGTCGGTGCGTAAGGCTGACAACCTTACCACCTTCATGTGCCGAATGTCCAAAATGTGGGAGCCTCAACCTCCTGGAACCCTCTGGGCCTCCATGGCCTGTATAGGGATCACTTTAATTTTTACCTTCTGAAGATGTGAGATGAAGATTGGCGACAAGTTTCTTTTATTTTTAAGGGGACTTTACATGACGAATTTTTCGTTTTTCGCGATTTTCTCGAAAACGGCTCTAACGATTTTCTTTAAATTTTGCACTTGGATTGCTTATACTAAGAGCTAAAACTTTTATCTGAAACATTTTTTCAAACAAATTCTCTGAAGGGTAGTTATAAGCCACCCACTGTGAATACACGCTCTTTGCAATACGGCCTCATGTAACGGAAAGTCGTACAAAAACAAAATTTTGTATATGAGTTAGGTACCTTCTGAGGCTGTGACACGAAGAGTGGCGACATCTTTCCCTTAGGCCTACTTATAAGGGGACTTTACACGAATAAATTTTCGTTTGTCACGATTTTCTCAAAAACGGCTCTAACGATTTCCTTTAAATTTTGTACATGGAGTGCTTATACCAAGAGCTAAAACTTTTATTTGAAACTTTTTTCCAAAAAATTTTCTCTGAAGGGTGGTTGTAAACTACCCACTGTTTGTAGGTACTCTGTCTTGCCTGGTGAACAACTCAATACGCGGACATTCACGGCCTCATTCTATATAAGTGCGTGAAGTGAGAAAGATGACGTATTGTTGGCCATGGTTACAGTAAAGAAATATCTGAGGGGAATATTCGATAAATTTCTGAAATTATTCTGAATAGCGGAAAGTTCAATAAACGTTTGCAGTCACTTGTTTTTCTTCTTTTTTTTTAGTTTGTCCATAGCCTGTGTTTTAGTCGCAACATTCAAATGAGGGGCTATAAGGTAAGGCCTATTTACAGCATAATTAGCATAAAATTGTGTCTTGCGATTCTGTACAAGGATATGTGAATACTGCTAACTTTTATTTGGGCAGAGGAAGTTATGTGACTTTCACATCAGATTTTTTCCTATAGTATTTAGCGCTCTCTATGAACGAATATCTTTTCACAGGCATTATTGCCTTTCCTGTTAGATAAAGTATAATAAATGAAGATGACATTAAATTTTATAGTCATTTAGATTCCTTGTAAGCTCCCTTAAATGGTTTCTTCTACTTCGTTGACCCCTATAACAGCCTAGTAGATTCCTTAACTTTTCGATATGTTCGTTCTGTTAACACTTATGGATTAGCCCACCATGTTAGTGGCAATAGAATGTGCTGTCCCTTTTAAGGGGAGTAAATAGGCTTATTCATTAGTTCATTCCAACACTTCATAAATATTTTTGTGTAATTTACCATTGTTAATATTAGGCTATGTAACTCATATGAAAGTCACTTTGAAATTATTAAGGAATTCCATTTTTTTCCAGTGAGGGGACATTTTTAAAAGGTAAATAATTTGTATAATATCTCTACGGAGTACTTGTTCACAAAATTAACTCAGTTCACTATTAAAGTATTGTTGGGTTGTTACTCCACAGGTAAGATGGGCACATTACACGCTTTGAGCAATAAGTCCTGCAAGGTACTGTAGGCCTATATAGTAATGTTTATTCGTCAGTGCGCTCTGTCTTCTCATATTTGTTCAGTCCTCTTGAAGATGGTGGCAGAGTGATATGCCGAATGCATTGTGTCCGTCTTACAGTATTAACTTATTTTTGACGGCCTGTTGTATGTAGGTCTAAAATCAGGTGTTGTGTGTGGAAAATCTATAATTTGTGTGTGTGTGCACATAAACACCTACATTTGTAGATGTGGTTGTGATAAGACTTTTATTTATAAAATTGCTACGTAAACTGGTTTAAAATATGTTTAAGAACACGGATAATTCTATTTTCAGCTCTTTGGTAATAACTCCTTATGTCGCAATTTCCGTAATTGAATAATGTATATAAGAACAGTGCCTCAATAAAATGTTAGTGTGCTGAGTTGTCTGTAAAGATACGCTATTCAAAATTCTCCACTCATTGTTTGTTCTTAGTCTAGTTTAGTTTAGTTAAGCTTGAACGCTCCACAAATCATGTTAATATAATGTAATCATATTTGTTAGCGTGGTGTAATGCTAAGAGCGTTGGCATTGTAACACTCCCATTTCCATTCAAGTAATATAATTATAGCTGCAATTCACTACACTAGCTAAAGCGGGGTAATGCATATTTAACTAATTTCGTTTTACTTCAGTTCGAATTTATGCACACTGAGTTGACAGATTAGCATGCCGATGAATTGAAAGATTTTGATTACGGGTATAGAACGTGCAGTTGGTAGAAAGACCGACTATCTAGAGTAGCATTTCCAGCGATTTGCGAATCCGATATTTTGCGAGAATTTAATAATTTCAAATAATACGTATTTTTCTTTGAAATTGTGCCATTCAGAAGTTAAATGTAAATGATTAGGTAACCGCATAACCGCAGGAAGTAGTTTTCAATTAGAATTTATGACGTGTCAATATTACTTTGTCTTAGATAGATATATAAGCAATCATGAACCACAGATTATTGTCTCTGTTGGACACTACATGAGAATATTATAGGAGAAAAATTCCTCCGGCACTGGGACTTGAACCCAGGACCTTTGGCTATTCGCGCCAATGCTCTACCAACTGAGCTAAGCCGGAGCTCAATTCACAGCACCAGATAGAACCTCTCTCCTATGACTAATTGCCCTAATGGTCTGCCTCACAGACAGACAAGTTATGTCATATGCAGTACTGTGAGGTACACTAAGTAGTGATTTTTGTGACCGGGCTCCCACTGTTATTGTACAGTTAACATTCAAGATAGATATATAAGCAATCATGAACCACAGATTATTGTCTCTGTTGGACACTACATGAGAATATTATAGGAGAAAAATTCCTCCGGCACTGGGACTTGAACCCAGGACCTTTGGCTATTCGCGCCAATGCTCTACCAACTGAGCTAAGCCGGAGCTCAATTCACAGCACCAGATAGAACCTCTCTCCTAATCACTACTTAGTGTACCTCACAGTACTGTAGCAGACGGTAACGTCATTCAGACAACTAACAAAGACATCACAGCCATAAGCAAAGTAGTATACAAGAAATAAGTAAAATACAGAAAAGTCACAATAATGAAGAACTACAGCATATCCATATATTAAAAGATGCAGGAAATAATAAGGAATTAAAATATGTTAACCATATTTTAACCATAATTAAAATATGTTAACCATATTTTAATCCAATAAATACTACAAAAGTTATTAATTTAATAAACATTTCCTTTGTCTATTTCGCGGGAGATTTTACCCAGCGATAAGAACTCAGTCAAACGAACTTTATGGGATAAACCCAATGAATCATCAATTCCCCGCCGCTGCAATAATTATGTACAGCACTACCCGTAATAGACTGACGTCAGTGAGAGCCAATCACAGTAGAGATAGCATCACTGACGACAGTAGAGGGGTGTTGCATTTGTAGTGAAGAGTACTATATCGGCTGGAGTGGGAGAGAAGCTGCTAGGTGTATATAAGGCGTAGTGCGCGCTTCACACGGTCTTACCCGCTTATATACTTATACTTACACGTCGTGCAGACTATTCAGCAATGGACGCTGGTAATTCGGTCCATGCTCGCCAAGTATTTCTAAGCGCATGGCGCAAATAAATCTACAGCCTAGAAGGAAACCCAGGATCGCCCACGGACATCATGGTTAATAACCTTTAACTAATATCAGGTTGGTGAATTCTAGTGTGTGCTAACCAGAATAGGCGCGTTTACACAAGGCCTTAAATATCAGTAGAACTTCTCTCTCCAACCCAAGCTCCATAGTAAGATACTTTTGTAATAGATCACCGTTGTAAACAATAGTAATAAATGCTGACTAATTAATCCCCTAAGATAAAGTTTCTAATTTGCTCTACCATAGAAATCCTTTGCCACCCTACATAGTCATTTCAGGAAACCAGAAGCCTGAGAGATCTGGCAACACAGCATCGAACGAGGAAGAACCTAAGGTAAAATGGCTGCCCTCACTGTACTTAAATGTACAACAACGAACCTCTTCCAATAACCTACAAAACCCCCTTTCAACATGGTTAAACCCTTACAATGTGGCAGGCCCAACGTTCTTAGGCTCGAAAAATATCTCGGGACATCCCATAGCATTAATTAGTTAGCGGAGAGAGAATAGGTGGCACACTAGATTACCATACCAAAATTTTTTGCGTGGGGAGACGGGCACAACAGCTGGTACAAATTGGAGCACTGGATGAAGGAAGGCAACATTAGTTACGTGGAACTTCATTTGCAGTATAGCCTACAACTTTAAGCTATAAATCTGGACCACTGGAATGCAGCTACAGCAACTTGGAACTTCGATGGCAACAGCTGGTAACCTAAAAACCACACCACTGGACAACACAACCCAAATTTGAAGGAAGGCAGCGGGACCTACACGAATACTGTTCTACAAAGTAGTAAGTGAAAAATCTGAATAAATGTGTATAAGATTCCAGATGTGACTGCCTCAGTTAATATTTTGAGAAAGATAGGTATTATTTTGTCCAGTTTAAAAACTTATATTGCCAGTGTAAAATAATATTGTGTAGCCCATATGATAATTTTTGTCCAGTAAAACATAATTTGCCAGTGCTTAAAACAAACGTTGTAAGTAGCAAATAATTTCAAACAGTGTTATTATAATATCTTGCTAGTATTATAAAATTTTACCAGTGTTCAGTAGCCAACATAAGAATATTGAGAAAGTAGAAATACATGCAAGTATTGTAAAAGCAGTAGTGTAAACCATAGGCTATTGGTAAAATTAATTATTTTCACAAAAATTAATAATACAGAGTTAGTGCCATGCTGGAGATGAAATTGAGAAATTCTAAACTTGTAACAAATAAACATCTTGAATCGGAGGAAGATACTGTTAATATGGCAGAAGATAATATTGAATCTGAAAATAATGTCAGTACAGATAGGCCTGAGGCAGAAACAGTTGGTAGTGAACACGAGACTGATACACCTGTACACAACGACACTGTGTTGACACTAAATGTTAATACTACAGTAGAAATACAACCAGACACAGTGAATTTAACACATGTAAATACTGTTGCACAAGACACACCTAATTCAACACAGGTACAGACAGTTACACAAGAAATTCCTTATGTTGCACAGACAAACAACACTGTGGTACAAGAAACCCCTACTATAGCACAAGTGACAAATACAGTAGAAAATAACTCAAATATGGATAGTGATTGTGATATCAAATCTATGTTACAAAATCTATTCTTGTCAATGCAACAACAAAATGCTAGTATTACAAATGTTGCAGCACAAATAACACAAGTAACACAAGCACAACAAAATGTAGAAACGAAACTAACACAGGTACAAGAAAATATTACACAAACTAAGCACAACGTAGAAACACAATTCAAAACACAAAGTGAGAACATGAACACAAAATTAACACAGATTCAACAAAATCTGGAATCTAGTGTGGAAGGCATGAATGTGACTATACAAGAATTAAAAGGTCAACAAATAACCTTATGCTCTGAAATTCAGACGAAATGCAACCAGCTCGCTACTAAAATTTCCAGTAATGAAAAGAAAATAGGATCAAACCAAATTGAAATTGTTAAATTAAGATCTGACATAACCAGAGAACTTAATGCTCAAGATAATGTAATAACTGAATTACGAGGTGAACTGGTTCATGCTTCTGAATTACAGAATCAATCTATTGTAGCACTCCGTAGAGAAGTTGATGAGATTAAAAAGGTAAACTCAAACGCAGTAAGTACCAGTGATATTGTTGTGCAGTGTAATAATAATGATAATATTGTACGGGAAAGAACACCTAGTGGTTCTATTGCATCAGCAAACAATGAAAATGATAGGCCTAGTAGTAACGTCAGTACTATCAGTAAAACGCTAGTTTCAAATTCAGATGTCTTACCAAACCACATCTTAAATGAATTTAGTCTTCCTGTATACGGAGATGACCAAGACAGAAACCCACGTGAATTTATTGACGAATTGGAATTCTATTTTTCGGTTAAACAAATACCAGATCATTTGAAGTTAACGATAGTTAAGAAATGTCTAAGAGGTAATATTTTGCAATGGTATATAGTTACTCATACAGAAAGCCAGAATTATGAATTTTTTAAGAAATCTTTTCTTGCTCGTTTCTGGAATAGTGCTTTTCAGAACAAAATAAAAGCTGATCTTACCAATGGGAACTATAGAGCAGACAGGGATGGTACGATGATAGACTATTTGATCTCCATGGCAACCAAAGCTAAGAAACTAGAACCAGCTATGGATGACTCACAGTTTACTGACTTAATTGTTCGACATTACCCTGATCACATTAAATTTCCAATTCTTGTTGCCAAACCTAGAGAGTTAGCAGACTTAATTGAAATTTTGTCGCAATTCGATCTTAGTGAAACGCCAATATTTCATGGGAGACGTAGCAATGATAACTATAATAAGGAACAACCAAGTACGTCCCAGGATTATAGGAGAAATAATAACTTTGTTAGAGGGGAGAGGGCAGAGTGCAATTCTCCACCCAACAATGGCGGTAAAAGGAAATTTAACAACAATAACAGTAATAATGGTAACCATGGGAACCCACAGAAAAAGTTTGATAATAGAAATGGAAGGAACTTTAATAACCAAGGAAACCAGAATAGGTCTTTCAACAATGGAAATGGGTACCAGAACAGGAATACAAATAACCAACAATGGAGAAATAATAATAACAATCGAAATCAAGACAGGCAAATAAACCATATGAGATTCGATAGGAGACCTCCAGCTAGTCAATTTAGGAGAAATATGCCAGCGTGGATGAGACCTAATCGGTACAATTCAGGGTTTCACAGACCTACATTTCAAGGAAAGTGGAATAGAAATAATGGGAGAAATTTCAATGGACGAGGCAGAGGATCTTGGAGAGGAAACGGCAGATTTAATTCCAACAGGAATGGGACAGACAGCGACCATGACTCGAACCATAGCGAGGATGATAGGCCTAACTCACAATTAAATCCACAGGCCAAACCATTTCAGAATAAGGGACAGACAGGCAACAATAATAGCAATTCGGTAAACTAGAATGCCACGAATTGACTGCGTTCCCAATTAGTGGTGATATTGAGAGAAATTACATAAATAATGAGAATGCAAGCAGTAGACATATTAATATGATTTCAACAATTGGAAATAGGATTAATAATAATAATATGATGGAAAATGTCAATAATAATTTACAACAGGATATGCAGAAGCTAATATTATCAGATAAAGAGGAAAATGTAGTTTGCCAACCACCGTGTATAAAGGTGAGGATTTCCAATAAGGAATACGATGCCATTGTTGACACAGGCTCATCGAATTCAGTTATAAGCCAGCAGTTGTACGAAGACTTACTTAGACAGGGAAAGAAACTAATAAGCGTACGAACTTGCAATATTTATTGCCGAGTAGCAATAGGCAAACATAAGAATAAGGTGTTATACCAATGTTTACTAGAAATGGAACTACAAGGGATTAATAATAACTGGATAATAGTAGAAGTTATGGCATTAGTTGTACCATTATTGACGAGCCCGATTATTATTGGATGTGACCTATTTCAAACGTGGAATTCTAAAATAAATTTTGAGGAAAAACAACTCAGTCTACACAGGGAAGAAATGAATATAGCAATTCCATTCAGTAATGCAGCCCATCAGGAACAAGACATTTTAATGGACAATGAAAGGGATATTCAAGAAGAATCATTCTTCGTTGAACATTTGCAAGTAAATATAAATCAATGTATTGCGGAACTGAAATTTCCCATAGAGGAAGAAAGTAAATATTACGATGAGATTTGCGACTGTAAAAGCAACCATTGCAAACTATGCAGCGATGAAGTCATTGCATTACGTAAACTACACAATGAAGATAGTATGGGCCAGAGTAGCTTTACAGAAGAAATAATAACATGTAATAGAATGTCTACTGACGACTCTAAAATAACTGAGATGTTATACGATAAAGTAAAGGCAGCACATGGATTGAATAACGATGAACGTAGAATGTTACACCATGTACTACTCAAGAATAGGGACGTTTTCTCATTCCAACCCGGCATGTGCCGATCGTACATTCACGAATTTGAAGTTACTGAGGACATAAAACCATTCAAGTACAGCGCTAGGAATATACCTCTTGCTATTAGTGAAAAAGCAGATGCCCTAATAGACGACTTGTTAGCCAACGGAATTATAGAGCCAGCTAAATCAGCATATATTAACCCATTATGCTTTGTAATTAAAAAGAATGGATCTGTACGCTTAACTTTGGATACGAGGAAATTGAACTCATATACAGTACCAGATGGATTTAGAAGCGAGTCAGTAGAGCAACTCTTAGCGAGACTGACGGACGACAAATATTTTTCGTCTATTGACCTGACGTCATCATTTTTGCAAATACCCTTGGCTGAGCACCTTAGGAAATATACATCATTTCTGCATAACGGGAAACAATTTTGGTTCCGAAGAGTAGCTTTTGGATTAAAGACGAGCTCAGGAGCCTTACTACGAGCGCTAGATGGAATTTTCAAAGATTCGACGAAAGAATTTGCGACACAGTACGTCGACGACTTTTTCTTGCACTCGCAGGACGTCACAGCCCACATAGGACACATTGATTATGTACTAAGTAAACTAAGGGAGAATGGTTTAACAATACACCCAGAAAAATCACAATTTTTCAAACCAGAAGTAGACTTTCTAGGCTATGTAATCACACAGCGTGGTATTAGGCCTAATGAGGAGAGAATTCAGAGCATCTTGCAACTCCCGCATCCTAAAAATCAGAAGCAACTACGCAAGGTACTAGGCATAATGCAATACCAGAAAAGATTTGTAGTAGGATACGCGCAGGAAATCGCCCCATTAAATGCTCTCTTGCAGAAAAGTAACAAATGGAAATGGACGGAAATAGAAAGTAATGCTTTCGAGAAAGTTAAGAAACTGTTTGCGCAAAGTATTTTGCTTGAAAGGCCGGATATGAATAAAGAATTTGAGATATACACCGATGCGAGCCGGATAGGTCTTGGCAGTGTACTCATGCAGCGTGACGATGCAGGGAATCATAGAGTTATAAGTACCGCATCCAGGGGACTCTCACAAGCAGAGAAAAATGCAACAGTAACTGAGTTAGAAATAGCCGCAGTATACTTTGGTCTATTGAAATTCAGAACGTACATATACGGAAAGAAAATCAAGGTATACAGTGACCATATTTCACTTTCTTTCATTGCCAGATGCAAACTTGCCAATAATAAACTGAGCAGATATGTGATGGAAATTCTAGCGTATGACGTCACCATAGAACACGTACACGGGAGAGACAATATCTTCGGGGACCTGTTATCAAGGTTGAATAACACCCCAGAATTTCCAGAAAATCTCGATAAGCCCACGCACGATGTAAAGATTATGAAAATTGACATTCAACACGAAAAGCAGATTGTTAAAAGATTTCGTGAAATTGCTAGAATACAAGATGAGGACATGGAACTGAAAGCATTGAAAGAGAAGGCTACGCCTATAATAGAAACGCCATTAGCAAGTAGAAGTGACGACAGGGACACAGATATTTCAGTTGAAGAGAATGACGAGAAACTTGTCACTATAGGAGTGAAAGATAATATTTTGTACAAGTTACATGGTAAAGAATACCCCATGTGGAAGACATATGTACCGAAATCATTGGAAACAGACCTGATAAATGCATACCATAAAAGCATGAATCATGCCGGTACAGAAAGGCTGATAATGAATATTTCAGAACATTTTTACATTAAACATATATCGAAGAAAGTAAGGAAGATAGTAGCTTGCTGTGTATTATGCCAACAGTGCAAACCACTGAACATTAAGTATGACGTCATTCCCCAAGCTATTATTGCAAGTAGGCCTAACGAAATGGTAGCGTTGGATGTGCACGAACTACCTCCAGGGAAGTTCGGTTGTAAATATATGCTAGTGCTATATGACATTTATACAAAATTTGTAAAGATATACCCCATGAGGCGTGTAAACAGCAGAAGTTGCTTACACAAAATAATTAAGCACTACATGGTACAGTATGGCCAAATTTCTTCAATTTTATGTGACAATGCCAGTATGTTTTGTAGCAAACTGTGGGTGGACACACTGAAACAGAACGGAATCAAACAATTCCACTCAAGTATCCACCATCCACAATCAAACAGCTCGGAAAGAATAATTCGCGATATAGGTTTATCAGTGAGAATCTTATGCCATGACAAGCACACTAAATGGGTAGATACATGTCCAGCAATTGAAAAAGTCTTGAATAATAGCATTAATGCGACGACAGGTGAGGCACCAATCAGGCTAATGCTAAATGTAGAACCTCAGCCAGTGATCGATAATTTGCCAAAAGCAATACCTAAAACTGCTAAGATGAGCTTGACACTTGAACAAAGATGTAAGAGGGCATTGGAAAGAATACGTAAGAAAGCTGAAAAACGTATCGCCACTGCAAAGCGATATAAACATAAGTGGAAGCCAGCAATACATGACAAAGTTCTGGTACGAGACCGGAAGATCTCTTCTAAAATTCATAAAAAGAGCTATAAGATTGAGAAACTATATAAAGGCCCCTTTAAAATCACAAAACTTGTCGGTGAGCACACGTATGAATTATCCGCACTAGTAGGAGATAAGATTATAGGGAGATACCATCGCCAAAATCTCAGACCATTTAAAGAATTACAGAAATCTCAATAAATTCAAGTAGGTATTCTTGTATTTGAAACTAGTGTCCGCGACATCAACAATCTACATTGCACGGTTGAATAAGGTTTCCCTAATGTATGATATGTATGTATGCTTGCGAAGTGAATAATGTGTTGTGATATCTGCTATAATTAAACGAACCAGACGTCGTGGATATCCATCTGAGTATGGAGAAGCAGAATCCTACAATTATTTAAGTTACCCATTTGATATGAACCAGACGTCATATCAATTGAGCGATTATGACGAAGAAATACCAAGTGCGACAAGTGTTAAATAAGTTATTTATTTTAAGATGTAAATTATGATTACATCAATGCTGAAAGTGTAAATAGTTTATATATATGAATACGTCATCAGCAAAGTGAAGGGTATCAATTTCTATATGTATATGTATGTATGTATGTTATGCAGGGTAATTTTTCTATGTATGGTTTTAACATAATTTTTTTGTAAGTGTAATGTTTTGGTATCATTATGTAATTTTTCTCAAACATGTTGTATTGCATCAAGGTAAGCTACATGCATACCAACAAGATAAGAAGTGTCAGTAACACACACATAGATGTTGTGACAGATGAGAGGTATTGACCTTGTTACTGAAAGTTCTTAGTATAACAGTAGGCCTTCAGCACTGAAGTTAATATGTCAAGTAACGTCAATATTATTGTTAGAAGGGGAATGAATCCCAATACAAATTTTATATCTTAATAGAAAATTTCTATTGAAATTCAGGGCACATTGTAGCAGACGGTAACGTCATTCAGACAACTAACAAAGACATCACAGCCATAAGCAAAGTAGTATACAAGAAATAAGTAAAATACAGAAAAGTCACAATAATGAAGAACTACAGCATATCCATATATTAAAAGATGCAGGAAATAATAAGGAATTAAAATATGTTAACCATATTTTAATCCAATAAATACTACAAAAGTTATTAATTTAATAAACATTTCCTTTGTCTATTTCGCGGGAGATTTTACCCAGCGATAAGAACTCAGTCAAACGAACTTTATGGGATAAACCCAATGAATCATCAATTCCCCGCCGCTGCAATAATTATGTACAGCACTACCCGTAATAGACTGACGTCAGTGAGAGCCAATCACAGTAGAGATAGCATCACTGACGACAGTAGAGGGGTGTTGCATTTGTAGTGAAGAGTACTATATCGGCTGGAGTGGGAGAGAAGCTGCTAGGTGTATATAAGGCGTAGTGCGCGCTTCACACGGTCTTACCCGCTTATATACTTATACTTACACGTCGTGCAGACTATTCAGCAATGGACGCTGGTAATTCGGTCCATGCTCGCCAAGTATTTCTAAGCGCATGGCGCAAATAAATCTACAGCCTAGAAGGAAACCCAGGATCGCCCACGGACATCATGGTTAATAACCTTTAACTAATATCAGGTTGGTGAATTCTAGTGTGTGCTAACCAGAATAGGCGCGTTTACACAAGGCCTTAAATATCAGTAGAACTTCTCTCTCCAACCCAAGCTCCATAGTAAGATACTTTTGTAATAGATCACCGTTGTAAACAATAGTAATAAATGCTGACTAATTAATCCCCTAAGATAAAGTTTCTAATCTACCATAGAAATCCTTTGCCACCCTACATAGTCATTTCAGGAAACCAGAAGCCTGAGAGATCTGGCAACACAGCATCGAACGAGGAAGAACCTAAGGTAAAATGGCTGCCCTCACTGTACTTAGATGTACAACAACGAACCTCTTCCAATAACCTACAAAACCCCCTTTCAACATGGTTAAACCCTTACAGTACTGCATATGACATAACTTGTCTGTCTGTGAGGCAGACCATTAGGGCAATTAGTCATAGGAGAGAGGTTCTATCTGGTGCTGTGAATTGAGCTCCGGCTTAGCTCAGTTGGTAGAGCATTGGCGCGAATAGCCAAAGGTCCTGGGTTCAAGTCCCAGTGCCGGAGGAATTTTTCTCCTATAATATTCTCATGTAGTGTCCAACAGAGACAATAATCTGTGGTTCATGATTGCTTATATATCTATCTTGAATGTTAACTGTACAATAACAGTGGGAGCCCGGTCACAAAAATCACTACTTAGTGTACCTCACAGTACTGCATATGACATAACTTGTCTGTCTGTGAGGCAGACCATTAGGGCAATTAGTCATAGGAGAGAGGTTCTATCTGGTGCTGTGAATTGAGCTCCGGCTTAGCTCAGTTGGTAGAGCATTGGCGCGAATAGCCAAAGGTCCTGGGTTCAAGTCCCAGTGCCGGAGGAATTTTTCTCCTATAATATTCTTACTTTGTCTTGTTAAAACATATGTGTAGGAGAAAGAAGAACATCAGTTTGAACAATCTCCTTTAAGCATAAGATAAATCCCCATCAGAAAGTAAATGCAGGGGAAACGACTCTTCCATGACATCTAGCAGATGAACCGCGGCTACAATGCCTTGTTTACAATATTTTACGTGTTTTATCATTTTCAAATCTGGATATCACTTTATGTGCACTATTAAAGGACGTTAAATTCAACTATTATTTTATACCGACAGTTTCTTAACTGAGTGTACGGTTACTTACAATAGGTTAGTAGGCCTAGTTCTCAAACTGCAAATGACCTATGGGATTTTCCATGGGGTAGGCACACAGCTGTCAAGGAAATGTTTGGAAAACAAATGTAGGCCTAAATAAACGTAGACAAGGTTAAATAAAATATAAGGTGAATTATAATAAAGAAATACCCAACGTCCAAAATTCAAGGCGATCTGTTTGATAAGTTCATCAGAAAATGTAGCCATCTCAAAAACTCGGAAGAGTCATGCTCTGGGAATTTCAGATTCAGATTACAGAATATTTAATTCATAATAAGGATGGCACTAATAGTATTTCAGTTATATTATTTATTACTAGAATGTTGGTTGTAATTTATTTAACGAATTACATCTTTCGTGATCGTCTTTTATTGTACATTTTTAAAACTATTTTGTATGAAAAAAATTTGCCTCTATAATTCATTTGACTATCTTTAAGCCAGTTTTAAAGAAATCTATTGATTGATTACATCAGACTTTTATTCGTAGGGTAATTCAGGTGGCTATATTTAAAAGGTTTGAAAAATTCTGGGTTACAGCATATTATATGCCATGAGTTCTTTCGGTTTGTAGACAGTGAGTTTTTTTATTTATTTGTTTATGTTTAATCATACGGAATAGCCTTTACTTGATATATTTTTACCTCCTTCCTTATTTAACTTCGCTTTAACTCCTACGGTCAAATACACAAATCGCAACGCCTCATTATGAGGTTAATCACGTAGCTCGTGTTGTGACCCATTTCCCCACCCACAGCCTTCTGCTACCTGCTTCAGTAGGTTTCTGGTTCTATAGTAAAGTTCCACATCCATATACCATATGTAGGAGCCTCATTTTTAGGTGAAATGAAATGAATGATTGCGGTGGTAACTTCCTTCTGTTTCGGTGGATAATTCGCGAATTTTTTAGTACATGCTCTCTAAAACAGTTGCTTGTCGGACTGGTAACACGCCGAAAAATTGCATTTTAGCAACCAAGGCCGCTAGAATTGCATGGCCTATTCCTTTAAAGTCATCATGGCAATCTATAAACAAAATCCAGGTGGCGTTGACCACTCATACCAACATTAACATGGATTTAAGCATATAATCTATATTAATAAAAGGAAGTGTCTGTCTTCCTTCCTTCTGTCTGTCTGTCTGTCCGCGATGCCCAGCGAAATCTACTGAACGCAGAAAACTGAACTTTTAAACATAGGTGGACTGAAGGGTCGGAAAATGCACCTCGAACAGAGGCGCTGACTTGGTAATATTTCTGGGGGGGGGGGCAAGAACTGGATTTTCAGTAGCTATACATAGGCCTTACATGATAAAATCTTAAGTCTTTGGGGGGGGGCAGAAAATACCTTGCCCCCCCAAGTCGGCGCCTATGACCTCGAAGCCGGATTTTTAATTTTTGCTTTCGTCCGCGAGTTATGAGTGAAAAATGGGCAGAAAACATGTACTTTTTGCGTTTTCGAAGCATCGAAGCAACTATTCAGTAATACATTTCAATGTCAAATGAATTACAGTAGGCTTTGGCTATTTTTGTCATACCTTGAACATAAAACCATCGCGATCGCTTGAATGTTGTAGCTCACGCTGGTTTATAATGTCAGGCATATGAAATTTTCAACCTACACTGAAGAGGATTATTATTTTTATTATAAGAGGGATAATCAATATAGGCCTAAATATGGTCAAACGTTGTTCTATTTGGACGAAACTCACTATACAGGGGTTTTCTGGGCCAAGGAACTCGAATCTAAGGTCGCTTTTACCAGGCGACGCTATCTAATCGTGGTATGTAATTCACGTGATTTAGGTGTTAATAAATAACATGATTTAACTATTATGCTCTTAATTTTTAATTTTTGAAATAATTATCGCGGGCACATGCTAGTTGGTCACAAAACAACAAATTTAAGCCAACATGTTTCTTTATGATAATCAGAAACTTTACTAGGGTTCTTCGCAAAACAGAGTAGCGTACTTCATCATATTACAACAGATAGCCTATAAGCCAACAACTTTTCACATCTTCGTTCACGTAGCTTACCATGGGTGCACCAGCATTTGATTGCAATATATTCCATATTCCTTCTGCCGTGATGTTGCTGGCACCAGCTCCAATTCAATGTTTTTGGCTTGGAGTGAAATTTCCTCGGGATTATCATTCATATTTTCACAAGCTTATCATAAATACTAGTTCGTATTTATTATTGTTTACAAATCAGCGACTCATATAATGCATCTATTGCCTACCGCATTTCGTATTGGTACGTACGATTCATTGTTGTCTTGCGTTTCAGAGGGCCATGAGAATATGGTTGACTACCTTTCATTATAATTTTATATACGGTATTTTAGTTTCATTTCATATAATTTAGAGAGCTTTAACTAAAAAATATTGTATGCACCACGTACGCAAAAACTTATCGAAATCATCCAGTATTTCTGCCTCGGCCGCTGTACTAGATTCGTCCGCTAAAGCGTTATTTTGCGTACTTGATACATAATTAGCTATTTTAGTACACACTGTCTAAAACAGCGGCTTATCGGACTGGTAACACGCCGAAAAATTGCATTTTAGCAACCAAGGCCACTAAAATTGCATAAAAGTGCATTGAAACTGCTTTCAAAATGCAGTTTTATCGGCCTTGTACTGTAAAGTCGTCATGGCAATCTATAAACAAAATCCAGATGGTATTGATCAGTCACACCAACTTTAACATGGATTTAAGCATATAATTGGTTATAAAACAACAAATTTAAGCCAACATGTTTCTTTATGATAATCATAAACTTTACCAGGTTTTTTTTTTTTCGAAAAATTGGGTAGCCTATTTCATCATATAACAACAAATATAAGCCAACAACTTTTCACATCTTCGTTAACAAGAGAATCAATACTTACCATGGCGGATGCACCAACATTTAATTGTAATATATTGCTTCTCATAATATATTGCTGCCGTGATGTTGCTGGCACCAGCTTCAATTCAATGTTTCTGGCTTTGATTGAAATTTCCTCTGGATTATCATTTATATTTTCACAAGCTTTTCATAAATACTAGTTAGTATGCAGTATTGTTTACTAACAAGGGTCTCATATATTATGCATCTAAGTTTATACTACATTTGGTATTGGTACGTACGGTCATTGTTGTTTTCATACGGTCATGAGAATATAACTTTAACAAATGGCTGACTGCCTTTCATTATAATTAATTAAACGGTGTTTTTGTTTTATTTCATATAATTTAGAGAGCTTTTACTAAAAAAATATTGTATGCACCACGTATGCAAAAACTTTAGCGGACTCATCCAGTATTTCAGCCTCGCATTTTAGCAACCAAGGCCACTTTCGCCTCGGCCGCTATACCAGATTCGTCCGCTAAAGCGTTATTTTGCGTACTTGATACATAAATAGCTATTATAGACTATTTTGACATTAAATAAATTTACGATTTTATTTATATTAATACCCAAATAGCAGTGAGAAATATAGCCAAAATTATTATAAACACTTGACGATGAAACTGTCAGACTATAGGTATTCAGTATTCATTGCAGTATTACTTGAATAGGGATTTTAAAAAAAATTGATAATTATATCTTTGATATTTCAATTTTTATTTTAATCTAAAATCTATTGTTTGTATCACTTTCTCCATGTAGGAGCCACTTATAAGGGAAGTATTTGTTAATAAACAAAAGTATTTGCAAATACAAGTGTCGGTCGTATTCTGTGACATATGGAATCTGTTGAATACCGCATGCCAGTCATGACTATAATCAATCATAAGTAGCTATAACTTCTTGGCATTCATGGAGACAGCATAAAAGGAGAGCAGCAGGATACTGAGTGAATGCAACAAAAATTTCGAACACTGACAAATACTATTTTTAATTATATTTTCATACACAGTCCTCAATATTCGTCCTGGAGGGAACGGATTTCGTGAAATCCAATCAATTTCGCGATATTTCGTGGCTATAATTTGCTTGTAACGGTTTTTTAAAGCATCTAAAAAACTAAATATTTCTAAGAAAAGCTGTTCGGTAAAATATCGCTGTTACCAAAAATGCGGTCCCCATCTTACTCATTTCTACTTTAGTTCACGGTAAATAGATCGCGCTAATGAAATTTCAGCCCACGTGTGCCGGGCTTGAGCCTTAATCCGGGCGTATTGGTTGAGCCAGCGTTCTCTCAGTTAAATAAGTCTCGCATATAGGGGGATACGCGGAAAACTGGAATAGCATGTGGGGCAGCAGGTGTTACTTTCGAATAAAATTTTAAATAATAATAATAATGACAGTAGTAATAAGCATTAATCATAATATGCTAGTTCTCTGAAGTATCAATGAAACGATTTATTTTATAGGCCTAATCTCTTTCATTAACTTATGTGTTATGACTTATTATGAAAATGTGTCATTTGTAAGGGTCATTTGAAGCTTCTTTCTTTCCATTGTGAATGTTCTAACGTTTTAGGTAATTTCCTCAAATATTTAAAGATTCAGTCTTATAAAATTGTGAATAGAAAAGTAGTAACAATTTATTCTTATAAACATTAAGCATGCAAGTTTCCTTTAAAAGGAAACACTTCACAGATCGATCATATTTTACTTTGAAGGTATTATAACAAGATAGAAGGAACTAACGATCAAATAAAATTCTAGGAAAAAAATAGGAGAAAGCTTTTTTCTTAATCACCTAGCAAACACGAGAACGTTTTGTTGATATTTGCCATGTTTTCATGGAACAGTAAAATCTATTTGGAAAAGAGGCATGTGGAAAACGAAATTAGTGGTAAGTTATAACACTTTTTTAACATGTTACTACTTTTGACTAAAAAACTATGAATGAAAAAAGGTTTATTAATTCTTCTGTCTATTCGTAAAAAATACATTTAATGTACAGTACGTTGCAAATATTGAATGATGTAAATCAGTTTTATAAGAAGTAGAGTGATACTTACACTTGCTTGGAGGCCCGTAGGGTTCCGGGAGGTTGAGGCTCCGAGATTCTGGGGCATTCAGCTCTTAAGATGGTAAGGTGGTCAGCCTGACGCGTGCCTGATTGACCCCGGTACTCATTTCTGTTAGAGCCTGAGTCAACCCAGAACTATAGTACCACTAGAAGGATTAAGCCAATTGAAAAATCCCAACGACCTCTTCGGGGATAGAATACGCGACCTTCCGGTTTCTAGTGCTGTGCCTTGCCCAACTGCGCCACTGCGTACCCCGCCAATACGTTTTTTATACCTTGTAAAATTAGTAACAGTCGTACAACTTGCTTTTTGTCGTCAATGTCGGATAAAATTGTGGTTCAAGATTTGCAGCTGATTAACAGATATATGAACTCTTCCCAAATAACATTATTCTATCCAAAAACGAAGTTATTTTGACTCTCTCTCATATCTTATTCATTGAAGAACATTATTTTTCTGGATCATACTGTATGTGAGGATCTGTATAGTCTTATAACTGGAGACCAGATTTTGCAAAATCAATCATTCAAGAAAAAAGCCTATTCCCCAGGAGACGACAAAGAAATGGCAATTCGTCATACTTTAAAAATTCCTATGACAAGCTGAGAGATTTATCTCGTCACGCGCTTTCTCTAAACTTCTGTGACCTAATATGACGAAGAACTTGTTTATTATTTCTGATAATAATTTAATTTCTTCACTACGTCACTCAATTTAGCTTGAACGCAAATATGAGGCATTTATACATTTATACATTTATATGTTTAGCCATTCTCTTCTTATGCATATAAATCCAAAGAGAATAACTAATAAGTATTTGACTATTTGTTGGCTTCTAACAGCAGATACCAGGGTTATAACTAGGGCCCGGATTTTTATGTGCTAAAAAACTTAAAAATATTTATATTTTATGTGCTAAAAAAATTTAAAATATGTGCTAAATTTTTTAAAATATGTGCTAAAATTTTAAAAATATGTGCTAAAACTAAAAAAAAATATTTTTCTGAAAAAGAAACAAAAACACCAGAATGTGTATTGAAACTCACCAATTGCAGCTAAACATGAGATGTAAAATGCTGACTGGAGTTGCTGTGCGCAACAAATGTCATCTCCAGATTATGGATCACAAATCCTTGCCTATTATCCGAGAATAATGCCTTACATTCAGAAAAGGAACGTTCTACATCACACAATGTTAACCTTGCATATTTGAAGAGGTGTACTTGTATATCACTAACACACACACGATCAAGTTCACTTATGTTTTGACCATCCAAAACTTGAGCGACATTGCAGAGGATTTGGTAGCCAGCATTTTTCTCAAACATACCTTTAAATTTTGTTCTTAGAACTTATATTTTCGAACCTGAGATAGTGTTAAGTTGCCTTTCAACATATTGTATTTCTTTAACTGAACTACGCAATGTTGAGATTGGGTTCTGTTCTTCCCCGATATCAAGTGCAAGTGAATCACTCTCACCTCATTGCAAGTGAAGCATTTGTGTTGAATTCATTCGAGATACAAATTTTTGTTGTAAAATGTTAAAAGAGAATGAGGAAAAGTACTAGAATATTTATTTATGGAGAATATATCGAAAATATTTATTCATATAACTTTTTTTGTAAAACATGTATTTATATGTAAAATAAAATTTAGAATTTGAGTTGTTCTGACCTTGATATGAGCATCAGGAAAAAAAAAATACATAAAAAGTCCTGAAAAGTACTAAAATATGTATTTATGGAGAAAATATCGAAAATATTTATTCACATAACTTTGTTTGTAAAATATGTGTTTTTATGTGAAATAAAATTTGGAATTTGGGGTTGCCGGACCTCGATTTGGATATAAAACTTTGTTTTAGGAATGTACGCATTAGGAAAAAAAAAAATTTTTTTTTACATACAAATCCGGGCCCTAGTTATAACACATGGTATTTGTGCTGGAGAGAGGGGCACCACGGTGTGTTTTCTTACGGATTTAATCTTTTCCATCCTTTCTCGACTTTCCTACATTGCTCATGTAGTAATGTCACCTGTCCTTAATCTCGGTGGATCTATGTGGAATTTGTGGTGTGCAAAATGAGGTCGGGGTAGGTTTTCTCGGGTTGCTCCCATTTCCCTTGCCATATATCATTCTACTGTTGCTTCATGCCTCATAATATGACCATTCGTTTGCAGTAAGCGTATTATTATTATTATTATTATTATTATTATTATTATTATTATTATTATTTGTAATGCTCATCCTACTAATAAAAATTATTTATGTTTTTCAACGAGTTTTGATTTATGGGGGAAGTGTTTTGACTAGTTGTGAAATGAATATCCTGTTTGTGACCACAGATGATAGCTGGAAGAGAATTGCAGATTTTCGAACATACTAACATTCTACAGCCTTTTTTTTTTTTTTTAGTCTAGTTTGATTGAGATGACTAATATAAAAAAATGTTTTACTGTTCTTATGTCTCTAACAAAACAAAATGCCCTGAAGATGTTTTTACACCGAAAAGCTAGGCACAAATTAAGATTCTAAATTGAGGGAAAAAAATGTCATATAATAATTATAGTCCACTTAGGCCTATTCATTGCATGGCCAGGCGGCTTCAAAGGAATAAACCATTAAGTCGGTGTTTCTTTATGTTAATTGATCTGATTAAATCGGGTTTCGTTTCTGCTTTCCAAAACAAAAGTTACGTTGTAATATTCTCTCATTGTTATCACTCAAATACGCTTTATCGAAATTTTTCTGAAACTTCGTATACGCATTTACAATGTCCATGAAAAGACGTCTATTGATATTCGACCAAATCGGTTGGCCAGTACCGGAATAATGCCCAATGTAGTGCATTTTATGTTAATATATAATAAGTCGCGATAACTCAAATACGCTTTATTGGATTTTTCTCAAACTTTGTATACCCATTTATAATGTACATGGGAAGAAGTCTACTGATATTGGACCAAATCGGTAGACCGGTACCGGAGTAAAACCTAATTTAGTGTCTATTTTAAAGACGCGGTAACTCAAATACGCTTTACCGGATTTTTATGAAACTTGGTATACACATTTATAATGTCCATGGAAAGACGTCTATTGATATTGGATAAAATCGGTTGACCTGTTTCGGAGTAATGCTCAATTTAGTGCCTATTTTATGGTAATATACGTATTTAATATATATATATATATTTTTTTTAATATTTATTTATTTATTTAATAAATATTTATACAAAACAAGACCACCCGAATGAGCAAGCGCTCGTGCTCGGGCTCAGTTCAGCCATTTACATTACAAAATACAAATTACAAATACATAAAGAAAATATAATTAAATCAATACCTAAAAAAAGTAATAATAAAGAAGAAAGAACAGACAAAGTAAAAAGAAAAAAGGAAATGTAGTAAGAACAAAATTGAAACTCTGAGTTATAACAAATAAAATCGTTCCTTAATTGTCTACTAAGTACAGAGTGAAATAACTTTTGAACTATGAAATGAGATTTTTGATAAACTTATTGAATTTTTTGTTATTCATATGTACTATTTCTGGATGTGATCTAATTATGGAGTTATAGAGTCTTGGACCAGAATAAATTCTATGTTTAGAGCCAGAAGAGGTGAAATATTTTGGTTCTATTAAAGGCAATGTTTTATTTCTTCTAGTATTGTAATTATGAGGATCCGATACATGTACGTTGCGGTATTTGTGAAAGTATTTTAAAAGTGTGAGCTTATAAATTTGTTCTACTTTAAATTCTGGAAATATCAATTCTGTTGGATATTCTATAGGCTTTTTTAAACAAATTTTTATAATTCTCTTCTGTATTAGAATCAAAGGAGTCAATACAGAAGTGCCACTTCCTCCCCAGCCAATGATACCGTATTGGAGGACAGATTGTATTAGAGCTAAGTAGACTATCCTTAAGACTTCAATCGGTAAACAT
The DNA here is from genome assembly GCA_964059195.1 of Ectobius pallidus. NCBI lineage: Eukaryota > Metazoa > Arthropoda > Insecta > Blattodea > Ectobiidae > Ectobius > Ectobius pallidus. The sequence goes on from CAXKWD010000010.1 coordinate 19,727,508, forward strand.
TGTTTTAGACTGACAAATTTGTATAATGTTTTTCTTAGTCTGTTGCATAAATATGTGATATGTTTGTCGAATTTCAGATGACGATCTATAATAATACGAAGGTATTTGACCTGATTTGTCTCCTTCACAGCCTGGCAGGTACATGAGTCAGCTTCACAGTTGATATCATGGAGTCTTACGCACAAGTTTTGATCCATAATTGATTGTGGAGTACCAGCAGTTGTTAATGAGAATGGAACACAGTTTGTTTTATTTATATTTAATACTAACCTATTGCAGTCAAGCCAACTTTTAACCACTCTTAATCCCTTATTAGCCCATTTGTAAGTATCCTGCCAAGTTGGACCGGAAAATAGCAATACGGTATCATCGGCATAAGAATAAAGATGACCATGGAAATTACTTAAGTCCAAATGCAGCAACTCATTTATGTAAATAATGAAAAGAATTGGGCCCAAAATTGTTCCTTGTGGCACACCAGTATCCACTTCTCTGACACCACTAATCTGATCATTAATTTTGGTTATTTGCGTTCTATTATGTAAATAAGACCGAAATAAATTTAGTGCAGTGCCTCTTACTCCAATTTGCTCTAGTTTTTCTATAAGTATCTTGTGGTTTACGGTGTCAAAAGCCTTTTGCAAATCCAAAAAAATACCTAGACTTTTATTTCCCGCATCTAATTCTTCGATAACTTTTCCTGTAACATTAATTATGGCATCATCGGTGCTCAAGTTATTTCGAAAACCAAATTGATTTGAATTTAATATATTATTTTTATTTAAGAAATCTACCAGTATATTTTTTATACATTTTTCTAACAATTTAGATAGGCTAGGGAGTAAGGATATAGGTCTATAGTTATTTAAACTGTGCTTTTCTCCGGATTTGTATATAGGCACTACCACAGCTTTTTTAAGATCATCTGGGAAAGTTCCTTGTGATAAGCAAAGATTAAAAATATGTTCGAGGGGCTTCGGTATGTATTTAGAAATTGTTTTCAAGGTGTTGTTTGTTATTCCGTCCGTACCAGGGACAACGTTATTTTTTAGTGAGATTATCGTTTTATTGATTTCATCTTGGGTTACAGGTAGAAGAAATATTGACGAAAGCTGAGCAGGTTGTGGTATACATTTTTTATATTCAGGGGTGCTGTTTGGTGCTAACTTAATATTTGAAGTGATTCTTTTTCCTATTTCCGAAAAAAATGAGTTAAATTCATTTGCAATTTGGTCACTTCGCTTAATATTTTGTCCTTTTTCATTTATGATTTCTAAAATTGGAATTTTTTTATTTGAATTAGTATCAGTAGCTTCATTGACAGTGGACCAGAATTTTCTAGCCTTATTTTTATGTATTTCAAATTTATTTTTGTAATAATTAACTTTCATGGCTCGTATAGCTTTTGTTAAAATATTTCTGTATCTCTTGTAATATAATATTAGATTTTCGTTCGTAGGGTTTTTCCTAATATTATTTGCCAGTTTGTCCCTTGTCCGAATAGACAAAATTATTCCTCTCGTGATCCATGGCTTGATTTTCTTTAATTTGCAAGGAACTTTTTTATTGTCAATATATGAGCATTTGTTTACATAATTTTGCAGCAACTCATGGAATATTCGAAAGCTATTATTAGCAATATTACAGTCCAATACCTTTATCCATGTTTCTTTTTCTAATTCATAGATTAATTTGTTACAATTTACAGATTCGAAAGTATTTATTTAAAAAATGCAAATCAGTTATCTTGACAACATAGCCTATTGTTTTACTGTGATCTTATAAGGCCTTGGAAATTAAAATACAGTTAGCTATGACAAAAAATACTATTGTTTTATATGCGCTTATCCAACTAGACCGTTAAACTGACCCAGGTGCCGAGATGCTAACGTCTTGGCCTCACATTCTGGAGTTCCATGGTTCAAATCCCGAAACCGACCAATTTGACTTTTTTTTGTATTCTGCATATCGTAATTGCAGTCATAACTGATTTAACAAAAACATACTGGTACTTTGTTACATCAGTTTACCTGATTTTTATCGTTTTCTTTAACTGGATCTTGCAACCTCCCGTAGTAGGACATTCTTAGATTTTGATTGGCTGGGGTAGCTAGCTGATTGGTGCGGTAAAAATAAAGAACATGGGTTTATCCGTCGGCAAACTTTTCCTCTTAATAAAAAGATGCTTCCTGGCCATGTAGTGAATTACTGGACTATACTTGATTGATCCATCTCAATCGTACTTGACATCATGATCTCTGGATAAAAGGGTTTGTTTAAAGATGAAAATTTTACTATGAAAATATTACTACGAAATGTACAGTATGAATGCCACAGTAAAGGTAAAATAGTCAACACAAAACCACGCATCTGTTTATAACCCCGGTTTGTTACGATATATTTTGCGAGGTATAGGAGAGGTCATATATTCATATTAGTTGAAAAGAGTAGTTCCGTGTTTTATTGTGTTTTGTATATTGTTTTGAGTATATAAGAGTTATAATGATGATGGTTCATTATTTTGTGTATGCCTCGTATCTTAACAAGGCGCATAATGAAGGAGACACCAGCGTAAAACTTAGCGCTTCTTCGCATTATGCAAATGAAACCATTAGAACTTGGTGTATTCTAAACTTCATGTGAACTCAGGTTGAATTATTGCTTGAACTTATGTTTATGACATGGCAATTAGGAAAGTGTCTCATCTGAATTTTTATTTGCAATTTCCACTATAGCACCGACCTCTGTTCTGTGGTTTGCATATATTAGCACTTCACTACAACATTAATTAAACCGAGAAAGTTAACACTGTGTTATTACTGGTGTAGTTAAACATTCTTCGTACCATTCAAGAATCCAATTGAGTGTACAAGTAACTTTAACGTTCTTCCAACTTTTTCTGGTGGTTTCATATACCGTAGCACGAAATAGTGTCAATACTATCCCGTATCCCGAATTTCATTCAAGATTCCATTCTCAATCCACCGCTGTGGTGCAGGGGATACTTTCGCTCCTCTTACGCAGCGGGCACGGGTTCGATTCCTTGTCGGGACAGATTACAAGGGTGGGGTTTTCCGGGGTTTTTCCTCACTTTTCAGATGAATGCCGGGTAACGTTAGGCCCTTGTGGTCCCCGGACATCATCTGACCGTCATTTTTATGTTCATCCCATTCGCACCTTGTTCAGACTGCGCGACTGCTGTTTATCGTTCTATGTGTTGGTGTTGTCTCTGAAGTGTAGGCATTGGGCTCACCACGTTGTATTAAGTCTATGCCATATGGTAAGTTTTTTTTAATGTTATATCTCAATTGTTTAGCTTATTCTTAAAGTTATTGTTTATAATGTACTTGGAGGTCAGTTAAGTAGTTCAAACGTGATAGTGAACCAGTAAATTATATTTCTCGATGAAGAATAGAGCGTTTTTCCAAATATAGGCTAAGCTCAAAAGAATAGAGAAGAAGTTAGACTAGCCGAACTGCATTAAAAAACTATTGAAATATCTAGCGAATACTCCATCAAGGATCCAGCTAGTTTTCACAGGATTCTGTTTATGCACTACGCTTACAGGCGTACTATTATTTTTCTATGACCAATTCTTTGGTGATTTGGTCATCGGAAAATAATAGTACGCCACCAATATCTTGATCGGTAGCATCCGGCATAAATGAAACCGCGACTATCACTAATTAATCATAAAACTTTTTTGTAAGTGTAGGCTACATCGCCACATTAGAGTAGAATGTTTTATTTTAAATATTCCAAGAAATTAAAATGTTATTTTTGATTAGACAAAACCGACCCATACTTATTTTCTTACTTTTTTTTTTATTTTTTTTTACCCCGGAGTACCAAGCAATTAAGCATAAACCTCCGGTCAAACCAAATTTTGGTAACCATATGTGATGCGTGTATACCTATTGTGCCCTTATGTACATCGTAGGGGATGTTGATGGTATGACGTGTTTGGGCTGTGTACTTGTGTCTTTGTATTTTGGCGCCTTATTTTCTTACTCAATGGCAATAGACAATTCCCAAGCAAGGTAAAGGAATATTATCTATTTTACAGAACCCGAAGGTTCATTGCCTTACCTGAGCCCGCCATTCAACCTATTCCGTGCTAAGTCCATCCAACCATTCCTCGCAAATCCGACTTCCCTTAAATCTATCCTAATATTGTCTTCCCACCTGCGTCCAGCTCTTCCAAGTGGTCTCCCCGTCAGTATTTTTTATATATGCCTTTCCTTCCCCTGGCGCGCAACATGTCCAGCCCGTTTCTTCTTCCGTGATAAGAGTTTCTGAACTGCATGAAAGCAGTTCCTGATTTGAGTCTACACTTAACTTAATATTATTTGTATCTCCCAGATATTTGAATTTATCCGCTTGTTCGAACGATTTATCGGCTATTCTAATATTGTGTAGGACATTATTTTGACGTTCCATGACCATGTAGCCTACTTAGTTTTTTCTGTATTAATTTCCAATCCACCATTCCTGCAGGCATCGAAAAGACTATCTGCGTTTCTCTCGATTGTGTTTATGTCATCACCTAACAGACAAACATCATCTGCCTAAGCTAAAGTAGGGTGACTGCCATTTAATTCTAGTCCTTGTTCTAGGCCTTGTTTTCCTGGACTTTGCTGATGGCATATTCCAAAGAAAAATTTAAAAGTATAGGCGATAGTGCATCTCCTTACTTCTAGCTGTTTTTAATGGTAAACCTATCTGATATAATTTTCCCTACCTTGACTCTGCTATAGGTTTCATTTAGACACATTTTGATCAGCCTAACTAACTTCTTTGGTATCCCAAACTCAATGAGGATATTGTACAATTTGTCTCGCCTGAGTCATATGCCTTTTTAAAATCTATGTATAGCTGGTGAACAAACTTATTCTCACTTTTTCTCCAAGATTTGCTGGATAGAAAATATTTGATTAGTGGTTGATCTGTTTCGCATAAATCCATATTGGTGGTCTTCAATGATTTCGCCCGCATATGGGGTTAATCTTGACAGCAGTATATTAGATAGAATTTTGTATGATGTTGATAAGAGAGAAATTCCTCGATAGTTAATACATTCGGCCCTGTCTCCCTTTTTATGGAACGGTAGGCCTATAATAATAGATTCTTTCCTTTCCTTCGGCAATTCCTCCTTTCTCCAAATCATACGAATGAGTTTATGGATCTCTGAGCTTAATATATCCCCACCTACTTTAATTAATTCTACTGGAATTTGGTCAGTGTCTGGAGAGTTGTGTTTTTTTAGTTTACCTCTAGCTGTTTCTACTTCTGTTAGAGTTTGTTCAGCAACCAAAGGCTTTTTACTTTCTACACTTTGGACATCTCCATGTGCATTTAATAATTGATTAAATACCTTTTTACACCTATTCAAAATATTATTTGGAGCCGCGAGTAAAGTGCCATCATTGACCTGAATTATGTTTGTACTTGGTTGAAAACCTTTCTTGAACTCGTTTATTCCCTTGTAGAGATTCCTGACATTTTTGTCTTTACTATTTACCTATAATGAAATTATATCGGTATTCATTTTGACACACGAAGGGATGGCAGATCAATTTGAGTAATATTTTATGATAAGAATTCGCCAATTATCTCAGTTTTTCTGTATTTAGGCCTATTTCCTTTTCTTTCCGATTTTTTCATCTTGAATCTAAGGTATTTCATCTCCCTCTCCACTACCCTCTGTATCTCCAGTAGCCTACTTCGGTTTTTGATTTTATAATATTTCCAGGTAGTGTGATGTAGTTATCTTATTGATCCTACTCTCTATCATTTTAGCAAATCAATATCTCAGCTATATTCAGGACGACAGCAGGCCATTCTCGAAAATGTTCTTTGAACTAGCTGTCAGTTTACTTCACCAGGTCTGTCGATGCTATCAATGACACAATTCTGATAGCCACAAACATTGTCTACATTCGCTTGACCTAGACTACCGTGATTATACTAGACACAAGAATAAATTGAATTTTATACTTCCTTTCTCTGCGGGAAATTTAATTATTAATCATTAATTAGTAAGTTAAATTTATTACTACGGTATTTTTGTACGAATTACTTAGCTATTGCATGTTTATACCTGAGTTCGTGGGCACGATTTATTTATAATAGTTACGTGTAGCTGCATGTAGGTTTCTCTGCTTGCCTATCTTTAAAATCCAGTAATTTTTTCTAAATTAATCCATTTTCTGTAAAATGTAATTCCGGTATTTAACTATGGAATCCTCTTGTCCTTAATAACGTGCTCGACCCATTAAAGAAATTTAGCTTTCTTCTCTTAAAGGATTACCGCTTCTTTGCTTCGCCACCTTCACAAACGCAAATGCCGGATTGGACATTTACTTACTATGCCTCATTGCCGCTATTTCATCCTAGGCCTATATCATAAGAAATAAAATTTGTAAATCATTTAAAATTACCAGAAGCCATAATGCACCAATAAAAAATAAATTTTCATCAATAGTTACAGGCCTTCTGATATACCCATAGAACCTAACACGTGATTGATATAACCGAGATATTGAACTTGTACAAATAAAATTGAAACTAACAAAAAAAAGTCGGTGTTATCGGTACTTTTATTGAAATGGTTATGTAACCCCGTTCTCTTTTGATCATTGCAGCTTCCGTAGTATTCTGTGGTAAGAAAGCACAAGCCGTGAATAATCATTAGACGACTTTATGCTTTATGGTTATCAGAATACATTATTAATAATTATTATAATTTTTTCCATAACTTTGCTGTTTATGTTCTTCTTAGCATGTTGATTTTTTTTGCTTATTAGGCTTAAGTAATAGTGAGCTTATGACCCAATAAGATGAAACGGTAATTAACTTGGTTGGTAATGTGAAGTTAAGGCATGGCGACGAATGATTAAGGACATGCAAATTAGATGCCTAAAGTAGGGCTGCATAATCATTTCCGTCATCTAATTGTTGTTTTTTTTTTGTTACACACATAGGTCATGTGCAATTTATTTGCAAACTGAAAATAAAGACCCTGCGATGAACTAACTGTGAGTAGACCTACTCAGAAACATCATGGCTACCTGTTTGAGAAGTTCAAAATATTAAACTTCAGCCGAATTGCAATTTGAGGTTTTATGTCATTTAGTACGATTTTTCGGTTTCTCTTGTACTTAAAGTTTCCGTATTTTGTACTCGTTTTCTCCATTTTGTATTTATTTTGCTACCGTTTAACGCTTTCTTTCTGTTAAGGGAAAAAAAAAACAGGTTACCTCTATAGGAGAAGAGAAGCAGAAAGTGTCTAAGCTAGTTTACTCGACGAAATTACCGGTAGATTTCGCAACTATTTTGTGCTGGAACGCACATGTACTTAAACGCGACTCAGAGTTACTGCACTGCACAATTTCAGCTGATTCCAACTTTTCGCGAAACTATAGTGAGTGCCGAGGTTATACATATGTTTAGCTGGGTTACATTTTGTAAAATGAAATGAGGAAGTGAGGACTTTGAAATGAGGTTCAAACGTATATGTGGGATTTCAATGACTTGAACTTCAAAAATAGGGTGAAACGTGCGGGTGCATTGGAATTTGTTTGAAATGAAATGGGTGCAATAGTTACGAAACGTAGTGTCGTAATGTAAAATAACCGTATCAGCCGTTTCATAAAATATGGGAATTTTTCCCTCAACGAGAGAAGTTATAAAATTTTTGTAATTGGATGGTCAAAAACTTCAATTTCTCTGAGTATTAAGGATTTAGGTGTATGTGAAGTGGTTTCATGTGTAAAATCTGTCGATTTACTTATTTATTATGTTGAGTTACTTTGTTTTTGCCATTTTAGCATGATTTTAACACTCTTTAATACCAATTAGTCTAGAGTAATCAGCTATGTCCATTTTCATTTGAGAAAATATACATCTTAAGGTACAATTTGGTATAAGATCAACTTCAAAAAATATGTCGTTAATTACTGTATAAAATAACAAACAAGGACTTCTTGTCCCACCCGTAATGGTGATAGTTTTGTTAAATTAATTATTATTGATGCGTTAAATAAATGTTCTGACAACCTGGAAACAATTTATAACTTGTATTTAATCCCTCATACCTTTATTAATAACAACATTAAGACCCTAACAGTAATAGCAAACAGCAAATGAACTTTCGTTTTGCATCATTAAAGTCAGTGTCCAAATTATGTGTCGCCCGCAATAGATTTTGAAAAACAAATTTAACGTATTTAAAACCAATTTTAAATAATGCTTTGCATGTAGTGTAGAGGAGAAGGAATTTTAGCTTTTACAGAATGTGAAGAACCAATTATAGTTTATTATTTATGATATGTAATAAACAAAAATAGTTTTTATAATTTGCTAGAATGTCCCACCCGTAATTATGAAATGACTGGTATGTGTAACTTATGTTTTCACTTAAGTCCATTCTTGAAGTCTTTGCATTTGAAGTTCATATGTAAGGAAAGAAGATGAATTCCAGGTTTCCCCTTTTAAGCTTACGGTTATCATTTAACACTAAGAAGCTAATGATGGTCTCTTGATACTTATCACAAAGTTATTGTTTTGTTTGGTTATTGTTCATGTTGCTGTACAGTGAGTAAAATAAACTGAAATGTTGTTTATCTTGTTGCAGGTATGTTTCTGCACATGATTGGTTAAATTATGGTGCCATATCCTCGCGAATAAAATGTGAGTAGATGTTGACTTATGAAACCTAGGTGATAACTTTTATTCGGTTACTAATTAATTTCTTTTAGGCTCTCTCTGTGCTTGTAAATAAGCCATATTTTAAAATAAACCATTAGTTAATAATGTCATATCGCACCATCCATGGCATGAGTATGTTCTGGTTTAAAATGTCGAGAGGTACAGGAGGAAATGAAAGTTTATTACTGAAATCATGTTTGGTTTTATAGGCTATTTTAAAAATCAAGATAAGTTACTTAATTTCGGAGCCCGAAAACCTATAACTTTTCAAATCTTTCACATAATTACACTACCGGCATAAGAAGAATAAAACTAAAATATAAATTAGCAGTAATCTTCTTTATTTTTGAAGGGCTTGGAGGGAACACACACATATGGCCGAGTGCACCAACCTCGGTATTCAGAATACCGCAGTAAAATTACTTAGTTTACCCCGGTAAAGTCATACTTTCGTTGCACCGTGCTCGGTTTCGACTTTTACCGCGGTAAGATGCAAACCGGCCGTGAAGGAGCTGTAAAGTGAGAAAACCGCGGTTTTCTTTCCAAGATGGAGATCAGCGTAATGTATCATATTTACGATATCTAGGCCAAAAGCTAATTGAACATAAAGAATAATGAGAGACAGGAGGGGTCTATTTGAAGAATGAACGATGGTGCATATCTTTGAAAATACTGTGCAGTAACATCGATTGAAATGACCTTCCTTTCTTACCTCAACCAAACCAGGTCCGTCGAGTAGGCTAGTGGGCGTAACCACGATTAGTACGATTAGTACAGTATTTATGGTGTTTGAATTCAGACGACATACACGCAATATAATATTCCATTTTATACTTATGAACATTTATTACTGAACAATAAGGCAACAAATAAATGAAATATGGAAAACCAGTGGTCCTAGGCCAAATTTAAGTGAATGGCTGCATGCATAACGATATAGTCTGTGTATCGGTATATAGGGTATGTAATCAATTTATCATACCTGCACGTACACGAACATAATTATAACAGCCCTTTCATGGCTATGCACATGATTTTACACCTAAAATTTCTACTAGTCGTACGGGAATAAAAGCGAGGCTATGTCGAACTCATAGCAGAGATTTCGTGGTATTGCTTTGCCTTTGCAAATACTGTGCTGTAACATCGATTGAAATGACCTTCCTTTCTCACCTCAACCAAACCAGTAGTAGGCGAAACCTTTACGATTGGTACAGTATCTATGGTGCTTGAATTCATAGTATGAATTCAGACGATATATATACGCAATATAATATTCCCTTTTATCCTGATGAACATCTTTTTATTGAATAATAAGGCAACAAATAAATTGAATTTGGAAAACCAATAGCCTAGGTGAGCCACCGTGACTTGCAGACGTGCAGAGAGAGAGAGAGAGAGAGAGAGAGAGAGAGAGAGAGAGAGAGAGAGAGAGAGAGAGAGAGAGAGAGAGAAACCTAGCGGCCATGGAAGAAACCATCAACGAGAATGTAGTCGGAGCAGAGTAAACGCAATATTTCCAAGCATTAGCAAACCGTGGTATTTTAGCAATGGTGCACAGAGATTTTGAGAATACCCCGGTATTACGTTTACCGCGGAAACGAAACGGCTGAGAAAACCGGAGAATGGTGCACTCGGCCATTAGCCTAGTTAGTTTTGAGAAACTGAAGTTCGATGATTTTTTTATTACATATTTTAAAAAAAACTGTAGTGAATTTTTTACATCAATTATTGATACTTCAGTATGATATAAAACAAATTTGTAAGCGCAGATCATATTTTCAAATTTCTTATGCAATTTTATAGAGATTTAGCATTAAATAAGGGTGGCTTATGACTTATGACTCTCCAAGTCCAAGTCCTTATAGGCCTAAGGTTTAAAATTCCTAATCGTGCTATTAACCAGGTGGGCCTACGTATTCGCCCATTCATATATTGCTGCATCGGAAGCATAGGCCCGTGGTAATGTTCAACGTCTTGGTAAAATGATCATCCCGCGCTTATTCAGTGACATACCAGTGTAGTCTAGGTGTTATTAAGTGCCAGTATGGTACTTTACGCACTGTAACTCCAATACGCTTTTTTGGATTTTCATGAAACTTGGAAAACACATTTATAATGTCCATGGGAAGAACCCTATTGATATCGAATCAAATCGGTTCACCAGTAACAGAGTAATACCCAATTTAGTGCCTATTTTAATAGATTATATTAGAAAGGCGCCATAACTCATATAGGCCTATGGTGTATCGGATTTCCACGAAACTTTGTATACGCATTTATGATGTCCATGAGAAGTATGCTATTGAATTTGAACCTAATCTGTTGACCGGTACCGGAGTAAAACCCAATTTAGTGTCTATTTTAAAGGCTGAATAACTCAAATACGCTTTATAGGATTTTTATGAAACTTCGTATACGTATTTATAATGTCCATGGAAAGACGTCTATTGATATTCGACCAAATCGGTTGGCCAGTGCCGGAATAATGCCCAATTTAGTGCCTTTTATGTTAATATATAATAAGTAGGGCCCGGAAGTTCATGCATTTGCATGTTTTTTCTTAGGGGTTAAAAACGTATGCTTATACATTATGTGTACGAATTATGTAATTTACAGTCATTTAAACATGATTTTATGGTGCATATAACTGCATATTTTCATGATTTTTATAAAAGTATTATATTTCAACATTTTAGTGCTTATGTGGCATATTTTTAACTAGTTTTAAGGTATTTTTTTATTTTTTAAAAATTTGAATCTTACTGTCAGTAAGGTTGCGCGTGATTACGCAACCTGAGTCGTCACATGGAGAGGAGTAATGCGATGTGATTATGTCATGCAGTGAAACCCCTGTTGCATCATCCTTCCATGCATTGTAGCTAAGCTTGGGCTGGCCACCCCAGTTGTATTGTAACAGTGCTGTGATCTGGTTGAGTGCTAATTGTATTAAGTTATGCGTATAAAGTGAGTGTTAAAAGCCCTTTAAATGCCGAAAATAAGACCAACTTCGAGTGGTAGATTAACTAATTTGCAGAAGGAGATTTCAGGTGACTTAATATCTACCGATAATAGGGTGCTGTTTTGTGGAGCGTGTGAGAAAAATGTAGGGAGTGAAAAAGGATTTCAAGTAGTTCAACACATAAACACAGCAAAACATAAAGAGAATTTAACCAGGAAAATAGCAAAAGCAACTAGTAGGGTGTTTAGGAAGTAGGCTTACAGAATTTTCTTATGACTTGTACAAAGCATTTGCAGCTGCTGATATTCAATTGTGGAAAATTAATAATCCCACATTAGAACATTTTCTTGTCAAATACACCCAACAACACGTGCCTGAAGAAAGTACATTGCTAAAGACATATTTATGACTCTAAGGTGCTGGCCTCATAGCCATAACCTCCTGTGACGTGGAGAGAAGTTTTTCACGTTACAAAAGTGTTTTGCGAGACAACAGACGAAGTTTCTCAGTTGAAAATTTGTGCAAAGTGATGGTGGTGAATAGCAATTCATCAGTCAACATTGACAACACTTCTGCTTCATCCTCTAAGGAATAATGTATGTCTATTAATTTAATGCTAACTCGTCTTTTCTACTGCCTAGGGACAATAATTCGTTCAGTTTAATAGTGCATATTTATTGGCATATTTCCAGGTTTTTAAGAGCATAAGTGCATGCATATTTCCTGTTTTTTTAGGGCATGAACTTCCGGGCCCTAATAATAAGTCACGATAACTCAAATATTCTTTATTAGATTTTCCTGAAACTTTATATACCCATTTATAATGTACATGGAAATACGTCTATTGATATTGGACCAAATCGGTAAACCGGTACTGGAGTAAAACCCAATTTAGTGTCTTATTTTAAAGACGCGGTAACTCAAATACGCTTTACCGGATTTTTATGAAACTTGATATACACATTTATAATGTCCATGGAAAGACGTCAATTGATATTGGATAAAATCGGTTGACCTGTTTCGGAGTAATGCTCAATTTAGTTCCTTTTTAATGGTAATATACGTATTCGAAAGAATTTATGAAATGCAAATCAGTTATCATGACAACATAGCCAATTGTTTTACTGTGATCTTATAAGACTTTGGCTTAAAATACAGTTAGCTATGACAAATAACACTATTGCTTTACATGAGCTTATCCAACTAGACCGTTAAACTGACCCAGGTGGCCCAGATGGTAACGTCTTGGCCTCACATTCTAGAGTTCCATGGTTGAAAACCCGAAACCGGTCAATTTGACTTTTTTTCAGTATTCTGCATATCATAACTTTCTATTCTAAGTAGGATATAGATAGATATCAAAACTGACAAAATGATTTAACATTGATACGACATTGCTTTAAACGCTGATCAGCAGGGCAAGGATTTCTATGTAAATACATATTAGTTTCTTTATTACATGCATTCCTAGGGTTGCTGATCAGCATTATATATTATTACAGTGTTATTCTATCCGACTTTCGATCAATGATTCTGTTCTGGAACTGGATTTCAAAGGCAGAGCATCTTCTAAACAATAAATTAATAAGTTTATATAGAGTAATATGATGGTTGAAAAATTTGACTTAGTTTAGATGTTAAGTAGAAGTCATTTACACAACAACGCTAATTCATAAAACTAAAATAAAAGAACCTCCACATTCATCATCCTATCTATTTATTGTAAGGTGTTCAATATTGATAGAAACTCTACAAAAATTTACAGACTGTATGGTTTGTTGTTCGAACAGTATTTGGAAACTGAACATGTCTCAATATTATTTTTCTTAAATTTTTATTACCACAGAATCCTGCTCTATCACGAGCATGTTTCTACTTTGCTGATCTAACCTGAACTGCAATCTCCTCCGCTGATTTCTCCTCTCTATCATGAGCTGCTATCTCTTCCGCTGCTTTATCATGAGCTGATATCTCCTCCGCTGCGCTATCATAAGCTGCTATCTCCTCCGCTGCTCTATCATGAGCTGCTATCTCCTCTTCCCCTCTTTCATGAGCTGCTATCTCCGCCGCTGCTCTATCATGAGCTGCTATCTCCGCTGCTCTATCATGAGCTGCTATCTCCGCTGCTCTATCAAGAGCTGCTACCGCCTCCGTTGCTCTATCATGAGCCGCTACCTCCTCCGCTGCTCTATAATAAGCTGCTATCTCCTCCGCTGATCTATCATGAGCTGCTATTTCCTCCGCTGCTCTATCATAAGCTGCTATCTTCTCCGCTGCTCTATCATGAGCTGTTACCTCCGCTGCTCTACCATGACCTGCTACCTCCTCCGCTGGTCTATCATGAGTTGCTATCTCCTGCGCTGCTGTATCATCAGGTGCATTTTCCTCCGCTGCTCTATCACGACCTGCTATCTCCGCTGCTTTACCATGAACTGCTAACTAATCCGCTCCTCTATCATGAGCTCCTGTCCCCTCCGCTACTCTATCATGAACTGCTATCTCCTCCGCTGCTCTATCTTGAGCTGTTACCTCCGCTGGTCTGCCATGAGCTGCTGTCTCCTCCGCTGCTCTATCATGAGCTGCTACCACCTTTGTTTCGCTATCATGAGCTGCTACCTTCTCCTCTGATCTTTCATGAGCTGCTATCTCCTCCGCTGCTCTATCATGAGCTGCTACCTCCTCCACTGCTCTACCATGTGCTATCCCCTCCGCTTCTCTATCATGAACTGTTATCTCCTCCGCTGCTGTATCATGAGGTGCTATCTCCTCCGCTGCTCTATCATGAGGTGCTATCTCCTCCGCTGCTCTATCATGAGCTGCTATCTCCTCCGCTGCTCTCCTCTGCTGCTCTATCATGAGCTGCTATCTCCTCCGCTTCTCTATCATGAGCTGTTGTCTCCTCCGCTGCTCTATCACGAGCTCCTATATCCCCGCTGCTCTACCATTAGCTGCTATCTCCTCCGATGTTCTACCATGAGCTGCTATCTCCTCAGCTGTTATCTAATCTGCTACTATCTCCTCCTTTGCTCTACCATGAGCTGCTGTCTTATCCCCTGCTCTATCATGAGCTGCTACCTACTTTGCTTCTCTATCATGAGCTGCTTCCTTCCCCTCTGATCTTTCATGAGCTGCTATCTCCGCTTCTCTACCATGAGCTATCCCCTCCGCTTCTCTATCATGAGCTGTTATGTCCTCCACTGCTCTATCATGAGCTGCTATCTCCTACGCTGCTCTATCATGAGCTGCTATCTCCTCTGCTGCTCTATCATTAGCTGCTATCTCCTCCGCTTCTCTATCATGATCTGTTGTTTCCTCCGCTGCTCTATCATGAGCACCTATCTCCCCGCTACTCTACCATGAGCTGCTATCTCCACCGCTGCTCTACCATGAGCTGCTATCTCCTCCGCTGTTATCTAATCCGCTGCTTTCTCCTACGCTGTTATCTAATCCGCTGCTTTCTCCTCCGCTGCTCTACAATGAGCTGCTATCTTCTCCGCTTCTCTACCATGAGCTGCTTTATCCTCCGCTGCTCTATCATGAGCTCCTATCTCCTCCGCTAATGTAGCATGAGCTGCTATCTCCTCCGCTCCTCTTATCATGAGCTGCTTTCTCCACCGCTTGCTTATCATGAGCTGCTACCTCTGCTGCTCTACCATGAGCATCTATCTCCTCCGCTGCTCTATCATGGGCTGCTATCTCCTCCGCTGCTCTATCATGAGCTATCCCCACCGCTGCTCTGTCCTACGCTGTTCTACCATAAGCTCCTATCTCCCCGCTTCTCTGTCATGAGCTGGTATCTCCGCTGCTCTATCATGAGCTGCTATCTCCCCGCTGCTCCACCATCAATTGCTATCTCCTCCGCTGCTTTACCACGAGCTGCTATCTCCTCCGCTGTTACCTAATAAGCTGCTATCTCCTCCGCTGCTCTACCATGAGCTGCTATCTCCTCCACTGCTCTATTATTAGCTGCTATCTCCTCCGCTACTCTACCATGAGCTGCATTCACCTCCGCTGCTCTATCATGAGCGCCTATCGCTTCCGCTGCTCTATCTTGAGCTGATATCTCCTCAGCTGCTCTATCATGAGCTGCTATCTCCTCCACTGCTGTAGGATGAGTTGCCATCTCCTCCGGTGCTCTATCATGAGCTGCTATCTCCTCCACTGCTGTAGGATGAGTTGCCATCTCCTCCGGTGCTCTACCATGAGCTGCTATCTCCTTCGCTGCTGAATCATCAACTGCTATCTCCTCCGCTATTCTATCATTAGCTGCTCTATCATAAACTGCTATCTCCTCCGCTGCTCTATAATGAGCTGCTATCTACTCTGCTGCTCTATCATGAGCTGATATGTCCTCCGCTTCTCTATCATGAGCTGTTGTCTCCTCCGCTGCTCTATCATGAGCTGCTTTCTCCTCCGCTGGTCTACAATGAGCTGCTATCTCCTCCGCTGCTCTATCATGAGCTTATACCTCCTTTGCTTCTCTATCATGAGCTGATACCTTCTCCTCTGATATTTCATGAGCTGCTATCTCCTCCGCTTCTCTATGATGAGCTGCTATCGCCTCCGCTGCTCTACCATGAGCTTTTCCCTTCGCTTCTCTATCATGAGCTGCTATCTCCTCCGCTGCTCTATCATGAGCTGCTATCTCCTCCGCTGCTCTATAATGAGCTGCTATCTCCTTTGCTGCTTTACCATGAGCTGCTATCTCCTCCTCTTCTCTATCATTAGCTTTTGTCTCCTCCGCTGCTCTATCATGAGCTCCTATCTCCCCGCTGTTCTACCATGAGCTGCTATCTCCTCCACTGTTCTACCATCAGCTGCTATCTCCTCCGCTGTTATCTAATCCGCTGCTATCTCCTCCGCTCCTCTATAATGAGCTGCTATGTCCTCTGCTGCTTTACCATGAGCTGCTATCTCCTCCTCTTCTCTATCATTAGCTTTTGTCTCCTCCGCTGCTATAGCATGAGCTGCCATCTCCTCCGCTGCTCTACCATGAGCTGTTATCTCCTCCGCTTCTCTCCCATGAGCTGCTATCTTCTCCACTGCTCTATCGAGATCTGCTATCTCCTCCGCTTCTCTACCATGAGCTGCTGTGTCCTCCCTGCTCTATCATTAAGTGCTATCTCCTCTGCTGCTTTATCATGAGCAGCTATCACCTCCCCTGCTATGTCACGAGCTGCTATCTCCGCTGTTCCATCATGAGCTGCTATCTCTTCCTTCGCTGCTGTAGCATGAGCTGCTATCTCATCCGATGCTCTATGATGAGCTGCTATCTCCTCCGCTGCTCTATCATGAGCTGCTATCTCCTCCGCTGCTCTATCATGAGCTGCTATTTGCCCGCTTGTCTACCACGTGCTGCTACCCCCTCCGCTGCTCTATCATGAGCTGCTATCTCCTCCGATGTTCTATCATGAGCTGCTATCTCCTCCTCTGCTGTAGCATGAGCTGCTATCTCCGCTGATCTATCATTAGCTGCTATCTTCTTCGCTGCTCTATCATGAGCTGCATTCACCTCCGCTGCTCTACCATGAGCTGCTACCTCCTCCCCTGCTCTACCATGAGCTGCTATCTCCTCCGCGTCTCTATCATGAGCTGTTATCTCCTCCACTGCTCTGTTATGAGCTTCTATCTCTTCCACTGCTTTATTATGAGGTGCTATCTCCTCCCCAGCTCTATCATGATCTATCTCCGCTGCTCTATCCTAATCTGCGTCTTTCTCCTCTGCCATCACCTCCGCCGTTCCTCTGCGCGTCTCCTAAGCAGACTACTAGGCCGTCCGCTGTGCCGAATCCCCTGCCCATTCCTCGACCGTCCCCTATACCGAGTCCTCTGCCGACTGCTGTCTCCTCTCCCGACTGTGCCGTCTCCTCTGCTGTCTCCTCTCCCGAATTTGCTGCTTCCTCTCGCGACTCTGCTGTCTCCTCTGCTGTCTTCTCTGCCGCGCTCCTAATATCCTGGAACCCCTGAAGCGCTATCCTATACTGCTCTGTCCTCTGCTGTTCTGTTACAAACTGTTGTCTCTCCTCCTGATGACTTCTGCACCTCTCTACCTGGAGCCGCTCTCTCCTTTCTCGCGCTATCCAACGTCGTTTCATCCAAGGCAGCTCTATCCTAAGCTCATATAACCTCTCTGGCTCTATACGGATCTGAAATTTATGTTATGTAAAACAATCATATTATGAGTAGTGCTCTGTAGAAGCGAAACTAGATTTTGTTTTCGACAATTCAGAACAAAACACTCTGAATATTCGAGAACAAGGTAGACATACAGAGGAAAATTTTCAGACAATAACGAGATGAATGGCACATTTAGTGACGAAATTCAACTTCTATGTAGCCTACCTCCTAATAATCATGTAGACTTGGATGGGCAGAACTCGTAGCTCGAAGAGTGCAAGTTATTAAGAACCTAGACACAGAGGGGAGAAAACCTAATATATTCAAAAGGCCGACCCCAGGGAGATTGGAAAGAGACAATCAGCTTAAGCAGAAGAAACCAGGGCGATGAAGATATTTTTGTTGAAAGTTTGTTATTGGTTTAGCGAAGGAATAAGGTGTCAAAATCTACATCCCATGTTTCAGGTTAAAGCCATGCTTTGCATACTTATACATAAATAGCTTTTCATCTCTTCTTAGAATTCCTTAAACTCTGTAAAAGAGCCTATATAATATATTATATAATTGAGTAATGTGGTATCATTCTTGTCTATATTAGCAAATACTGTGTTAGAAATTAATCTGTGATATGTGAGTTAGTTTCAGGTGAATGACATTGATGGTGGAATATATTGTTGTGATTAACCCGAAAGAACAGTTCAGAAATGTATTGAAACGAGCTCGTGTTAAAGTACTCATATCAAGTACAGTATTAAGAAATCTCTACAGGGTATTGACTAGCAGAAATATGTATTTCGTTAGTTTAAATCAATGATAACTGAAAATGTAAAGATATCTTTGCAATATGAAGGAAAGTCAATTAGTTATGTTGCGCGCCTAAATAAAATCTATGCATATACATTTAAGCTACCTTGAACACTCGTATATTGTATAGCAATTGCGTAAAACCAAATTTATGCATGCATGTAGAGGTTTCTGTAGTATCATTAATATTTAAGAATTAATATAAGACGTGAACAAAATTTCAAATGTTTTTTACTTACCTTGTTATGGCATAGAGTGCTTTAAAAATAAGTTCTAAAATGAATAAATCACTTATGCATAAAAAATAACACAAATAAAACAATTAAGAACATTTACTGTGAAAGAAATATCTTATAAGAATTTATAGTAAAGCAGTGAATTTCATCACTGTCATTCCGTGAACATTAGCCTCCCTAAGCAAACATATTTTATTTTCATTGAATATCCACAATTGGATTAAACCCTATTTCACCCGAAGGTATATTAGGGTTAGAGATAATGAAATAAATTAGTTTTTTTTAATGATTTTAAGAAGTAAGAATTATCATTGGAGTTCTTAGCAAAGAGGGATTAAAACAAAGATATGGCTATTATTATTTAATACAATAATATAATAATTCAAAGGTGTAATAATAGTTATTTGCGAAACAAGTGGCGAAAACGAGATTTTGTATGTTCGCGAAACGAGGCGTGTGTAGCAATCCTACGAGCAAACTGAAACCATTTTACCATGTGTATCATACACTATTTTTAGACAGCCGTTAATATTTGTGAAATACTAATTTAATTGCGTGCCGTGCAGCCATATTGGGACCTTTCAGCTGTCCTATAATCTAGTATGCACTTGCGCAGATGAGGCTATTGATTTTATGGTGTATGGGTGCCAACATATTACGGAATGGAGTGGACAACGCTTTTCAGCCACCAAGTGACTAGTTTGCGACTACCGTGAGAAATTCAACATTTAAAAAGACGTAGGTCTAATGAATTTCAACATTATCAATTTTTATCAAACTGAGTATTTTTATTATTTATAAGCAATTTTTTTTAACTCAGTAAATATTTTCCGTGATATTGAAATTATATTTGGTTACCCTTGAATGTTATAATTTTACACCACTCAGTAGCATAATATTCTCCTTTTAATTAATATCATCTAGCGTTAAAAGAGCAACTTTTACCTTCGACTGTTTAAAAGGAATTAAAAACATTATTCAAGGATTGTCTACGTTATAGTATGATTTATATCTTAGTACTGCCCTTATAGGCCGTCGCAAGTGGTTAGCATTGTTGACCACGGATCTTCTCAGATTCAATTTGGGGAGCATCAAGTTCCATGGAAGAACTATTTGATAGGACTAGCATTCTGATCAGGAAACAATATCGAACACGACAGATTGCACGTTGGTCACAGGCCTTACCATCCTACCATGTGTTAATGAAGACGCAAGGTTGGATTTTACCTCCGAGGTTTGCTTTTAGTTTACTGAAAAGCTATCATAGACCGGACCCTGAAATAAAAGCAACTTAGGTCGACAATCATAAAGTGAATATAATTGGCCCAGTAGTAAATGCATAGAGGCAGTGCTTCTCAAAATGTGATATGCGTAACGATACCCTTGGAGGTATTTGCAGGATTTTTAGGGATTACAGTAGAATTTTATAGATTACGGTAGTATTTTATATAGAATAAGTTATCCGGTAAAATGAAATAACCAAGCATTACAGGTTTCTTTTAGAGGTCACTACCAAAGAAACTGATTCGCCGGTGAGGCCGGTACATGGTCTAATCTAATTTAATTAAAGCTAATTATTTGCTGATAACCATATATTTGGTACCCTATGATCCCCAGGTGGGGGGAAGGGGCCTCCAATGGAGGTTTCATTACCTATACTAATTTTGATATGCTTATCTTCCGAGAGAGGGTAGAAGGACAGGTGGTAAGCCCATCGCCTCGCAACCCCCCTCTGGAAACTAAGTATTTCTTGGACGTGAAAGGGCCGAGAAATTTTTTCCAGAGGCTCTAATTTAGGCTTGGAGTTCTTTTACGTGCCGTAAATCTACGACACGGGATCCCCAGCTTAAAGTCCCTCCCGGAGGACTCCGTGCCCAGGATATTTACGTCCTGAAAAATTCATCGACCGCGGCCGGGTTTGATCCCGCGCCCTGCGGATCTAGAGGCGGGGACGCTACCTCTTGACCACCGCGGCCGACTGATAACCATATAGACCGCCATCAAATTTCAGCCCTTACCTGCACCACGTGACCCAACGATTCCCTCCCCCTGAGCAGTCGATTCTGTGAACACACATTATTTCATTGCGCCATTTTAGGTTAATTTTGTGTGAACTTCTTAGCGATTTTATTTATATTTACAATACTCCAATAAATAGATGGATTCTCCAAACATTCTCCTAGTCTCAAACACAGATAAACTTTGTGCTCAGACTCTGATTTTGAATAGATTTGTTTGGAAGGATGTTATAAACCAAGCAAGGCTCCCTTTGTTGAACTTGTCCTTCTGGATGTATCAGTTTACAAATAATTGAGTCGTCTTTGGTACAGTCAGTCAGTATCGTGTTGGCTTTCTGTGCCCAAGATTGAGAGTTCGATCCCGGCCCAAGTCTACTACATTTATGTATACATAAATGTAACAAGGCCATCTCCGTAGATTACAGGCATATAAAATAACTCCTGCTGAACAAAATTAAGACTCACCAGCGACGATCACAGGCGTAAGTTGCAGAACTTCTTCATCGTTAAATAACCATAAAACCAACAAACAAGCCAGTCCCATTGACAAAACATTGCTATGCATTTAAAAACAATCTTATTCACTTTTGCCTAATCAGGTTAACGTTATCTTTGTTCGCTTGTACCAACATATTCTCTACGTTAAGGACCTGATCAAACTCTTTCACATGCAGGCGGGTTATATTTTGTGGACCTCTGCTGCAGACTAACAATAAATAACTTGTTAATTTAAACGTATCCACAGTACAGCATAGGACGCGCTGCTACAGCTTCATAAAAAATGTGATAAGATTTCATCAGCACTAATTCCGTTAGGCTACATACCAAAATACGGTTTGAAACAACGTTATAGGCTATAAAATTCAGAAGTTCTTAACCATATCTCCTAATGGATATTAAATGATGCAACATTTATAACCGATCGCCAGGGGGTCGATGAATTGGCCTAGAGTTGGGTGACCAATTTATAACCGTTGGTTAAGGTGGGTGTCGATTTATGTGGGCACCTTTCTTCTTTATTATTATATTATTATAAAATAAATATAATGTCCAGCTAGTGCTTTCTCAGTGGGTAGAGCGAGAGTTCTTTCTAGGGCCGTGCTCGACGAAGTTAATATAGGATATAAGATTGCTGGGTAGTAAAATAATGTCAATTAGTTATGTACTTGAATAATAAGTTTACTTTGTTCTTAATTTTGTCGCTTAGTCTGTAATTATCGTAATATGTCGGGAGGAAGAATACAGTTACTTTAAATAATGTCTTTATCTATTCACTTCGTCGTCGCCAAAATCACTTTAGTTTATTTATTATTCTCATAACATCTGCACGTTTTATCGCAGGAATTTTAAGTTATTTATCTTATGGCGGTATATATTCTTTTCACTTCACAATCCAAAAATAATATATATAATCTTTTCTTATTTCGTTATAGAAATTTCTATCCTCGACCGTATTACTTGAAAAGTCGGTATAAAAACAATATTCGTATTCGTCACTATTTCACTGTATGAAAGTCAATATTTCTAACTCCTGTTTCGTCTACAAAAATAACGTCCGTATGCTCTCGATCAGTGTCTTCCAGTCCGCGTCCGTTGCTCATGTTTCTGTTAATATGTTTCTGTGTTAAAATATTCTTGCATTTCCATTGGTTCTGTCAGGTAGCTTTGTCTCTTGTGATTGGGAATTAGCTAAGTCTTCTGCTATGGTTTTTCTTTTAAATATTTGTCGTTAAAGTGGAGTGAGTTTTGGGGAGGAACCTATTTATCAAACGTCAAGCCAAGTGGTGGCGTCAAGGGTCTTTCCAGACAGAAGAATACCGCCTCTAATACATTGTATCCCTCTATTTAGTCTAATAATTCCTAAAGTATTTGTCACTATTGTCGGTAATAAGTGTAGTTGTATAGCTTCTAATTTGGAGGTCTCACGCAAGAAATACGCTTCCCAGTTTTCAAATAAAAATATTTAAAAACTCACATCAGCACATTTGCAAACCCACACAAGAAAACAGTACACATGCCGAAGTTATATAAGAAATCAGGATAAAAACCACGGGCTATAAATACCTGAATACTAAGCCTATGGAGTGTGATTTCGGAAGTCGTAGTCTTCGGAGATTCAATTTAAATATGCTTTTGGGAAACAAATGTTTCTCAAATAACTATTAATTTTGATCCACGCCGAAAACGAAGAGCGATCTCTTAGCAACAAAATTCTTTGATGGCGTACAAGAATTTAGTAATATCTTGGCAACATGTACATAACTTATTTTTAAAAATGCATTTCTCTGTGTGGGAAAAATTTACTAAGTGCTATTGACTGACTTGGATCTGGGAATAACAGTTGGTTCGCTTTGTTTTAAACAATTCTCTGGCAGAATATCAATATTCAGATTCCTGGGATGAGAACGAAAAATAAATTCGATGTATGAACAAAAAATAAGTTTCAAAGGTTTTCATGACTTACCTGATTTGACGAAATATCCCAAACTTATCATTTCAGTAAGACGTAATTATACGCAACAACATCCAAAAAGTTTAAGCTCATTTAATTAGGAATTATTTAATTACAATTTTTAAGAGAATCGTTTCATTTAAAGTACAGTATATCTTTTGTTCTAACTGGATTTTTTGCTTTTGTTTGCTGTATTGGGTTTGATCCTGAAAATCCTTCTCGAATTTTCAGTTTGAAGTGTCTTAAATAAAAAAAATACAATCGTCAGAAAAATGTCTTCGTGTTATGTCTGTGAACAGCTTAGCTCGACAATGAACAATCATATAAAATGAAATTTTACATTTGCGTTACAACTTTTCTGGGGATAGAACATAAGGAATGGCAATGACTTAATGAACGAAATTTTATTTTTCAATCTACTTTCGAAAACGGATCTAACAATTTCGCTTAAAGCTTTTACACAAGGTAGCCTATATATATATATATATATATATATATATATATATATATATATATATACTATATACTAAGAGCTAAATCTTTTATTTGAAACAGTTTATGTTTAAAAAATCTGAAGGACATTTATAAGTCAGTCACCCTTTAAAAACCTCAGTCTTTTATTCAGAACAAATAGGCCTATGTATACCTTTCGTGAGGCTAAGAAAACGCGCACTACGGCCGTTTATTCTATATTAGAATGTGAAATGAGCAAGTTGTATTGCCCATGCATAGGGTTCAGAAAGTTATGTTAGTGAATCACATACTTTCTTTTGGAATTTCTCCTTGCAATATAGTCATCAACAACGGGAGAAATTATAAAGGGAAGACTTGGAAAAGAAGTCTAGTGTGATTTACCAAGGACTATGGCTATTGGCTTGTCAACTTCAATGCTAAATATTGGACTTGCTACATGCAGTTTCTTAAAAACGAGATCATCGGCGCCGACTTTGGGGAGGTAAGTTAATTTCTGCCCCAACATTCAATTTTTTATTATATAAGGCCTATGTATAACTAAAAATTCAATTCTTGCCCCCGAAATCTTTTTAAGTCGGCGCCTCCGAACGAGATTGTTATCGGATACACGTCATGAAACGATAATGTAGTAGACTACGAGATGACCAACATTTCTGATTTTCTTCCCTCAGATGACGTTTCAAGTTCATAGACGTAGCCTAGGCTACACGTGCAGACTGCAAGGCACTTAAAATAACCATGAAATGTAGATAAAGTAAAGTTTTCCCTATACAGGCCATGGAGAGCCAGAGGGCTCCAGGAGGGTGAGGTTCCCAGACTTTTAGACAGTCGGTACATGAAGGTGGTAAGGTTGTCAGCCTTACGCACCGGCTGCCTTTACCCCCAGGATTGCTCCTGGTACTCATTTCTGTTAGAGGCTGAGTCGATCCCAGGGTCATAGTGCCAACAGAAAGATTAGGCCAATTGAAAAACTCCAATGACCTCATCGGGGATCGAACCCGCGACCTTCCGGTTTGTAGCGCAGCGCCTCAACCACTACGTTGCGGCGTACCCCGATATCAAATGTAGATACTGCATAATATTATGGAAAACAAGGAATTGTGATTCGCACAAACTAGGAGGCTCTCAGCGAATGGAGAGTAGGCTACTAGGCTATAGTTTTAAAACATATTCCTCATAACGCATCCGAAATGATCCACCTATTATGATCATAAAGTACATGTTATGAGTGCATTCATGTTAATAAGCTGAGTAATTGTTTTGTTTCCAAGTTGTTATACATATTCTTTTTTCTTTTTATGTCATATAAGACTAATAGAAAATCATATAACGGGTCATACGATGAATAAAAGACTTAGAAAACAATCTTATTTTCGCAGTTGTCCTAATTTAGCAATATTTTATTGTTATTTATTAAGTGCCCGAATGGTATTTTATGAGATTGTGTGGGGGATGGGAAAATGTCTGTCCATCTATCTGTCTGTTAGTGTGTCTGTACGCGCGATAACTGAAATACGTTTTGTCGGATTTTCATGAAACTTGGTATACGCATTTATAACGTCCATGGGAAGAACCCTATTGATATTGGACCTAATCGGTTGACCGGTACCGAAATAACGAGTAATTATCAGTCACATCTATTACCATATAATCTTCGTTCTCCGACAATTCAGCATTTTGTTTGGCTCGTGGCCCGCCAATCAGTGGCCGAGCTCCCGTAACTAAGGTCCTAATGTAAACAATTCTGTAAATAGAAATAATAGGAGAAATTACTTAGCCTATTAAAGAACATGCTTTCATTTCCAATTTAATATAAGTATTAATTTTGTAATGGATATAATACGCTACATATTTAGCATGGCCCACAATATATTAAACTTAACGTAACAAATTACCAATCGTGTATTGATATTGTTAGCCCGCATTGATTGATTCATTTCTTTATAACGATGTTAGTGTAAGTAAATGTAAATAAAATATCCAAAACATGTGCAGCAATAATACCTAATGTAATTCCTGATAGATAGATTTCAGATTGACTTTTTATTCGTTCATAACCTATACGGCTGCTTTGAATTTGAAACAAACATATCAGCGAATCGTAGGCCTATTATACCATTAATATTATTGCCAATATAAAATGTTGATATATTTTGAGAATTATTATATTAGTGTATAAGAATATGAATTAAGGTTAAGAATCAAACTTTAGATTTTGTTCTTCCGTAAGCCCTGCTTAATGAATCGATCTGGAGTTTAACTCGGAAATCTATTACAAAAATAACTTCTTTTCTGCATGGCCCTATCATAATTGCAATTATCACTTATTAAAAAAAGCATTCTGGCACTTCGTTATATCAGTTTACCTGATTTTATTTGTTAAGTAGTTGGCCTATTTTATATAATACCGTACCTCTTTTCCCTTTTAACACTGTAACATTTGATACCAACGGCATTATTAATCAATTATGTATGTTGCATGATATATTGCATTATATAGCACAATCCAGAAAATTTCAGCATGGAAAGTGACAGGAAAATTTTCAGCGTTCAGTGGTCTTTTCAACCAATACCCTGAAGCACGGGAGGACGAAGAAATAAAGCAGTCGTATGCAGTCATTTTTATTCTCTTCAGCAATTATGGCGTGTGTTACCATGCGTTATATATTTTTGAAACACATTTAGTCTTATTATTTTGTCATAGGTAATCCCACTAGAGTTTACGAGTTACTGATAGATTCGCGACTACGCAACAGTCTGATGAAACTTGTAAACTCGACTTGGATTTATTAAGACTATTCCATGAATAAAAATATAACGGATTATAAAATAACAATTACTTTCTTACTTTGTTTTATAAAAACAAAACTAACAGCTGCGAGATCACGGCATAGTATCCATCAAACACCCATGAATCGATGGAGTTACTATGTAACCAATGCTACCAACGGTGCATATAACGCATAGTTAACCTAATTCAGGCAAGCTAACAACAGAACAGATTAAATGCTCACGAACTGGTTTGCACCGAATTGAAATAGTGTTTTTATTCAATGTACATTTATATTATTTCAATACCCAAACAAGTTATGTTGTATAAAGTAATGTGTTTTCATTCTGCTCAGAGGCATTATATGACGTAATAATCATGGCACGTTGATGTTCAGTAACGAGCTGACGTTTTATGAGATAAAATCGTAACCTGATATTAGTAGCAAGCATTTTATAAGATAAACGAACGTGATTGGTCCATATCCGAGGAATAGACAGACGTTATTTACCAATATCAATCACGCGGCGTATGAATGGAATAGTTTTCATTAATTTATTCCTGTTTTCAGTTAAATGATTGTTTACTGTAGCAACTAAGAATTTTTTACCCCAATAGCAATAATGGCATAGCTCAATCGCGGCCAATAAGTATTTCCTTTTCATAGGCGAACTATTAGAAAACGCTTCTTAGACTACCTCTATTGAAAATGACTGCAGTTGAAAATGTTGCATTTTATCTATACGTAATTTTATTATTAATATAAAATACTTTTAAAAAATTGTTAAAACATGTTTCTCCAGTCTCTGCTTATATCGGTCCTGTTCAATTGTACTCAAATTAAGGAGTTCAAGGAGAATAGAAGGTAGAATAAACCGGTCATAGGTGGACCGATTGCTGAAGAATTCCCTAGCAATAGGCGTGAAGTAAGGTAATTTGGTGATATAGGTAATTTGGTGATAATTCTTCTAAGTCGTGCCATCAGATAAGACATATTTTATGACATGGCTCGCGGTGCACATTTTACCTCCCTTATTCGCATACCTCTTTGTTAATTAAAACTTACAATATCACTAAATATCTTGTTCCTGTAACAAATATCAGTAAATATCAGAAAAATATAGCAGCAAGTTGGCACTTCTTTGCACGTGTGTTTTCATTTCGTTGTACAACAGCAATGTTCGTCAGATGTCATTGTTACCACGTCCGATCTATTCTTTATAATCGATATTATTTTTTAAAGTGTGATTCGGCTGAATAACCAGTTCGTTTTTCAGTACATAGCTTACAGTATTCCCGTTAATTTTTAGCATTTTTCTTATTTTGCTACTTATTTAAATTTTAAAACTTCCGACAGGTGTACAGTAGCCTCGTTCTAAAACCATAATCCTTCCCCCAAGGTCGACTTTTAATTGCCTACCTATTGTCACCAAATAACCTAGCACTATCGTCAAATTACCTTCCCTTTCAGTGTTGTCTTTAAATATTTGTAAATCAGAGTGGGTGTGTACGAATTTAGTAACACAGCGATAAACATTGCCGGGAAGAATGGTTTCAAATCATGAGTACAACTTGAAAAAATAATTCTGTATTTTCGCTGAAACAAATGCTTTTTAAGTAAATTTATCACCAAATTACCTTACTTTACGCCTATTCTCATTCTCTCTCTCTCTCTCTCTCTCTCTCTCTCTCTCTCTCTTCTCTAATCCTATGCCCCCATGTTGGGGCGAAGGGCCTCCAAGTGGAGGTTTCTGTACCTATGGGAATTTTGTTACGCTTATTTTCCTAGGGGGGCAGAGGGACAGGTGGTAAGCCCATCGCCTCCCAACCCCCCTCCGGAAACTAAGGTATTACTTGGACGTGAAAGGGCCGATAAATTTTGTCCAGAGGCTCTAATTTAGGTTTGGAGTTCTTTTACGTGCCGTAAATCTACGACACGGGCCCCCAGCTTAAAGTACCTCCCGGAGGACTCCGTGCCCAGGATTTTTACGTCCTGAAAAACCCATCGACTGCGGCCGGGTTTGATCCCGCGACCTTCGGATCTAGAGGAGAGCAAGCTACCAACGCAGCCGACCCCTAGTAATATTAGTTCGGGCAAAACCTTAATTTTACTGTATTTTCGGAATAGGCTACATTTGATAGAGAGTGGGGTAAGATCTTCAGTTCCCTCAAGTATGAATACAGTAGTTAAAGGATTGTACTTTAATTTCAGGATAAATTCATATTTCTTATTTCAGGAATACGCGGAACATATTAATATGTATCCTGTATAAAGAAGCTGCGGTTTGTTCCTGCTGATCATCGTGTGATTTATTACATCTCTCACGGAGAGGCGTTCAGCTAAAACTTTGAATTACACCATGCAATTCTTAGTGAAGAGAAGAGTGATTAAATCTCTGGGTTTAGCCTGAAATATGTAACGTAGCCTATTGAAAGTTGTTTAGAAGTAGGGATTTCTCTCTTGATTTCATTTCTGTTTGAAGAGCCCAAGCCTTGAGATAGTGTGGATAGGGGAGGGGCAAAGTAAACAGCGACTCAATCTTCTCTCTTGTATGAAGTATGCTGTTCTTGATTAAAAGCAACTCAGCTTCCCGTGAAACATAAAGGAACGTGCCAGAATACTGTACCACTATTTATTTGAGCCTTAATGCCTAGAATGTAGCCTAACTGTGAGAGAGTAAAGACGAGAATGAGAGGGAATTTCTTTTGCCGTGATTCTAAGACTGTTCCACAGTTTCGCTGACAACAGATTTGTTCAACGATGAGAGGAAGCATGAGATTCTCAGCTCCACGTAAAAGTGCTGCATTCGAAGAAATAACTTCAGACAATAATTTGCAAATCTCTGTTTTACTTTATACCTTTCAGAGTTTTCTTTCTGGGAGCTTCTGAGATCTTGATAACGTTTTAGGTGAAGAGCACATTAGATTGAATGACGACAGAACACAAAAGCTGAGTCCGAGAACCTTTCTCAATGCTCATTTTATTACACTGTGAATGCTGTCCAGACAGGCTGGGTTTGAATCCCGGTTGCGAGATACCCCAGTTTTAATCCCATCATAATTACTTTTAAACTACGCTAACTAACTCTTTTTATCCGAAAATATTGGCTATCGTCATTGGGGCAGAAGTCATTAAGTTAAAGCCTTAATATTGAGGTTCAGCTGTTTTTTAAAGTTTGAATAAACGATTGCATATTTGGACTTGATGAAAATAGAAATATTAATTACTCGGAAATTTGTCGAGATATTAGTGAGTTCTACCTGGCTATAAAGCATCCTTTCAACATTACAGTACTACATATAATTCAAAATGGTAGTCCTAAAGAATGACTTAATTATGATGGCTCAAGCAGTACCAGTTTGTTTTGTGGTAATCGGCTCGGTGGAGCATGGCTTGGAATCCAACTAGTACAGAATTATCTGACTAAGCTGCTGAGCTTTCGTTTATAGTTAAGACAAGTGTGAGATATTTTTAGCTGGGACCTCGAATTCTTTCGGTGTCATTTCTGATCTCTTTCCTTTACATTGCAAAAGACAAAGAGTATCTAATGTTCGTAGCTAATCTTCGGAAAATTGTTGAGACATGGAACCTTTGTTCTTTACTGTACACTGAAAACATCGTGCTCTGTAGGACTATATTTATGTATAAAATATGTTTCAAATCCTTCTGGAAATTAGTCTCACTTGATACATTATCCTGTTATCAACAAAAGCCATGTAACATAAATGGGTAGACTGTATTCTCTTTGAGGGAGTAGAAATTAAAAAACACGTTAGGCTGCATATTGTAAATCTCATACAGGAATGCCTGGGTGGAGCATTCCATAAGGCACTGTCTTGTTCTCAAATCCTTGAGTTCGATATATTGATAGCTAGTAGTAGTAGTAATAATAATAATAATAATAATAATAATAATAATAATAATAAACTATAACAATATAATAAAATTATTATAATATAATATATATTGTTACTATGTGATGGTGATGTTGATGATGATGATGTTGATGCTCGTCCTATGTGAATCGTAATTCTGGAGAGGGTAGCTGCTTCGACCTACATGTAAGCAATTCTGTCCCCATTTTGAAGAGTTACAAAAAGTTTTCGTACTAGTCTAGAGCAAATACGTTTCCAGAATTGGAACATCACAAACTATTCTGACAACGACACTCACCAATAATCTTAAAGAGCCACAACTCGTAACGGAATACAGTAGCTTTATTATTAGTATCACCCCTGTAACATGCAACCCATTATACCGGGGAGTATTTATACTTACCAATACAAATAGTGTGAAGCAGTATTGTCTTAATACACTGAGTGCCAATTTCACCCAAATTAGACAAATGTAAACCAAAATTTAAGAACACGTTTATATATTTTTTTTAACACGTTTTTACTGTTTCTCCAACACTTCTCGCAAATAAAATTCCAAATTACGTCCCAATACCGTACTTCAAAAACACTCGGAACACAAGACTAATAATGTATTTTCTTTGGCACCCTTTTCAAATCTAACTGCAGGGTCCAGAATGAAACTTCACTTGAACTGAACGGTAGCAATTAAAATAATCGATAATATTTTTGGAAACTGAAGTTATTACCCTATATCCTATGTCACTAAAGCACTGTTCGTGTGGGTTACTTACATTTAACCTGAGCTGAAATAAGTCTGTAGTATATGAAGCGTAGTGCCTCCTTCTTAGTTTAGAAGAAAGCACAGATAAAATACCTACTCGAAATCTAGTCAATGGATGATTACAATTATGCTCTGATATTGTTATTACTCAAGCTAGATGCAAAGTAACGCGCTTATGAGTCTAAAATCTGGTCTTTTTTACTTTGTATATGCTACGTGGTAGATTTGCATGTAATTGTGATATTAAGTTGAAAGACCTAATTCATCACGCCAACCTTTGTATATAGGGCACTTCAGATCTGTGTCAAAGAATTCTATCAACACGTTTCTTGCACATTAAGATTTGCTACTTCTCTTGTTCGTAACTTTGTTCATCTCTTTCATACTTCCTTTTGTATAATAATGCGATAGTTTCATGCAGGTGTGTTTTTTCTTAGACATCTTCTCTTCAGTAATCAGAAAGCGAGTGTATGAAAATAGTAAGTGTATTTAAATTAACTGGAATTAAGATACACTCTAATTTAATGAATTGCCTGCATGTGTATGTTTTTTATTTAAAAATTAAAACCAACACTTTATAAGACACTTTTTAACATAAGAGGTTAATATTTATAGAAAATGTAAAAGATTGTGTTCAAAGATTTTGCGTTCTGAATATAATATGGCATCACTGATTAATTAATCACCATTTAACAACTTCTGTTACTTGCATCATTATAAATAATATACTCCCACTGGTAAAGTTTGGAACTACTTTTTTTTTATTGAACCGATATGAACCTAATTTTGACATTAAGTTTCCAATGGCATTTTATGAACGTGTGCAAAATTTGAATTCAACTAGTTTTATATATTTTTCAACAATTCATTT